>CM070524.1:46948733-47557650 GCA_036346145.1 Olyra latifolia
GGGATTGATTATAAAGATATGTTCTCACCTGTCTCAACTAAAGATTCGCTAAGAATTGTCATGGCGCTTGTTGCACATCATGACTTAGAGTTACACCAAATGGATATTAAGACATCATTCCTTAATGGTGACTTGCATGAAAATGTTTACATGGCTCAACCGGAAGGTTTTGTCATGAAAGGCAAGGAGCATATGAGATGCAAACTTAAGAAATCAATTTATGGATTAAAACAAGCGTCTAGACAATGGTATCTTAAGTTTGATGATGTCATAAGAAAATTTAGATTTAAAGAAAATGATGTGGACAATTGTATCTATGTTAAGTTCAAGGGGAGTAAATTCAACATCTTAATACTCTATGTGAATGCCATCTTATTGGCCAGCAGCGATAAGGATTTGTTGTTTGGGACCAAAAGATTTCTTTCCTTGAAGTTTGATATGAAGGATCTTGGTAAAGCCTGTTATGTTCTTAGCATTGAGATTCACCGAGATAGGTCCAAAGGACTATTAGGTTTGTCACAAAAGGCGTACATAGACAGAGTACTGAAGAGATATAATATGCATAAGTGCTCTGCTTCGCCTGCTCCTATTGTAAAGGGTGATAAGTTTGGGACATTTCAATGTCCGAGGAACCAATATGAATCTGATCAGATGAAGGCGATTCCTTATGCTTTAGCTGTCGGAAGCATCATGTATGCTCAAGTTTGTACGCGCCCTGACTTAGCCTTTGTAACCGGGATGCTTGGCAGATATCAATCAAATCCAGGACCGGACCACTGGAAGGCCGTTAAGAAAGTCCTTTGCTATATGCAAGCCACTAAGAACTACATGCTCACTTATAAAAGGTCTGAAAACCTTGAAGTTGTAGGTTATTCAGATGCAGATTTTGCGAGGTGTGTGATACTAAGAAATTCACGTCAGGCTATATCTTCACCCCTCGCAGGAGGAGCTATATCGTGGAAAAGTTCCAAGCAATCACTTACGGCATCATCTACGATGGAAGCAGAGTTTGTAGCATGTTATGAGGCCACTAGGCAGCCAGTATGGTTAAAGAATTTTATCTCGGGACTTAGAGTGGTAGACAGCATCTCGAGACCACTTACGTTATACTGCGATAATCAATCTGCAGTCTTTTATGCGAGTAACAACAAGTTAAGTGGTGCTACCAAACACATTGACATTAACTACCATGTTGTGAAAAATAGAATACAGGATCAAACCATAAGTCTTAAGCATATAAGTACTAAGTTGATGCTTGCGGATCTGTTCACAAAAGGCTTACCACCCAATATATTTCATGATCATGTTGCCGGCATGGGATTATTGGAAAGCCTCTGATTCTGGAATAAGGGCCATAAAGCGAACCAACTCCCATAAAGTATAAGTCATTTTACCAATCGAAGATAGAATAGTACACTATAGGTATTGTTGTCTCACTAGCTGTTTATAGCTTTTGCGACGCTTACCTGTTTTATTGAGAAAGGACTTATGATATTAGCCTAACGATCAAAGGGGAGAATGTTAGTATGATCTTGGCTAACATGGAAAGCCCCGCGATTAAGGCCGTAATTAAGGAGATTTCCTCCCAATAATCCGCGCCTTGATCGGGGGCGCGATTCACACGTTTTGGTCATGGCCCCCCTCATTGTGCAGCGCTATTAAAAAACCTAAGGGAGGCCTGGCACCGTGTTAGCACCAACGTGCTTCGTGTTCCCTCGTCCATCCCCACAAACCCTAAGTCCTAACCGATCAAGGTTTGCGCTGCATCGATCCGGGAAGGTTGTCGCCGTTCAAGGACATCGCCGTCCGCGCTGCTAACCGACTCTCTGCGTCCTCTACGGCTAATCTACACTGGCTCGTCACCAGGCATGCTTAACGGCCTAAACCTGTGGGTTCCTCCAACTGTAAACTCCCTCTAATCCAATGTTCATGGGTATTCATGTTTTAGACTATGTCAATATCGGTTAAAGTCATGTGCCTAAGAGCATCCACACCAGAAACTCTATCCCTATTTTCTCTCTCTTCTACTCTATTTTCTCTCTCCATTACTCTAAAATTCCTTCACACCTTACACTACACCCTAAAAGATTCCTTCCCTCCACCAGGAACTCTATCTCTAAAACTCTATTTCTATATCTATATAGGGTTTCTGCTACTGATGCTCTAAGTCCTACGCTTCTACCATGCCAGTTTGTCTTGTTCTGTATTCGTTGTAGGCTGTCACGTCTAGCCGTTTTGGCCGTTTGTGCCTGCCTTGTTGACCGTTGATTTTTCGTCCCTTGCTTGCTCCTTTTGCCCGTTGAAGGGGCTTCAGGTTCCAGCTTGGTTCCTTAGGGGGACCTCGTAGTTATGGAGCTCCGTGGGCAGTGCAGGGCTCCAAAGGACCTCCACACATCTTTGGTTGTGGCTCACGGGGATCGAGCCTCCTGCTCAAAGTTAGATCACGTGGAGCCTCTTGCCCGGACCTTGCTCTCCAAGCCGTGTGGCGCTCCGGGGGACCTTCGGACGATCGATCTTTTCATGTGGCTGCAGGAGCCTCCTACCCGGATCTTGCTTTGGGGGATCTCTGCAAGGCGGTGGGAGAGGGGGGGCTGGCAGAGGCCTGCTCCTCCCAACCGAAATCCAATTTTCTTATACCCACGAATTGCCTTACTAATCAAGGGTCCACTAGTTAGCCAAGACCCCACTAGTCGGTCATACTTACTGTATTTCTATGGCCAATCTGAACAACTTCTATGTATTGATATTGATCTGACCATTCTGACGCATATTTAGGCTAGCAAAGCTCAGCCTAATTTGACGCTAGTAGCAAGTCAAGTAGTAAAACTTGTTGAGAAACCGACCGGCCCACGAAGGCCCGGTATTGGTCCATGTCGAAACCTTAGAAGTGCTCTATATAAGGAGGAGGGGTTTCCGCGGGATACGCCTTTTCAAATCCAAATCTCTCTAACACCTCCTGAGTATAGGATGATTGGTGTACCAAGATTCCACCTTGGATATGCTCGAGCTGCAGGCCCAAGTAAAATTTAGTTGTTCTTAGGTCTTTCATTTCAAACTCAGACTTTAAGTATGAGCAGGCTTCTTCTATCTCTTTCTTTGTCCCGATGATGTTCAAATCATCTACGTAGACAGAGTTTATACAGAATCCATTCGGGGATCTCTGTATGAATACATAGGGACAATCTTCATTGTTTGTGTAACCCTTTTCGCAGTGAAATTCACTCAAGCGATTATACCACATTCTTCCTAACTGCTTGAGTCCATACAGTGATTTCTCAAGTTTCACACTGTATAGATTTCTATTTCGTGCGTTATCAGCACGAACGCTCGAGGATCGCAAGACGCCGGGGGATCGAACGACGACGTCGACGTACTATCGGCATCGAATCGCCATCACGCCGGCAGGTCTAGACAGGACTAGCCGATCTGTCCTACGCGACAGTCGTCGACTCCCTACTTCGATTCACGAAGAACGAAGGTAAAAGAAAATCGAATCTACGGAAGTTGAATCTATATTTAGTAGATGTATTTCAGTAGATCGAACGCCACAAATTGGCTAGAACCCGTCGGCTCTTGCGCCGCGCAGCTTATGCCGCACGACGGCGACGGCCTCACAGACGCAACGCCGCAGACGTCGCGCGCCCAGCCCACGGCCGCCGCTTTGCTGCAGCGTGGTCTGCCCCTATGCGCATCGCCATCAAGCGCCCCATCCCGCCTCCACACGTCCAACGTCGATCGCCGCCAGCGAAAGCATGCACGCACACGCGCGCACTCGGGCGCGCCGCCTTTCGGAGCATGTGCGGCGACGGCGTGCTGCGGGCAAGGCACGTCCACCCCGCCACACGCCGTTTTTCCGGACGCGCATGCGGCCGTGCCGTCCTCCGCGCGGACGCGCCATCGCCGGTGCTCGTCGGCCTCACACCACCGCTTCTGCGGTCGCCGCCGGCGACTCCAGCGCCGCCGCCCGTCGGCGCCAGCGCGCGAAGCGCCGCCACACTGGTCGCCGCCGCCCAAATCCGTCTTGTTGGACCCGCGTCCGAGGCCACGCCGACTGTCAGCCTTTGGAGCACCGCCATGACGTCGGCGGCGACTGTTCCTCCTCACAAGCCTTTGCGCAATGGAGCCAGCGGCGGCGAGGAAACCCTCTTCGCTTCGCTGCCTCTCACCGCCGGGTTTGGGCCATGAAGGCCGACGCAGGCCGATAGAAGGAGAAAACGGCCGTGGTGGGCTGGGCCAAGCAGGCCAGTGGAAAAGAAAAGGGGCGCAGTGGGCAGGCCTTGCGGGCCAGTGAAGAAAGAAGGCCACAGTGGGCCGTGGTGGGCTGGCCTTGCATACCGCGAGGAAGGAAGCGGGCGGCTAAGCAGTATGGGGACGGCCCATCAAAAGGGTGGGCCACGCGCGGGAGAAAATCAGTGGAGAAGAAAAGAAAAGAAAAATAGTGGGCCTTCATTTTTGCATTTAGGCCCCTAAAATATAAAGAATTATACATAGAATTTTTCTGTAAATACTAAAAATTACAGAAACCCCCTGGAAATTATAGAAAATACATTTCCTAGCATAAAAGGGCCTCGGGATTTTGAATTTTAGTCCCGTTTTTGAATTTGAAGCTCTCTTTTACTGCTTTCATGCCTATTTTATGAATTTTGACATGATTGCATGAATTTATTGCTTTAGTTTACCGAAATCCATGAGAAAATTAAAATTTGACAACCATCATCCGGATTACACACAGTAATCTAATAAAAGAATTTAATGAACATGCAGATGATAGGCATCGTGAACCGTGAGTTTCAGGAACTGGCCCCGCATGGTCCGAATTATCTCACGTAGGCATCTGATGTAAAGATCGTACTCGGAAGCAAGAAGCTCCGATCGCCATCGCCTAGGGTCCTCGAAGACGAGCAACCTCTGGCCGAACGAACGATCGGGCTTTGCATTTTCTTAGGCACCACCTCTCGGCCACTCAAGAATGAATATATGGTGAGGGAGTGCACTTGAGCTATGGAACGCACTCGAAGCGATTTGAAAAGCTCAAGTACACTATCTCGCCCGAGCCAGCAGCAGATTGGAGCCGCTTGAGGTTTGCAGACTATAAGACTGTGGCTGAGTACAACTCCGCTTTGTATAGGATTTGTACCAAACTCACTCTCTGTAGCAAGAAGATCACGGACGATGAAAAGATTGAGAAAACTCTCTCTACTTTCCACCCTAGTGCTATCCAGGTTGCCCGCAGCTATCGACAGGACGCATACAAGGAGTATAGCGAACTGATCGATGTGATGCAAGTTGCGGAATCGCAGGACGAAGTTCTTCGCAAGAACTTTGTCTCGCAACCAGGAAAGGGAAATGGCACGGAAGTCAATGCCAATAGCTACAAAATAAAGAAGCCCAATCAAAGGAAGAAGGGCCAAAAGGGAGGAAAAGGAGGGAAAACAGCCCAGCAAAAGCCTAATGCCTAAGGGAAGTCTAATGAAAAGGAGAAGCCACCGGTCAAGCCGTACGGGGAACAGAACCAGACGTGCTTCCGTTGTGGCACTTGGGGACACTGGTCAAAGATTTGCCGGGAACCCAAGGATGTCGTCGCTGCATTCCAAGCTAAGAAGGAGAAGGGCAAAATGCAAGCCGAGGCACACTTCGCCATGGCAGACGACGATGACGCCTTGGATGCCCCTGACATCACAACCCCACTTAATGAAGGGGAGAAGACCTCTGTTGATGACATAGAGGCAGAAGTGGACGCCCTCTTCACCGAATCAATTTAGTGCATGAATAGCACTTTCTAGTACTTTTATTTTGGATGGTGGTAGTCATTATGAACATTTGAATAATGAATTGTAAGCTCTAGAAGAGCAAACTATTATTTTCTCATGATTGGACATGCAGTCTATTTTCAGTACTCTATTTTTGCAAGCAATAATTATGCCACTGTTTTGATTGGAATTGTATTGTATCTTACTAGAACTAGTGTAGCGCCCAATGGAGGAAATTTGTATTGTCGATAGTGGCACGACAAACACCATCTTGAGAGAGACCAAGTACTTCCAGTCGATCACAAAGAACACTGGAAGTATTACTACAATTGCAGGCAGGAATCCGTGTATAATAGGCTCCGGAAGAGCCACAATTACACTGCCTATGGGTACTACCCTGAATATTAAAGAAGCACTCTTGTACCCAGAATCTACAAGAACTCTCTTAAGCTTCAAAGACATCCGTGCCAATGGGTTTCACGTAGAAACATCTGAAGAAAATGGCAAAGAATATCTATGCATCATGAAGTATGCAGGATGTGAAAAGATGGTAGCAGAGAAATTTTCCTCATATGAAACTGGGTTGTACTACATAAGAATAAATGCACCCGTAGTGTATACTTCTCTGAAAACTGCATTTAGAAGCTCCGAATTATTTTTCCTTTGGCATTGCCGTCTAGGCCACCCTGGTCTTAGAATGATGAGGAATATAGTAAACAACTCGCAAGGCCATAACTTGAATGTTAAAAATTTTCCAAATCAAGAAGATTCTGTGTGCCCCGCATGTGCCACCGGGAAATTAATAACTCGGCCATCCATTATGAAAGTAAGAGATGAAATCCCTGCATTCCTAGAACGCATCCAAGGGGATATTTGCGGTCCAATTCAGCCCTTATCAGGACCATTTAGGTACTTCATGGTGCTCATTGATGTGTCCTCGAAGTGGTCGCACGTCTGCTTATTGTCCACCAGAAATCATGCCTTTGCAAAACTAATCTCGCAGATCATTAGAATTAAGAATACCTTCCCCGATCATCGTGTGAAGTCCATTAGAATGGACAATGCCAGAGAATTTACTTCAAAGGCATTTGATGATTATTGCACAGCACTAGGCATCGCAGTTGAGCACTCCGTACCTCATGTCCACACGCAAAATGGGCTAGCAGAGGCTTTGATCAAGAGAATTAAGTTCATTGCCCGGCCGCTTTTGCAGAGTTGTAACTTGCCCAACACCTGTTGGGGACACGCAGTCCTGCACGCAGCAGCACTCATCAATCTCCGACCATCAGCCTACAACATCCATTCACCAATGCAACTAGTGCAAGGGGTCATACCGAAAATTTTCCATCCTAGAAGGTTTGGATGCATGGTATATGTACCAATACCAGCTCCACAACAGACTGCCATGGGCCCACTCCGTAAACATGGGATATATGTCGGATTTGAAAGTGCATCTATCATCCGATACTTGGAACCTATGTCCGGGGACTTGCATACAGCCCGGTTCGCTGACTGCATTTTTTACGAGGATAATTTCCCGTCATTAGGGGGAGGAAATCAACCTTTGGATAAAAAATATCGAGAAATCATATGGCATTCCACTGGTATCCCCACATATGATCCCCGCACTAATGAAGCAAATCAAGAAGTCCAGAAGATAATTGATTTGTAAAATCTAGCAAATGAACTTCCTGATCATTTTTGTGATCTGAAGAGCGTGGTCAAGTCGCATGTACCTGCTCGAAATGCACCAGTGAGGGTTGAAGTACCAAAGAAAATAGAAGGTACCCCGAATCCCGTTCAGAGGCCTCTAAACAAAAACAAAAGAACGGGAACTCTAGCTCCTCAAACCCGAAATACTCGGAGACGTCCGGGGAAAGAAGGGCAAGGGGACTTACCACAGCCTATCACAAAAATGCCCCAAAGAAAGAAGGGGAGCCAGTTGAGACCTGGCACTGGGAAGAAGCCCGAAGAAAGGGCAATACCAGACTTGAATCTTCCACCGAAGGAAGTCGCCGGCAAAAATGTGTGCGCACACATAGACGAAGAAAAGCTAAAGGAACTTGCCCCATGATGGGAAATAGTGGAGGAAGGCAAGTAGAAGTGCATGAAGAAGCACCCCATGATGAAATGGCCATAAATTATGTATTAACGGGAGAATCTATGAATAGAGCAACAGCCAATGTAGATGCATATTTTGCAAAGAAAATTGCCACCATCATCGACCACGATCCTGAGCCTGCATCTTTGGCAGAATGCAAGAAAAGGCCGGACTGGGAAGAATGGAAGAATGCAATAGCTGCTGAATTGATCTCTCTGAACAAAAGAGAGGTGTTTGGGCCTGTATGCCGCACACTTCCCTATATTCATCCCGTAGGTCATAAATGGGTCTTTGTTCGGAAGAGGAATGAAAAGAATGAAATTGTAAGGTACAAAGCAAGGCTGGTTGCTCAAGGTTTCACTCAACGTCCTGGAGTTGATTATGAAGAAACCTACTCCCCAGTCATGGGCGGAATAACCTTTAGGTACTTGATCTCAATGGCAGTCAACTTGAAGTTGGAAATGAAATTAATGGATGTTGTAACGGCATATCTTTATGGAAGCTTGGATTCGGACATATACATGAAAGTCCCAGAAGGTATCCCTGTCCCGAACCAAGATAGAGCAAATAGAAATCTATACAGTGTGAAACTTGAGAAATCACTGTATAGACTCAAGCAGTTAGGAAGAATGTGGTATAATCGCTTGAGTGAATTTCTCTGCGAAAAGGGCTACACAAACAATGAAGATTGTCCCTGTGTATTCATATAGAGATCCTCGAATAGATTCTGTATAATCTCTGTCTACGTAGATGACTTGAACATCATCGGGACAAAGAAAGAGATAGAAGAAGCCTGCTCATACTTGAAGTCTGAGTTTGAAATGAAAGACCTGGGAATAACTAAATTTTGCTTGGGCCTGCAGCTCGAGCATGTCCAAGGTGGAATCTTGGTACACCAATCATCCTATACCCAGAAGGTGTTAGAGAGATTTGGATTTGAAAAGGCGTATCCCGCGGAAACCCCTCCTCCTTATATAGAGCACTTCTAGTGTTTCGGCATGGGGCAATACCGGGCCTTCGTGGGCCGGTTGGTTTCTCAACACTCCCCCTTTGGCCTTTGCCGTGAGATGCATATGCCTCATTAAAACTCCATAAAAATCCAGTGGGAAAAATTTGGAGAAAGAGTACATAGCATACGCCTTGTGCTGCACAAATTGCCTCGTAAAAAACCTTATGTGAGAAACTTCTGTGAAAACTCGCTAAGGGAAAAAGAGTACAATTCACCCAATTTTCAAGTTGTCTTCGTGGCATTCCTTTGGGTACTTTGACTACATATCTAAGATTTACTTTAGAGTATGTGAAGATTCTTCCCCTGAAATCTGCACTTCTCTAAGCCTTTTCATCCCAATTCCCTTCACGTACCTTTCGAAAGTAGATGCTGGGAGAGACTTAGTGAATAAATCAGCTAAATTCTCGCATGACTTAGTGTGCAGTATCTTAATCTCGTTCGTCTTATGCATTTCATGAGCATAGAAGAACTTGGGGTTAATATGCTTCGTCAGGTTGCTTTTCACATAGCCCATTTGTATTTGAGCAACACAAGCTGCATTATCTTCATAGATTATTGTGGGGGTTTGCTCAATATTCAGTCTACATGACTTCTGGATGTGGTGAGCCATTCTTCGAAGCCAAGCACATTCACGAGAGGCTTCATACAGGGCAATTATTTCCGAGTGGTTTTGTAGAAGTTGACACAAGTGTCTGCTTGGACGACCTCCATGAAATGGCCGTCCCACCACAAAGGAAAACATACCCGGTTTGTGACTTGCCAGTATGCGGGTCAGACAGGTACCCTGCATCTGCATAGCCAACTAGATTCAATTCTTGATTTCTTCCATAAAACAAGCCAAGATCCTTGCTTCCTTAAAGGTATCTGAAGATGTCCTTAATCCCCTTCCAATGTCTTTTGGTTGGCTCTGCACTGTACCGAGCTAGCAAATTCACGGCGAACGCAATGTCCGGCCTAGTGCTGTTCGCAAGGTACATGAGCGCACCAATTGCACTTAAGTATGGGGTTTCTGATCCTAGGACTTCCTCCCCCTCTTCTCTAGGCCTGTATGGGTTTTGGTCTGCTTGCAGTGACCTTCCAACCATTGGGGTTTTTCCATTGTACACACATGAAAAGCAAGAAAGAATCGTCCCCCTCCCACATCTGTGTGTGATCTGTGTTTGTCTTGCGTGTGAATCGGCAACCTCGGACTACACCCGGTAGCGTGGTTGTGTAACAAAACTTAGTTAACAAGGTGCAACTCTTTCGTTTTTCTCATGCCGAACGCCGCATGCCACATCCTGAAAAAGAAGCAATCTGCAACGAACACATCTGCTTGACTGCTCCTCTCCTACACAAGTCCCCTCTCCTTTCCAGTGACTAATCCAAATCCCTTCTAGTTTATCCTCTATATAATCTGCTAATCCCTAATTTCGATCTCTCATCTATCATCACCATTCATTAAAAAGGTATGTCTCACTTGTTTCTTTATTATGATGATAGACGATTCTGCGTCAATTTCATTATTCCTGTTAGAAAACCTGGCCAAATTAGGAAGAATTGGTTATGTTACGTAACACAGCCCACAAAGGGCCCAATATAAACTTTAGCCGAAACCCTATGCAAGCACTGTATAATGGGAGAGATACCCCATTGTAAACATACATCTCTAAGAAATAATAAAGGATTATCTCCCTCTACGTCTCTGTGTTCATCTACCTATACATGTTTGCAATCCTTGAGTGTATCGGGGAACCCCTGCACTACATTCGGTAGAAATGGTTCTCCAACACGTTATCACCACGACAAGCATTGAACGCGTGGAGGAGATCGAAACCACAAAGACGAACCGCAAGCGACGGCAGCAAGGAGGAGACCGGAACCGGATGAATCTTGTTGTCCGCATCAATCTGTCATAAAGCCAGCAGGTCTACCGCCTAGCCTAATTGTCCTATGCAACCTAATTATCCTATGCGACAGACGTCGAATTCCCCAATGCATGCAATCAGAAGGTAACAGAGATAACGAATCGTCCATCCTATGAATAGAATTTGAATAATATGAATTGCATCAAAATATAAGGCGCACACGTATTTCAAGATTCAAACTTTATTATCTTTGACCAACGATTTGTCTAACAATATATACATTTTATGATATAAAAATGGTATTATTAGTTTCGTATTTGAAAGTATTTTTCAATTATCATAATTTTATTTCTATGTACGACATACTATAAGAGAAATTAAACATCAAAGTATAGTTTTAAAGACCGAGACAGGTCAAACCATGCCTTATATTTTAGGACAGAAGGAGTACCTCACTGCGCCGCCTCCCCGCCGGCTGCTACGCGGCACCTAGCCTCCCAGCCGGGTAGAACACAAACTAATAATAGTCCAGACATACAAAAGGTCTCTTAAAAAGACAACAACCATGCTTTTTTTTTTCCCCAAAAAGCAACAACCATCTGTTACATCTGCTTTTAAACAAGATCGCGTGAAAGCGTGGCTTATGACAAAAGCTACTGCTCCATCCAAACATGCATGGTCGTGAGGAGGAAGAAAAGCAATCGACAAAGAAACGACAACATGCATATGCATCGATGACCAGGAAAAGAAACAAAGAAAACATGCATGGATAATTCGGAAAGGAAGCTCTGCGCCTCGGGCGCATGCAATGTGCATTAATTTGGCCAGCTGATCGAAGAAAGACTTGAGCAGAGGCTAGATCAGGCCAAGGTACTCCGCGGTGAGAGGCTTGAAGATACGCTGGTTGTCCGACTCCAGTGCCGCCGCCAGCCGCGGCCACACGTAGGCACCCACGATCCAGGACCCGTCCGCCCCACCTGGGCGCGCACCGACTGACAGGCAGCAGGAGCAGAGCCTCCCGGTGTCCCACACCGGCATGGCGAGCGCAGCCTCGCCGAAGCCGAAGTCCGTGTCGAGCGGGAACGACGAGAACGTCGTCTGCCCCACCGTCGGGCTGCCGAGCCCCATGGTGGCCGTCTCCACGAACCCCCTCGTCTTGTGCTCCTCCACCCAGTCCACCATTTCCTGGATCTTCTTGCCGTAGTCGACGGCCGTGATGGCCTCCCGCACCATGGCCGCCACCTCCGCCAGCGTCTTCTGCTGGATCTCCTTCACGGCCGCGTCCCGCAGAGCGTAGGTGGTGACGTTGCCGAAGTAGTTGCGCATCGCCGGGGCGACCTCCGGCGCCGTAATCCGCCACCGCGCGTCCACCCACCACAGCATCCGGCAGCGCGTCTCCGGCACCCGAGACGCCGCCACGAGATCGGCGAGCACCTTCCACAGGTACGCGGACACCGCCTGCACGCGCGACGAACGCTGGCCATCGCCGGTGCTTGCCGTCTCGCGCAGCCTGGCGATGTCGCTTCCCTCGATGTAGTAGAGGCGGTCGACGAAGCTCTCTTGGGCTGTGAGGACGTTGGGCAGCTTGTGGTCGTCGTACGGCGTGTACATGGCGTCGACGGCGGCGCTGTACGACGGCGGGTCTCGAGGACGGAACACCGAGCGGTCGTGGTTGGGGACGCCGCTGGCGATCGTCCCCGACCGCGCGAGCTCGGACCACATCCTGACGAACATGGTGAAGGCATGGCCGTCGTTGAGGAGGTGGTTGGTGCCCCACACGACGGCGAAGCTTCCGCAGGCGAAAGACAGCAACTGCACCGACAGCGCCACGTCTTCAGGGTACGGCAGAACCATCTTCTTCAATGACTCCGTTGCAAGGCCGTAGTCCAGGCTCCCTAGGGCAACGCCGACTTCTCCGACGACAAGCTCTGCACCTTGGTTGTGGCAGTGGAGCTCGGGAAGGCCGGAGCTAGGGTTGGTGACGATGCGCCCAGCGAGAGGGTAGAAGTAGTTGAGCATGGACGGCAAGCCGGCGGCGAACACTGCGACGACGCCGTCGAAGTCCCCGACCTTTGGGAGCTTGGGGTAGAGGCATACCATGGAGCACTGCAAGGTGGTGCCGATGATGTCCAAGTTAGAGACGCTGACAACGTGTGGCTGGGTCGACGGGTCGGAGGCTTTCACGAGTTGGCGGCTGACGACGCGGATGGGGAGGTCGCCTGTGAAACCATTAGCCGTCGCCGCCATTGACATGTGTTGCAAGTTATTGCCACTCACTATGCAGGCGAGCGGCTCAAGCTTAAGAAGAGCCGTGAGCCCGTGAGTGACAATGTGACTATGTATAATGTGAGTGAGCGGTGTTACTTTATAATACTTTGATCGGCTGACCGATGAAGCGGAAAATTAAAAAAAGGGACAAGGGAAAAAGTTCGCCGGAAAATTTGTTTCGAAAGTTTGATTTCGAATCGGCACCTTGCACCACCTATTAATTAATTGAGCTTTTCTACTTTTTCTCCAAGAAGGTAAAAAGATAATTGGACACTTGTTTAAAAACATAGTACTTAGATTCATTTTTTTTATGTAGTGTCGTACACCCCGGTATTTCTACCGGCTTGAGTAACCGAATACTAGTTCCAGAAGATCATATCTAGTATTGCACTTAAGGACATTTGGAATATCATCGCAGGCATTGAATTAACTAGAAATTAACAGTTTATATAACATAAATATCATCCAGTTGACATAGACGTTTATATAGTTTTGCACAGGACATTATTCAATAGCATAAAAAAACACAGCGGAAGACTTCAAATACGATGACACTCCGAGGGTTCAAATACGATGACACTCCGAGGTTGACCCGGAACGCGTAGCTAATCACCTTGACCCTCCTGCTCACAACTGGCACCGACGTCGAGTTCTTCTCCTGAACAAATAATCCGTGATCCATATAATGTGTACACGGCTACCCAGTAAGCAGTTCTTAATAAATAAATGCAAGGTCAAAGAATGGATTTGGTTATTTTGCTAAAGCATCACCTATCTACTTATTTATTTAATCTTGATTCATTGAACACATTATAACACATGAGCGTAGCTAAAGGACGGCTAACCAGCTTAGCACACGATAAGCGTAGCCATAGAAACGGCTAACCAGCTCAAAGAGAGGCAATCCCTGCCTACACTACCATCAAGTTAATTAATTAAAACACATTGGACTACCCTAGTAAAAACGCCTTTCCCCCGCCCATAACCGCGGGCACGGCTACCATGATAGTTTTAACTCTGCAGAGTGTGTACACGTTCCCACAAGCCCCGTCTCATCCCGAAGGAGAAATAGTATAAAGACCGTACACTGCTTTCACCTGCCCCAATACTGTACCCTTTTTTTTGGTTTCACGCCCCACACGGTACACTTCGACCAGGACGACAGTCATGCGCACTCCTTCAGCCGGACCTGATAGTGCACCGCATGAGGTTAGCCCCCATTTAAGCCATTCGGAACCGGTGATAACTAGTCATGTCCGTCAACTACGAGTACAGCGGAAACAGGTTTCCACAGCTAATAAGTTAGGGCTAGAAGGCACAAGTGGCTGTACGGTTCAGGTTCAGTTTGGTAGTCACAAGAACACGGTCCTTATATGACAGAGGAGACCTGCACGTCTCAACCACAAGACCAAAATCCGTCTCTTCTGGGTCTCCTCAAATCAACACATACCACATTGATTTTAGTTGATTAGGTTTATCCAAAAATAGCACCACGAAGTCGAACTTCACGGATAAAAGTTAATAATAAGTGAAATCTATCAACTACCAATCACAGAAGTAAGGCTAAGCATCTACAAAGGATAGGCTAGGAAAACAGTACCAATCGGGCTAACAATAGTGGGCTACATCATATCAGTAGAGGACTAATATGAAATCGAAACAAAATAACACATACGATGATAATTAAAGCATGCAATTTAAATAAACATGAAATAAATAAAATTTAGCAAACTAGGAATTCAATATGATTCTAGCTTGCCTTCGAAGAAGTTGGGATCTGGTTCTCCTCCTTCGAACGGCTCCGAAACGTCTCTCGGACAGCAGGTGCACGTCGGTTCTATACAAAAAAGTAATAAAACAAAAATAAATAACAAACACAGAGAAAATAGTATGATAAAAATATATAAAATTCTAGGGAATTTTTATGATTTTTGGGCTCTGGAATCATCTAATTTGGAGCTCGGATGAATTTTCTAAAATTCGAGAAAGTTTAGGATTAATAGGTCAACACTAGTTGATGGGCCAAGTGCAAGGATTAATATATTATCTTATAAAAGTGGCTCCTCCTAAAAATATATAATTCCTACGGGTTTTAGATGAATTTAGGCTTTTAAATCACTCAAATTGGATCTACGGTTCTCTCTAGAGAAATCTTGGAAGTTTTGGATAATTGGAAAAACACTGGAAAATAGAAATTATTACTGTTTATGGTCATGGGCTCAATCTGGGCTGGCTCGAGCTACTGTGCGGCTCGTCCCAGGCGCGGGGTAAAGTGGGCCGGCCTAAGAAGGAGAGGGACCGCTGGTCGGCTCGGGACGGGTGGTCAAAGAGGCCCACACGTCGATGAGAGGAACAAGGACCGAGTAGACCGGATCGGGATGGCTCGGTCTAGATCGGATCGGGTTGGCTTGACACATGGGGTCCACCTGTCAGCGAGGGAAGGGAGAGGGGAAGGAGGACGGGACGGGTTCGTCCGGATCCGTTCGGGCCGGTGGGACCCGCTCAACACAGAAAGAGGGAGGAGACGGGGTGGTCCGGGCCGGGTCTACTCGGGACAGGGCGGTCCTTTTCCTCCCCGATGGCGACGGTGGCGGCGGGAGGCGGCGGCGCGGATACTCTGGTGATCGACGGCGACGGCGGATGGGTCAGGGAGCATGAGGGCGACCTAGGGAAGACTATGGTGGCGGCGGATTTGGCCGGCGGTGACCAAGGCGACAGCGCAGCGGAGCTAGGGCTCGGGTGCGGTGGCGCTACAGGGCGGGGCGGCGCAATTAGAAGGTAGGGGAAGGCTTAGGGAGAGTAGTGGGAGGTTTTGCCCCACTTGGCCGAGCTCTGGATCGGCTCAAGCGACGGCGAGGCTCGGGTGGCCGTGGTGGCGGTTATGGCGTCGGTGGTGTCCCGAAGTGGAGACACGGTGGCTTGGTGGCGCTACGGAGCCCGGAAGAGGGGGCAGCTTGAGTGGAGAAAGAGATAAGGGGGCGGCAAACCTTGGGGAAAGGATGGCCGGCGTTGAGCACGACCACGGATGGCGGCAGTGAGCTCGAAAGCGAAGGCCGCAACGCAACCTGAACTCCGGCGAGTTCCTTCGGCGTAGAAATTCTCCATCGTTGCTTAACCAAATCCCGTGATCTTGGACTCCTTAGCTTTGTCTTCGAGTTCTCTAGGACGTTCTTAAATCCGATTGTCAAACCTTGCACCCGATCTCGATCTCTCCTCGAATTCTCTCTCGGCTCTCTTAGATACTTAGGGTTTAGCGCTTCTGGTGGTGCCTTGGACTACGTGCACATGACCAGAGGGTTTGGGGGTATTTATAGGGTCCTAGGGATGTAGCGATAAGCTTGGGCAACAGGGATTTGGACTAGATAAGACTGTATCTGATCCGGACCCTTATCACGGCTTTCCGTCACATGAACTGACGGTATTTCGGACTCGGTTTGGGCCAAGATATGGGACAGAGCTTCTAGGAGGTCTCGGGGCCTACTAGGATTAATCTCACAATTTTTCCCATCCCCTAGAGGTTTCTAGGATTTCTGAGGTTTCTCCTAATAAACAAATCTACAGAATATTATAGGAAAAGGGATTTAATTAATAATTATCAAATTTTAAATAAGGTGACAGAACAATTTTATTGGGATGTCACAAACCCTTCTCCCTTAAAGAAATCTCGTCCCGAGATTTGGGAGTTAAGTAGTTCTACTGGGATGGACGTGCAACGGACGTCACATGTAGCTAACAAGTAGACCCACACAAGGTATATTAACAAGGTATATTAATGATGGAATTGACTCTTACTTAGCATCCTGTTCGAAAAATGTTCTCCTTAGAAATCATCCGGTACTTCAATGTATTTATTTGATTCCTAACCTTCTAGCTTCTATTGAACTCCAACAGTTATCTTAAAATCGGTTCCTATACATACTCTTTTAAAATAAAAGATGTTTTCCCTATAATTTACCCTCTCGCACAGCGCTCCCTAAATCTCACTCCAGTAGAAAAACAACGTAGAGAGATGAGAGCAAAACCTTATATTTGAAGAGCAGATAAAGAATCTCCTAAATGGGAACAATATAGGATGCCTATTGCTGAGCAGAGGGGGACTCCATGATATCCAAATTTTAGGGAAAGGAGACATACAGTGCGCCTCATGGAAATCCTAACACACTTGATTTGATCTAAGGGGGGGTGTGTGTGTATAGTATGTTGTATTATTTTTTTTTTGCATATCTCCTTGTACAACTCCTTTAGTGGGTCAAATTTTTGTACGTGCTCCATTGCATAGTTGAATAACCTCTTATACCATCACTTAGTCATCTCTCTCTTATTTGACATCACAATTACTCTAATATTGTTCTGTATGTCATTGTTCAAAACTTATCATTTTTGTTTAAACTATATAAACATACCAAAAAATTCTCAAAAATCACAATGTTATCATTTATGTAGTATTTTTAATATATAATTTTTTGGTATTTTTACAAAAGTTTTTATGTTAAATTTACACTTAAAAAAATTTTAAACATAAAAGATTTATGTTAAAAATACTACAAAAATTATACATTCAAATTGTTGCATACTTAATAACTTCATCTTTTTTAAGGGTTTTTGAAATGTATACATAGCTTAAAGAAAAAAAGATAAGTTTTCGCCAATAGCACATAGGACAATAATCTAGCAATAGCGATGATATAGAAGAGATAAGTTCCTATGTGATGGTATATAAGATATTAGATGGCTCTACAATGACACGTAAGTTATTTTTCCACTCCTTTACATACAGTTCATATTTCATATTTGTCATAGTACAATACATATTGCAACATTCTAGACGGCTCAATTCTTTTCTTAATGCTTGACTCATCTCCTCTACATTATTTCATATTCATCGTGGTACGTAGTTACCGATGATATCTGACGTCTCACCATTATACATGCTTTATCAAGGCCTATAGTTGGGGACTTAAATTAAGGTTGGACGTACGTACGTGTTTAGAGAATGAACATATATTTTGCGCGGGAGTCATGTATACACAGGAGCCTCGCATATTGCAAGCGGTGGCTTGATTCCAAACTCATATATATGCGCCACCTCCGATCAACACACGGAATACCCGATCAGCACACGGAATTATCTCCAGCCATCTGAGACTGCCATCTCTCTCTCCCCGCCCCATGCGTTCTAATAAATGGTGCATTAATTCATTCAGTACGTGCTGAAAACCAGCTTATTTTAACTCCTTCGTTTGTTATGGTGGATCTTGACCTGGACTGAACTCTCGATCTAATTAAAGTACATATTGAAAGTTCAGAACGTAATTACCAGTCCATACGTATTGGGAATCTCCAAAACTATGGTATATATATAATGTACTAACTATAGTCTATTGTTGAATTACATATTTTTACACGGGGCTTCAGTCTAATTATGCCCAATCATGAACTTAAAATAAAGAAATGTTTTGCCCAGTACGTGCCGTGTGCAGCGAGCCAAGGCGCGGGTGGCGATGGATCACGCATCAGCATGTCCATCGGCTGGTCACAGATCACATTTGGTAGTACCGCGCGCACGTCATGTTGTTATGTCATACACTATGGAAATTGATGGCCAAGCTTTGTAAATTGACATATTAACCCATCGCTTTGCTGAGATCTCATCATAAATTGAAAAGCGGTCTGGGTTTCCTCTGCACGCTATGTGCAGCAACTTTTCTTCGGAATTACTAATGCACGTCGTTATCTTTTTTTGCTCTCAATCACCTGAAATTGCACTCTACAAAGCATAAAATTTTAGTTCTTACTAATTATGTTAAATATTTGTCTAGGATATAATTATTTCTTAGTATTTTCATATTTTGTAAGTGTTCACACTACTACAGAAAATAGCCTTTAGTACTGGTTCAAAACGGCCTTTAGTACCGGTTTTTGAACCGGTACATGCCATCCGGGACTGACAACCTCGTGACTCCAGCCTCATCCTTCTAACGAACCTACCCACCATCACGTACTGATATAGCTAGAATATGCATTCCTTTTGAATTTTCCTGAAACGAGGCAGCCCTTTCATTAGTACCAGTCCAAACGGTACTGAAAGCTCACTACCGCCCCTGTAGCTAATGAACCGGTACTGATGTCACTATCAGTACGGGTTTAAATCCAACCGGTACTGATGAGCCGGTACTAAAGGCCAGTTCTGTAGTAGTGTCACTACAGTTAATTAAGCTTTTTGACTAGGATATAATGTTTTGTATTTTAATCTTTGAAGATAAAACTATAAGTAAATTGGTGTGTTATTTATGTATGTTCAACGACGGAAAATAAAGAAATATTTTGGGACACGAACCCTGACCAGGCCTGCCCCGCATGTCCGACCTTCGACCAAGCGCCAGCACCACAAAACAGCAAATATGATGCACTGATCTATTTGTATTGGTTCATTTAGAACCGATAAAAATAGTAATATATGTGTCAGTTCTAAAGTTCGAACCAATGAAAACATCATCTGTGTTGTTTCCTTTTTGGAAACAATATGGATAATAGTATAGTTTTGTCAGTTCCTGTTGACAAACTGACACAAATATAGGTAGGTTGGTTCCAATACTGATAATCTAAGTATTTATGGTCTTAAAAAATTTTTAGGCTTTTTTAAAATTTGACAAACTTAAGAAAATTTTATAACACCTCATTTTAGATAAAAGTTTTTAAATAAATTTGGAGACTATGATATTAAACATTGTACACTACTCCGGATTGGCTCATCATTATCAGTTCCAAACCAGCATCTATACCGGTTTTGGAACCGGTAGAGGGCAACCTCCAGGGTATCACTACCGGTTCATGCAACCGGTAATGATAGTATTAGAAATGTTTAAAAATTTGTTGGGAGAAGCAGGACTCGAACCCTGGACTCGAACACGAGACCTCGTGACTCTAGCATCACCCTTCTAGCCAACCCACCCACTGTCGCTTACTAATATAGATAAAATATGCATTCCTTTTAAACTTTTCAGAACGAGACACCACTACCGGTTTGTGACTTAAACCGGTAGTGAAGGATAGCTACCACTACCAGTTTGTGGCTCAAACCGGTAGTGGTAGTGTCTGAGGCATCACTACCGGTTCATAACTCAAACTCATGACTCACGTAACTATTACTATCGGTTCGTGGTTCAAATCGGTAGTGATGCAACGATCACTACAGGTTTACGGATAACCGGCAGTGATGTGCCGGTAGTGATACTCACTTCTCTAGTAGTGGTAAGTTGTTTCAACAGATGTAGATTAACATTAGCTCATAGCTAGATATAACATTAATTAATCATTTTAAGTAGGCATAATTGGCAACCGAGTGATCATGCCTAAGGGGTATTCTTCTGAGCTTATCTTATTTGCTTATTTGACTTATCTCGTAACTTCGATAATTTTTCGAGATGGCCTCGAGAGCCAGATGCCCTTGGTGTTTAGGGTTTAGGGAGCTTTTAAACACGCCTACGAGATAAAAAAATGATTCAAAAAGTAATAAAAAAAGTCAAATAAGTCAAATAAGACACGAAATAAGTTAGATAAGACGTGACTTATTTTGACTTTTTTTATTACTTTTAAATTCGTTTTTTTATCTCGTAGGCATATCTAAATGCTCCCTAAACACCAAGGACATCTGGCTCTCGAGGCCACCTCAGAAAATTCTCGAAGTTACGAGATAAGTCAAATAAGCAAATAAGATAAGCTGAGAAGAACACCCCAAAGCTCTGATTCAACTAGTCGAAGCACGACTATAAAACCAGCTTGGGGAAGAAATGAAGCAACCACGAGATAACTCCCAAGATTTTTGGGTTTTTTTTGTTGTGATAGAATATACAATAGCTCAATTCAGCAACCAATACGAGATGTAAATAGCTGACGATACAACTGGAGAGAACTAGAAGCAAGGCTGCGAAAAGCAAAGCAGATTGGATGGAGGAAGTTAGAGAGAAGAAATTGGGAAATGAGATCATAGTAGAGGGGGAGGTAGAGACGAAGCCTTGTTCTTCTGTTCGATCTCTGTCCACGTGCTGATGTTGCTTACGTGCTTCCTATGGTGTGCTTCTTAGACTAGTGGGCCAAGAGCAAACTCTTACTGTTTGGCCTAACCCCAGAAGGTCGACGTCTGTGACATACTTGTACATTTACAGCCCAGTAGCCTAGCTCTTTGCTGCTAAAAAGTTGACGGTTATTATAATATGAAAAGCCATGAGTTCTCGATAGGGTTTTGGATAGTCCAAAAAAATGTTAAATTTTAGTTTTGAGAGCTTCTACCAGAAATACTAATATAGATTTAAACTGAAAAGAACAAAGTTGAACCATGGCCACCAAAGGAAGAGGAATTGTTCATTGACAGGTTAAGAAATTGGTCAACCTTAGGTGGCAAATAAGATATTCTCTCCTTTTTTTATTCAAAAATAAAACTAATTATACTCACTAGGATCCCTGAAAACATCACGTGCGGAAAAAGCTACACAAGAGAGAAAACCTTTCATTAAACATATTTTAAAATACAATGAATTAAATTATGAAATATCAAAGAAAGTATGCAATCATCAGTTCAACTATAATTATGTTTAGGATCTTCTGAACCCCATTATCCTTCAAAAGAAAAATCAATGAGTTAGTATTGTCTATTAGATATGGTTTCGTGAATATTCTTAGATCTGCTTGGGCAGAGGATAATGGTCAGATGTGCAAGGTTTTAATTATTTGATGGTGAAATTGATGTGGCACTTTGAACAACCTGAAATAGATGGTAGTTGGCTTTAATGAATTGTTTTCTATTAATTATATTTTGTTAGACGCATTTTTATTCATACCACTGTTAAGTTGTCGATTTAGAGAAACACTTAAAAACCGGAAATCTAGACAACGCCAATGTTGAGATAGATTTCTTAATTTGAAAAATTCCATTATGAACTTTTAAATACCAAAAAACCCTTGCCCCTTTGTCGCAATTGAGACAGGGGTCTATGAAGAGCTTATTTGTTTGTTCGATTGATCAAGAAACGAGCTATTACCATAGCGTCTTCAAGATGCATCTTACCTTGGTTCATACCTCATATGACCATATCTTACCTTGGTTCAAGATGCTTCGTACCTTGTCTATTAGATATGGTTTCGTGAATATTCTTAGATCTGCTCGGGCAGAGGTTAATGGTCAGATGTACAAGGTTTTAATTATTTGATGGTGAAATTGATGTGGCACTTTGAACAACCTGAAATAGATGGTAGCTTGCTTTAATGAATTGTTTCTATTAATTATATTTTGTTAGACGCATTTTTATTCATACCACTGTTAAGTTATACCACTGTTAACTTGTCGATTCAGAGAAACACTTAAAAAACCGGAAATCTAGACAACGCCAATGTTGAGATAGATTTCTTAATTTGAAAAATTCCATTATGAACTTTTAAATACCAAAAATCCCTTGCCCCTTTGTCGCAATTGAGACAGGGGTCTATGAAGAGCTTATTTGTTTGTTCCATTGATCAAGAAACGAGCTATTACCATAGCATCTTCAAGATGCATCTTACCATGGTTCATACCTGATGTGACCATATCCATCACGGATATGACCAACAATAAACATAGATGTCATCAACTACTTCCCCAACATGGTTGTTGTTGAGCTATTCATCAACTGCTTCCTCTTCAACCACTACACTTACAACAAGTTGGTGATACTTTAGAATATCCCCTACTTCATCTACATCTACACTACTACAGAATATGTTATCATTATCGTGCCACCTCAAGGCTTAAAAAACCTAAAAAAAATATTTCTTGCACCCCAGTATTGCCATCTAACATACACATGATCACAAGTCACAAGTCATGCAATTTTTCCAACAAAACACGTGAATGCCATTCATCGGAGTCGAACCTAAGACCTCCCAACACATACGAAGCCTCCTTACCACCTCACCTATCCATCTCATGCATGTTGTCTACGGAATATTTTTCCTTTTTAACCCTTGTCGTCTAAATGTTTTAACAATCATTTGGACATCAAAATGACTTCAAATGAAAAAGTTGTCAACTACAAAGTTGTAGATCTCATCAAGAGCTATAATTTTTATATAAATTTTGTCTCCATCCGACTCCGTGTGAAAAAGTTATGAATTTCCAAAACAAGCTGCAATTCATTATCATCGCCACTTCGTAATACGAACCGGCTGTGATACTCCCTCCATTATCACTACCAGTTTGTGTTATGAACCGGCAGTGATAATAATATTTCACTGCTGGTTGTGGGGGACCAGTTTTCAATACATAATATTAAAAATTGGTCTCCTCTAATAATATAAATGTTGATCCAGAATCAGTATATCAACCTTGTCATGTTATTTAACTATGATCAATGAATGTGCATTCACAATACCAAAATTGTGGTATTATACGAACCACTTTATGTTTTGTGAGCTTAGAAAATATCTAGTATTCTAAGCCGAAGAGTTCCATATTCTCTGCTGAAACATTAAAGTCGGGATCTGCAGTGGAATAGGGATCTATTCAATTATCATGAATAGTTTTCACATAAAGGGTAAGTACATCAATAGTACTAACAGGTTTCCATAGGAAATAAAATATTAACTATAAGTAAAATATTTAAAAGAAGGGTAGGGCTATAATTCAATTGGCATAATATGCAATATTTCAAATGATAACTTCAATATTATAAAGATGTTTTTTAAAGCAATTTTAAATGAATTTTGTAAATTACTATCTCCTTTCTCCATCCTTAATTCTTCTAACAACCATTATCTTTTTTCTAAAATTCATAGATTTATTTGAATAGAATATTTGTCACCCAATTTGACATAACTTTATATATTAGAAGTAAGGTCCATTAATGTTTTGTTATCAGCTCTGTAGAACCTGCCCAGCTTTACCCTAAAAATGGCCGATAATACGGATAGGCGGTATTTATGTCATTTCTATTTAAAATAGTCCAAGTTTTGCAATGTTTTGCACAAGGCGCAAACATTGAGAGGAAATCCTGGCGATATTGGCCTCTGCAGAGACATAACTAGTTACATGTGAATCACTTGGCTCAATATCCCAAAACCTAGCAAATGTCTGGCCTCCACACGATCATTACCGGTGACTACTTGGCCAGCATCCCAATTGCTTAGTATTGCAAAAACACTAAGGCAATACCTTGCTCATGCAATTACCTATTGGTAATTCATGCCTATACTTTTTAATTTTTCGGTCTTCTGTTCATCACATTGTCTATCCAAAAGACAATATGAATACTATCATACCTCTTGAAAGAACCATATATTTAGATTTTCTTATACTAAGGTATGGTCAGATTTAATCATTTTTGGGTTTGCTTTTGGTTATGGGATTTGGATTATCTATTCTACAAAAATGTTAAATAATATAATTTAAATAAAAGATAATTCACAATTAAATAACTAGAAAGTAATGCGATAAACATATAATAAATGGAACTAGGAAATCAATATGCATCAAAGGATAGAAAACCTCCCATCTTCGGTGGTCAGGTCGGGCTCAAAAGTGTCGTCTGGATATTCTTGTTCAAAGGATCCGGGGACGATCAATTCATTATCTATACGTTGCAAATACAGGGAAGAAAAGAAATTCCAATAATTCAAATATGAATTGAAGAAGCATTATGCATAAAATGATGAAGATGCAAAAAGGGTTTGGGGTGAGTCGGTGATGGGTTGTACGATTTTCTAGGGATTTTAAAATATTTTCAAATAGATAAGGGTGGGGATATTTTGAATGAAAATGGGTATTTCCTTCGGGCAGCATGAAGCTAACACTAGTGTATATGTGGAATTAAGTGTGGATCGACAAATTTCCGGAGATCGGGGTCGACCACAAAAATTTGCCAGAGTTTCGAGATGGAATTTTTCGAAGATATAGGAGTGTAAAATTGAAAATAGATAAATTATTAGGTGCTATAATATAATTTTAGCATTTTTTTAGAATTTTGTAAATTTTATTGGAATTTTGAGTGCTTTTATTTATAAGAAAGTGAATAAAAGGAATTTATTTGGATTATTTTGTTATGGAGATGTGGAATATTATATTTTTTATAAAATTCTACACCTTATTTTAGAATTTTGAAAATTTTTGTAAAATTTTTTAGAAGAGGTTTGATGGTTAAAATAAAATTTAAAAGCTCAAATGGTATTAGATATTAATTTTATTGGGCTACAGTACTGGGCTTGGCCCAGTTACTGGTGCGGGGCACCAACAAGCGGGGCCCAATGCAGAGAGAGAGAGGGGGCTGTACATGCGAGGTCTCCGATGGCTGACAAGTGGGGTCACGGTGTCAGTGAGGGAGAGAGAGGGGAGAATAGGGAGGGCGGCGGAGGAATGACGGCGCCGGTGATCGGCAGCCGGCGGTGAGCAATTGATGTGGGAAAAAAAATTGGGAGTAAGGGTTACCTTAGGGAAGTTGCGGTGAGCTCAGAGTGGTCTGAGGTGGCCGGATGACGAGGTCAAGGCGGCAAAGCTTACGGGTTGCGGCGGCGGGAGTGCTCCGGTGATTGCCGGTGCTCGGGAGTGGCTCTACAGGTTTCGCGGTGGCAAATGGAAGCCTTTTCCTTTTGGGGTTGGAGTTGGGTGAGGTCTGGAGCGGCAAGGACGAGGGTCGCTGGAGTTGGGGAAGAAGCAGAGCTTGGTGGCGATGCGGTGGAATCGGGGAGGAATGGAGGAGTGGGGGAGATGGCTTGAAGAGGTGTGGTGCCGATGGGGTCCTTTTATAGGCTCGGGGTGGAGTGGCGGTCACAATTTTGCAAGGTCATGGCAGTGGCGGCGGCGCAACGCGGCGGCGAGGAATTGGCGAGCCGCTGGGAGGGGATAGGGAGGAGGAGGTGGCGGACAAGGTTGGCGGCGGGGAGAGCTAGCCGACGAGGGTAAAACAGGGGCAGGAATGGAAGGTAGCAGCGGTGGTGAGAAATTCCGGTGGGTGGCAGCGGGGCCGGAGTTTGGCAGAGGTGGCGCTATGGGGGAGGAGGAATAAACGGCGGCAGTCGTTGGATTTTGGGTGAAACTATGGGCGTCGTTGGATTCGGCCTCGGGGGCTGACATCTGGAGCCCACTGGTCAGAGAGAGGGGATCAGAGGCGGGATATAAGTGGGGACATATTCCTTTAAGGGAAAGCGTACTCCGAGTTTTCTTAAAACAGAAAGTTTAAATTTGAATGGGAAATGATTTTCCAGAAATTAGGTAGGGTTTTAGAAATTCATAAGAAATTATAGGAAGCTCAGAAAAATATGAAATAAATTTCTAAAAATTCAGAAAAAAGAGGAGAATCCAAATATGGAATAAAATTGGTTATTTTATGAAACGAATAGTTTTAGAAAGTAAAGATAAAGGATCTTTCTTTAGGAAATAATTAGGAATTGGGTTCGAAAAATTCTCAAAAATTAAAGGATATTTGAAAGGATTTAAATATGTATTTTTAATGAAAAATTTTCATGCTGAAAATAGGGGAAAAATGTAGGTATATCACACCGGTTGGGGGTTAAAATCGGTAGTCATGCTACACTGCCTGTTGGCGGCTAGAACCAGCAGTGATAAGTCTTATCACTGCCGGTTTTCAAGCCCTCAATGATTTTTCCACCTCATGGGCTTACTAACCGGCAATGATAAGTTATCACTACCATTTCTAAGAGAACCGATAGTGATGAGCTGGTATGGAAGGAGTGTTCTGTAGTAGTGCTACTACGATGGCTGTAGCTACTTGGCTTCCTTGACCACCACCTTGGTCAGGTTGTGCACATGGTTGGCATGCTCGGTCTTCGGATAAAGGGCTTGTTTGGTTCGTATCCATGGAGTGCCATGCCAATCGAGGGCGTGCCCTCGCGCGTTGGTCGCCGTTTGGTTCGCGGCCCTCGGTTGGCACGGCGAGCCAACGCGAGGGCACGCCCTCGTTTTTGTACTGAGCGCGGGAGCAAGGCAACGGCGTCCAAATCGGGCGCCTTTCGTAGGCGTGACTTCGTGCCCTCGCCTGGGCCCACGTGCAGTGACTTACTGCTACAGTAACTTTTTTTTAAAACCTTCTCATTTTTGTATAAATTTCATACTGTGTCCAAATTGCATGAAATAAATTTAGTAATTCATCTAAAATCCTAAGCATCCCATTTTAAATAATTTTTGATTTTTTTGAAATTTATTTTTTTATTTTATTTTTTGTTGGTTATTTTCGAACGGTACGAACCAAATGCCCTATTTTTTGCCCTGAAAAGGTCATGCCCTGGATTGGCATGACCTTTGTATTGGCAAGGCACTGGAGGGCTATGAACCAAACATACCCATAGTGCCGTCGCTGCCACCAGTTCGACCGCTACCTTGCCTACTTCTGCTACATGAAGGCATACTAAAGAAAAGTGTCTCTCCACCTCGTTCACATCCTTAGGCCCAACTACTCATGTCGCTCTAGGCTTAGCCCAAGATAAAGCCCACCTCGTTGGCAAGCCCAGTTCGGCTATCATAGATAGGTCCAACTTGAAACGGATATGAGGCCACATACGAAGTTCGTTTTCGATGTTCTATCACTTCACAGAAAGCTTAGGTGATAAGATTTTGAACGGATCCAGTCCCACTACCAAATTCCTTATGGATTGCCAGGAATTGTCGAAATACCAATATAAATAGAATCTGTCAGGTGCTGCGCCACCTTTACTTGGGCCCACTGGCCTTGTACAATCTAGGGTTCACCGTCCAATCCTTTAGCCGCCACCCCCAGGTTCTCTAGCCTCTATATAAGCCCCTAATTTATGTTTTCTTCCTTGATTTTTACTTAGATTAATCTATCATTGTAGTTTCGCTGTTTATCGATTTGTGCAACCCCAACTTAAGTGTTTCATTAGTAATTAGTAATTTTGAGATTGCATCTACCGTGTTCTTGCTTGTGTTCTCAATTCACATGCAAAGATAAGCTCCGTGGCTAGGTCAACCACGTCTTGCCATGGTTGATAATCAAGGGAACAGTGGTGTAGCGATTGTTAGCTTTAGATCTATTATGATTGGAAGTAGGATACCCTGTTTTATATAGGATAATAGCCCCGATTTGGTCTTTCCTTGATGTATATCAAATAGTATAGAATCTTAATCTTTGTACCGTGGATTACAAAGCTAGCCTGAACTAAGAGTCTAAGCCTAACAAGAAGCTTTTGTCGCTAGGAATAAGGAGGCATATTCTTTACAACTTATCTACTTATTTATTTATCTATTTGTTTGCTCATATTCGTTTTCAAAATGCAAGTGCATTGGTTTTTTAGGTCTGTTTCTTTTTTATCTCAAAAGGTTGTCTCAAAACTTAAAAAAAAAAAGTTAAACCAGCTAGAACTGACCCTCGAGACCATCTCGGGAAGCTCTTAAAATTTAGGAGATAAACAAATAAAATATAAGTAAATAAGCTGTAAATAAGTTTAGAAGTGGCTAGGAAACATTAAGCTTCAACTCTTCATGGTTTTTTTTTTTTGCCTATGTTCATAGGTCTTGGCGTTGACCTTGATTCCTCCTAGAGGGCTCTATTTATTGTCTACACGTCCATCTTATCTCCTCGAAGAATCGATCCCTTTGAGCATTTCCTAGGGACACTTGTTGGTTATGATCTTCATTTTTCTTCCTCGATAAGATCTTCAATCTTCGAGATCAGACATGGAAAATTTAATATAGATTCCATAAACGATTTGGTCATAAGGTAGTGCGACCTGAGAAGGCCCTACCCACTCGTGACAGGATAAGTCTTTTGGGAAGATTGTAAGACAATCCCCAACAATAATACTCGAAATCGGATACCTATATACCCATTTACCTAAAGAAACTATAGGAACCGATGAAAATTTCGACTGCCAGCTAGGACTCTCGACGGCCAACCAAACCCTGTCGATACATGCAGAAACTCTCGACGGTGATAGCCAGGCAGTCAAGTATATGGTTGAGGCTAGCCCCACGGCTGACGGAGCGCTATGGCACAAACTACTCTCGATGGCCGCCTTCAAGCAGTCGAGAAAGGTCTCCGTTAGCGTGTAGTGTTCCACAAACTCGAAACTCAAAATGTTGAGCAGGGGTGGAGGCCTCTCTCGATGGCTATGACCAAGGTCATCGAGAGATAAAAAATAAAATGTGCAAGGCGTGGGCACGGGCCCGAACTCACGATCTCACAAGCGAGCGCCAGCGCCACTAACCACCTTGCCATTCGTGGCTAACCTTGTTAACCCAACTGGTTCAAGTAGCGTGTCCCTTTCGTGCGCTGCTGTGGGCAAGTGTCTCTCTGGACAACCCACTATAAGGCTGTCGAGAGAGCGTCCGTCCTGGCTAGGTCAAACAGGCCGGGCCAGTATGCCTAGCACGGAGTGAGAGGCCTTTCTTGACGGCCCAATGATGGACCGTCAAGAGAGAACTTCATATTGGAAATGATATGTTTACGAATGATATTTTAACTTGAAAATAACACATAAATTAACCAAACATCCTTAAATTGAATTTTAAAATTTCAAAAAAATATATGATGGCATATCTCTAGTTTGACATATTTAGTTTATATATTTTGTAGAAGCATATAATTGATCTTTTAATGTAAATAAATGATTTAATAACTTATAAAATTGTGAAAATGTCTGAAAACATCATGGTACATATAGTATAGTGTGCGACCATCGATACATGCTACCATAATTGAGCAAGATCAAATTGGCACACTAGAAAGTGTGTTTGTCACTTCAATAATGCAGCAATGAATTAAAAATCATTTAAAAAATCCTGAAATGTTGTGATACTTCTGTTTATTCATTTAGCTCACCATTGAGATAGATGGCAGCCAGCACTAGCTGACCCATCTTTCCTGGTAGGCTCTCTCTCGATGGTTGCAAACCTAGCCGTCGAGAGGGAGGAGCACGGAGCCATTAACACCCCGAACAGCCGGCTCCTCTTTGTCTCTTGACCACTGCATGCCAAACCGTCGAGAGTACTACTTTCTCTTGATTGAGCTGACCCGACAGCATTTTCTCGATGGCTGGCCATTGAGAATGACCTGTCTCGATGGTTTTGATGCCTTTCTCGATAGTTTTGGCTGTCGAGCTTTAGGGAGATTCCATACCTAAATCTCTATCCTCTCCAATAGAATGTCTAAACCATAAAACTATATAAGAAGAGAGAGAATACCTAAATATAGGTACCCTGGGATGACTGTTGGTGCAAAGGTGAACAACAATACCTATATTTTTGGTATGAAGGTCTTTTGGGTCTCCCTCTAGAAATAGTCTAAGGGATCGGGTGCCCAAGAGGAGATCAATTGGGCTCTTCAAATTTGGCTTGATCAAATACTTTTGACTGATTAGACTACATGATCAAGCTAGTACGACAATAATCACAAATTACAACTCAAATGCACTTGTTTTTCATGGCAAGTATGTAGATAACTTGAACAATAGCAATAACAAAGATGCATGGGACAATGAGATCATGAGACAATTCATCTCAAGTCTAGCAAACACAATACAATAGAGAAATAACTGAAAAAAGTAGAGATCACCACAATAAGCACAAGCACTTTTTCCAATGGTCTCAAAAAGTCACCGCTTTTCCCTAATCCACGTTGAGGTTGATTCCAACCACGTTGGACCAGCTTCCACTCGAGCCAATCACCACAAATCCACTAGTTGTCGCTACTTGCTTCACCCTAGAGCAGTCACCTAACAACCTCTGTTTGAGCAAGGTCACCGGCCCTTGACACTACCACGACGTCTAGGTATCGGCAAAAACTAAGAATAATAGACCAACAACAAGTATAGAGTGAGGAATTTTTCTAATTTTTTTTCAAATTTTAGAAATATTTTGTTTTCATGATTTTTTTAACATTTTAAGGTTTTTTTTACAGATTTTAGAATTTAAAAAGAATTTGAGGATTTGTTTTAGTTTCTTTAGAATTTTTAATTTGAAATTCAATTTTTAATGGATTTAGAATGCCACGTGGCCATTTGTGGCCACGTATTATGTAAACTAGGCAGTCTATGTCACCAAAACCACCCTCTCCGTGTAACTTTGGACCTAATCAAAACAGTAACACAGCTTCGTAGACCTAAATATCCAGTTTTAAAAGTTTTGAACCTACGAGAAAACACAAGATAAATTCAAGGAGTACAATTTACTCAAAAGAAAACTAGGCAGAAGCTATGGAAGGGAAAAGAGAATTACACAAGCAAAGATAGTATGTAAAAGAAAAATCGGTATGTCATCGTGTATTAATTTGCAGTTTTGCAGCTCGTGTGTGTATGATCGAGGTGGAAGCGGCTGGAGGAGAAGGGGCCGTGGAACAGTAGGTCGAAGAACCATTCACACAATGAGAGGAAAAAGGTTCGGGCACACATATGACTTTGGGTAACATGCTAGAGACAATCTTTGAATCTGCATTAATTTCGTAGGGTGGCAATCAAGTGAGCGTAGTGCTTATTCTGATTTGCTTGTATCTTATTTTCGTATCGAAAGTCAAACATTTTACTTTTTAAATTTTTTATCTTGAAATTATTTCTTAAAGCTCTAGAAAAACATGTTAACACTATGAGCCGTTTTAAAAACTCTCAAAATTTTACTTATTAGGTAAATAAGATTATAAGTTGTTGAGATAAGTTAAAAAGAATCATACCTTAGTTACTATCAAACACTTACATGTCGTACAAGCAGCAGGCAGCAGCTGAATAAGCTGAACGCGCGGGCAGTTCTCTAACTCTCCCGGTAGCCACTTCTACCCACGAGACGACCATCACAAATAAAATCGCTGCCAGCTGCTAAATCCTTTCTAAGTCGGCCACGCGCTTCGTTCGAGGTCAATGCCATCAACATGACGAAGTGGGGTTTTTTTTTGAGCTTATCTTATCTACTTATTTACTGTAGCTCATCACTTCGAGAATTTTTTGAGGTAGCCTCGAGAGCCGGTTAATTTTGGGATTTAGAGAGCTTATATGCACGCCTATTTAATAAAAAAAACTGACTCAAAAAGTAATAAAAAAAAGTGAGATAAGTCAAATAAGACACGAGATAAGTAGGATAAGTCAGCTTATCCTACTTATCTTGTGTCTTATTTGACTTATCTCACTTTTTTATTACTTTTTGAATCGGTTTTTTTTTATCTTGTAGGTGTGTCTATAAGCTCTCTAAATCCCAAAATTGAAGACCAACCAGCTCTCGAGGCTACCTCAAAAAATTCCCGAAGTGACGAGCTACAGTAAATAAGTAGATAAGATAAGCTCAAAAGAACCCGCCCGAAGTTTTATGCACATGTAGTTGTAGAGATCTCCAGCCAGAGCTCTGTTTTTTCCCGCCATTTCTCTGTCCTTTAAAAGATTTTCTCTATCTTCTAAAATTTCTTCATATTTTACACTACATTTTCTAAAAAATTTGTTTTTCCAGCAGATCATCTATTCTTAATAAGTCAGATAAACAGTGTTTTGCCTCTATCCTAGAGATGCTCGCACGCTAGGCTTTGTTAAACAAAATAAAGTGGATCGTCCCGCTAGGCTTAGGGGAGGTGCAAGTGCACGTTTTATACTACTCCAGTGCATTTAAAACTCTGTAAACTTTAGTGACTAACAATTTTTTAATAGTTACGTTAAGTACATGATATCGCATTGTATGTGTATACATTTGTCGTCCAAAATTATTGTTGTAAGGGTATTACACCCAACCCCTATGATATGGTGATCAGGGAATTGATTGGGCGGAGCAAGGTTAGAGAGAGGCAAGGGTAACCCAGCACCATTGCCTCACTGGTTAAGCAAATGCGAATGTTGTGAAGGTAACAGCAACAGGGGTGGATCCAGGATTTTAACCGAGGGGGTGCACATTTAGGACATGTTTGGTCTGCGGCCGTCGCCAACCATGTCAATTACCGGGGAGCGTCAATGCAGGGAGCGTCTTTACGCACGTTAGTGAGATTCGACGCTTGATTCAAACACCCTCGCCAAATCTTGTGCCCCATTGTAAAATGACGGCATGTGCTCCAAAAGCGTGCCAATCTAGCGGCTAGCGACACGTCCAAGGACGACACGGCGAGCAACGTCTACAATCTAAATGTGCCCTTAGGGCAAGCAAAAACTATAGTAACAAAAATAATAAAAAAAATCTAACGCATGGTCATACAAATTAATAAAAATTGCAACACTAATACTATGACATAATATATCAAAAAATATAAAAATTATCTTATACTCCCTCCGATTTCATAAAACTTGTCGTTTTAGACTTGTCCTAAGTCAAAGTTTTATAATTTTATCTATAAAAAAATTTTCAACTATTTGGATTGGATATAAGAAATTAAACCATACACATAAATTTGCCTCGAAATGCTTTCACAATGTTATTTTTTTGGATTTTATAAATAATTTTTATTAGTAATTGATGCTCAAAGTTGTATTTCAAAGACCGTGTCAATGTTCAAAATGATAATTATTATTAAACTAGAGGGAGTAATAATATTTTGTGGGTCTTCGTAGCTTAAAAACGCTCTACAAGATCATGTTTGATAGGGGTATTTTATTGGCACAGTATGGCGCTGGTATTTTACTTGTGTAGGCTGGCGGTGGGTGGTAGCAATGAATAACGGACGAACAAAGGTCGGGTTGGGGCTAAGGCGGCGGTAGGGCGGCGCATAGCTGGGTCAAGGTTAGAGCTTATTGGAGTCGATCGAGACTCGGCCACTCGAGAGTGGTGAAAAATTCATCGTATAGGATACTCGGTTGGTTATTAGTGGGCTACACTGCTGCAGTGGGGAATCAGAATAGGTCGGAGAATAGTATCATAGTACTAACAATTTGAGCCTTTATTATGATCTATTTCTTTCCACGGTTGATTATATAATCTAAAAGGTTGAGAGCTTTCAAAAAGACGTTTGAAAAAGCTAAAAAATACATTAAATATTTTTTTGTAATCTTTAAAAAACATCACAAAGCCTCGGAGAAATTACTACAAAATAATACATAATATGATCTATATAAAAATGACAAATTTCTTAATTTTGATTATAATCTAATTATAATATGGTTATACGCTAAAATAAATAGGGACTAGATCTAAAAATACATATATAGGGGTCTTAGTTTTTATAAATTTGAGGGAGTGCCCGTGCATACCGGGCACCCCCTCTGAATCCGCCCCTGAACAGCAAAGCCAGGAAGGTGGCAGTGGAGCAAGGGTGCCCAACATCGTTGCCTTGCTGGGACCCAGTAGGCGAGGCAAAGATGGCTGCCGCGAAGGCGATAGTGAGGCAATGGCAACCTGGTCTCATCGCCTCACTGGGCTAAGGAGCTAAGGGCATGGATGGTTCGACCAGAATGCAAATCTAGAGAAGTAGGAGCATCAACAGGAGGGCCACGAAAGCTCAGGAGGCAAATAGTACAATAAGGCCCACAGGCTGTTAGGATAAGAATCATTGGACCCTTCCCCTAGGAGACAGGTTGTAACCACCCAAGCTATGTAGATACCTTATGTATCCCTACTTTAGTATGACGGTGGGAGGACGTTTTGGTCCTCCCCTCTTATGTTGTAATGGTAAATGACCCTTGTGCGCTGATAAAGAAGGAAAAGTGACGGTGTCGAGGTCATTCAACCCTAAAGGGACCATAGTGCCCTTAGGTTTTTGCCTTTCGCAGGGCATTCTGGTCAACCATAGATTATGTAGCAAGCCCGCCTATATAAGGGGAAGGGCAATCACATGTAAAGACTAGACCATCATATTTTCCTCAATACAACTGACCATTTGAGTCCAATATCGAGTTCATGAAGGCCACTCCCTCGCGTGTTTGATTGCTGCCTCATTAGGTTTCAAGTGCGCGTTGGGGGTGTCTCCTAGTGTGTTTGTCTGGTTCAGGCCGACGACAGTTACCTTTTGTATGAAGAAGGTACAACAAAACTTTTTATAAAATATTTCCTCTGGTTCAAAATATAAGACAAATACTTCCTTCAATAAAAAAAAGGAAAAAGTGTATTTTACACCCTGAACTATCGCGTGTTTAACTCTCAAAACTATAAAACAAGGTATTCTAGCCCATAAAACTTTAAAACTGGTGTAAATAACCCTATGAGTCAGTTTTGGAGGTGGTTTCACCACCGTAGTGTGTGACATGGAGTCTAATAGAGTCTGACATGGTGGTGACTTCGTGATGGCCCGCAGGTACACCTCTCCAACTCATCTTCTTCCTCCCTTCTCTTTCTTTCTTCTCTACCTCTCATCTCTCTCTCTCTCTCTCTCTCTCTCTCTCTGCTACCCTTCATCTCTCTGCCCAAGACAATTAGAGGAGGGAGCAGGTGCCTTTGTGTCCTAGGCACATAGGTGTTGGCGCTCACCGCTGTCACCACTCTGCTAACCGACTGGTGGCCGTGGCTAGCCTCCTCTATCCATCTCTCTATCTCCACCCTTTTTTTTATCTCTCGCTTAGATATAGTCTTTCTCTCCATCGTTAGCGCCATGCGACGCCGTGTCCTGACACCGTCGACTTCGGCCACTGCCTAGCATGCCACCGTGTCCTCATGCTCTGACCTCCCCCGCCTTGCCTCATCGGTGCCATGAGTCGTCGTTGCCCTGGCCCCCTCGATTTTGTTTGCTGCCCGATAACACGGCTTCTCTGTGCCCCATTCTCCCCCATTATACCTCAACGGTGCCACGTGTTGTCGTGCATTATTCCCTTTGCCTTTGGCCGCTGCTCGACGTGCCGCCGCTTCCCCACGCCCAGCTCTCTCCCCCCCATGCCCCAGCCAACTCAAATTTGACCACTTCTCCATGCTTATCACCTCCTTGTTCCTAGGGTGGCAGCTAGGGGCTGCTCAACGGTGTGTGCCCCAGCCTCCACCATTGTGCCTCGCCCCCTCCTGAGGAAGATGAAACAAAGAGAGAAGAGTAGAGATATTGGAGAAGGGCAAGAGGTACAAGAAGAGGAAGGGGAGGACGACATGTGGGCCCATCATAATATTTGTTTATTGACTGTATCTCTACGTCACACGCCACAGTGGTGAAACCACATTCAAAATTGCCTCAAGGGGTTATTTGCGCAGGTTTTAATCTTTTGCGAGGTAGAATACCTGGTTTTATAGTTCTTAGGTTTATGTAGATGAAGCGCGATATTTCAAGGAATAAAATAGACTTTTTTCTAAAAAATATTGTTTTCAACATCAACATGCCCCCTAAACTCTACTTCACAACTAAATTCTATTGTACTAAAGTTTATTGTAGCATCTTAAATTGTGGGACAATTCAATACATGCCACTCCAATATTTGGTGTTTCAAGATATATCACTCTACATAGCACTGACACGTGGGTTGTGTCCACATGTCATGTGAAAGGAATTGGACGCCCTAATCAAATTTTACTTTCTAATTCCAAGTTTTAATCTTGTGTTCAAACCCTAAAACCTGCGGAAGCGAAATACTAATGTTTGAACATAAGTGGCTAGCCTAGGTGATGGCAATCTTAATTATGGTGAGAGCAATCAAAATAAGCACCCTAAAATAAAGATCATTTAAGTTGACGTATGCAATCTTAGGGTGACAAGTAAGCAGTTTAATTCTAGGTATGTAAATACAAGCTATTAAATTGCTCACAAGATAAATCTAGCACAAGTAAACACAATGGCAATGACACTAACAACAAGCTACCAACATATGGTAAGAGAGCAACTAGCATAGAGTACACATCATCATCCAAGGCATAATATGCATCATAGATAAACACAATGTAGAACAATGCATAAAGGAGACAAGAGATACCACAAGTGACACGAGGACTATTTCCCATGGTTTAGAGCCACGCTCCTATGTCTACGTTGAGGCAAGTTCTTGCTCCTCACGAGAACCGGCTCTCTCTAGAGCCTATCGCCTCATCTCCACTAGTGGTTGCTAGTATCTCTCCTCCAGAGGTGGCAAGCACCAACGCTATGCACAAGATTCGTCCGGGCCTTCTCACAAGCTCCTTGAGAAGGTCAGCGGCGCACGATGCCTCCCACATTGTTTAGGTGCCCGCAAACACCAAGAGTAATAAGACTGAGATGAATCGGTCACTCTAGATCAATCCACACCTTGAAGCACACTATTAAGGATTTAACTAGATAACTAGGGTTTAGTGGCTAAAGGACAGACCTCTAACTCACCCCAAACCCCTCTCTCACATCCTCTCAATTCTAGGGACACCAAACTTGCCAAATAGGAGAGATGCTCCTCCCAAAAGCCTCCCCAACATCTATAAACGAGCTTCCAAAAATGAAAACTAGCCGTTGAACCAATTTACACTAAATCACACCCATTCCGAAATCAGTCTAGATGGTCTGGACCCAACTCAAGTAAGCCTCCGTAAGAACCACTCAGCCGGCTGAGCGCGCCCCATGGGGTCCGGACGGTCCGGACCCAAGTCCAGATGGTTTGGACTGCTGCCCGGCATCAACATACAGGGGAAAAATGGTTGTAACTTTTAGCTCCGAACTTCGATTTCAGCAATCTTGGACTCTACGAAAAGCTTAGAACGAGGGCTATCCAACTCATAAGGTCTCACCACCTCAAGTCCAAAGGATAGGTGCATAAAAAATAAGGAATCCAATGGAGACTCGTTTCTCACACTATCCGACGCCACCGCCACCTCTTTTTCTTGCTACACACTACCAACACTTAGACACCTCACCACTCTCACATGAAACCTACAAGAAACACCTAGAGAGTGTGCAACTTGGTGTAGGTGACCCGATGCGATCCAAACACCTCGATCCCCTCTTAATAATATGGCAATCTATCCTACCAATCCGATCTTCCAACCAATGCCAAGACCGGCAAAAGACTAGAAAAAATCCTTAGCCCTATATTAGCCATACTTTTGATTCACGATGATGCCTTCATCTCATCAACCTCGACTTGATTACCCCATGAGGCTCTCCCGTCCTATCGACTTTGACCCCATCATCCCCTCGACTCCATCAAATCGATCTTGACTCTGTCCTCAACTCCTGATGAACCTCCGTCTAGTTGACCTCGACTTAGCCATAATCCATTGATTTCTCTCCTTCACTTGACAACATTTTCCAAATTGCGATGATGTCTTCGTTTCATCAATCTTGACTGAATCCCAAAGCTTGATGAGTTTGTGGTCCTTTTGATCTCAACTCGATCATCCTCCCCGACGATCATCCCGTCCTAGTGGTCTCAACCTTATCAATTGTCTTGTTGATCTCAACTTAGCTATCATCTCATCTCACTTCTTTGTCATCATCCACCTTTATGGGACCTAATCCTCTTCACACCACCTCATGAAAGGCATTAGTCCCAAAAGCTCAGTGTAAATTAATAGAATTGATAGTTATGCCCAATTAAGCACCACAAGTGTTTCACAATGAAACCCAACATAAATGGAAACACTTGCCATATGATAGTTCTCTAATGTGCATCATATGAAGAGGCTTTATATCAATATGCACATGATAGATAGATGCCAAAAGATATTTATGCTAAAATCCAAGGCAAAGTAATTAATCAATGTAATTCAATCTCCAACTTCACTAAATGTGTACATGAATGAATATATGAGAAATACACATGTACAATATGATTCAAGGCACATATGAAGTTATTGATTCAAAAAGAGATAAATAAGAGTATGGATCAATATAGGAGATAACACATCATATATGATAAAATTTATGAAAAAAGTGCATATGAAAATATACAAAACAATCATATAAGCACAAATCCTATTTATGACTTGGTGAAGTCTATCTTAAAAAGCAAGCAAAATGATCACATACTCATGGCAATAATAGCATGGATTCATACTGTGCAAACAAACAAAGCATTCTTGAGCTCACAATATAATTATGCCCAAATAAATATGGAATGAGACAATGTGCATAGATTCATTCAATTATTATTTGAAGGTCAACTTATGCTTGCACCTAAGGAATGCCATAATAGATATGAGTGAGATACCAAATTACATGCCTCTACTTCTCTTATTCATCCCATTATGTGAGACTAAAAGAATCAATCAACATGTTAGTCTCACAATATTAACGAATTTACCAAGAAATATACCTTGCAATGGATGAACAGCTTATCCACTAAATATATATAATTCCTCTAAATAGGGTGAGACTAGAATAATCTTGACAATAAACATATTAGTCGCATATAAATAAGCATATTAGAGGTTTGTCGTTAATCAAGCATTGTCATTAAATGTGTTTGTCATTAATCACCAAAATCAGACAAGGGCTACTTTAAACTTAATTACATCATATCATAAGGAGCGCCATATCTCTAAACACCAAACTTTGGATTGACAGTATTGAAAAAATTATTTTTTCGCCCGCTTGGACTTGTCTATGCTTACATCCCTTCCCCCTCCACACCGTCTTAGGTGGATCTGTTGAGTATGGGTGAACGTGGACCCTGATTAACTAAAAACACCATATTATCTAGGGATGCCAGAAAGTTGTCACAAATTCATAAACATGCCAACATAATTTCTGTATTTTTTTTAAGAAAAATGAGGATCCCATATATACTATCTAAATTTGGATTTTATAAAACTTTTTTATGCACAAATGGAGGATGTTATGGCACCACGTCTAACATCCCAAAATTGTATTTACATTTTTATAAAGGTTCTACAGCTTTCTAGATTTTATTTTGATATTCTGGTTATGTAGTATATCCTTTTTTCATTAATCAAGGTCCACGTCAACACTTAATGGATCTTAGATGGTAGGGAGGTTGGGCTAGGATTCAAATGAAGACAGGGTGACAATGTAATTTGCAACTTCAACGAGATAAATGACACTTGCTACGATTTAAAGGTCCATGGCAAACTCTACTGTTTCTGTTGTAATACTCCATCTAGCCTTAAATATTTATTGTTTTCAATGTAGATACGTCACCAAAATACAACTTTAACCACTAATTAGTATTATAATTTATTAATAAAATCTATTCAAACTATAATATTATAGAAGCACTCTTCTAGATGAACATGCATATATTATTTTCATGCACTCAATCTAATTATTTAAAAAGATATTCATCGCTAAATTTTGAGAAAAAATTCACATGTACTTCAAACGATAGATATTTACGGCTACAAGGAGTATATTCATAAAACTAAATAAAAATATAATATTATGAAAGTATTTTTTATGACCAATTTTGCCCATATGATTCTTATAATTAACCAATCAAAATATTATAAAGTATTCAGCTCAAAAAAATATTATAAGGTATTGATATCTAGGGTTTCAGAATGTTCAACTATACATATCCCAAAATGATATTATTTTGTGACAGGAGATAGTACTTATGAAAATTCTATTTGCAAATACATGTGGATATGAACTTAACGGTTTTTCTTTTTTTTAAACCTCTCGTTTATGTCAGCTCTCTTCATCATTTATGAGTAGTAGAAAATCACATTAACTATTATTCCAACGTATTCACCGAAAATTAACAAGACGAATATGAAAAACATTTGTCTATACTATTTTTATGGATTTTGTTTGTCATCCTCACTTGCCAAGTGAAAATATGCATGGCTCGTGAGAGAAACGAAGGAGCACATACATAAGAGAAGTTATATAACAATCGATCACAACCTTGGAATTCTTATTTTGGTCGACACACTTGATCTGTTCGAGAACACCCATGTGGTCAAGGTGGTAGGTTTTGTTGAGTTATAATCCAAATTCAAAGAAGGCCAACTTCTAACGGAGCGGAGCGGAGGCCCGTCGCCGGGAGGCTTGGGCCAGGCCGGAGCGAAGCCCCCGCGGTATGGATTGTTATTATTGTTGGCCTAGGTCACCGCCTCTATAAATATCTCTTGTAAGCTATCGGGAGAATATTATCCTACATATTGTTTTTCTCCCCGGCGTTTTATAACTCTTCCAAAAATAATGAAGTTTCGCCGGCCGGTGCCCATGGTTTTTTTCCCTTCGCATTGGAGGGGTTTTTCCACGTTAAAATCATGTGTCTCGGTCTGTTTGATTTCTCAATCTACTTCGTTTTGTGCGTGTCGGTTTCTAACAGGTTTAAGTTCTCATTCTCCTTTCATAAAAAAAGGTTAATTATATTCATATCGATGCAAAACTCCTATTAAAAGAAATGTCATTAAGAAGTCGCCGCAAAATTAGATTCTTTTGAAAAGTGCCCAAACTTTTCCTGGCAAAATTGCCACCATAATGCTTCATCCTCCCTTACTCTCCTCACTTCCCTTTTCCCCTAACGTTGCCCTCATCCTCAGCCACGATCGCCTCGGTGTGTCCTCCTCAGCATGGTCTTGCTAGGCACTGTTCCTCCCTGAGTGACGTGGTCATCTCCGATTGTGGCCATGCTGGTGTGTGCGGAGGAGGAATGAACTCACATTGCCTCGCATGCAAAGGAGGAGGCGCGGGCCTCGTTGGCCTAGTGAAGAGGGTGGGGAGTTGGGGACATGGACAACATGGGAGGGGGAAAGAGGTGGGAAGGAAGGAAAAGAGGAGGAAAAAGAAGTTGAGAATGGAGAGAGAAGCCAAAAAATTGATGAAGATAGATGAATAAAATTGTCAGAGAATACATATTTCAAATTTTGCAACTGTACAGCAACACTAGAACTGGTCATGTTTTTGATCTTTTAATAGCATCTATCTGAATCGGCAATTCATGAATATATATATAACCCTTAAAGAATAGATAGTTTTTCATGTTTATTTACTCTTTTGCCCAGCCATTACATAAGGCATCGTTTTTTCCCGCGGCGCGGCGCGGCGCGTTTACGTTCGCGGGTGCGTGCGTGTGCAATTAATGCGCGGCCGCGGCGAACGCAGCGCGCCGCGCCGCGCAATCGAACGGACCCTTAGTTCGCAAGGCGTTGCAATGCATGCATTTAATCTATCCACCGGTGGTTGACCCGCAATACCGCACTCGTCGTTGACCCGCAATACATTGACTTCTCAAATCGCGCGCCACCTTTAGCTAGCCCCCGTCGCGCGTTAATCTATAAAACTCCCACGGTGAGACGATCATATAGATTCATACTACCATACTGCTTGCAGCGCAGCACGTACAAGTAGAGGTACCTTGCAGAGTTGCAGGCACCGGAGCCGGAGACAATGGGAGGGGCAAAGGTTAAGGCGGAAGCCATGCTGCTCGCGGCGCTTGTCCTAGCGAGCTGCTTCGCGGTCTCATCCTCCAACTGCAGTATGTATTCGAACTGCGCTTGTTTGTCTACGCACAGGAAGCTAGCCTGCTGCAGTCTTGTCGCATCACAAACTGTACTGTGCGCAGTTCCAAGGAGGCTGCTCGTGCTGTCGCCGTACCAGCGGCCGTGCAACGACGACGTCAACCGCGACAGGACGACGACGGGCCAGCCGGAACCAAACAAGCAGGCGGCTGGGTGGAGGTCGGGAAAGGCGCCGCCGCCACCGACGGCGGGCCTCAGGCATGCGGCCATGGAGCCCAAGGCTCCAAGCCCGGGCGGCGAAGACTAGATATAACATCGACGCCACCGTCACCGTATCAGCCAGCTCAATCAATCATCTGTGCCTGTGTGGTTGCTAAACCGTACTAGTGATACTAATTGATAATAATTAATTCATGAATGAATGAACACGTCTTGACTAGAAGTAGTAGTAGTTAGTAGCTAATAAGCACTGTGCAAGCTGTGGTTCTACCCAAGGTGCGTAGAGCATCCCAAGTGCAACGCGTGCCAAACAAATTAAGGGGAATTGTACAAGGTGCGGACGGAATATGAATTTTTTTGGGAATAAGTGCCGATTTGGTGATGAACTGTCGTCTAAGCACCAAATTGATCCCTAAGATGAAAAATCAGGTAGGATTGGTCCTCGTGGTATTACGAAATCACCGCTTTAGTCCCTTGACCTATCAAACCCATCGTTGTGGACAGTTTTTCTGACATGGAGGCCAGCTAGCCCGGTTTTGCGCGCATGAACACCCCGTCGACTCCACGTCTGCGCTGATCTCACCCATCTCTCTCTATCCCCACCTATCTCTCTCCCTCTCTCCCATCTCTCTCTCTCTCTCTCTCTCTTCCCATTGCTCTCTCTCTCTCGGCTACCTCTCTCTGTCCCTCTCTTCTCCCATCTCTCTTGATCATGTCTTTGCTTTCGCTCCTTCAATCACAGAGATGCTGCCACCGCCTCCTCCGGCACCGGTCGCCACTGCCCCTACCTATGATGGATGGCACCGTCGACGCCTCCTCCCATGGCGGTCGTCGCCACCCCACCTCTCCCGCGCCAGACACCGTGCTGCCACTGCCACCTCCTCCTCCTCCAACGCATCAAACGAAGCTGCCACCTCCTCTTCCTACATCGGACGCGGCTGCTCGACCTCCTACTCCCATGTTGGACGTCGCCACCCTCACCTCCTCCCGTGCTGACCGCCTTGTTGCCGCCGTGGATGTCGCGGCCCTAACCTCCTTCTCCTGTGCCAGCTGTTGCGCCACCACCGCCATCTCCTCCTTAGGGCCAGCCAATGGGGAGAGAGAATGAGAGGGAGAGGGGAGAGAGTGGTCTAGTGGGGAGAGAGATGAGGTAGAGAGAGAAGGCAGAGGTGAGGTAGAGAGAGAGAAGGGAGAGAGTGGTCCGGTCGGGGCCAGCTCCTCCCTACGTCGTCGGACGCTGCCTCCACTGGGTCCTCTGTCTTTCACTGGAACTGAAACCGAGCTCGAGCTGGACTGGTGCTCCTCCTCCTCCCCCCCTCGTCGGCCACCTCCTCCTCCCCATGCCAGCTATCTCCTGCTCCCACTGCTCCATTCCCTCTTCTCTTCACCGCTGTGAGGCCACGCCATCTCTGGCTGCTGCTGCTGCTCTAGAGTGGGGACCGAACAAAAGAGAGATGGAGAGGGAGCCGAGAGAGCAATGGGTGGAGAGAGAGATAGGAGAGAGAGAGGTGGTGAGGTCAGCATGGAAGTGGCGTCCACGTGGGCAAAACTAGGTTAGCTGGCCTCTATGTCAGCAAAAACCGTCCGGAAAGGCGGGTTTGACTAGTCAAGGAATTAAAATAGGGCTTTCTCAATACCATGGGGATCGATCCCACCCGGTTTTACACCTCAAGGATTAATTTAGTGCTTGGGCGAAAGTTCAAGAACGAAATCAGCACTTTCCATATATATATATATATATACACATATATATAGTTGGGTTATGGTGCTTCGTGAAGCACATTATGTTTCAAAAATCTGAGACCAAAATCATCGATCCAAACTGGTCATCTTGTTCATCACATTAAAATCTCACTACGCACAAAATTTTATATTTTTTTTGTTTTTTACTATTTGTTTAGATTCTATGAAAATCTATGATCTAAAAAAGTTTTAAAATTTTTTTTAGTATGCATGCATTTGCAATTCAAAGTAGTGAAACAGTTCTTTTTGCCTTCCTCAATACAAAGATGCTTCTTATTGGCCCCCTCAATATAAATTTCTAGCTCCGTCCCTATACTGGATGATATCCTGAAGCTCGAAGATATCCGATACTTGACGATATCTAGAAGCTAAATCATACTTGATACCCGATAATACCTTATGCTCAACACTTAACGATACCTGATATTAGGTGGTACACGATACTCGATGAACCCTGAAAAGTGATATCCGAGATTTGATGATACCTGATATTATATATGATACCCAATACTCAACAATACCCTTATACTCGACAATACTCGGGGTTATTCTCTTTGGCTTATCTTATTTGCTTATAAGCTAAACTTCAAGCGCTTCTCAAGGTAGCTTGGAAAGTCTGATGCGCTTCATTTGACTTGTTTCTTAAAGCTTTGGGATGCACCTTCGAGATAAAAAAGAATAAACTGCAAAAGGCAAAGCGTATGGGGTTTCAATTTGAAGATATGTAGGTAATATAAGAAGATAAACCGAAGAGAACAACCCCCAAATCTGATACTCAATGGTACTTATGAGATCTGATACTCGACGATAATCGACATAAAAATATGCCCGATACTTGATGATACTTATGATACAAGATACTCAACTATACCCTATACCCGATACTCCACGACGTCGGCCCGATACTCGATAATACCTGATACTCAATGATACCATATACTCGGCCATACCTAATCTGATACTCAACATACTTGCTAATGCATGATACTTGATACTCGATCATATTTGATCATATTTGCTGATGAAACCTAATAGTCGACAATACTTGCCAATGATACTTGATACAGATCTAGATCAACACACATGCATGCATATTTCTCATCTACCTCAATAAGCAAGAAGAGAGCAATTAACAAATAATTGAGGGACCACTAACCTTTAAACAATTAAATCTCCTAAGATCTTGAAGAAATTTGTAATTTTTTCATACTTTCTTCACTATTTCCCCACTATTGCCACCGCTACAGTTCGGGAGAACAGAGAGCAGCAGTAAATGGAGCTTCCTCTTGCAACTGGAACAATTATGGCATAATATTCCTAGCGGTTCTTGAACCGTCAGTGTTATGTGACAATCACTGGCAGTTCATCTAAAGAACCGCCAGTGATATGTCCCCTCCAAATGTTAGTGCCAATTGGTGGGAACAGGGGCATAATATCACTGGCGGTTCATACACTTAACCGCTAGTGAAAATATCACTAGCGGTTGCTCTGGCTAACCGCCAGTGATACTTTACCGTATCACTGGCGGATGTCCAGACGAACCACCAGTGAAATGTTCGTAGCCGATCCCTCTAAAAGTTAGCGCCAGTTGGTAGGAAGCAGGAACCTTATCACCGGTGGATTCTTAGAAGAACCGCCAGTGATATTACAGCATCACTGGTGGTTTGCCGTACATGTTCCTTCACTAGTGATTCGTCATGTCCCCGGCGTGTGGCGGGGTACTGGGCGCCAGCCACTACACTGGTGGTGGTTCTACACGAATCCGCCAGTGATGAGGGGTTAAGGATGGGACATTTCTGTAGTAGTGGTAGGACAAACAATTAATAGTGAAATTGCTGTTGCGCTTGCACACATGCATAATCAATCAACATCTGTCAAGAACCACGTAAGCTTCTCTAACCAGGAGATGATTAGCACAATAGCACTATGGACAAATACTTTTTGTAGCCTGTTACATGTTCGTACAAGATGGCAATAGACACAAGCCAATCTAGAAAGCATCTTAGTAGTTCAGAAGAACCATATTCCGAAAGCACCTGATATTGGTAGAGGGCTCAACATCCCTTGGCATGCAAAAGCTAATATTCGCAGAGAAAAGCCCAATGTTGATTCCTTTATCAAAATCCCCCAAAATTACAACATGCCACGAATCTTTCCATGAATCACGACTAACGTTATCAAGCAGCAGCATTACATCCATCCAACTTCTTGCAAGCAAACTAAGCATTTGCACAATGAACAACAGGATTGCAAGGTGAAGAACAACACAAAGATCTACTTCTCACAAACATCTTGGAGCTGAAACCCCCCGCCCCCACCACTACTAGAAAAACGAGCATCACAAGCGATACCTCTACAACCAGTTCATTTAGAACCCATTGTGATAGTGCATCACAACCGGTTCAATAGCCATGAGTAGGGCTAGAAGTTTAGCTCGCGGCTCGCAAGTTGCTCGGGCTCGGCTCGGTTCCAGCTCGGCTCGTTTGCAAACGAGCACAAGCTAAGCCAATTTTCTAGCTCGTTGGTTGAACCGAGCCGAGCCGAGCCAGTGTCGAGCTCGCTCGGGCTTGGCTCGTACTGGCTCGTCATGGTCACATATACGGTTCGGAATGTATTATGTATGAACTATAGCCTATGCCCTATGTATACTATGAACTATAGTGGTATAATGGTTCTTTACTATGGTTCTATACTTACAATGGTATTATACTATGAAATTCTGAAAATGGTGTTATGCACTTATGCTGCTATTATGATTGCCTTCTATCTGCTGGCTCATGAAGGCCGACGAGTCGCTTTCATGAGCTACTGAGCGAGTCGAGCCAAGCCACCGCTCCAGCTAGGTCACTCCACCGAGCCGAGCCGAGCCAGGCCTGGCTCGCTCGAACTCGGCTTGTTTCCAGCCCTAGCCATGAGTTAGGAGAGGGCTTCTACAACTGGTTAGGGACACAAACCGATTGTAAAACCCAATTTGTACAATCGATTTGTGTCCCCAACCGGTTATGGACTTCTACAACCGATTGGGGACACGAACCGCTTATAGAAAGTTGCTTCACAACCGATTAGGAACACGAACCGCTTGTAGAAGTGGCTTCACAACCGGTTGGGGACACGAATCGCTTGTAGAAGCCTAGTTTTCAAAATAATAAAAGGAGTGCTTGTCCTACTCTATTAGAGAACACGTATGGGTGGGTTGGCTAGATGGGTGAGACGTGGGTCACGAAGAGGGGTGAGGTTTGTGGGTTCGAATCCCACTCCTCCCAATATTATTTCTCTTTTTAAGTGCTTTCACAACGGCCAGGAGCTTCCTCCCCTGCTCACCTTGCACAAAATTACAAAAAAAAAAAAAAAAATTGGCATCCACAGGTGACGCCGCGACGAGCAGTGGTCTCCTCCTTTGCAGCAGATGCAAGGGCACAATCAAGCTACGGCTAGTCTGCACCTTGGAGGAGCAGGTCGAGTTCAAGTCGTCGTAGAGCGACCGGACAGCGGGGGCATTGTCTGTGCTCCTCGTTGGCAGCGCGGAGGCGTCCAGGTCGTCGTAGAGCAACCGGCCAGTGGATGTGGAGGCTCTGCGCTGATTCTCATGGGGCAGTCACAAACTACAAGCTGAGCTCTTCGGTCCCTGGCAGGGATCAAAAACCCGGTTTCGGTCCCGAAACCGCCTTCCAAGCGGGCCGGTTAACCAGTGAAAACCGACAAAAACCGGCAAAAACCGAACGAATTTGAATTTGAATCAACTGGGCCGGCCGGGCGGTTTGCGGGCGTTTTTTACCAGTTTCTCGGGCGGTTTTACCGGTTTCCCGGTGGTTTTGGGCGAGAAACCAGTAGAAAAAACTGGAAATTGGAAAAATTGAAAAGATGCACGAAATTTTTTAAAAAAATATGGAAAAATCATATATGCCTATGATATACATATCATACATACCACATATTATACATACACATATATTGCAATACAAATATATTGCAATACAAATTAAATTACATACCACATATTACACATACACATATATTGCAATACAAATATATTGCAATACAAATATATTGCAATACATATTATACATACACATATATTATACCGAATTTTAGCCTGCAAAGCCTCTGGATCTGGCCCACTTAATCCAGTATGCAAAATTAAATTTTTTCAACACAAGAAAAGTTTCACCACATCTTTGATTTGAATTTTGAGTACCAAAACGATGTAAATTTCAAATTTTGCTTTATACAAGTTGTTCTATAAAAGTCCTAGTTTTTTTTACAATTTTTTCTAAATTTTTTCATATTTATAAATTTAAATTTGAATTTGCGAGTTGGACCGGGCAAAAACCGGCGGTTTCCGAAACCGGACCGCACCGGTTTGGCGGGAAACCGCCGGTTTTTGCCGGTTTCCCGTGGGTTTGCAAACCCTGGACTCCCTGGTGTGTGCGCAGTGTGGGTGGGAGGAGTTGGACGGATAGGTATGCTCCACCTGAATAGGCTTTATAGGATAAACAACCTTGTTGGATAGGGTGGCGTCCCCGCCAAGCTACCACCGTCCGAATCGAAATCGGACACGAAGCAGACTCGTTCCAATGTCGGTGCGAGATCAATATTTAGGTAGTGTTTCTTTCGGTGGTTGCGGTTGCGGTTGCGTTTAAGCTGAGAATTTGTAGCTCCTCGATTAGGACCTCTGAGGGATAAAAAATTATAGAAAAAATGGTTTTGAGAGCTTTGAGAAGAAATAATAATATCTACAAAAATTGGCTACCGAACGACAAAGCGTTTTACTTGTACAAAAATAACAAATTTCTAGCTTATAAGCAAACGCAACGCAAACGCTAAAAGAAACACACCCTTAGTGCGCCGCTCGGAGATTACTCGATCATTCGATCCTAATAATACTCTCTGCTCTAGAACGGGGTTTTGTTTTTCCGGTCTGGAAAAAAAAAATCGGTAGGGACCGAGAAAACCAATTTTACTGAAAATCGGAAAAATTCGACCAATTTTCTATCTTTTTAAATTTCAAATTTGAATTGAAACAAAAAATAAAAATTGAACAATATTGAGGTTGCGAGGGCTTGAACCTACAACCTATAGTCTTCAAACAGTAGATACTAACCACTAGGCTATACTACCTTTCTTCTATAACACTTATTTGAAAAATATTCTATATGTTTACGAAAAATTTATCAAAGTCAATTTTTTCACCCAAATTTGAAAAAAAAATGGTCTGCACCGGTTTTCACCGAAAATCGGTTTTCTCAGACAGAAAAACATATCCCTACTCTAGAATCACGCAATACATTCTCTCTTTCTTTACTGCGTGCTTTGCCCTATAGCCCGTGTGCCGCTGTCGCGCCATGGCTTCGGATGCGACGGCGTCCGTTAGGCGCTGGAGTAAGCTATTTGGGTCCTAGGTCTTCCATGCCCTCGAGTCCGCCATCACCATCGCGTCACTCGACAACCCTGCAAAGCACAAGCGGAGGCACGACTGATTTTTTTTTTTTTTTGCAGAAGGGGTGAACCCCAATTTCCATTCTCATACGAAAGCGAAAACAATTCTCAAGTCCTACAACCAAGAGTCTGACAAAAGTACTAAGGGTGGCATAGAGAGGAACCTTCACACCACATAACAATTTGAACCAGCGAGGATATCCTCTAACATCATAGATATTATAGCCAAAAGAAGTATTGCTCCCAACAATATCTTTAGGTATGATGCAGAAAGTCACCCCCCCTTTCCATGCCTTTCTTATGATGAAACTCTTGCAAAGTCTCAAAAGATGTTGGCGACCCCCATGTCAACCAGCTTCTGTTGGGCTTTTGCCCTTGTGGGCTGCTAGGCTTTTGGCCCAGCTCGAGCAGATAAAAGGGAAGGGGAGGCAGCATCGCTGCCCGTGGCTTCACATCGGCTAGGGTTCATCGAACCCTGCCTTTGGCTGTGGCGGCGGTTGTTGTGCTCGCCGTCTTGCTCGAGAGCGATGGGGCGCGTGGGCTACGTGGCCTCGACGTCCGCGTCTCTCGCCCTGGTTTGTTCCTCCCTCGCCTATATGTGTGGACTCCGCAGCTCTTGGCTGGGGTTGGCTCAGTTCTCTGGTTTTGGCTCCACTCCCCTCATTGCTTCTCTGCCTTGGGTGCTGGTCGCCGGCGCTGGACTGCTCCTGGTTCTGGTGGTGGTGGTGTACCTCGTCGATTTGGTCCCCGGTGGCCACGGGGTGGTCGCCGTGGAGCTTGCTGCTGCGTTCTCTGTTCCTTGGACTCCATTCGTGGCTTTTGGCTGTGATGGAGTGACGGCACGTATCTCTGATTCATTTCGTCGGTGGTGCTTCGTAGCACGGCGAATTGTTTTCTGGGACAGTGATCTTCACGCTTTGCCTCGGCTTGTCGGTTCGAATCTGACGCACCGTAAGTGTTCATTCACCTTTTGTGCAGTAGGCCGATCGATATTTGGGGGCCTATTCCTGTGAATAGAGGCCAATATCGATTAGGGTATATGCACTGTTACTTGTGGGCTTGTTGATGTTCGATGATGATTGCATAGTTTGGGATAATAATAATTGATTTAGAGCTATTGTGATATGTTGTTAGCACTGCTTAATGGTCTATTCATGTGATAAGTTTCTGCCACTGCTCTTGCTTTGAATCTTAAGAAAGTTAACTAGCTGTTGTGTATTTCCATTTTGAAAATCTAGTACTGCTTATCTTGGTTACAGCTGCTAGTTAAATACTGTTCTTTGCATACTTGTGGCTCTGTTTTGTGACTGTTCTGGACTGAACAACACTGGTTCTCTAGCCTGTATTGTAGAGCTATTCTGCTGTCCAAATAGTTATTCTACTTGTCACTGTTGAGATTATATGATGTAGACCTTAAGCAGTGCAATACTTATCTGATTTTAGCTCTAAGTTCAATTTATTAATCCTGTGATATTTAGCTTAAATTGTTGTTGGACGGCTAACTGTGTTAGCAAATAGCAACCCCAATTTGCAATCTGAGAACACTAATATGAGTAAAACTTTAAGCCTCTTTGCTGGTTTTATTCATTTGGCAGCATTGGTATATGTCTTGATCATGTGTTTATATGCTTCTCATATCAAATTTGAAGAATACATGATATGTACTATTACCCGCTTGCATTTTCTTTCTGCTGTACTTTATGTGAATTATTTAAATATCTTGCTCATACTGCATTGTTTACAACAGCTTCTTGTCGCTAGACTTCAAAAAGACCTGTGCAGAAGAGAAAAGAGCAAACAATATGTACGATCTCCTCAAGATTCCTCAGAGGTTTTGTTTATCAAAGCAGGCCGCATTCCATCTGTTCCAAATAGACCAGCACACCGAAGCAAGGCAAACACAATGGAGACCCGTAATCTTTGGTAATGTAGCATCAAACCACCCCATGAAATGAACACAGGAAGGCCTAACACTGGCCCCCGTGCTCTTCGCTATGAACCCCCAAGTGAATATGACTGCAGCACATCCAAAGAATAGCTGATCACAGGTTTCCACGTCTTGACAGAAAGTACAAGTAGGGTCTCCCTGGCACCCCCTTTTTCACATATTGTTTCTGGACAGTACAACAATGTTAAGAATTAGCCAACAAAAAATTTTGATTTTAAGAGGGATCTTAGTGTTCCAGAGAGAGAGAGAGGCAGGGGCGGATTTGGGCCTATAGCTAGGTGGGCTACAACCTGAGGCTTAGCGTTGTACCTCTATGTATATATATGTTAAGGCAGCTAAGCCCAATATGTAAGCACAGTAGCCTAGCCTGGGTTCTAGTGCAAGCAATTTGCAGCCCGCTCGTGGGCTACAGCAAGTAAGTTGCACTTGCAGCCCGCTCGTTAGTTGTTGCAGGCTAGTAGCCCGCTCGGGCACTCATGTGAAACTGAGCAAGCAAAGTTGCAGCCTGTGAGTGGTGAGCCGTCTGTTTGCAACGTAGTCGGCCCTCAGCCACTCCGCTCGTGTGACGTTTGCCACTGCATCCAACAAACGAAAGGTTCCCACTTCGCGTCCGTTCGTCTACGCGTCTGTTTGTCTCCAACTACAAGGGCCTTCCGCCGTCCCGCGTGATCCGGCGCTGGCGCGCCGCGCCACGGTCGCAGCCTGCAGGCACGTACATACTCCATCTCTTATTCTCTTGAATCTACACCTGCAGAATTATCTTCATCGATCGTTAATTTGGTCTCCAAGCTCCTGATGGATTACTCAAAGTAATCATACTTTATAGGCTATAGCCGTAGAGTACAATTCAAGGACCATTGCTTCAGAGAGGTACATGTTACCGCCAAGATGAGAATTACACACAGAGTATAGAGGTGAAACAGAGAAAAGTCCATGCTTATTAGGCATCCAAACACTTACATCTTCCTGCGAAGTGAAAGGCATTTTGTCAATATCAATGAGGACTTTTTCCTTGGACTCCTCAAGAACAGGGTCGAACTATAGCCTAAAATTAAGCTTTCAGTTCCAAGATAAGGCTTGGTCAACTCTAATATCTCTGTCTTCACAAATATTGAAAATATCGGGGCATCTAGATTTCAAAGGTACATCATACATCAGGCATATTCCAGAAGCTAGTCTGCCCCTAGAGCTACTTTCTTTTTCGTATGTCTCACATAGGTTTCTTTAACCTTAAGCAAATCACTCCAACAGGCAAAATCAGATTTTTTTTTTATGCTTAATCAAAGAAATTGGATTTTTACGCAAATATTTTTTTTTTGAATCACCTCTTGCCAGAGCCCCCTATCATGTTCCAGTTTCCACCATCATTTGCAAAGAATGCTCACATTAAGGGTCCTTACATATTGCACACCCAAATTCTTGGGTTTCGTCACCATCCACCATTTTACCAAATGGTATTTTCTTTTATCGACACCCCCTTGCTACAGAAATTTCCTTCTCATTTCATCAATCCTTTTGATTACTGTTTTTGGGAGTAGAAACATAGATATAGTATAAATGGGGATGCTAGAAAGGCAGACATTAATCAAAGTGACTCCACCTCCCATGGACAGGTTTTTACCTTTCCAAGCGCTCTCTCTTTTGCACTATGAGTACCTGCCTATATCAATGTCTAACCAAATTCCTTTTAAAACCCACAGGTACTCCCAAATAAGACATTGGGAAATAACCTATGTTACAAGTGGAGATCTCACTAAAGACTCTCTTTATCAACACCCCCATTTATAACTATGCATTCACTTTTAAAGAAATTTATTTTTAAGTTAGACATCATTTCAAATAGACAAAGTAACAGCTTAGATTTTTGGCTTGTTCATAGTTATCCAGGCAAAGAATAGTGTCATCAGCATATTGTAGGATAACAATGTCATTTTCAATTAAATCAGCAACTAGCCCCTTAAGTAGACCATTTTTTGAGCTCTATGAAACATGGCTGTTAAGCAATCTGCCACAATGTTAAATAGAAGGGTGATAATGGTCTCCTTACCTCACACCTTTTGTGCTTTGGAAACCCCTCTCCCCAACATTGCCATTTAGGTTCACACGCATGGTTCCCTTAGTTAAAATTTCCTCAATCCAACCACACCATCTACTGTTGAACCCTCTCAACCTAAGGCAATTTACGAGAAAATGTCAATTGACTTTGTCATAGGCTTTCTTAAAATCCAGTTTAAGGATCATCCCAGTCTCAGTTTATATGTTTTGTAGGTGAGACACTTCTTGCAAGGTGTTAATTCCATTCACAATATATCTCCCGGGAATAAAAGCATTTTGAGAGTAATTGATTAGCTTGTCCATTACGTTCTCCATCCTAGATGTCAGAGTTTTAGTGATAAGTTTGTACAAGCTATTAAGGAGGCAAATAGACATGTATCTCTTAATTGTATCAGCATTTTCACCTTTCGGCAAGAGAATAATCACACCATAACTGAGCCTACTAATATTTAGGCGGAAAATTGTCTAAATGCCACTCTTCAACAAGTGGCTTCGCTAAAATGCTACCATGCTCTCAATGACATGTGAGACCGTATGTGTCTATGACAGTGGATCAGAGTGGCATTTTAGCGAAACCATTTGTTAAGAGTGGCATTTGGACAATTGCCCCAATATTTAGGCCCCCATCAAAGAACTGTTGGAACATATTCAGAATATCCTTTTTAATGATACTCTGATACTTCTGAAAAAATTCAATAGGAAAATGATCTAGACGGGAGCCTTATTTTTGCCATGCTAAAAAGAGCCTCATAGACTACACCTTCAGTGAAAGGTCTTGTCAGAAATTCATTCTTTTCCCAAGATAATCTCCCCTCAGAATCCCATAGGTTAGACTACAGGGAGAAGGAGCTAGTAGACTGACCAACAAACATGTCTTTATAATAAGTTGTGGCATGATTCACAAGAGCCTCATCACCTAGGATAATTTGGTCCCCATCTAACAAGGAAGAAATGTTCTTCTTTCTATGTTTTACCATTAGCAATCATATGAAAGAATCTAGTATTATTGTCCCCAGCCAACAACCGCCTTTGTTGAGATGTTTGATGCCATTCTATCTCCTCATCTCCCCATAGATTTTCAAGAGCTCGGTTCTATATTCCATTCTATTGACCTCTTAACCAGGAGACAAAACTGACAATTCCTCCCTATCATCCAACTCACTCAGCATTTTTTGTAAGATCTTTTTTCATTTTTATATGACCATATAGGTCAGCCCCCAACCTTTCACAATTTTTTTAACTCTTCTAATTTTGATCATAACTATACCAAGGGTATCTTGTCCTTTAATGTCAGCTTTCCAAATCTTCTCAATATTAGTAGTGAAATATTCCTTATAATGCAAAGATAGGTGAAATCTAAAGCAATAAGTTTTGTAGGGTGATCCTTCTTATCATCCAGAAGCAAAGGATTATGATTAGATAAAATTCTAGGCAATTTTTGAACCTTAACCAGAGGAATTAGTTGTTCCCAAGAAGAGTTCATAAAAATTCTATCCAATTTTTTTATAGCAGGGAAACATGGTTATTAGACCAAGTATAATATCCCCTGGATTCCCCCTGGATACAAATATCTCTCTTAGGAAAAAAGCCATTTATAAACTGATTGAACATCTTTGAGTATTTATTATTAGAAAAAGTACCTATTTGGTCCCTTACTTATGGGCCGAGAACTAATTTGGTCCCTGATGTGGAATACAGGACTTGACCAATCCCACAATTATTGAAAGCGGGTTTGACCAGTCCTTTGACAAGGCAAACCCACTTTTGGGGTGGTTTTCGCTGATGTGGAGGTCCACACGAGTAGTTTGTGTAACATGGCATCCACGTGGCCTTCCTCTCTCTTAATCCCCTATCTTTCTCAATCTCCCTTTCTCTGCTTTTCCCTCTCTTCCCTTCTCTAATATCTAGCAGGCACCCCATGACGTCGACACAGGCCATGACCACGACAGCACTGAGGGGGCAGCACGAGCCACGACGACACCGATGAGGGAAGGGTGGCTTTCGAGTAGGGGAGGAGGTCAACACTGGTGAGGGAGATCAACACTGAGCCAGCGATGTAGGCTATGGCGTGGCACTACCATGATGGCGTTGAAGGTGGTGGCGCGGGCCACGACGGTGGAGAATGGCAGTGCTAGTGGTAAGGTAGGAGGCCGGACAGCAGCATCATATCATGTTAAGAGAGAGAGGTGAGCAAAGGAGGTGGGCAGAGACGGGGATGGTGCAGGTTGGACTCAGACGAGGAGGACAGAGCTAGTCGGATGGGGACAGGGAGAAGGAGGGGATAGGGCCAGCCTAGAGGAGCACCGGTCACGGGCCTAAGGCTAGCGAGAACTTGTGGTGGCGGTGTCGGAGTAGATGAGTGGAGCTCCACGGTGGCACATTGGAAAGAGATAGAGGAGAGAGAAGGAGAGAGAGATTATTAGTGTGACATGTGGGGCCGAGTAGATTAGAAATCGAATTAAAACTTTATTTCACATTTGATCCACATGTGATGCCACATCACCCTATAAAGCCATATAGACTGCTACGCCACCTAAAACCACCTAGTTGACCGGTTAAAAGATTGTTTCGGTCTGATTTTACTAGTTGGAGAATCACTGTTATCCAATATTCTATGTAGTAAATTGATTCATCGGCCAGACCAATTAAATATCCTATACTTATAAATTCCATTTCCCTTCCCTATTCCCTGAACCCTTTTCCCTCGATTCCCTTCCTGCAAACACGCCCAACATGCTAGACAAGTTGACCGGTCCACAACACATTTGCAGACTGCAGTCCTCGCCATCGCGGCCATGCGGGTCGACGCGGCGATCCTCGCATTCGTCATCGCCTTCCTCCTCCCTCTCCGCCTGCTCTCCCTCGTCGTCCGCGTGAACTCGACCGGAAGCGCCGGCGACCTCCGCCGGTCCTGCACCGCCTTCGCCATCGCGGCCGCGCTCCTCGCCGCTATCTTCGCTCTCCCCCGCGACGACGGCGGCCACACTAGGGCGTGTACCGCCTCCATCGCCGTCGCCGACGCTGGAGAGGAGGGTTTCCGCCGAGAGGTTCGGTCTGAGATCGAGCAGCTGAAGCTCCAGCTCGCCCGGCTGGGTACGTCGGGGATTAGTGACCTCGTGTCCAGCACCGATTCTTTTTTTTTTTTTGGTTGTCAGCTAATAATTTCCTAGGAGTGTACAGTAATTTACTTGTGCAGTTCGGATTTGCGATTGCTTTGCTCTTGTGATTTCTCAGTTCATGTGATTTGCTTCTTGGACCGTCCTCCTTGTGCCCTAAAGTTTATGGAGTTCTTTTTTTTTTGTGGTATTCTTATGTGAAGAATTCTTCAATTGTGCTCACAGAATCATTCTGGGAGAACAATTCAAAAGCGTTGGATGGCAAAGGTGATGTTTCAAAGGTGGATGACGATGTTATGAAAGCGATGGGACTCGACATTCAGTCTCTGATCGATAAACAAGAAAACATCAAGGTATGCATTTCTGATGATTTGGTCCTTTACTATATTACCATGTCAATTACGAGACTTCCAGTAGTTGGTCGGTTCAGAATTCAGACCTTTCCTCTCTGGCCTAGATACACCAAAAGTATTAGCTTTTCCACCTTGCACATGGCTTGTAAAAAAGATTGGATCAGCATTAGGATGATTCCCATTGAATTAAATGCGATTTTAGCAGATAAATCCTTATAATTCCAGCAAAAATAATCATCTAATAATCATGTAACCAGCAGTAAATAATTTGCAGCAGCATAATGATTCCCAAAAGACCCCTGCCTACAACAGTTCCATCATCCATGATATTAGGTGATGGAAAATTGAGACTATGCATTCAGTGATGTTGCTATAGCTTCAAGAAATTATGAAACACCGTCACTTCAAGAAACTATTACACACTGTTCTAGCCACTGCAGCCAAATTTGAGTGAACCTACTGAGACTGAGTGATGCTAGTGATAGAGTAAATCATAGACTAGCCTAGGTGAACTTTGGCTTCTTCAATTTGTATGACCTTTCTGATTGCAATGAGGGCTCCTATTGGCGAACAAAATTGCTAACATGAAACCTGTCAGAAATGTTATCTTCTTGTTGGTAAATTCGTGATGCTTCCATTTTGCATTTTATGACCATGAAACCTGTGTCTTATGTTATCTACATAGTCAGGTTCAGGAACCTTTAGGATGCTTCAGGGGGTTGTAGTTTCTAAAAGTGTTTTTACCAACATACTCATATTTGAACAAATGATTGTTGTTTGGCCTAGTCTGGGAACTCTTTGCCCAACTAATGGACGAAGAAGTAGTATCTGATATATAAATTTGTGTTTTGATTCCACCCGTTACCTTATAAGAACTTAAACTTGCACACTGAAGTATTTGAATTCTTATTGTTAGCAGAAGCTTTAAGTTTACAACCATTTTAGCATCATTTGGTCTAATTTGAAATGTGCTACAACACACACACATCGAGGCACATTAGATTCGCTGCATAGAGTATTTTCTCTTCTCTTTTGCTTTTCATTTACAGTTCCCTTCACAATTACAGAGCTTTTACTATCATTGTGTGTACTATCAATTAGTGGTTTTCCTTTTTTGTGCTCTCATTGGTCCAAAAAATAGCTATATATGGGCTCACAGATGTAAAAAAAAAAGCTGAAATGGTCCAGGTTTTCCATTCACATTGAAGAACACACAGAACAAGTGGACTGTGTGAATCAACATTGTGCATGCATGCAGTAGCCAGTTCTTGTTCTTCCCCTAGCACTAATGATGCTTAATAAGGAACCAATGTTTACTGATGATTTTTTTACATATATGTTGTTTACTTCATATATTGACTTGTTTCAATGAATTTTCAACTCATAAAAAAATTTAACATTAATTTTCTGGAAATATGGATTGCATTAATATGCAACCTGTCGTGAACACCTTCTGGGGACTGCGTGGAGCTGTTCCAGGTTGAGCACAGGCGGCGAGTGACACTGTCACAAGTACCAACCAGGAGGAAGATTAGAAAAATATAATCATAATTGGTTAAAATATTTATATTCTTATTACTTATTAGTTCTTATTTTGAGATAGAGATAGAATCCATAGGGATCAGTTATCTCCAAAAAAAAAGGATAGTAATTGGGTTTGGGAAGTAATAAGGAAATCTCTCTGTACCTGTATGCTGTCCTCATCCACTCTAGTTCTATCTTCTACCCCGCTACCAGCACCCCTTTGCCATGGCTCTACTGTGCTTGATGCCCCTTCTGCATCCATCCATCTTGCATCCCTACAACCTCTGCTCATGTTCCATACACATCACTTGCAAAATGTCATGCTCACACTGTCTGGATTTGGAGAATGAGAAACTCCAAGGGATGTTTGTGTTGAATACCTGAATGCTAACTTTTGTCTTTTCTTTTCCTTTCCTTTTTCTTCTCATCAATTTGTCGATTTAAATTCTCCTTCCATGGGTAAAGGTGCTTGATTTTGCTTGCAAGTAGTTTCCTTGTTGTTATTGCCATGAATGTTTTAGATTTTTTTCACTATGACTTCATGGTATGAATCAAAGATTTCCTATTTTCTTACTTTAAGGGTGGTTCTCAGTAGGCACATGAGTAAGGAAATCATGAATTTAAACGACAATCACTGTTCACCTTGGTGGTGCCTAGGCGCTAAGTGGCACCTGTCCTCCTTGGCCACCTACCCGATGTATCCCGCCTTGGCAGTGATTGCTAGGTGCTGATCTGCTGACTGCTGCCCGAGCCCCACTAGCACCTAGCTCTTCGGTGAACACTGCAATAAATAAAGATAGTTTATAAGCAAGAAGCACAGAAAAAATACAAGTAGCTGTATTCATTTTCTTATGAAATTGAAAGGCTACTTAGTTGGAACAAACAACTTCCCAAGAAGTTAATTAATCGTATTATGCACATTATATCAAAACAAACTACCAATAATGCTAAATGGCATATTTCAAAAATACTTTCACTTAACTACTGGTACTTTGCATAATTGTTTTGAACTCCCCTAGTTTCGTGAGAAACTACAGATCTGCCACAAAAGTACATGTGGATGTAAATGTCAATGCTTCCTGTGTATCATGGGCATTTGTCTCATGGCTTGCTTAGCTTTGCTTTGCACCAGTCTTGGGCCACTATATTGCTTTATCATATGTTGGAATCTAAGGTTCATATGGAATGTAGGAGTTTCACAAGAATTTTGCAAGAAATAGACTGAATCTTTTCAAATTCCTATGAAAATCCTCCATTCCAAATACACATAAATATGTGATTTTCATTTATGTTCGTCTGTATCCTTCCTTTTGTATGCTAGTTGGAATTCTTTCTGAAAGCTGTCTCAAGCTGCAGATCTCATGGGCACTGTGATTATAGGTTCAAATTCTAATGGATGAATCAAGAAAGATGAACTCTGATATTCACCAGATATGGTCATTGGCAAAGGATACAGAGAATAGGGTTGAAGATCTACATTCAGATGTCAAAAAGGTATCTACTTCTACTTTATCTCAGTTATAACTGCCCCGAGTTAGTGTTATGTGCTTTGGTCCTTGTGGGCAGCTGCTGTGTGGCCAGGCAGCAGCAATTAGGCACACGCAGGCACCAGTAGTCACATTCGCCAAGTGCATCAAGAGATTAGCAGCCAGCAATTTTCATCAATAGATTTGTTAGTCCGTTTGTCAACTTAGATACCATCCAATATTTGGTTAGTTTTTTTCCTCAAAAATCTATCTAGGTCTTATCTGTTGCATCCATTTCAATTGTTTGGGATTCATATATAAGGAGTTGACATCTTTGAAGATTAAGCAAGATTGCAAGAAATATATTAAATTGTTTTAGTCTATATCCCTTCCTGCACCATGGTATGGCTGCTTCCATTGTGTCATTGTGCTGCTTAGGTCCAGGGATATCTAAGTCCATTACAGTTACTCACAAGTCGCAAAACTTATTTTACTATTCCTTTGTGCATATGATTTATTTAGATTTTTTCTGATAGCAAAGTTTGAAATTTGAATACATTTTATTAATAAAAACTAATAGTTTGTCTTTCAAACCTTAGGACATAAGAAGGTTCAGACTGTTGTACAATTTAGTCAAAAAATTTTAACATGTCATTGTTTTTGTTGTGAATATTGAATATTCTAATCCATATAATAAATTCTTCAGAGGATTCATCATGATGATTTTATAGTGTGAAAAGAAGCTTGCAGTCCACCTTACTGAAAGATGTGTTACTTGCGACAAACAACTGTGGAAGAGATTACCGATCACCTTGTGCATATCGTACCCATTAGCATAAATGATTTGAAGAATCACCTGAAGAAAATGCTAGCCTTTGAAACTATGTACAATAGCCATCAAATCCCCTAAAACGGACCTAGCCTTGAAAATTCGCTATGCATGAACTGAAATCTTAAGCAATTTTATCCCTCATATTTCTTATGTGTTGCTGGTGTTGAAATTTTCAATCTGTTTTTCAGTTTCTTCATTCACACAACTGCAAAAACCACAGAGGTCGTCATGGCACAGCCAGGGATCTCTGATTTTTGTGGTTGTTACTTATAAAAATGCATTCCAAATGTAGTGTTGGGCTATTTACATTGTCTTGTTATGTCCTGGAAAGTAAATGTAGTTTTAGTAGTTCTCTTCTTTTCATGCTTGCTTTTTTGCGCTATTGAGGGTTCTTTTCTAAAGATGTTTTAAGCTTGCCATCTCACTGGCATTACGATAACAGGTTCAAATTACAATGGATGAGTCAAAGCAGATGAATTCTAATATTCACCAGATATGGTCATTGGCAAAGGATACAGAGAAAAGGGTTGAGGCTCTATTTTCAGATATCAAAAAGGTAGTTCTATCAAGGTTATCATCTGTTTTGAGTTCCTTCAGTTAGGCACAGATTGCATGTGAATCAAAAAAATTCTTTGGGCCCAGGCACAGATTGCGTGTGAATCAAAGAATTCTTTGAGCTCATTTCACAGATTGTTCGCACTAGCTACATCCCCTATCTTCATATATGTTGATATGTGCATATACTTATTATATATGCAAAAAGATATTATTTATTTCAAGGTATTATCCTGTATGCATTCCATATGAAGTAATGCTACCCACAAAAACTTATTTTCAAGATATTAGCGTGGAAATCAACTTGTAGGCATGAACTATAAAATATAAGGCACTTTTTACATATTTGTTTCCCTCAGTATTGAAAGATTTGGTCTAATTCTCAACTATTTTCCTTCACATTAGGTGGTAATAATAAAGACCATCTTCGTACAATAAGGGATTTTATAATTTTCATTTGTATTATTTACTGAAAACATTACAAAAGTACAAGTGGATGCAAATGTATATGTTTCTGTTTATACTTGTGTTCAGTTGTCTCAGAACTATCTTCAGCTTTATTTTGTACTAGACATCAAATGTGGCCATGTCACGTGTTTGGACAGTAATTGTTGTAGTGGTTGTACACACTCCTTTATACATGCTTATTTTTGTTTGCTATTGGGTCTCTTTCTGAAAGCTGTTTTCAATTGGTCATCTCATGAATATGATTATAGGTTCAAACCCTAATTGATGAATCAAGACAGATGGAGTCTAATATTTACAAAATGTGGTCATTTGCAAAGCAGACTGAGAAAAGGGTTGAAGATCTGTATTCAGATGTCAAAAAGGTAAGCTTATATGGATTATCATTTTTTTAAATAGTAACAATAGAGATAATTTCTGGTACCAACTTTCCATGTTAGCTAGCCAAGAAGTTTAATATGTGGCATTTGTCCTAGTTTTTATTTACTTGAAAACTGTTGCAAAAGGGTGAATGTTCAATCAATTACATTTATAGACCATTTGGCTCCATGGGTTGAATTTGGTTCATTATATTAGGTTCCAAATTTTTAACTAAATGGGCAGAGCTCCTGGCCTTTGAAAAAAAGATTCCAAATCCTCTTCTATTAGAATTTGTATTTGTTTCAAACCAATACAAATTCAAAATTTTCTGCTTGGTTGTTCTCTGGAATTGAGAATTGGAACCAGGACATTTCAAGCTCGGTCCACATTATGCCCATGGAACAGTGCATGCCATGCTCATGATGTTCTTGGTTGTCTCATACGCGGCTGCCATTCCAGCAAGAACAGAAGCTGAGGATAATAGGATATAGCTCAAGAAAGCATCGCCCTGCCCAAGACAGGGGATCTGAATGCCAAAAGAAAAGAGCAAAAAATCCAAATGCTAACCACCATTCAATCCAGAAAACAGAATTGCATCTATTCCAAATAATCCATGAATGACAAACAAAGGCCTGTGGGCTGGCATGGGAGAAGCTGGTGAGAGGGGGATGATATGGGGATGGTGGCCTAGCCTTCACGGATCATAGCATAGAATTCTGGAGATACCCATGAAACCTAACGAACGGTGGTGCGGTCAATAAGCTGTGGCCAACTTTATGTTGTGAACTTGTGATGCCCGTTCACTTCACCACGATAAGTACAAGCTATTCTCTGGCAATCCAAGGATTTGCAAGAATAGCTTGGTAAAGAGTTCTCTGGCAATTTGAGGATTCGCAAGAATAGTGGAATAAAGAGTTCTTTGGCAATCCGAAGTTTCTCAAAAATACTTTTTGGTGAAAGAAATCAGCTGTGTGTCTAGAAACCCGAGAATTTCGCAGAGAAGTCTTTGTTTAACTCATATTTTTGTGTTTCTATCACAATGGATGTTGTACAATACATATAGCCATATAGGGGTGGGGAGCGCGTGGGTACTGTTCACATGAGCAGTACTCGTGTCTCCAAGCGTGCACACATTCTTTACATGATAATTCTTGTCTTTGGAAAGAGGGAAAACAAATTGGAAACAATCTTTTCCATGCCAAATCAATCGCTTGCTTGCCAAATGATGGAGATCCTTTTTTTTCCTTCTCATAGATTTTCTTTTCCTCTCTTTTTCTTGTGCCATACTGTAGCCATGCAACTGTAGACGTGTACTACTGTAGCTTGTGCTACAGTACACGCGCCTCCAGGTGATGTTTGTCTCTTTTTCTCCTTTTGGTGCTCGTTCTTCCTCAACTCCCATAGGATCCTCCATGTTTTGATGCTTTGAAACATGAATTCTCCATCTTCACACATTTGAGAGCTGGAAGTAGAATAAAGTGCAATTGCATGTGTATGTGTTGGTGTGTGCCCGCATCAAGGGGCCTTCATCCTCTTGTGCTCTGCTGTTATCTCGCCTTAGACTCCCTTTACTGCCACCTCCTCTGTCGTATCTGCCTTCACTCGAATGATGACAAAACCCTATCTAGGAACCAAATCCAACCAATGGATGATTTATGAGTGGGACAGGAAAGAGTTGGCGTTAGTTGTTGCATGAGTAATGGAATTGGGGTTGAATAAGCAATTACAATTCTAGTGGCGTATCAACAGCCTCAGCCCTGGAATACAATTCCATGATTCTGGCTTCAATACCTGGGAGCCAATCTTGGTGTTACATTTTTCTGTTTGAATTGGCCATTGTGGTAATGTGGTCCTGTTGTTTGTTGCATTATATGGTGTGGAATTTTAGCACAAATGTGTGGTTAACTGGTTATAATTAATACTTTTCAAATAACAGTGCCCTACTACTTGAGTGTGCTGTACTTGCAGATTTCTAAATAACTATGCATTTTCAAAGGAATCTATGCTTGTTAAAAATAAATGAAATCATAACATAATATTTGTGCTTCAGGTAGTTTGCACCAGCTAGATATCCCCTTTGTGAAATCACAACATAATATATGTGGTTTCCCATGGAGTTTTCACCAGCTAGATATCCCCTTTGTTCGTGCTGGAATGTTCCAAAGTGGAGTAGAATTGTTGGATACAGCAACTGAAAGAATGGATACACCACAAATGAAAATCTTTTCTGAGAAGGAAACAAGTGAAATATAATACATGCTGGCATGCTGCTATGCTTCCAAAAGTATGCCCTCTAAAGGCTTGAACACATTCTTTGGGTTGAATAGGACTAATGATGATCTCCAATACAAACCCGCAGATATAAAAAATTTCCAAATCTACCCGTTTCAGCACCATTGCACTAACACCATCTGTACAGGGTTTCAAGATGAAGGGAATAAAAGTTCCATCGTGGATGAATCGGTGATGCTGTTGGCCCGATGAAGTACAGCTGACCAGGGCATGGACTAATGCATGTAATAATTATAGGGTTAACCAATGTTTAAGCAAATCTTAACACACCTCGGGTATTGTAACACAGCTTGTTTGCCGCTTGCAGTGCGTAATGTGCTTTTCGGATTGTATATATGTGGTGTTTTAAGTTGGCAAGAATGTGATGTGGGTTAATGATCTGACTTGCTTTACTGTTTCCACACCGTCAGCGTAAGTGTCTGTATTGATGTATAATAGTCATGCAATAACGTGTGACCTTGAAGGGCTCCATGATTGCCGTGCTAATTATGTCTGTCATTTTTTTCTGAAGACAACTTGTACTGATTTGATGGCAATAGGCTAGTATATATATGTACAAGGGGTATAATAGGAAAGCCTAGATACATATGAAAGCCCGCAAGGTCCATATACACAAGATGTATTAACAGTCTTCTTAAACTTAAGGTGGATCTACAATATTGAGTTTGAAGAGATATATGTAGGCCTTGTTTCTTTCGGCGGTCGGCGGTTTGCTACAGTAAATTTTAATTCTTAAAAAAAATTTAATTATCTTTTTAGGTTCATTACACTTTTTTTTTTCGAAAACTTATAAATTTGCTACAATAAAACCGTCAACCGCTGAAAGAAACATGGCCGTAAAGTATGTTGCTCTCTAGTCTCTGTCTCGGTGGAGAAATTCACAATTTGTAGCTTTGAAGGCATATACTCAAGAGTAACTACCTGCTGCTACACCTGTGAGCGGACATAGAAGGCATTAACTCTAATATGCTTGGTGAATTTATGTTTTACCGGATCTCGAGCAATGCTGATGGCGTCGGAACTGTTAGACTGTATGGTTATAGGTGTAGAGACAACAATACCGAAGTTTGCTAGAAGCCAACGTAGCCAAATCACCTTAGCTATGATAGAAGCCAACGTTTGCATCTTAGCCTCAGTATTGGAGCGGGAAACAGTGGAAACAGTCTGACTGCTTCTTGGTCTTCGAGGCAATTAAAGAATAATTAATAAAGACATAATAGGCAGAGAGGACTTACCATTAGAGGGATAGCTAGCTCAGGAAGCATTAGAGTAGGCCTGAAGTTACAGGGAGCTAGAGCTGGAGAAGAACAAATGGCGGTCAATGGTACCACAAAGGTACCTCAGGACACGGAGAAGGTGACTATGGTGTATCTGAGTGGGAGTTTGTATGAATTGACTTAGAATGTGAACTACATAAGAAATGTCAGGACAAGTAATGCCAAGATACACAAGACTCCTAACCAAGTGATGATAGCGAGTAGGATCCTCAAGAGGAGCACCATCAGTAGAATGAAGCTGAAGGTGAAGCTCCATAGAAGTGTCAACAGTGCATTGATCAGTGAGACAGGTTCCATCAAGAAGATTCTGGATGTGCTTTTGCTGGGAAAGGTAATAGCCCGCAGGCATGGAAGTGACCTCTATATCAAGGAATTACCGAAGGGGACCCAAGTCTAATATTTGGAACTACTCACAGAGGCACGCCTCACAAAGGCAATGTATTAAGGATCATTACCGGTGATGAGCATGTCATTGACGTAGAGGAGTGTTCGACCACGAGTAGATGTGTGGACAAAGAAAGCAGGATCATGATGACGAGCAATGAAGCCAGCGACTATGACGATAGAGGTGAAACACTCAAACCAAGTGTGAGGTGTTTGCTTGAGCCCATAGAGAGAACGACGAAGGTGACACACATAACCATCAGGCACAAAGTAGCCAGAAGGTGGATGCATATAGACCTTCTCATGTAGCTCGCCACGAAGAAAAGCATTCTTCACATCAAGCTAGGATATGGTCCATTAACAAACGAAAGAAACTGCTATGAGAATATAAATAGTAGTCTTATGAGCAATTGAAGCAAAAGTCTCCTCACAGCCATGTCCAACAAGACGTGCCTTGAAGCGCTCAAGAGAACCATCAGAGCGAGTCTTAATCTTGTAGAACCACTTGCACGTGATAGAAGTAACAAAGGGCGAAGCGGAACAATGTCCCATGTGCTAGTGCACCCTAGAACAGCGAGCTCCTTAGCCATAGAATACTGGCACTCAGGATAAGCAATAGCATTGCGATCTAAAGTAGGCTCAGAGGAGGTAGTAGAGGTGGCAAAACCATAGCGATTAGGACGAGAAATCATGCTCTGATCACGAAGACCATACCTCGGTGGAGCAGAGGAAGAGCACTCCAGAGAAGGATAAGGCTCCAACATAGATGTAGAAGGAGCAGGAGAGGGAGACTCTAGAGTAGAAGGCACAGAGGAAGGCTTCAGAGTAGTAGGGATAACCTGAGGCAGAGCAGGACCTAAGAGAGAAGGAGAACTTGAAGGAGGTGATCGACGAGTGTAGCGGAAACGAACCTGAGGAGGCGAAAACACAAAGTTAGGTAGTTGAGGCTCAACTGAAGTTGGTAGAACTAGAGGTGGTGAAGGTGGTGGAAATGAAGGTGGAGGTGAAACTGGAGGTGGTGAAGAGGGTGGTGGTGGTGGTGAAAGTGAAGGTGAAGGTGGAGATGGAGGTGGTGGTGAAGGTGGAGGTGACCTCTAAGGTAGTGTGAGAAAAGAAAGGGACTCAGTAGATGTGTGTAGGTTAGAGGACTGATCACGGTTGAAGAATGAGCAAGATTCATCAAAGGTGACATCTTGGGAGACTCAAATCAAGCAACCCATTGAATCCCTGCAGCGATACCCCTTGTGTTCAGTATCATAGCCAAGGAAAACACACTCAACAGACTGAGCAGTCAACTTTATCTGCTCAAGAGGCTGACAAAGCACAAAGGCAATGCATCCGAAGGCATAAAGATGGGTGTACTAGGGAGTCCCGTCATAGAGATGCTTGATAGGAGTGGCACCTTGAAGAGCAGTGGATGACTGAAGGTTCACAAGATAAACAGTGGAGACAGCCTCAGGCCAAAAGTGAGGGGGCGAAGGAGGTTAGCATCAATGCTCGAGCAGTCTAAAGAAGGTGACAATGCTTGTGCTCATAGACACCAATCTGAGCGTGAGCACCAGTGCATGAGTATTAGGAAAGGGTACCCTGCTCAAGTAGAAATTGGCGAAGGGATTCATAGAGATATTCGGTAGCAGAGTTAGCACGGAAAACTTGAATAGGAGAATCAAATTGAGTGCGTACCATGGCAGTGAATGCCTGATAAGCAAACGTCACCTGATGTCGAGAAGTTAGGGGATAGATCTAGGTGTAACAAGAAAAATCATCAATAAAGATCACATAGTAATGATGACCCCATTTTGAAATAAAGGGAGCCGGACCCCAAACATCATAATAAACTAAATCAAAAGGTTTGATGGACAATGAATCACTAGTAGGATATAGCAGGATACGGTAGCTATATTTGCTTCCCAAGCTTACAGCTAATACAAGATAGGGAGGTATCACCAGAAACCTTTCCAAGGACACCATGACTCAGTAAAGAAGAAAGGCGAGACCCACATATATGACCTAGACGATGATGCCACTTAGCAAAATTGGCGGAAGCGGTGGTACCGAGGATGGTGACATCAGTAGTGGTGGACGACTGGTTGCTCAAGGTAGAGGAAATGAGAGCGGAAGGAAAGCGAAGCCAATCAAACTTCCAAAGACATGGGGAGTCACACAGCCTACGACCAGTGCTAACCAAGGTCTCGGTTTGATGATCCTGAACAGAACAAGAGTCTGACTCAAGAATAATATGACAATTGTAATTAGTGAGATTTCTAGCAAAGATTAGTTGTATATTAAGTTGGGGAACATGAGATAGAGGGAACATGAAAGGAGAAAGTGTGAAGAGTGCCCCGACTAGCAACTAAAAGACGTGTACCATCACCCATCTTGATGGATACAGAGTAGCTAAGAAACTAAGTGAGTCAAGATGAGTGGGATCACGAGTCATATGGAAAGAAGCTTCAGAGTCAAGAATCCAAGGCTACTTCACACCTGAGCGAGATTGGCTGGTAGGGCTGACACTATCAACAGCTCAGGAAGATTTGGCATCCAGACGGTGCTTCGTGCGCTCAAGACGCTGAGTTACCTCCTAGAGTAGATGAGCACTGTTTGTCAGATGAGAGGTGCCAGCATTGGCACGGTCCTAACACCAACTGCACTACTGAATGTTGTGCCCTATTTTCTTACAGTAGTTACAACGAACCACTGTAACAGTTACTTGCCGCAACAACCATGCCTCCTGCTAGTGCCAGGAGAGGAGCAGCTATGATAGTTGAGTCTATAGTCGCAGAAGTGGCAAGGATGACAAGAAGACGCTGCGAAGGCGAGTCTCCTCGGCACGGGCCAAGGTGAGCGCCCTAACTAAGGACGGTCGTGGAGAGAGGGCCAGCAGTTGACCATAGAGTTGCTCGAACTCTAGTCGAAGATGACGAAGGAACTCGAAGAGGTGACTATGAATCTTGTGGGCTTGAAGACTAGCTCAGTGGTCACAGTTTGGGTCGTAAGATTGTACCAAAGAGTCAAGCTGATGCCACATATCAGTGAGCTGCTGGTAGAAGGCATCGACTGCGGAGTCCATCTAACGAAGAGAGCCCTCTGGCTCGAGTGTAGAAGAGTAGAAAGCATCGCTGCTCAGCTGATACTGAGCCTGTTGATGCTCCCACATTGCTTGAGAGGAGGGCAAAGCAGCCACATCTATGATGAGTTCAACCTTCATGCTGCCAATGATAATAGCAACAACACGAGCCTCATCAGCATGCCAATCCTCAAAGGTCTGCAGATCGATGTCGTACTAATCAACAAAATTCCCATAGGTCTTCAAAGTATCAGCTAGGATTGGTGTACCATCTGCACCAGGTATAGGCTCATCAAGACAGACCGAGGCAGGCGGACACAGACGAGTCCCGGTGAGATGGCCCCAGAGACGCTGACTATCCAGAAAGATCCAGAGCAGGGTGGACCATTCTCTAAAGTTGGTCCCATCGAGTACCGTAGTTGGAAGTGGCATTGGACCAGAGAGACGCAGTGCAGCCATTTTTTTATTTTTTATTTTGAATCTACATCTAGACTAGAGGAGCTGGCCGGCTAGGGTTAGCCTGAGGACCAATAGTGTAACATCCTTATTTTCAAAAATAAAAAATTCATTTGCATCATGCATTGCATTGCATTAAAATTCTTTTTAAATAAAATAACTTTCAATGAAATGAGTATGTTACTTGTGTAATAAAAACTTTAAAAATTAATTGAGTTGTTTTGCAAATATTCTATAAAATAATTAAAGTAATGTATTTGGGTTTCAAAAGGAGAAAATAAAATTTTAATTGGAATTTTTTTTCAAAAGAGAAAATCAGAAATATAAATAATTTTAAATCTCTTCCTCTCCTCCTTAGTCCCACTTGTCATTCTCTCTCTACCTCTCCTTCTCTCTTTCCCTCTTCCCTCTGTTTTTACCATCCCATTCACTCCCTAACCCCCTCCCATTCACTCCTAACCCCCTTGGCCATAATCCACCCATGAAACTCCTATTGGCTTCAATTACCTACCACTAGTAGAGTTTATTGCCACTCAGGAAACCCCCCCTCATCTCCATGTCTCCCTCAAAATCTCCCAGCCGAGTTCCTCCTTCCCTTGTTTCAATTTTCATCGATCCGGCCACAAGTAAGTTGCTAATTTCAAAACTGTTCCGGAATGTCCTAGAGTTCTCCCTCACGGTTCCATTTTGCCCAGGAACTCGTCGATCCGAGGTCCCTAGCGCCGGGAATCACGTGCCGAAGACCCCGCCGGAGTTTCCCCTTTTTCTCGATTTTGGCATCGTTCCGGTGAACTTATCCTCTTCCTATTGGTTCCTATGCATGCTCCAGTCCGGGCGCTTCATTTTGAGGTCGCCGCCGCTTGGAGCCAACGCTGGCAAGCTGCGCCGCCGCCGCACCGCCACGCCGCTAAGCGCGTCTGAGGTTGGGCCGCCGCGAAGCGAAGCGTGCGTGTCGCTGGGCGGCTGTGCGTCGGCGCGTCATCGATGGGCCTCTGCGGTGCCGCGCCCACGCCGAAGCATTGTCGCTCAGCAGCGTCGTTGCAGCGCTAGGCTACGCCTCTGGTGGTGGGCTGCCTCATTGCTTATTGCAGCGTCATTGAACGCCGCCGCTGCCAGCCGCTCATTGGTCGCTGCCGCGCGCCCGTGTTCTGAGGCGCCCTTACGCCAAGCCACCGCCACCGCCGCGCCTCTGGCCGAGACTCGCCTCACGCCCTTTTGCTCACAAGACGGGGCGCTAAGCGCACCGAGTGGGCCGCGTTGGCGTTGGGCCCAGCCCAACAACCGGCTTCAAATTTTTTTCTAATTTCCATGTACAGTAAAATTGTTAAATCCATATCTTTAATTTTATAAGCCCAAAAATCACCAAATAAATTTCATGATGTTCATAAAAATGAGTTCTTCTATTCTGTAATTTTTCATGAATATTTAAGAATAGTTAAAATTCTGTTTAATTGGTATATTGTTAAAATGTTTAAAAAATGGTATTTAGATAAACGTAGTTTCGACAAAAATTGCAAAATAAATTTAGTTTTGACCAGAGAATATAATTTATAGTTTTGTGTTATTTTTGCATAAGCATAAGCATACATGTCATTTCATGTCTTATTTGGGGCATTCGTGTTTATTGTGGTTATTTCCTCTGTTAGGATCTAGGATCTAGCGACGATAGTTTTACGATTAACCCTCCGGAAGACCACCAAAGCTGTGTTGATCAAGGCAAGTGCTGAACATTGCTTCCTATATGTATAAAATGTTTTTTTCTAGACTTTATAACTTGCATGCTATGTTAAAATCTGAAATGCTAATTGATTAGTTGTTAGCTAAAAATCCCCAATTAAAGATACCGTTATAAAGTCATTCCTTGCTGCCCTAGGTTATTATAATATTGTTAAAATAATGCCAACACCATTGAATTAGGTTTTGATCATAATAGCTATGCTCAGTTGCAATCATATTAAAATTGGATACATGATGATAATATCAAATGGTTATTTAACGTTGGATTTTAAAGGACAGTCGGTACTGTCATGCTTACAAATAGGTGTAGTTGGGATAGTGGGTGCTATCGGGTAAAAATATTTTATAAAACCTGATCGGGGTGGATGGTTGCAAGGTTGGTGCAGCAAGCACGAGACTTGGGCCTAGTGTGGGAACCATCCTGGTCCCTAAGGACCAATTCCTTGAGGTAGACGAGCTAAGTACAACAGTGCGACCATGTGTGTCTGTATGGGCGGGCCCTAGTTGAGTATCCTCCGGACTCCTGGCTTTGGCATTCCAGTCGGTAGAGTAGACAATCGGTGTTGTTCTATCGACGCAAGAGGGGCATTGCAGTAGAAACCTTAGCGGGAATACCTTAACTAGGAGAATGTTGGAGAAAGGTGATCATTTTTCCTTAGGGCACCCTAGGAAGAACCACCTCGCATGGATAAAGCGTGCAACCTCTACAGAGTGTACAACTATCATGATAGCCGTGCCCACAGTCAGGGGCGGACGACGGGGAGCTGTCTCATGGTGCTTCTTACCTATTTGTTTTCAAAATGGTGTTTTAAAGGAAAACCACGATAGCAGTCGTGTGTTTTGTTGTTTCTCTCCTCACAGTGGGTGCTATGAGCGATGAGGGTGTTGGATGGTGGGTGCCGTGAGTAGCCAGGTTGGGCAAAACCGGTTGAGGCCGGAATTTCAAAGAAAACAATTCAAATATTTGTTTTTCCCTCAACACTTTTCAAACCGTTTTACAAAATCTTAGGCAAACTTGCAAAACTGGCTTTATGCAAAAGAACCCTATCCTTCCCGTGTAAACCTTAGATGCATTTAGTCAGCCTTGCTTGTTGAGTATAATGTATACTCACCCTCGTATTTTATGCGGGGCTGCTCATTCCAACGAGCAGGTTTTGATCAGCGTTGGTATCCCGAGGAGGAGATGTACCAAGATGAAGATTTCACTGTTAGAGTTCAAGACGAAGATTTCTCTGACGCCTAGGACGCTACTATAGCCCGTCTGTGGGATTGATTGTTGTATTTTGCCTCTTCCATTTGGAGTTATGGAAGATTGTTAAAACTTCCGCTGTGTAAGGCCTGCGTGTCTGAGTTATGGAGTTATGGAAGATTGTTAAGACTTCGGCAGTGGGCGGCCGTGGAGGTGGCAGCTGAGGAGGACGCCGACCAGCGTTGATCCTGTGATGACATCGAGACAGAGAAGAGAGAGAGGCGCCACGGAGGGAGGCTCCAATGATGGTGGCGATGTCACTGGTAGGATCATCCGTGGTGATGACGGGTGCATAGGAAACCCTAGGGCTAGGGTTTGATGAAGAGAGCCATAGACTCTGATTCCATGTTATGAAGGCAGCTTATATTGATCTGAGGCCAATAGGTCGGTATATAAATGTACAAGTGGTATAATAGGTGCTGACGATTGGGAACAGGATTTCTCGTCGAGCTTATTTCTCGATTGAGTGATAGAAAAACCCCTTTCTGCCGAAATGTGGCGTTCCGAGATATCAAAGACTTCTTAATGTAAGTGAGTTGAAAATAGACAAGACACATGATTTATCCTGATTCGAGCCTCCTGAGAAGGATAATAGCCATACTCCAGTGTACTTATATTGTGGAATGCAAGGTTATAATATATACTGATGAGCTCAGGCGTCAGCTCGGTGTGTGAAAAAAAGGAGTGTCCTTTAGATGAACGAAAACATGTATTTATAGGGCCTACCCCTAACCGTCGGTTCCGAATCCCTGGGAGACAGTTGCGCACACCGTGGGTGAGGCAACCGACAGTGCATCGCATGCGTGGCCGTCCCACGAACCGCACAGATCATGGGTAACGGCTCCCGCATCATGGGAAACGTGGCCACGTGACACGTTATAGCAAGCCACTCAGTTACGCCGGTGCCTAGGCAAGCAGGACCACTCCGAGCACTGGGACGTTGCCTAGCCCGAGCCGAAGCGCGACGCTGACATCATGGCGGGCCGAACAACCCCATTCGGGCAGCATATATCTAGTCTCTCCCCAGGCAGAGATCGCTCCGAGCAAAGGCTTTGTCTAGACTGGACCGTCTTAGGAAACGCGTCCAAGACATTCGCTGATTTACGGAGCTGCTAGGATTAGTCTGGGCCCATAGGCCGTTAACCAATCCCCGACAATAGGATAGCCCAAATACATAGGAAAGCCCACATAGGCCCATATACATAGATATTAACAATTTTTAGAATGCTAAATGCGAGTTAAATAAGTTTGTTCGTCTTCTCAGTATGATACAGAAAATATTGGTGAAGGCTGAGTTCTGACCGGTTACCACCATGTTACGGCAGTGGGATATCAGAGCCTTGGTTTTCCGGTACACTGAGAACTTTTGTGGAGGCAGTAGCAGTGTGAGTTACTGTCGATCATTGTCAAGTGGTGCCATGAAAACCTAGTTTTGCCAGTAATAAATCAGTTTGCTGTATGATTTAGTGCACTAACACCGTGGAGTAAAAGCTTTGAGAAGCACCCATCTTATGGCGTGAAAATGAGCTTTGGAAATAGTAACGATGAGCACATCATGTCGATACGTGGACTTCCTTCTTGTGGTGGGTAAGAACATCGAGGTGAGCAAGGCCAAGAGTAACATGCGTTTGATTTCGTCTTCAGAAATCTTCTTTTTTTTGTTTCTCAGCAAAATCGTTAAAGAACGATGACTTGAACGTAACCAGCAGGAAAACAAGTTGAGCGTTGATGTTGTTTTCCTTGGAAAATGCATCGACGCATGAGCACAGGATGGCGAGAAAGTCTCTACATTGTACCAAGAAAAATGAGGTCATAACTCGCTGGAGCACACCACGCCGAAGGCAGCACAAACGTAAGAGGGGTCTCATTCGTAATCGCTAAGGTTTATATGTTATTCGTAATTTTGTTCCTAGCTTGCAGATGTGTATATTTTTGACATTCTCAAAATTCAAGATTTCAAAAACTCAAATTCACATTTAAAATACTCCTAGACAAACTAATAAATAAATAAAAACAATTATATATTTAGAGAATCACCAAAACAAGCCGTATTGCGTATTGGCTCGAGGAATGACCGGTGTGCGGACGGCGGTCGACCGGCTAGCGGGCTGGGCCGGATGGGGGCGTGGGCAGGGCTAGACAGGTGTGTGGGTGACGCCGGTCAGCACGGCACCGCGGCTCAACGGCGCACCGAGGATGGCAGCTTGTGGCGGCGCACCGGGGCGGTGGAGGTAGGTGATGGCTGCGGACCGACATGGTGGGTGCACGCGACGTGTTGGGGATCGAAATGGGAGCATCACGGTCCTCACAAACACAAAAGTGTCGGTGACGATCATCTGAGACAGAACCGTCTTGGTTGCTCTCATATTCGAGACGGGTCTTCACACGAGCTGTCTCTAAAACTATTAGAGATGGTTCGCTCTGGGAACCATCTCAGATACGAAAGATCATCCAAGATGGTTCTAGAGGCAACCGTCTAGGAAGTGATCAACGACGGTTTGTTATTAGAATCGTCTATGATGTAGACATACATGAGAGATGGGGTTGTACTAACTACCGTCTTGGGTTGTACTAACTACCGTCTCTGAAACTATCAGAGACGATTTTATCAAAAAAACTGTCTCTGAAAATGTTTTAACTGAGACGGATGGCGTTGTCCGACACTATCTAAGACGGTTTTTCTATATTCGTCGTCTTAGATAGCTATTTCATAATTTCTTTACCCTCATTAGAGATGGTTTTTGTATAAAATTAGAGAACGTCTCAAATTAGGCATCTCATATAAGGGTTTTTTAAGTAGTGTGCAAATTTTTCTCTTGCTTGTTCATCCAAGGAAAAAAAATCCTAACGATGGACAAGCTTCTCGCCTCGGGCATGACACAGCCAGCGCGTGTTGTGCGGTACTGCGGTTCATCCTTGGAATCGGCTCCCCATCTAGTACCCTTTCCATGACAACAATGGGGTAGAATTTGTCGAAAATATAGGCATTATAATAATTCCAGATTTAATCACAAAGCAAATAATAAATATTACCATAGATATGAACACATCTAGTAGCATGCTACTCAGGATTTACAAATGGAAGTAAACCCTAGCTGCACATGTGACCACCAAAGAGTGCGAACATTACGTAGGGCTTGACTAAGAACAGGAAACAGCGCAGTGGCAACCAGCTGTAGAGAATGTAGTCAATGTCGAGGAAGAAGAAAGGCAGCCAGATGAAGTCGACGTCGTGGAGGAAGAAAACCGAGCGGTCGCGCGGATGCGCTGCCCAGAAACCTTATATCCGCAGTCCTGTGCAGATTCTTTAGATGCAAAGGTTCGCAGATCACACTCTCCATACCTCCCTGATGCATGCTGAGAAGAAAGATTGACAAGAGACGACGACAACGCGAAGACTTAACGGTGATCATAGAAGAAAACGCACAGCACTAGGAAAACAGGCTTTAGCCCCGGTTGGGAACGGGCTTTAATCCCGGTTCCCGAACCGGGACAGGCCATCTGTGGAAAACATGGGCCCCGGGTATCTGAAGATATGCTACTGGACGTATCACCTCCTTGGACCGACTCAATTGGACCTTCCAGAAGATAGGCTTGGAGGCTGGGGCGGCCCGACATGTTCTACAAGGAAACGAACTCGTCTCCTACTTTAATACATAGATATAGGCGTAGCCAAATCGGTTATATCTGTATCTTCCATATACGGATTAGGGATTCTATCTGTAACCCGGCCCCTTGCACTATATAAAGGGGGTCCGGGGCCCCTAGTTCGACATCCAATCCCACATCCAACAATTATCATCAGCATCCACCATAATACAATCCACGAGCACAGGAGTAGGGTATTACCTCGCCCCAAGGGCTCGAACCTGTATAAATTCGGCTCCTTGTGCTACCATCGTAGTTGTGATCTTTTGCAGTGCCCCATAAAATACATTGCCGATACAAATCGTCGACAGTTGGCGCGCCAGGTAGGGGGCTAGCGTCACGATCAACTACATCGACTCCGATGGTTTCAATTGGCAGATTCGTCTTCACCTACGCCCCCGGCCACGGATTCATCTTCGGAGATCTCGGCTTTATCGCCGGTGACTTCGAGGAACTTGTACAGTGGTTTAACTCGTTCGTCCACGACATCGGGGGGTGGTACGCGACTCCGACCGAGCCTCTCCACTTCGGGATCTCTCCCCCGGATACCGATCCAGAAGAGATCCAATCTGATGATAACGATTCCGACTGGCCTACCGTTGGACTCCCCTTCGGTTTCGGTCGGGATCTACCACTTCTTTTTTTACCAGCCCCTTATGTTGGCGAAGGATCGAGTGGCGATCTGATTCCTGGCCTGGATCGTTCTCAGATTCAGTCGGGAATCACAATCCCATAATCGTGGTCCGCCCCGTTCGGGTTAGGAAACTCGGCCGCTGTTTTCCATCGGATAACATGCCAGTTTTTCCAATCTAGGCTAAAGAGCGGGACAAGGCACGCGCATACTGGTACGAGTTTTTCGAGTCAGGACTCAGGGACAACTCTAACTAGGTCAACTTTCCGAGTGGACGTACCATTCAGATTGGTCAATTCGGCTGCGAGGTTCCAGCGGATTCGTTCTGCTGAACCTCAGTCGGATCCTCTTTTAGCCAGAGATCCAGCACGAGAAGTGGGAGTCATAATCACTCTCATCGACGAGCCAACAAATCGGGATCGGTTGAGCCCCTCCTTCTCGGAATCCGAGTCGGAAGAGAGCGTCAATGGGTTTCCCGACTTTCGCGGCGTCTACATGCTAGACGGGCAAACCTCCGGATCGGCTCGGCGCCCTGTGGGGGAGGCTGGGGCCGAACAAAACCGCGGAGGCGGAGAAGACTTGCGCAACCAATTGCGTGGTCGTGCACGGGAAGTCCAGGAGGAACTGCTTCAAGTCCGTATGGGAGATCACTCAGTCTTCCATACGCCACAGCAGAACATCCTGGCATGTAAGACCCTCCTAGACAATGTTGGTCTTTTGCTTGGAGAAGGCAACCCTGCAACGCCGATCATGGAATAAATCAAAGCCATGGTGACGGCAGCAGCTGTCCAAGGCACTCGGGATTAACAGGCCGACTCGGCCAGAAGCCAGACTGCCACGAGTAGCACTCAGCGCAGTCGGCACACACGAAGTCGCGGGCAAGATACCCGCCGAAGTACAAGTCACGATCTTCGCCTTGACATCGAAGCCTGGCGGAGGGAGCGAGACGAGGACCGGCGCCGTACTCCACCGTGTCGGAATCTCCCCCGCCAATCTCATCCCCCCGGGGAAGGATTGATTGACGGGATCAAGGCATTCACACCCCGACTCCGTCAGGTAAACTGGCCCGAGGGATTCAACCCCATGGGAATTGTGAAATTTGATGGAGAGCGGGACCCCGAGGCTTGGTTGCAGATCTACTTTTTGGCAATCAAGGCCACGGGAGGAGGATACGACGTGATGGCAAACTATTTGCCCGTCATGTTAACCCCTCCAGCTCAGAACTGGCTCACGGGCTTTCCAGAGAATTCGGTCGATTCCTGGGGAGAGCTCTGCGACCAATTCGTTGCCAACTTTCAGGGTACTTACGAGAAACCTAGGACCTAGTGGGACCTTTATCAGATTCATCAGAAGAAAGATGAGCCGTTAAGGGATTCATTCGGCGTTTCACCAAGAAGAAGAACACAATCCGGAAGATCTCAGAGGCGGTCGTCGTCGCAGCCTTTCAGAAAGGAGTTCGTGACCTCGATCTAATCAAGATGTCTCGGAAGGCTCCGACTACCGTTAAGGAGATGTTCGCCTTGGCGGATCGATATGCTACCGCCTCGGATGCTCTCGCTGAGCGTCAAGAGGATCACCCAAGCAAAACACGAAGGCAAGAAGGACAGACCCGAGTCGTCCTCCAAGAAGGACAAGAAGCGCAAGGGTGAAGAGATGGTAGCCGTCGCGGATCAGGGTTGGCAGAGGCCGCCTCAGCCCACCGACTACAACAAAGTCATGGAGGCACCGTGTCCTTTCCATCCAAACGGAAAGCATGCGGCCAAAAACTGCAACATCTTGAAAACGTTCGCTAAAGAGCACAACAGCGACGCTCCGAGAGATGCCAAGCAAGATGACAAGCGTGACCCTCCTCAGGGTGACGCATACCAAGAAACCGAGCGAGAGCTCAACTATATATTCGGGGGATCGGATGCATATGAGTCCAAGCGTAAGCAAAAGCTTACCGATCGGGAAATCAATGCAGCTATTCCGGTGACCCCCGAGTATCTCCGGTGGTCTGAAGTTCTGATCATATTTGATCGCTCAGATCACCTGGACCACGTCCCTTGCCCAGGAAGATATCCACTCATCCTGGATCCTGTGGTGCGGGGCGTCCGACTGCACAAGGTCCTGGTTGACGGCGGATGTGGATTAAATATACTTTTCGCTAAGACTCTGAGCGAGATGCAGATTCCAAGGACGGCGCTCTAGAAGACAGACGCGCTGTTTCATGACATAATTCCGGGAACATCATCAGTGCCGATTGAGAAAATCACTCTTCCTGTCACCTTTGGCACTCGGGATAACTACCGGACGGAGAACCTCAGTTTTGAGGTGGCCGATTTCAAGACTGCGTATCACACAATCTTGGGAAGGCCGGGCTTGGCCAAATTCATGGTCGTCCCACACTACACCTATCTAGTTATGAAGATGCCAGGTCCACGAAACGTAATCACGGTCCGTGGAGATGCCAAGTTTTTCCACCTCCTCGATAGGGAGAGCTGCGATTTCACCCAGTCGGTTGAAGCGGCTGCCGAGTTGGACGAGATCCGATAGGCGGCCACCACTCTTCGCGACAAAGGCGATCTACCGAACAAGAAACCATCAAAATCAGGCATCAAGCCTGATGAAGATATCAAGCATATTTCGCTCGACCCGTCCGATTCAACCAAAACGGCTCTGATCGGGACAGGGCTCGACCCGAAATTGGAAGACAAGCTCGTCACCTTCCTCCAAGAGAATCGGGGCATCTTCGCCTAAAAACCATCTGATATGCCAGGCGTCCCGAGGGAGGTGATCGAGCATTCCTTGAACGTACACGACAAGGCCAAGCCGGTTAAGCAGCGGTTGCGCCGATTCGCGCAAGATCGGAAGAAAGCCATCAAGACAGAGATCACCAAACTTTTAGCTGCCCGCTTTATAAGGGAGGTGCTCCATCCCGATTGGTTGGCAAATCTGGTACTTGTGCAAAAGAAGAATGGAACTTGGCGCATGTGTGTCGACTACACCAACTTAAATAAAGCATGTCCCAAGGACCCATTCGGACTTCCTCGCATCGACCAGATGGTTGATTCCACTGCCGGTTGCGAGCTCTTGAGCTTTCTAGACGCCTACTCAGGTTATCACCAGATAAGCTTAAAGGAAGAAGATTGCGTCAAGACTTTATTCATCACTCCGTTCGGGGCCTTTTGCTACCTAACGATGCCTTTCGGATTGAAGAACGCCGGAGCAACATACCAACGTTGCATTCAACGATACTTCCACAACCAGCTCGGGTGCAACGTGGAGGCGTACGTTGATGACGTCGTCGTCAAGTCTCGGGTAACCTCTGACTTGGTCACTGACCTATCGGAGACATTCGAGAGCCTGTCGGCGTACCACATGAAGTTGAACCCGGAGAAGTGCGTCTTCGGGGTCCCTTCGGGAAAGCTTCTCGGATTCGTGGTGTCTCACCGCGGAATTGAGGCTAACCCGGAAATGATCAAGGCCATCATGGAGATGGCACCCTCAACGTGCCAAAGGGACGTCCAGCGTCTTAGTGGGTGCATGGTTGCACTCGGTCGATTCATCTCGCGACTCGGCGAGCGTGGATCGGCCTTCTTCAAGTTATTGAAGAAGCAACACGATAAGTTCGTGTGGACACTCGAGGCACAGAAGACCTTTGAGGATCTCAAGTCGTTTCTCACCTCGCCACCTGTCTTGGCATCTCCCCTGCCACAGGAACCGCTTCTGCTATACATTGCGGCCACCACTCATGTAGTGAGTTCTGCGGTGGTAGTGGAACGGGAAGAAGAAGGACACGTCTACAAGGCTCAACACCCGGTCTACTTCGTCAGCGAAGTATTGGGCAAGACCAAGGTACGCTACCCGCAGGTGCAGAAGCTTCTGTATGTGGTCTTGATCGCCTCTCGGAAGCTGAAGCACTACTTTCAAGAACATCCAATTTCGGTGGTCATCTCCTTTCCCATTGGAGAAATTCTCCATAATCGGGAAGCCACTGGGAGGATTGCTAAGTGGTCAGTCGAACTTGGAGCTTTCAAGCTCTCGTTCAAGCCACGCAGCGCTATAAAGTCACAAACACTCGTCGACTTTGTTGCCGAGTGGACAGAGATGTGAGCTCCCCAATCACCGGCTAAGCCGAGTTCGAACATGTACTTGACGGCTCTTTCCGCAACAGTAGCTGGGCTGGTATCGTTTTATATCACCTAGAGGCGAACGGCTCAAGTCGCCCTCCATTCATTTTCCACTTCAAACAACGAGGTGAGTCGAGACGCCATTCACGGCCTCAGATACCATATCGCTCGACATCCGACGATTGGTGGTTCGCGGAGATTCCCAGCTTGTGGTGAGCCAAGTACAGAAAGATTACATGGCCGCCTATTGTCAGGAGGTCAGAAAATTGGAGGACAAGTTCGACGGTTTGGAGCTTATACACATCCTGCGACGAGACAATGAGGCGGCAGACGAGCTTGCGAACATGGGCTCCAGTCGGGCGCCAGTCCCGGCTGGGATCTTCGTCCAAGAGCTTCATGCCCCCTCCATCACACCATAGGAGCAACTGTGCCAACCAGACGAGCAACAACCCGATTTGGCGGTGCTTGCTCTCGACCCGGATTGGACATGGCCATACTTGGAATATCTGCTGGAGGAGAAGCTTCCCGACGACCGGGGGGCTGTCGAACAAATCCAATGTCGGAGTCGCACATACGTGGTGCATGAAGGGATTCTGTACCGTCGAAGTGTCTCCGACATACTTCAAAAGTGCATACCAGAGTCTGAAGGACGCGCCCTGCTGCGCGAAATTCACTCGGGCATGTGCGGCCATCATGCTGCATCAGCTACGTTGGTCGGAAAAGCCTTCCGACAAGGATTTTACTGGCCAATCGCGGTCTCCGACTCAAAGGAGATCGTCCGCAAGTGCGAGGGTTGTCAGTTCTTCGCCCGGCAGATCCATGTGCCGGTTCAAGAATTCCAGACGATCCCCATCTCCTGGCCATTTGCAGTCTGGGGGCTCGACATTGTCGGACCCTTCAAGAAGGCCCCTGGTGATTTTGAACACATCTTCATTGCCATTGACAAGTTCACCAAATGGATTGAAGCCAAGCCTGTGACCAAGATTAGGGGGGCCAAGGCCACCGAGTTCTTCCAGGAGATCATCGGTCGGTTTGGCGTACCATCTCGGATCATTACGGACAACGGCTCTCAGTTTAGAAGTGACGAGTTTCAGAGCTGGTGCGAAGATGTGGGCATAAAGATCTGCTTCGCTTCAGTGGCACACCCGCGAAGTAACGGGCAGGTCGAGCGCACAAACGGCCTGCTTCTGCAAGGTGTCAAGGCGCGCATCTTCAATCTGCTCAAAACGTATGCGGCCAAATGGATGAAGGAATTGCTGCCCAGACTCTGGGGGCAGACAAGCCCCACCGAGCCACGGGCGCTCTCCTTTCCTCGTGTATGGGTCTGAGGCGGTCCTTCCAACAGAACTACAGTTCGGGTCACCCCGAGTCAGAGGTTCAATGAGGCCGAGTCAGAAGCCAGTCGGCTTGACGATCTTGACCGGCTGGAGGAGGCTCGGGACGTTGCAACAATTCGGTCGGCCAAGTACCTCCAGGGTTTGCGCCGCTACCACCAGCGCAATATGCGGGATTGTACCTTCTCGGTGGGAGATTTGGTCCTTCAGGTCAATCGGTCAAGTAGCCACAAACTTTCTCCATGCTGGGATGGTCCGTACATCGTCGACTCAGTGACACGCTGGGGGGCTTACCGACTGAGGCGAGAAGACGGCGCCCTCCTGGACAACTCGTGGAACATCGAGCAATTGCGTCGGTTCTATACCTGATGACTATTGTAACACATGTCTACAGTTAAATAAAGATAAGTTTTCGCTCACATTATCTCTATGCTTATGCAATTCAGTTTCTGACTTGCTACTTATTTGTATGTCAATTAAGTAGTAAGCCGGGGGCTACACCTAATTAGGTGCGCAATCGCGCACCTAACCTTTTATTGAAACTAACTTGACTTGCTCCCTAGTCGGATCCTGACTAGCCAGTAAGTCAGGGGCTACACCTAATTAGGTGCGCAGTCGTGCACCCTCTCTCTTTTATTGAGTATTGACTTACTCTCGGGTCGGATTCCGACTGGTTTGTAAGTTGGGGGTCATATCTGGTTAGGAGCAGTCTCCACCACTATATTTATTCGACACCTAATCGAGCTTTTTTCTTTTCAAGTCTATGATGAGCCTAAGTGTTAGTTGTTCTGAGTAACGGAACTCTTGTTTCCTAGCAACACTCATACTTCCCGATTGCGTTATTGGAGATAGAGCTCCGCGCCAACTCCTAATGCTAAGGGATTTGATGCGCTGGGCAGAGTGCTTAGTAAAAGGGACCTAACTCGCTTGAGCAACACGCGTGATTCGAATCGAAAAAAGTTGATTAGCTCGTGCTAAGATAAAAAAAAACACACAGAGAAGAGACTGGAGGGAAAAAATAGACAATTTTATTAATATTTATAATGGCTCGCAAGCCAATTACAGGATATGGCGGCAAGCGTGGGCCTGCGCCCTGATGATCAGGTCTGTCACCCCGGCGAGGCCTAGGGCGGCGTCGATCAGGGCTTTGGTGATGGCGGCGTCGCGGGCACGGGCGCTGACCAGCGCCACCACGATCGCATCGGCCACCTCGGCAAGGGCCGGGGCGACCTCGATCAGAACCGCGACGGAGGCGACGTCGCGGGCTCGGGCCTCCTCTTCGGCGACCTTGGCAAGCGCGAGGTCATACTGCGCCCAGAGCTCCGCCAACTCTTCATCAGCCATTGGAGCAGGAGGAGATGGAGGGATTCAAGAAGGAGTCTGGGTGAGGAGCGGCCGTTGTGCCGGCCTCTCTTCGTAGCCGAGATCGGGGAAGTCGAATCGGTTTTGGAGAATAATGGCATTGGGAAGCAGCCCCGATGAGAACTGTTCCCAAGATTTGATGGGGAGGTCTCTGGGAACACGGCGCAACATTCAAAGCGGCGTTTGGTCTTCCAGCAAAGTGGCGTTGGGATGACCCGTGGCGGCAAGGAATAGCGCGCATTTATCAAAGAACCGCGGGCGACGTTTTGCCCACTGGGCGGAAGGAACGGCCTCGATTCACTATTGCAATATTCGCCTGCACTTAGGTTCCGTAGGCACGCCCATGTGGGCAGAAGTCGACATTGCTCGCATGCAGGTGCTGATTGGATCGAGCCTAGTTGGGAAAAAGGGCGCGCCCCCGGTTGGGCCTTATGCCAGTCATCAATCCTTTGAGGGCTGGGCGCTTCCCGGGTAATTAACTCAGCTCTTGGCGTACCTCCTGGGGTCAACGGCTGGTCTGATTTTATAATCGGATTAGGCATCAAAGAGTTACCTATTTAGTTGGGTCTCAGTGGCACATCTCCGGATCGTTTGTCGCCAAGACCCCACTTGGAGGACCTCAACTTGGAGGCGGGCGTATTCCTCTGGGGATCACTAGCTTGACTCTGCACTAGTCGGGTTAAGACGCCTGAATATCCTACGTAAGTTGTGACATGTCCCATATCGGACCGAATGTCGAGCTCTGCAAGTCAGGCTTAAATGTCATAATTTGTAACAGGAATGATAACGCTGGGTGGCACTGCTCACTCGGCAACATCCACCTTTCTGGTATGCCTCTCCGCGGGGCCATAAGCCGGCATACCGACTAGTCGGGCTGGGTACTAGACATCTTTTTAATGACTTGAGAATTTCTCGAGTTCTTTGCAACTGTGTTGTTTGATCAGCAGGTTACTCGGCGAGCAGGACTTCATCAGCCAGACAAAGAGTGACGTCACTCGGGTAACATCTGAAGGGCTGCGAGCTGAACACTGAATCATGACAACCCAGTCCCGAAACACTCGGGGGCTACTGTGGAAAACATGAGCCCCGGGTATCTGAAGATATGCTACTGGACGTATCACCTCCTTGGGCCGACTCAATTGGATCTTCCAGAAGACGGGCTTGGAGGCTGGCACGGCCCGACATGTTCTACAAGGAAACGAACTCGTCTCCTACTCGAATACAAAGATATAGGCGTAGCCAAATCGGTTATATCTGTATCTTCCATATACGGATTAGGGATTCTATCTGTAACCCGGCCCTTTGCACTATATAAAGGGGGTCCGGGGCCCCTAGTTCGACATCCAATCTCACATCCAACAATCATCATCAGCATCCACCATAATACAATCCACGAGTACAGGAGTAGGGTATTATCTCGCCCCGAGGGCCCGAACCTGTATAAATTTGGCTCCCTGTGCTACCATCGTAGTTGTGATCTTTTGCAGTGCCCCATAAAATACATTGCCGACCCAAATCGTCGACACCATCCGAAACTAAAGGTATATGACCTTTAGTCCTAGTTCCCCTAACCGGTACTAAAGCGTAAAAAATATCTAAAAAATAAGACGAACCCAAGACTCAAACCTAGGACCTCATGCCACCACGTGACTCCCCACTTACTCTTCTAACCAACCCACACACCCACGCATATTTAATAGACTAGGATATACATTTCTTTTGAAGTATGCTGGAATGAGCCTTTAGTACCGGTTCCTAATACGAACCGGGACTATAGGTCTACCTTTAGTACCGGTTCGTAATACGAACCGGGACTACCTTTTGAGCCAACATACGAAAAAATTTCAAAATAAATCTGTGAGTTCCTGTAGCTATATAATCCATCCTAACAAGAGTCACGAGATTTGACCTTAAAATTGTGCCGAATTTAAAGATTGTTCTATTGAACCAAATGGACCATGAAAACCGAGATTAAAGAAGAATCAACCATATATATTGTGAGAACCTTGATCTCTGTTCCTTCTTCATTTATTGTCCACAACCTCTCCATATGGAGGACACCACCACAACGAAATAAACCCTAACTTTTTAGTTAGATATCCATCCATGAATAAAACTGGCCATGCTCCAACCCTAGAACGTGTCTTATATAGGGAAGCATACCCCTTGGCCCACTAATTACGAAATTAACTCCTAATTTTGTAATTAAGTGGCCCTACGCACTTACAACCCCTCTCCCACTTCAACACAATTCAACTGCCCATGCCTTTATGCGACCGACCACCCTATCGGACCATCTCTTGGCTGCGCACTACATTGAGTCGCCTCACGCATCCTCATCCGTCAACCATGCATCTTGATCCTATCTCGACGAACGCATAAGGCACCTCCTTGACAACCTCGGAGCTCATCTCCTCCTTGGAACCTAGTCTTGGTCTCCGTTGACCTACATCGACCCTGACTCCAATACATCGATAGACAAGCAAAACTTTCCAAAAACAAATCCTTCCAAATTTGATTCACGTAGTCTGAACCTTCACCAAAACGCCATTACACATTAAACCATTGTCAAATACAAATCACATGATCTCGCCCATAACAAAATCTAAATTAATCAATCTAAGAAGTTATATCGAGGGTGCGCCGTAAATTTTGAAATACCCAACCAGGCGATCAGAGAGGGGTGAATGGGAGTTTTGAAGAATTTCTTCGGACCAGTGCTCCTCGAACCCACCGTTCCTCTAAAACAGACACTCAAACAACTGTATGTATCCCAAGATGCACAGATAAAAATACATGAATAAATGCGGGAAATTTTCAAGCCATATTTCTAGTTGTTGAGAGTCCAAACAGAGAGGAATCAAAGTAAAAGAGGCTTTAGCAAAAGCTAAACAATCCGAAACAACTAAAACAATTTTCAGGAAGGTAAAAGGAGATTCCAGAACTAAAGTACTTTGGTCATGAGGTAATTTCTCTCATTCTATGACTTCAATGATTTTATAGATTTTTCTCCAAGGAGATATATGAGTCACGAAGCTGTTATCGAAATTTCACCTCAAGATCAAGTACAAAAAAATTCAAACAGAAAGAACAAGAGGTTCTGCCATGAACTTCGACCAGAAAATTTAGGTCTCGGTATTCACCTCATAGCTCCCAAACCGTGCGTCAAATGGACTTCAAATGTTTACCACAGATAGATATGGAAGTCATGGACCTTCTCCCACCAGGATCACTCAAAAATGATTTTGGATGATTTTTATACAAATCCTACACTGATGAAGCTAAGGGCACAAGTCACAAGCAGAAGGAGGTAAGACACCAGAAGAATCATGATCATCTAACTTGTCCTTACCCAGAGCCCTACGACACCTCTTACTTAATATATCCACCTCTTTCCTAAGAGCAACACAGGAAAGGCACTCAGCATTATTGACTTGAGCTAGCTGACCCTCAGGCACTCTATCCAGCCTCTCATTAGGCATCTCACACAAGGTAGAAAGAGAGAAACCAGCGCCAAACTCCAAAGAACTCGAGCAATACTGCAAAGAAGAATCAGTGACCAAAACTATAGAAATTGGACTAGGCTCACAGGACAGATGCTCACGCTCGTACGCCTTGAGGTTCGAATATAGCCCATCCAAGGTCAAAGTGGTAAGATTCGCAGCCTGCCAGATCGTGGTCACCTTCACACCCCAAATCTTCAAGTCCAAGGAAGACAAGAAGTGGTGAGCATTCTCAGAGTCGGTGTAAGTGGTGCCAACCAATCTGAGATTGCTAAGGATCTTGGTGAACCAACTGAAACAGGCATCCAGTGATTCACCAACCTTTTACACAAAGCGATTGTATTCTCTCTTGTACTGGTATTGCCTCACGGTTTTGATCTGGACTGTCCCCTCATGGTAGGCAATGAGGGTAGTCCAAATCTCGTGAGTGGTCTTGATATGAGCAACTTGCTCATATTCATTCCTACTCAGCCCCTGAATGATCATGTTACGGGCTCTAGCATTCAACTCCACATCTATCTGATTCTGGATGGTGATTTCCTCATCCTTTGGCAACACATAGGAATTTTTGACTTTCAGCCAAACACTGTATCCTTGTGCTATGATGTAGTATTGCATCCTAGCCTTCCAAAAAGGAAAATCCAAACCTGAGAATATATGAGGCTTCTTAGAGTACTTATCATCCGCTATGGTTCAAGATGGAAACAAGAAAAGGCTCAATGATTAGTGAAGATCAAGGAAAGAGCGCAACCTTGCTCTGATACCAGTTGAAATACCGAACCAGGCGACCAGAGGGGGTGAATGGGAGCTTTGAAGAATTTCTTTGGACCAGTGCTCCTTGAACGCACCGTTCCTCTAAAACAGATACACTCAAACAACTGTATGTACCCCAAGATGCATAGGTAAAAATCGGTGAATACATGCGGGGAATTTCAAGCCATATTTCTGGTTGTTGAGAGTCCAAACAGAGTGGAATCAAAGTAAAAGAGGTTTTAGCAAAAGCTAAACATTCCAAAACAACTAAAGCAACTTTCAGGAAGGTAAAAGGAGATTCCAGAACTAAAGTACTTTGGTCAAGAGGTAATTTCTCTCATTCTGTGAATCCAATGAATTTATGGATTTTTCTCCAAGGAGATATATAAGTCACGCAGTTGTTGTCCAAATTTCACCTCAAGATCTAGTACAAAAAATTCAAACAGAAAGAACAAGAGGGTTTGCCATGAACTTCAACTAGAAAATTTAGGGCTCGATATTTACCTCATAGCTGCCAAACCATGCGTTAAATGGACATCAGATTTGTACCACAGATAGATATGGAAGTCACGCACCTTATCCCACAAGAATCACTCAAAAGTGATTTCGGATGATTTTTCTAAAAATCATAATTAAACTGACTACTGCGCATGAAGAACTAATCTGCCAACATGAATAAAAGCGGGAAGAACTTGATCTTTTGATTCTCACAGATTGCCAAGAGTCTCAAATCATATATGCAACCTCAAAACATCATGGATCCGTAGCATGTAAAGGGAGGTGATGCAAATAAACTCGTTGCAAACTAAATCACCAAAGAAATAAGATCAAAAGGCATGAACTAGACAATAACGAAGCCATGATATGAGGAACTAGTTTCTATTATTTGAGAGGGTTTGTTCACAGCCACACCTAGGTGGACAAAGCTCATTAAAAAGCAGAATACAAGCCATAAAACCTAAACCCAAGATTTGGTGGAGGCAGCCCCCTCCACACCTCCTTATATAGGGCAACCGGTTGAACCTCCACCCTTGATAACTTCCTTGGCTTCCAAGTAGCCTCATCAAGGGCTAGAATTCACCCACTCAACCAGCCACTTATATGGGCCTAAACCACTCATAAACAGCCTAACATGGGTCAAACATGCCATACATGAGTTCTACATGAAACCTGATCAACCCGATGCAACGGGCCTTCATCTGCCGGACTTGACCGCTCCATTTCGGTGCCTTTGGGCCTCCTACCCGAACCGGAACCTTTGAGCCACTCAAGTCCTTCTCCATGGTGTCCTCATGAGCCCCAAGCTTGAGCCTATCCGTCCGGCGACATCATCATCGTTCTGAACCTCGATCCACTCGATCTAGTCCCGGTACCGTCGCCGACCATGATTGCCTCCAAGCCTACACTCACAGGGACCAAACCATTTTCCACAAGCAAAAATATTTTCTTACCTTTGTTTTCTATATGTTAGTCTAATTTTATCATGAGTTCAAATATATATGACTACATGCCCAAGTTTCTACTCGAACTGAAATGAAACCTTTCAAATCGGTGCTTCTCCAGCAAAACAGAACAAAGATGGAAATTTTAAAAATACTTCCCTTGCTCAAATAAAAAAGTCATAATACGAAAAAGATGCGTCTCGAAAGTCTCTACAAAATCCGTATATAACATTTTTCCATCCGAGCTCAGAAAGACCCTCAAAAGCGCAAAATACTCTATCCTAACACAAATGGATGAACCGGCTCAAATTAATCTAAAAAACAAACTCCTCAACCAAATCAATTTAAATCACGTATACTCATCACAACATGAAGACCTCCACATGGTCTCACAAAATTTCCCTTTAAAAACATGGGTACGCCTTGTATTACCTATAAATTGTAATGTTATAGTGAGAGGGTCAGTCTATGTCACCAATCAGGCGCAGTCCGGGCATCTCCAACAATCATCCTATTTCTGAACCCTATCACTGTTATAGCCCCTCTCTATCATTATTCACCTCCCTATTTTGTCAATACTGTCAGACAGCAATCTTTATCGTATTCCCTATATTCTCTCTCTTAAACCATATATTTCCATTCTATCAACACCTCACTGTTTCAAAACACAATCTAACAATAATCTCTAAATTCCAAACCCTATAAAAATAGGAACTAGTTGAGAAATCGGGCACTGCTGGACTCAAGTCTCCCGTGGAGAGGGGCATGTTTCATGCATTCCTGGTACCATGTCATAAAAAATGGAAACCGAAGGTGCAAATTAACCATCCCAGCAGAATCCAGAACAACGCACGCTTGCATGTGTCGCGCGCTGCTAGCTGCGTGCTTCGTGCTGCTTCTCTGTGCATTCCCGGTTCCCGAGACGGTCAAGGAAACTACAATTATATAAGACGTACACCACCCGTAGACTAGCTGAACTCATCGAGTCAAGCACCAGTGCAAACCAAGTCAGACACTACTACCAGGCTACTAGCCAAGCCAGTTCCTCCTGGGCTAGCTTAGCTCAGCCATGGCGAGCCACCACAGCAACGGGCACGGCGGCGCCGGCGACAACGGGAACGGGCATGCGGCGGCCGGGTGGAGGTTCGCGCGGGCGAGGGATGGCGCGCTGGCGGCGGGGGAGAAGATGAGCATCCGGGCGGCGCGGTACAAGATCAGCGCGAGCGTCGACGAGCGCGGGCCGCGCCCCGTGCTGCCGCTCGCGCACGGGGACCCCTCCGTCTTCCCGGCCTTCCGCACGGCCGCCGAGGCCGAGGAGGCCGTCGCCGCCGCGCTGCGCTCCGGCGAGTTCAATTGCTACCCCGCCGGCGTCGGCCTCCCCGCCGCGCGACGGTACGTACGTAATTAACCGCTCTCGGTGGGTCGGTGGGTCTCGCTTTCGCCACCGTACGTAGTTTGTCCATGTGCATGTGCCACCAGCCCACCCGCACGGTCACCACGTACCCGGCGCGTCCGGCTCGTGTATGTATGTATACAAATGTTTCGTACCTCGGCAACCTTTTCGCGCTTGCCTGGGTACTTGCTTACCCAATCAAGGCCCTGTTCTTGTCAGCTGCTTATAATCCATTATTTATCTTATTTAGAATTTAGGCTTATTTTTGTTTAAAATAAAAACGATTTGTTTCTACAAATCTTTTTTCTATCTCAAAGACTTATTTAAAATCTTTAAAACACAAGTCGAACAAAGTGGATCTGACTCTCGAAACTACCTCAGAAAGTTCTCGAAGTTAGAAAGACTTAAAATAAGTCAAATAAGACAAATAAGATAAGATAAGCTAGCGAGAACATGGCCAAAGTTTGTCCAAAGTTATATTTATATATATGTATATATATATACACACACATATAAGAAAACTATTGTACTATTAAGAGTACGGAGCCCTTTCGTACTTATAGTTTTTAAACCCTTCGATTAATCTATTTGATAGATTACACTTGCACATATCAGCCTTAAGCCATGCATGCACCTAATTCATGCGCACGTCATCTCATTTTGCATATACCCACATAGCCATTTATGGCTATTTTTTCCATTTTTCATCCTATCTCGTGATTGAAAACTTCGATCGACGAACTGTTTTCGAATATGTGTTCTTGACATTTTTTTGAACAAAACTAGACCACACTTGCTATATAAAATTTTTAAAAAATATTTTCATACTATGTACGGTATACGTACAGTAGCTTTACTATTTTTTAAACATAACTTTACTATATTTATAAATACAACTTTATTATATGTATGTAGTAAAATAGTAAATATCTATAGTAAAGTGTTATATATCAAGTAGTAAAGAAAAATTTATACATTAAGATTGGCCACACAGTGCCTTTTTAATAAATATAACTTTATTATTTTTATAAATACAACGTCATTATATGTATGTAGTAAAGCGCTATATAAGAAGTAGTAAAGAATAAATTTATATATCGAGACCGGTTTAGTTTTGTTCGTAAAAATATCAGACACAGGTAAGTGAAAACCACTCATCAATCGGATGGGTCAATTAAAAGCTATAGTGAAAAAAAGAAGAAATATATGTCATCTTCGCTGACAATCAGCGTTGACACGTATGCAGAGCAACCAGCGGACGTGTCGATAATTATATATACTACTACTCACAGCCATGAGGACTCGGACACCGCACAATTTCACGTGCGAAAATAAAAATAGTACCAATACAGTGGATGGTTGCACACATACGTCACACGTGCCTAGGGAGGGATAGCACGAGGTGGCCTCGCCGGGCTCGAGGTCACTCCTCGTCCACCGCGTGGATGCGATTGCGTTGGCCGTCGACCAGCCACGAGCGATGCGCCATGCATCCGACGTGGCATGCCAGTAGCCATCTCAGATGTTCCTACTTCCGGGCACGCCGATCACCAAACGTGCAGCCTGCGCGCAGGCACATTTCCGGCAAAGATAGATCTAGTGGTCTGTGCTACCACACGTGTCTCAAGTTCCCTCCTTAAATGAGGAAAATTTCATATATGCCACTACCTTGTCACTGATACGCCGATCATGTAGCGATATTAGAGTGGCAAATACGAAATTGCCAATCTTCAGAGTGCCACATATAGGATTATTTTCTTTTTTATTTGACAGTGGAGATACGATTAAAGTGCTAGACATGTTAGGTCACGAAACCACTCGCTCGGTGATTTTTTTTTAATTTCGATTTCAAATTAAAATTTAAAATTTAAAATTTGAGCTGGTTTAAAACCATGGTTTACTTAACGATCTGCATCAATTTGATCAAAAAACCGCTAAAACCGAGTGTTTTTATGAACCCTATGGTCCTGGTGAAGCTGTTCTTGTTTGTTTTGTACAGCTAAACGAGCATCTGGTAAGTAGTATTTACACCAAGTACATTATTCCACAAGAGTGGCATGTTTATTCTTGTACCATTTTTCATGATTGTTCATCACTGTAAATGTAATGATTTGCCTTTGAAACAAGTGTAATCATTCAGGGAGCGCATCCAAATTAATCATACGGGTGCTAATTAAGCTTGTGGCCTTTCTTGTTGCAAAAATAGCGCTGTGGCGAAGCACCTGTCCCGTGATCTCCCTTACACGCTGTCAGCCGACGATATCTTCCTCACCGCCGGTGGCACTCAGGCCATCGAGGTCATCGTCTCCGTCCTGGCGCAACCGGGCACCAACATACTGCTTCCTAGACCGGGTTACCCGAATTACGAGGCGCGAGCCGCGTTCAACGGCTTACAAGTTCGTCATTTTGATCTCATTCCTGAGAGGGGTTGGGAGATTGATCTTGACTCCGTGGAGTATATCGCTGACAACAACACCACGGCGATGGTCATCATAAACCCCAATAATCCATGTGGGAACGTGTATACGTACCAGCATCTAGCCAAGGTTGGGGTTCTTTAATTAATTAGCTGATCAATCAGTTAAATGGCGTGTTGTTCGAGCTAATTTTTGTCAATGGTATTCAGGTCGCTGAGGTGGCAAGGAAGCTTGGAATATTAGTCATTGCTGACGAAGTATATGGCAATTTGGTTTTTGGGAGTTCTCCGTTCATCCCAATGGGAACCTTTGGGCACATTGTCCCTGTACTGACCCTAGGATCTCTATCCAAGAGATGGATAGTGCCTGGATGGCGACTTGGTTGGGTAGCAATATGTGACCCCAAGAAGATTTTACAAGAAACCAAGGTAAATAATCTTCAATACTCCTACCATATTTTTTTGTTTCAAATTATGTTTTGCTAAATATTTGATGAAATTTTCTTAGATCGCTATCTTAATTACAAACTTCCTTAATGTCTCGACGGATCCTGCAACTTTCATCCAGGTTAGTGTTTGTCATTTAGTTCTTTTCCAATTTCGATTCGGAATTGATACATAGTCCCTCGTTTATATACTTTGCAATTAAATAATACTATTGAAAAACGATGGATACAAAAAGTGAAGAAAAATATCGATGATACAACATGATTAAATTGAGATAATTACATGTTTTCCGTTTTCAAATATTTTTCTTTGTTTCTTTTGTTTTCAATAAAATAGATGCACAACAAAAATAATAAATATTTTGAGCAAAATTTGGGGATGTAGTCAAAATTACCATTATTGACAAGATACATGTTGTACTATGAGATCATTTTGGAGTATATGGTGCTGAAGTGTCATCAAAAGTATGTCATATTTCCTCGCAATAAAAAATAGTATGTCATATTTTTTAGAGCAACCATACTAGAATTCTTTAGACACTCTCTTATCTCTATTGGCTTATTTGATTTTTTGATTTCATTGGATTTTATAATCTCTTATGGATTTTATCTCAAACAATAAATTGTGCATTTTTTTAAATTGAATAGGGGGCTCTTCCACAGATTCTTGAGAACACAAAGGAAGATTTTTTTAATAGGATAATTGGTTTGCTAATGGAAACATCAGAGATATGTTATAGAGAAATAAAAGAGATCAAATGTATCACTTGTCCTCACAAGCCAGAAGGATCTATGTTTGTGATGGTAAGTTTTCATTACACAAAGTTAATCTTGGAGGTTGATTAGCATGAATTTCGGATCATCGTGCATTGAAAATGTTAAATTTAGTGGAGTGCATTTTATTTTACAATAATCTTTCCAAATAATCGTTGCAAGTTAAAATTTGTAACAACATTTTGTGTCAGCGTTCTTATTTCACTAGCTTAGTGCTAGTCCGTTTCAAGGAATTTTAAACAAACATAAATATACCTCTCTTGGCACTTGCTTCCTCCACCACCGGATACTGTGAGACCAACAACCTGGTTGATGACGCTAGGATCAAGCAATTCTTGGTTGGCACCAATTGCTTAAGCCAATCTAAACCATACATTAGAAAGGTTACTCAAGGCGCTAGGCACTAGTCGGGCGGTGAGGTGCCGACAGGTGCTTAGCCCGCCTACACGCCACCTAGACGGCAGCCTGGAAGCATTAGGGAGTGGAAAGTGGAGAAGGGGAAGAGAAAGAAGGAGACAAAAAAGAGGGGGAAGGGACGGCTGGCGGTGGGTTTGAGGAGAGGGAACCCTAGTTCTTTTAGCCATATGGGTCAGGCTTGTCCAACAACCCACATGGCTCATTATGTCCCAGGTTTAAACATTAGACCATTAGTGTTTCTCCCTCTACTACAGTGCTATTCTCCCCTCCTCCATCCCTCTATCGCAAGTAGCAGCCGCCGCTGCCACTCTAGCTCTTGCCTTCTCCCTTCTCTTGCTTAACAACCATGAATGACGACGACCTCGGGGTGACCATGTGATGGCACTAGAGATGGCGGCAAGGGTCTCTTGGGATGAAGAATGACGAAAATAAGGATATCGGAGCTAGGATGATGCCGTCACCACCAAGAATCATGCCCCTTAGCCGCGCCTTGGACCGCCTAAAGGCACGTACAACTTGCCTGGGCGGCTCCAACGCCTAGCTTGATGACTAGGGCCAAATCAAGGCAGGGAGCTACTGCCAAGCATCTAGGTGCAGCCTAGGGCAACACTATGCATTAATTAGTTTTCTTTCTCGACACAATCTGAACCATGCGAGCAAAATGAACTACCGTGAACTATAATTTATATAATAGTAATGGTTTTTGTTATTAGCTTGTAATTATGCACAAGCTACATTAAAAATATAAAGATTTTTGAGAGGCTAGTTTTCAATCATCTTATGTTGAAATTCTATAAATAGGTGAAGTTGAACTTGTATCTTTTGGAGGGCATCCATGATGATATTGATTTCTGTTGCAAGCTTGCGAAAGAAGAATCAGTGATTTTATGCCCAGGTAGGAATTTATCTGATATGTTAAGTAAGAGTACATATGGAATATTCTTTTTTATCTAGCTTTATTGAAATTTAAAGTTTAATTTGGTTACTAGGATTTTTTTAGTTATGTGATATATAATATTGTGCAAAAGATTAAATGTGTTCTATTATATTTTTTGTCTATTCGATTATTATCATTTGTTAACAAGATAACTAGGCAGAAGGGGTTGTTTTTGTTTTGATAACCAATTTATGACTGTTTGTTAGAATAGTGTCATGTACGTTCATGTTTTTAACTGAACACTAACATGACATGCATTTTTGTTTATTATATGTTTACATGTTTATATTTTTTTATTTTTTAAGTGAAGAGCAACAAGGCGTATCAAGCTTCCAATTTAAAGCAACGTTATAAACAAAGTTTATCTTCAATATTATTGTTATTATTATGGTTCTAAGCTTTAATTGGTAGCGCTTAGAGATGATATGAAATAAATTATGCAGCAACCTTATATTAGTCTCACTTTTTATATAACTCTTACTTGTATTGCTCAACTGTAGGGAGTGTTCTGGGAATGGATAACTGGGTCCGCATTACATTTGCTATTGATTCATATTCTCTCTTGGAGGGTCTTCAAAGGATCAAATCATTCTGCCAAAGGCATAGGAAGAAAAATTTGCTCAATGGCTTTTAAATGTACCCGAGCATGAATTTAATAACTTTCTGTAATTTCTATTCGTATGTTTCATCAATGTAAGACTTTGAATTTCCTAAGAATAAAACTGAGCTTTACATACAAATATCACACCCCCCTTGAATATTTGCCAAATTTCTTTGGTTTTTTTTTTAATAAATATGCTTGAATAGTTAAGTTTCATACTAGAGTTTATTTAGTAAACGCTTTTGTTTTATGAAAAGTTTTGATATTACGCTAGTGACAAGATATATATGTTTACTTGAAAGTTCCATTATTAAACGGTGAGATACTAGTAGAGTATATAAGCCATTTGTAATATGCCATCCATGACTATGCAGTAGTGTTGATAGCATCACCACCAAGATCGAGGAACATACGTATACGTTTACCCTTTCATCCCGAGGAGGGGTCTTGCCGGGACGATATAACCACAAGGGAAGAACACATATTGATTTTATCCTTGTTTGAACCTCCTTGATAAGATAATGGGGAAATTTTCCACATGCCACTACAGAAACTTCAGAAAAAAATTTTTTTACCCAAAAAAAAAATTACAAATATGAAAATACCCATAATTTTGGAGCAATTGTGGAAATACCCTACCGCCGCGCCACTGCATCATGGCAAAGGCAATGTCACAAGACAGATCACAAGCAAAGGCAATGTCATGATACTGCATCACAAGCAAAGCGATCTGTCACACCACACCGTGGCATTGCCTTTGCCGCACCACCACAGAGCGGCAATAGTGTTGCCGCATTCCCACGCTGTGGCAACACCTGAAAAAATATATTATGTACATATATTATGTATGTATTATATAAGTAACTATTCCAAAAAATATATTATGTATAATTATAAGTAACTATTATGTATTATATAACTATTATGTAGATATATATGTATGTATATGTGTATATTATATTATAGTATTATATAATATGTTATCAGAATATAATAGTTATAACACATATTATATGAACTAAATATGATCAGTATATATGACCTGGTATTTGGTCTATTTAATCTTAAAAAAATAATATGGAAAAATTGCATAAGTTTCAGCAGAGTGTTTTATATTAATAATTATTTGGAAAATGAAATAAATAGCTAGAGGAATAAACTGCCCTCTGCTAAGGGAAATTTTATTATCACGGTTACAACAAAGTTCCTACTGAGTATAACGGGGATATTTCCTCTTGCCGGTAGCATCAGGTCCAGCCTCCTTTGCGCGACGTGCCTCTCGCTTTCTCTCCTCTCACCTCTCGGGCCTCAAGAGCATGACGTTCAGCGTCCTCTTGTCGCTTCCGGTACTCCTCCTGCGAACGCTTGCGCTTCTCCTCTTGTTCCTCCTCATATTGGCGCTACCTGAACCACTGTCTCTTCCAACGGACCTCACGCTCGATGTGTTTCTTGTCTGCCTCCGATTGCTCCGTGTCTAGCCACTGCCAGAAATCGCATAAAGGTGGGGGAGACTATTTGTTCAACATAAGTCAGTACAGAGATCATGTGCCATGTAGGTAAATATAATCATGCAGGATAGGGTGAGCAAGTACTTTTGGACGCTCGCCAAAGGCAACCTTGGGTGGATCGAACTCGTAGTTTGCACACATGAAGAACCTCCTTCCGTAAGTATATGAGAAATCTTCGTCGGATTGAACAAACTTGCAAAGGTCACCGCAGGCAATATTGGAACATTGACCCTTCAGCACGGTGGTGTTAAACTTGCTTCGCGGACGGGCTCAGAGTCGAGGCTGCCATTGCTCGTTACAACTAGATTTGTGCAGTGTATGGGCCGGAGTAATATGTGAGATTGAGAGAAAACTTGGAGCGCAGAGGACTCGGAGGCATGAGGGAAATAAATAGCCAAGTCTACTCGGTGCATGGACCGAGTTCATGCTGCTGCTGCTGCATTTGATGTGGATCGGCGGTGTCAGTCGGATCGTTGGTCGCCAGATGCCCCACAATTATTGATGTGACCGGTGTCCGTCGGGTACTGTTGGTCAGCGTGCCCCACAATTATTGATGTGACCGGTGTCCGGCGGTATCGCTGATCGCCATGCCCCACAATTATTGATGTGACCGTGTCCGCGGGTATCGCTGATCGCCAGCGCCCGCAATTATTGATGTGACCGTGTCCGCGGTAACGCCCGCTCTCACGGTGATGACCGTCCTGGATCTGATTATTGATGGATGCTGCTGCAGATGATGTGACCGAACGCTGAAAGAGGTACTGTTGGTCAGCAGTGCCAGTGATTATTGATGGATGCTGCTGCAGGTGCTGTGACCGGACGCTGAAAAGCGAGATCGTTGGTCGCCAGCGCGGTGATTTTTGATGGATGCTGCTGCAGGCGATGTGACCGGACGCTGAAAAGAGGTACTGTTCGTCAGATGGCATGCAATGTTAGCAGTGAAATTAAAACAAGTGGCTAAAGCGGCCAGCCCGCCTTTGAAGGCGGTAATTCCGGACAGCACTCATTCCTAGGTAGCTAGCACTCAGGCCACCGCACTACTCCACCTTGTGGTAGTATCTTCGGTGCACTGCTCCACCGACGGAATGAACGACGGAGATTCTGCCATGTCAAAGTGAACAGTTAATTAATAATAATTAGGAGCTAATTTAATCAGGTGCTGATAATGACGTAACGCCCTATATAGAGAGGAAGGAGGCAGCATCGCTCTTTGCCTCTGGTCCCCTCATTCACTTCGACACCTGCGCCATACTTCACATGTCCACATTTCTTTATGGCTAGCGGGGGAGCATCTTCACGGCCATATGTGCCTGATGCATGGTGGGAGTCTTTTGGCCTGAAGAGCATGCTCGTCCTCCTTCGGACGATATGCAAGTCATACAATATGGAGACTGGAGAGATGGCCCTCCTTTGCTACGAGATCGTCACTTTCCTTCTATTTTCGATCGGCGACATGCGATCGTGGGAACCCCATTGCAGCGATGGTTTGACCACGTGAACGAGGGGTTCATCGGTCGCAAGTTCTACCGATGCCCAGACATAACGTAAGTTCCTCCTTTCACGCTTATGCTAGCGTAAATACAAGTTACTTATCGCTTCTTATTTGCGCTTACGGACGCCACGCGGCGGTTGGACTCGCTGGATGGATGAGTCATACCCGGCAGTAGCGTACACCTACATAACATACCTGCACACAAGAATCCATCGCTTGCAGGCTACCGTGGATTCTAGAGGAGGGCTGGTGCAGTCAGAAAGTCGGCGGAGGTCCGTGCGGCCTTCTGGCCTCCTAGGCAATCCATGCCGGCACGCCAATCGCACAACCAGGCAATGCTGGACCAATACTATCAGCCGAATCGATCATGTCGACCATGCATGTCTATGCGGATGCCACTACCCTGGCACACCCAACGCTGAAGTCCTACGTCGAAGAGCCATCATGCAAGAGACCTACCCGGTGTACTACGACACGGAATGGGAAGCGACTGCTCTGTGTGCGGCCACTTGGTGTTCATGCTAATGCCACAACCCTTTCACCCGTCCATGGTGACCACCTTTGCATGTCGTCGCACCCTGTATGTCATGCTAGCTTTCGAAATAAAAAATAGTACGTACCTATTTGTCTAATCCCCTAAAGGCCTTAAGTTCAGGTCATGCAGTTAGATCCCATTCATCCATCGCGGCTTACACATAACATTTTGAGTGTAATATGACCCGTAACATCGCAACACTCGCGATATTAGGATCATATTACAAACAAAAGCTACAAGCCGCGATGGCTGAATGGGTCTAAACAGAACATTCGCTGAATAACCACAGAGTTGAAAAAGCTAGCATGACATTGGTTCGTATCCCTCCCGAGTGCTGCTGCTCCATTTGATGGAAATAATATGTGAGATAGAGACGAAACTTGGAGCGCAGAGGACTCAGAGGCAGGAGGAAAATAAATAGCCAAGTCCGCTTTGCATGGACCGAGTTCATCTTCTTCTTCCGCTGCATTTGATGTGACCGACGGTGTCGGCGGATCGTTCGCCGCCAGCGTCTCCGCAATTATTGATGTGACCGATGTCCAGCGGGTACTGTTGGTCAGCAGTGCCCCGCAATTATTGATATGACCGGCGTCCGGCGGGTACTATTGGTCAGCAGTGCCCCGCAATTATTGATATGACCGGCGTCCGGCGGTATCTTTGTGGTCGCCAGCGCCCGCAATTATTGATGTGACCAAAGGTCCGCAGTATCTTGTCGGTCAGATGCCGCACATTTAGTGATGTGACCGCCATGCATCGTTAGCGCCACCGCCCGCAGCATCGATTTAAATGTGGCCGAGGCGTATGTAGGGCATCGTAGCATGTGTTTAATCATTAAACGATGTCAGTAAGCATAATAAACAACTTATTAATCCAATTCGTTAAGTACTCCTCGGCCTATATAATGGGAGGCAGAGTTGGCGTCCCTCTCACTCCCACCCTCACTCTCACTCTGACTCTGTGTGTGTAAACTCCCTACTAGGGTTGGCTTCGTAGGAGGGGAGGCGAGTAGAGATAGACATACCACATTGCACATATGGCTTCACGACCCACACCGAATGGTTGGATCCGACAAGTCTGGTGGACGTCAAATGGTCCTGGATTGCAAGCCCGTCTACCAAGCTTACGACCGCCTATTCGGACAAGAGCTAGCTATAACACGAGCCAACAATGATAAGAGACCCAAACTTCTACAGGATGGCCACGCTGTGCGCACGGAGTGGATATAGTTGTACAAACTTTGACCAAAGTTGTCGGCGGATGGATCGCCGACGTTTCTACATTGCGCGTGCAGATTTCATTGTGAGTAACCAAATGACAACGTACCAAGGGTTTAATACATTTTCCATCTCACCTTTTTTCTCATTTCCAAATATAGACCGATGATCGCGGCTTCACCAAATGGATGGACGACCCTTCCCAATGGCGCGCTTCGCCACATCGAACATCTTCACGCAAGAATCTCCCGCTTGAGGAGCGAAGTTACATTTGCTACTCGCATGTACAACGCTTATACCGTGTGGAACCGCTCCATGGATGGCACTAAACCTAGCGCCCCTACTACAATAGGGTTTATTTCATGTAATTTGCATCAAAGTTCGGTCTCGTGGATTACTACCATGTAATGCGCTTCATATTTTCAATGTCACCGAGCACCATCTTCATCTCATTCATATCGTGCGTACTATAATCTCAAAGTCTTGAGAGACAAGAGACTACTTATTACGCATAAGATAAAGAAGAAAAGAACATGAAGTGGCTAATTCGCCACCAGTCGCATTCGAAAGCGGTAATGCCGGCAAATTTCATACGTGTATGGCCACCTAAGGGTTTGCGTAGGGTGGCGGGGCCCACCGGTAGTGTCCAAAAAATTTTTGCGAAAAAAATGATGGGTGGCCTACGCAACGCTGGCTACCACTTGTGTGTGGACCACCCTTCGGACGGTGTTTGTCGAGCAAGTCACAGAGATCGGAAAAGCCCCTTACGGAAGCCAACGCTTGCAAGCCTAGCACGCATTTTAATGTCGCGATTTTAGAACACGGAATAATTGAAAAACCATAATTGTCGAGTAATAACATAGTGCAGTACACATCGAAGAGTTCTACAAGAGCGACGAGAAAGGTAGTCTACCCACGCCGCCCCGCTTAGGGACTCGACGAGCCGCGACAGACGCGGCCTGCACCAAGGGGTGAAACGGTCGGGAGGGTGTGTCTCTCGTCGAGGTCGTCCGTCGTCAGTCCCCTGGGTAGGTGGTGGGGGTGGAGTGTCTAGCTGGGAGTGCTGAAAGGCCCCGACGTACGCCTGCTCGACCGCCTCTGTACTAAAGATATCTCCCATCTCGGGGTACATGTCGGGTGGGGCATGGCCTGCAACACCTACAATAACCATAAATATCTATAATATTAAATTTATAGTACTTTGCACAAAATGCAAAGATGGGAGGGATATCAGAAGATGGATCGCCATCGGAAGGAAGACTGCAATGAGCCGACGTGCCTCGCTGAAGGGAGAGTCACACTGAAGCGAGGAGGCAAACCCGGCAGAGGAGTGTGTCGTCGATGGGAAGACGAATGCCGGAGAGTGCGAGATGTAAGAACTGGCTGAGGCCTCCTGACCGGTCGAGGGCACCGCTGGGTCGGTGGTGCCGTGGAACGCCCTCGGGGAATTCGTCCTCACTCTGCTTCGCGCCATGAGCTCTCGCTCACAACCGGCGGGCCACGTGACTGGGGACGCGCTGTCGACCGTAGAGGGGTAGGCGCTGGGCCAAGACGCGGCTCTACATCCACGCTCCTGCAGGACGTGTGCGCAATCGCATGCGGTGACCTCTGACGGCAAAGGCGCACGAACTCGAGAGCCGGGCGAGGTAACCTCCGCATCACCGCCATCCGACCCAACAAACTCGCACCATCCCGGATCGTTGTCATGTGGGCGCTTATCTCGCACGGAGAACAAAGTAAGTCAGTACAACCATGTAGCACAAAATTTATAACGGTAAAGGAACGGCATCATTTTTGCGTACCGAGACGTGTAGAGAGGACCCGTGTCTAGAGGAGTACATCTCGTCTCCAATCGGCTGGGCGGGAACCGGAGGGTGGGGGCGCCACGGCAGTCGTGACACGCAGCGCCTCGTGTACCAACCGAGGTACTCCGTGAAGTCCAGCTCGTGTGTGGCCTCGCCGTCCACACAGCCTCTGCGCGGCGGCCCGCCCATCGAGCAACCCGCTTGTGCATCCGCGAATCCTGTGCACGCCGGAGTGGGCCCACGACGATCGTGCTCGCAATGGAGTACACATCTTATTACGCCCACAGAACATATATAAAAGCACAGAACAGATCTATCTTATTTTTGATCATATTATATATAAAATATTGCTAACCTACCATATTGTCTTATAACTATAAATAGCTTAGTACGTGCACAGAACATATCGAAAAGCTAAAGATCATAGAAACATACAAAATTTCCGTACCAGTGTACGTTGTGGGGACGGTGAAACCTCTGGGCATAGGGTGAACCTGGAACAGCCCGAACTGCCGCATCACACGGTGCGAGGGGTGGTCCTCGACGAACACGTCAAACACGAAGCTTCTTGCGGGTGAGCCAAGAAGCTCGGTCACGAAGCACAGGAGGACAGTTCCCGGGGCTCGGCTGTCGCCATACCCGGCAAAGGGTATGGCTCCCACCTGACCTCCGAGTATGTCAGGTAGTCGAAACTCTGCGTGAAGCTCTCGTAGCAGCTCCGCACAGCCAACCGAGTCCACTGCAACTGCAATGTGCAACAAACAAAATGATGTTGCACTGAAGAAGTCATAATTGCGGAAAAATAAAAATAGCACAGGAATATTATCATACTCGGCGCCGAGTCCAAAGAGAGCCGACCGTCGGTCGATCGACGTCGTCGGCACCGTAGAAGGAGTCCTCGTAAGGTGTGGTGTCCACGAACGGGTGACCAACAAGAAACCGCCCAGGACCAAAGCATCAAGAAGATCGGCAACCGCCGAATCGAGCTCGCCGGTTGCCGCAACTGCCGCAAAGGGCCTCAAGGTCGCTAGAGCATCGCGGAGCCCCAACTCAACTGCGGGATGCAGTCGAAGTTGCCATCAGCGATGGCACGGGCTAAAGGCACAAACCAGGCGTCCACTGAGTTGCCGTGGGGGCTGGTGAACATCACCCAGCCAAACAGCCACAGCAAGTAAGCCTCGAGGTGCCGTGCCTCTTGGTACGGGGTGGGATCCTCCACCATGTTGCTAACCTACATAGAAACGCGATAATTATATACGTAAACACATTCAATGACATATGCAATATGACTAATAGAAGAAGTAAGATCGGAAAGCGATAAACACCGTACCTCGAACTGCCGCAACCACCCGAGCGTAGGACCGTGCCGCTGCCTGTCTCGCAGCTCCACGCGCTCTCGCCGTCCTCCGGGGTGGAAGTACACCGGCGGTGTCGAGGTCGCCCACCTGTGGCCTCTAGCGGAGGCAATCAACCGCCTCCCGCCAAGGCGATCCCCAAAGAATATCGCCACGCCTCAGAAGCGCCGGGTGAAACGTGTGGGTCTCAGGCCGCCACCGGTCCACAAGCGCTATAAGCAGGGAGTGGTCCACCGGGAACCGGCGAGACCGCTCCAAGGGAACAACGCCTCCGTCCTCTCCCTCGTCGTCGTCTCCCTCGTGCCCTCCCTCGTTTGCATCCGTCGCCTAGAGCATCCGAGCGAGGGGAAGCAGTCCAGCAACACGAAGCCTACACAACGAGAATGCAATATTACTAATATTGCATATTGGACAGTTATGTCAAATCTGTAGGGTCGTGAAGACGCACCTGTCCACCCAGCGGTGGTCTAGCCCCCATGGGCGGCGAGGAGTGCAAGTCACGAAAATCGCCATCTCCGTGGGTGGGTCCTGCAACCGTGCGAGGCAACAGTGCGTCCGGTAGGCGACGTCGTCGACTAGCATCTCGGTAGGCACGGTCTCCATACCTGTATTGCAATGACCAAGTGAAACAATTTGTTAGTCAACTCTGTAAAGAAAACATATTCATAATTAAAAAAAAATACAATGTTTAGATAAAGTTGTATTGAAACAAACATAATACTGTCAAACAATACTACCATACATATTACACAAATTATGCATACACTTAAAAATAACACATAGAATTATCCAACATATTACATGAACGTTGCACAGAATACAAACGACCAAATTAGTTGTTACACACTGAAACACATGTTCGCTCAATGAATACGAGGACATACAAAGAAACTAAGATACATTGCAATTGATCAGATAAACCAATTTCCTCCCGACCATCTATTCATTACTCAGGAGGAACTTCACGCTGTGGACATTTATTTCTCCGATGACCTTCGGCCCCGCATAGTCCGCAGTGTTGCACTCTTCCTCATCGCTGTGACTTGTCCATCTCATTGCGGAAACGGCGAGTGTGACGACGGCCCCTCCTCCCGTGGAGTAGAGTGCTGCAAGGTATCCATGTACGGTGGTCTCCCCTATCCTCCGTGAAGTTTCCGAAGCGGCAAAATCCAAAAATATTACCTATCCAGGTAGCAATAATCGCCTGCTTGAAGAAGTATGGAGACACATACTGCGATGCATCCAATCTGTTGGTTGCACACGCGGCCAAAACATGTAAGCAGGGGCGGCGGAGAAGCAATGGTTTGTTGCAGGAGCATATGGTGGCAAGGTCTTGTGCCCCCAAATCAACCTCATGGGCGAGCCGCATGTTTGCTCCACCATGGCCATCTTTCGATCTAATCCATATCTGATAAAGATGCCGTCCACTACCTGTGTTCAAGGTCGTGTGGTATTGCGCTTTGAAGCTTTTTTCTTCCATGTACGCTGTCATCATTGCGCCGAACATTATGCCAACTCTGGAAGCATGCAGCACGGCCTTCTCATGCCTTTCACTGAGATACCTCATGATGCCATGCATTATGCCCTCCACGATGGCTACTAAAGGGAGGGGTCGCAATCCTTTAATCACCTGGTTGTACACTTCTGCGAGGTTAGTCGTCATTACCCTAACCTTGCACCACCCTCGCTCATGCAATGACCATTTCTCTCGTGGTTCTCGACTCAATCCAAGTGAGAAACACCTTATGTTCCTTCCGGATCGACGAACCAAGGCAGGGGAATCTACCTCCCAGAGCGGAGGAAGAGGTTCTATCACTCATTGTGCTTCCTCCCGCTGCGTGCTTCATCTCGTCAGACGCTCTTTTGTGAGGTCATTGAGCACCTTCCATATTGCATCGAACTTACGTTGCTGGTTCTACTTGCACAGACACTTGAACAAGTCCATAGTTTTCTTATTTTTAAACTGCCTGTGAAAATTTGCAGCCAGGTGGCGAATGCACCACCTACTTCGCATGTCCGGCCAGTGGAAAGGGTACTCAGAGTCTTCCTGCATTGTCTTTATGACTTTGCATAGTCCTGCATGTCGGTCATGGATTAGACACATATCAGGCCGGTCCTTCACAACTCCGCACTTCAGCTACGTCAGGAACCATAGCCAACTCTCGTAGTTCTCACTTTCCACAAATGCAAAGGCGATAGGGAGCAGCTGATCATTTCCATCCAGGCCAACTGCCGTCATAATTGTTCCCTGGTACTTTCCAGTAAGAAATGTCCCATCCACACATAACACGGGCCTACAATGTTTCAGACCCTCCACACACGCACCGAACGCAAAAAACGCCCGATTCAAAACCCTATAACCTTCCGGGTTCACCGACGGCGAGTCTTGCACAGCGACATAGGTCCCTGGGTTTCTCTCCTTGAGAAGTTGCAGCACACGCGGGAGGTTGTCATATAAGGCTTCGAAAGACCCGAATCTCATCTCCAGTGCCTTCTTTTTCGCTCTCCATGCTTTTCCATAATCTATTTCATACTTAAACCGTTGTTGCAATCACAATATTATGTATCGAACAGCCATGTCCTTCTTCTCAACAATCTCTCAGATAGTTTGTTTATGGCGAAAGTGAAAGTGAGATTGGGATGCTTTGCCAAGGTATTTGTTAGCACACATGTGTGGGGTTCAACGCTTGAAACTGTCCACTTCATGGCAAATCTAGACTTGCTGCCATGTATACGGAACATGCAGTCCTCTCTCACACCGATCAGATATCTGATTTATCGACTTTTCCACCTCGAATGGTCGCCGCATTGTCATGGACCGCACCTTAATCAGATTTTGCAAAGCACTTTGTCAAGATACATTTGATTTGCCCGGACTTCATCTACGCCGTAAATGCACGACGACCCATGACTATCTTCGACTACAAGTTGGCTAGACTCTCCTCTGTTCCATTCTTCTGGGATGACGACACCCTCTTCATGTTCGTCGTCACTTGAACTGTCATCTGCATGCTCTCCCTCCTCCATTGCCCTTTCATTGTCATGCTCCATGGCTTCGATGATATCCTCGTTAATCTCTCCAGCACCCGCAAAAAAAATTCCACCCACTCCTTCATCCTGTTGTACATCTTCCACATCCTCGTTCCTCCCGGTGACAACTTGCGGCTCTTCATTCACCGCAGCACTGCATTGTCTAAATTCTTCATCATTACCCTGTCTAGCACTTGTTTCCCTAACCCGGGCTTGCACAAAGATAACTGCATAACAGTTACGATGCCTACATCCACCAATAAATCTTGACAGACCCATCTGTGTGTTCAAATTAATCAACTGGAATTTATGAACTTCTACACTTTTGCTCCATAGAGTCTGAATCCACACTTCATGTTCCTGTGCGTTCCACCCAAACATATTGCACATCCATAAGTAAAGTTTCTCAATTTGCAAATTTTCTAGGTCGGGATGTCTAATTATTGTGCTCCTAAATTCGCTAAGATCAATCCCATTAGGCCCTTCTCTTATGTTACCATCACCATAATATACAGTAAACCAAAACTCTGCCATAGCTGCAATACAAACGGAACCGTTCATTAATCCTATCAAAATCCTTTATTCCATGTGAAAAATACATGCTATCAGCTAATCATCCTTATTCGCTAACAAACGTTGCACTAAACCGTAACTACAATCCCAAAATATTTTTCACTGCCAATGCTACCATTTAACCCTAAATACAATCCCTCAGTTTTTTCCCTAATCAAATTGAGACTTAAATGTATGCACAAAATATTAACCCTAATCTTCGTGTATTTTTAACTATCAACATATTTTTCATTATCGAACCTAACACTAAACCCTAATATATCAAACAAATAACTAAACCCTAATATATCAAACAAATAACAAACCCTAATATAACTAAACAAATAACTAGACCCTAATATAACTAAACAAATAACTAAACCCTAATATATCTAACAAATAACTAAACCCTAATATATCAAACAAATAACTAAACCCTAATATATCAAATAAAATATAAACTAAACCCTAACCAGCTTTACATCTATACATATAAATTTGCTATCCTACCATGTTTGAACAATAAAATAAACTAAATCATAATATACCAAATAATAAACTAAACCTAATATATCAAATAAAATAAGAATATAACTAACCAAATATGTGCTTTTTTCCTCCTCTTCCTCCTCTCCCCTCCCCTCCTCTCCTCTTCCTCCCCTCTCCTCTCCTCTCCTCTCCTCTCGCCGCTTCGCTCTCTCTCTCTCTATGCTCACATGAAAAATGAGGCCTATGGTGGGCCTCATGAGGCCAGCCAAGATATATCTGACCATTGCCACGCTACGTCTTTGCGGCAATGCTATTGCCGCAGTGTGGTACAGCGGCAATAGCATTGTCAGAATGATAACGCGGCAATGCTATTGCCGTGGCCCCATAATGCGCAAAAGCTTTGCGATTATGGGCCACTGACAAATAGCATTGCCGCGTTATGGCGGCGCGGCGGAGGGGCATTTCTGCATTTTCCCTAAAAAGGTGGGTATTTTCTTATTTGCGATTTTTTTTGGGTAAAATTTTTTTTTCGAAACTTCAAATCCCTACTACACCATCATTTAGTCACCTCTCCCCTTCGTGCCATAGTGTTTGCATCTTGTTCCCCTATTTCCCACTGCCATTAGCTCTGTTAAGTTTTACCGTTAGGATACTACACCTAATGCCCAAAATACACCTTTTGCAATTTTTAGATTTAAAATTAAACATTGTATATCCTCCGTTTAAATTCCAAATCGAATGATTTACATTTCTAAATTTATGTAAAATCATGCTTTACTAGCTATTAAGGTTTTATCTTTTTCAAATTTTTATGTATTTTCTGGTATTTTGTTTTAGCGAGAGATGATGCCATTTATTTTAAAAATAAAAAGTCATATACCAAAAAAAATCAATTTAAATTGTGCATTTGATTTTTATTACTTGGATTATGCATTTGAGTTATACATAATTTTCAGAACCTACATAATTTTTTTTTTTCATGTTTTATGATTTTTCTATAATTTTTCAGTCATTTATATTATTTTCTATCACACTAAAAAGGTAGGGGCAAACACGTCCGTTTGCACCCGCTGCGACGGACCAGTTAACAATGGCACGAAGGAAAACGAGCTAGCAATGTAGGAGTAGCATATAGGGGATATGCCACTAAGTGATGCTACAGATGGATTGGAAGTTGCATTGACATACAAAAAATTCTCTTAACATAATAGTTTTACTCTGGTCAAAACTCTGGTCTTTCTTCGACACATATCAGAGAGTAGTAGTCACTACTAGAAAAACAGGCTTTAGTCCCGGTTGGAAACAGGTTTTAGTCCGGTTCCCCTAACCGGTACTAAAGTGTAGAAAATATCTAAAAAATAAAGCGAATCCAAGAGTCACCACGTGACTTCCCACTCACTCTTCTAACCAACCAACCCACCCACGCGTATGTAATATATTAGGATATGCATTCCTTTTGAAGTATGCTGGAAATGAGCCTTTAGTCCCGGTTCGTGTTACTAACCGGGACTAAAGACCTACCTTTAGTACTGGTTCGTAACACGAACCGGGACTAATATGTGTCTGTGCCAGCTAGTATGTACCCGTTTGCCAAAGCCACCTTTAGTGCTTTTAGCCCTGTAGCCACAAACCAGGACTATTGCTACATCAGTTCCGATTTGTGGCTAATCGGGACTGATGTGCTGGTATGAAAGCCATTTCTCTAGTAGTGAGTTTATGTAAAGCACATGGCATAGTATAGCTAAGCCAAAGAACATACACTAGCTTTGGCTTTCTCATCCTACGCACGAGAGGCAAGATCGCATTGGATGTCAGCGAGCAAATTGCTAAGATGTAATTCTTGTGGCATGCATGCATGGCTATCTCTTCTATCTTTTTTCTCCCGCTTTTTCTTTCTTAGGGCTCGTTTGGCAACCCTAATCCCAGCCAGGATCCGCCCTATTCGCAGGATTGGAAACCCTTCAGGGAAATTTCCCCGGGCTAAAACACCCAGGGCGGTTTGGATGCACATTGCGCAGAAAAAAAAACCCTGTCAAATCCACACGGTTCCTGGGGATCAAAAGAGCCCATACCTAGGGATCGTAAAAATACCCATGGGTCCGGGTACCTGCGGTACTTGACCCGACGGGTCTGGGTCGAGGTCCAATTTTGGACCATGGGTATTTGGCTTCGGGTCCGGGTTCGGGTTCAGGTTTGCGTCTGGGTCTTAAATTGGACCCATGAATATCTAGACCCGGACCCGAGAGGTAGTTCTAGATCTTACCAGACTACTAGACCTGGACCCGAGAGGTAGTTCTAGATCTTACCAGACTAGTCCAGTGGTGACTGGACCCAGTTCAGTGGAGATCCAGTACATGTGCGTTTGGTACTGGACTCCACCGGACTCAGTCTGGTGACGACCGAAGCCAGTCTGGTGGAGATTCTCCAGATGTGCGGATTTCACCGAACTCAGTCCAGTGGAGGTCTTAAACCCTCGCACGTGCGTGTATTTTTCCTAATCTCACCCTCCTACTCCTCCGTCTCTTCTCCATTCTCTCGCTTCCTTCCCGTTCTCCTCTCTAGCCCAAGGCGCCGGCGCCGGTGCCTCCTCCTCCTCGCCGGCGCCTCCTCCTCGCCGGCGCCTCCTCCACCTCCTCCTCCTCCTCACCGCCGCCGCCGCCTCCTCCTCCTCCTCAGTCCGATGGAGGCTAGTTTCAGGTCTCGGGTACCTAGTCGGGTTCGGGAACCCGTCGAGTCCGGGTCTAGGTCCGTGTTTGGACCCATGATTGACTTTGGGTCTAGGTTCAGGTCCATGTATCAGGTCTCGAGACCGGGTCCACGAAGGCTAGACCTGGAGAGACCCAACCCGATTGCCATCCCTACCCATACCTCCACACATCATGATATTCTGCCCATCACCTACGGCTTCCACGCTCATGAATCGTAGCCACTTCGGTTATTCTGCCTCTGCCTCTACTCCACCTCACTCCACAGCAAGCTTAAGGATGCGGCGAGGGAGGACTCAAGCGCATGGGCTTTATGACGCTGTGGGCGAGGATGCCGACATGACATGCTCGAGGACGTGGCATGAGAGGACTTGGGCGTAGGGCTCAGGGATGCCGTGGGCCAGGGACGCCATGCTTGAGGATGCAGGGGAGAGGTCTCGGGTGGGGAGGGTGTCGATGTGGATACCACGGGCTCTAGGACATGGTGGCAGAGGATTCGGGCTCAGCTGGCTCCATGACACAATGGAGGAGGACGCGGTGGTGGAGGATTAGAGCATGGTGAGCTCCAAGATGACGTGGGGGAGGATGACGGCACCGCGCTCTCTAGGACATGGTGGCGGAGGATTCAGGCGTATCATGCTCCAGTACGCCATGTGGGACACAGACAATGTGAGGGAGGATGCTAGCTAGGTGGGCTCCAAGACGCGGGCATGCGGCTTGGAAGGATGTCGGCGAGGCTCCTCCTAGCGGCGGCGACCCCTTCTATGGCTATAGCGTCAACGGCTTCTCCTCCCAGCGGCGGCGGTTGCCCCCTCTGGCAACGAGGAGAGAAAGGGGGAATGGGCTGGGGAGTTTGGGGATTTTATTTTTTTTGCTGGAAAGAAAGATATGAATTACCCACGAATTTGAAATGACAAAAAAAACCCCCCGAAGGTGCTACTTTCACTTGGATTTCCTCCCCTTTCACTCGAACTAGCCCTTATGGTGGATATAGTATTATTTCTAGTCCTTATGTCCTCCTTGTCTCCGGAAAGGGCACGCTTTATACTTCAGTCTTGGTTGCTAACAATCTCCACCTTACTCCATCGACAAGATAGCATATTCCATTGACAGCCTGTTTGGCATAAGTAGAGAATGGGAAACAGGTAGGAAGAAAATTCTGTGTCACCTTACGGAAATGAATTCCCTTCTTTTAAGTGACAAATTCGCATTCCCTCTTTTAATTCTCTCCAAACAATAAGACTTTACAACCTCTATCTCTCTTCTACCAATTTCCTTCAACCAATCATGCTGTCAAAATAATTAAAATTAGACCTACAAGATATAGTAAAATAGTCCATAAAGGACTTCGCTTGAGCAACTCCAGATGCTACTCTATCCTCTCACTCTATTTTTCCTCTAAAACACCCCCTCTATCTTCCCTATCCTATAATTACAGCATCCCTCACATCAGCTACTCTATATCTTCCACTCTATATTCTCTCTCCGCCATTTTTTATTCATATACTCCAACAGCTTCTCAACCGATGTATTTTCGTATTTACGCGAGTATTCGATGGTTTATCTCCACCGTGCATGCATGGACTATTGGAAAAAAAAAAATAAGGGCGCCAGAAAAATTGTCGCCCTGAAAAAAATATTCAGAACATATACCGAGAGGGTTGGAAAAAAATGCCCTGTACAAATGAAAGATAAATTATTGCTGCTGAAATTCAACAGGTATTTTTAAATATTACCCCTCGTACTTATTGCCTTCGTCATGAATCCAACCGTTGTGGTACGCATGCTTCCATGAGAAGCAACCCCGGTGTGACTTTTCTTAGAAGATGCAGTTGCTTCTTCTGTAAGCCATGCACACCTTCCTTCCCTTGTAAGCCAGAATGTGTTGGATGACGGCTATATAAGTAGGTAGAGAGGCATCCAACCCACTCACATCTTCGAGCTTGTAGGCAAGACACCCCGGAAAAATTTATCGAAGCGCACTCCCACGTGTACGTAGTTGTCTTGCAGGTACTATGGGTTCATCCTCCTCAGATGAGATGTGTGAGATGAGCTCCGAATCCAACGGGGATGACATCATTGCGCTTCACATTATGGAGATGTCCCAAGCTGAAGAAATGGCCAGCCGACATCATGGCGGATCCGTTCCGGGCCGCTGCGTAATCGACCGTCGGCCCCATGAAGGACACGCGCAGCTCATGCGTGACTACTTCGACGATCACCCAGTGTACCATGAAGGCATATTTCGACGAAGGCAAGTTAAATTCCATTATGTTGTCCATTGCCTTCCGCAAAATTGCTTAACTTATGTCAGGTGGTGGCACCATATTTTCAGGTTTAGAATGAGCAAGCATCTATTCCTCCATATAGCTAGGGCAGTTGTCGAACACAATGATTACTTTAAGCAAAAGCGCAACAATGCGATGAAGCTTCGACTACATCCACTAGTGAAGATCACGGTGGCCCTCCGCATGATGGCATATGGTCATGCCGCCGATAGCTTGGACAAGTACCTTCGGATCGCTGAGTCCACTACCCTAGAGAGCACTCGGCACTTTGCCCATGCTATTGTGGAGGTCTTTGGGACCCAGTACCTATGGGCCCCCACTGCTGCCGACACTACTCGTCTGCTTCAAGAGACAGAGGGCCGGGGTTTCCCGGGGATGCTAGGCAGCTTAGACTGCATGCACTGGCAGTGGGCACTGCGACGGGCCAACTCTCATCCTCGAGGCTATCGCTGCGTACGACGGGTGGTTTTAGCACTCGTTCTTTGGAGTGCCTGGTTTCAACAATGACATCAATGTCCTCCATCACTCTCCTCTGTTTGACAGGCTTGTAAGGGGGAAGGCACCTCCCGCGAGCTACACTGTCAACGGGAGGCAATACACGATAGGCTATTACCTCGCTGACGGCATATATCCGGAGTGGGCTACTCTAGTGAAGAACATACCAGTCCCAATTTCCAGGAAGGCGCAGGTTTATTCCGCAACTCATGCAGCATGCCGAAAAGATGTGGAACGAGCATTCGGCCAGCTGCAAGCTCGGTTCCACATCATCCACGAGCCCGCTCATATGTGGGACTAGTCATCACTCCGTTACTTGATGACTGCCTGCATCGTCATGCACAACATGATTGTGGAGGACGAGGGAGGCCTATCTAACGAATCTCCGGAGTACGAGGGTATGGGTGACCTGGTTGAACCTGCACGAGACGGCTCGCAGATGCTTAACGACTTCATGGCTGCCAACCATGCGATCCGCGATAGAGCAGTGCATAGGCAGTTGAAGCAGGACCTCGTCGAGCATCAGTTGGCTAGGAATGGTTCCATGTAGTTGTCTGAGGCATTTTACATGTGCTGTATCTCCATCTATGGTTTCATTTTCTTTATGCTCTAATAAACCAGTGCACTTCATGTCTATTGTATGTCCATGTCCATCAATTCACTCCACTGACCTTTAGAATGCGACATATGAAATAAACATCCAACACAATCATATTGGAACAGAAGTATAAGCCGACATAGTAATGAAAACTACTAGTTACATGACTATGAAAGGTAGTTTCACCTCGAAATGAGCAATAATAGTAAGATAAACCTGCATAAAACATAATGTCTTCATAGTACAATTAACGTCCATAATACATAATGATTTCATAGTTCAATGAACCTCGATAAAACATCCAGTGGTACAAATGATGACAGTACTAATACATTCATTTGCAGCTTATTATGTCACAGTTAAACAGGGAAAAAAAATTCTGCACGCAGCAGCTAAACCAGCTTGACAGGTACAGCAGCACACAGGGGCAACACCCAGGACAGCAGCAGGGACATCACGCAGCAGCAGCACGCAGGACAGCAGCAGAAGCATAACACAACAGGCAGTGGCGTAGCTAGAATTTTAAATTTGGTTGGGCCGATGTTTAGAAAACTATAGAACTTACATGATAACATATAATGATATAAATATAGAATATATGCAAAATCAAATAAGCAATGGAGATATGAGAGAGTAATTGAACAATTACCAATTTGATAGAGCAATAGAGATATGAGAGATTAATTGAACAATTACCAATTTTAATTAGGGATTTGGGATAGAGCAATCATCAATGGAGCCTAGAGCAATCAGTAATTAATTCAACAATTACTGAATTACCAATGATGCTACTGCCAATCTGCCATGACCGTCACGCACTCGCGCATACCTGGAGCCTGCCAGCCTAGAGTGCTGGACGCCGGACGCCGGACGCGACGTCACGACGTGCGACGAGACGACGACCGGCTGGAGTGCTGGTCCTGCTGGACACCGGACGGTGGACGCGACGTGCGACAAGACGAGTCAGACGACGACGGACGACGTATGGGGACGCCGCGCCGGACGGCGGACGCGACGAGGCGTCGATCCGTATGGCCGGCCGTATGGGGAGTCGGCGTCGATCTGTATGGCCATATGGGCCTATGGGGAGTCTAGGAGACGTCGAGGCGTGCCGCGCGCCGTGCAGCCTGAAGCCCGTGCGTCGGTGCATGTGATTTCTGCTTGTTTGGGCCGGTAAAATGTTAGTTGAGCCACGGCACAACGGGTACAACCTGTAGCCCCGCCCCTGACAACAGGGCATTTTATAGCATCACACATCAGCCCACATCAGACATCAGGGAATTTCTACGGCGATGGGGTGGTTCGATCGCCTTGTAAGCTACGCAGAATCTCGTCCTGCTTCTTTTTGTAGTATATCCTCTGCGCACCGGAAAAGGTATCCACGTCAATGGCCATTGTCTTCTGTTCATACTCCATTCGCTGCAAGTAGGCTGCGTCTCTCTTAAGTTCAATCTCAGCTTCCTACGCCTTAGAGATCCTGTTGTAGTAGTCCTTCCTGAACTCAGCATCTCCATCCTTGCGTGCCTCCCACCTATGGAAAAGGTCACTCGATGGACTAGCAACGGATACCGACCTACCTTTAGCCTGCTTGCGGCCAATCGGGCGCGCATGAGTCGACTCCAGTTGAGACTCTAACATTGGACTGTTAGAATCTCCCGGGGACGCGCCCGATGTTGACTTGTGCTTCTTGTTTGACGTCGGGAGTGCCACCTGAGCTAGCCACTTAGGCTCATTACGGAGCACCTTCCAGCAGTGCTCCATGTCGAAGTCTTTGCTGAATTCTTGTTTGAACAGTTCTTTTGCATCCGCAATCTGCAAGGCAACAGGTTGTGAAGCAGAACAACCTTATCAATGTGCAACAGAACAAAAGCAACTAAAAGTTTGTGAAGATCATCTAAACTAACCATATGGTTCATAAAATCAAGGCAGCCCTCCAGAAGATGAGAATATAAGGATATAGCACATCATGAACATAAGCACATGAAGAAAGAGAGATGGACAACAGGTTGCCCTAGGTGCCTTCCTCTGCACAGCAGCTATACTTTAGCCCTGAGAACAGGTCTGACAGCCCAAAACTGAAGAGACAGTGAAGATGTCAGTTCAGTAAGCTCTTTTGTACGACGAAAATACAGTGACATCAATTTTATTGGGTGGTGAAACAGGCAGATACATAATGAGCAATTTTATTAAACATGACAAGTCATTTCTAGCTAGCTAAATTTACTGGCCAAACATAAGACAGTAAAGAACTTTAGTACATGCAGTGCAGCCTAGGTAGACCACCAGTACACAAAATTTAAGTCCAATAAAAGCTTGCAACAGGAAGAATACACCATTGCTGTATTTGGGAGATAATGAATGCATACGTGATTAATCTAATGTACAACAGCAGCTGGCCTTCTTCACAACAGTCACAGGGAAACACAAGCATTGTGAGTGATGTGTGGGGATTGGCTGGGGAAATAGTACCCGATCACCGTCTGTCTTCCTACTTTGATGCAAGGCAATTATGCCCCTATGGTACCCCACAAAACGGCTAACGACCCGGTTAATACTTTGCCAACGGCACTCCACCGAACGTGCAGGCCTGTCGATTCCCTTTTCGCTACCCATTACCCAAGTTGAATTGACGTGTGACACCCTCCCAGAACTTCTCGCCCGATTGATTATTACCAAGTACCGGGTCGTATGAGCTGTTCAGCCAAACTGACATGAGGACGTGTCCTCGTGCACATTGTAATTAGGGCCACGGCCTTCCGAGCTTCCCCCTAGCTTCTTCTTCTTCTGCTTGCCCTTGGCAGTACGCCCTCTGATGGTGTCGACCTCCTCTACCGCGGGACTGGACGGAGTTGTCCCTTGCTGCCATGTTGGCTCAAATTGGCTGCTGGCCCCAACGCCGTAGGGTCCAGAGGTGGACATGTATGGCAATTCCCCGAAGCAAACATTCCGGGCCCCGTCTGCCCTGAACCTCCCATAGGACCGGCCACACCAAAGTATTGTCAGTCGTAGGGCGTGCTTGGTGCAATATCGGGCAAGATGTGGACATACCCGCTTAGGTCAGCTGCTCAGTCAAATCCACCAGATTCCATCAAGCACCTGATTTTGTCGTCATTCATGCTGGTCCTGCATTTAGAGTATTGTTGCGAAGTCACAATGGATTCACAAGAATGTTATTGAAGTATATGTAACTCACTGTTGGAGATGAATAGACAAAAGGAACAGGAAGGTACCATATTCACTCACCAATACGGGACTGAAGTACATAAGGGTATGACAATACAGAGATACTGTACATGAACTTCATAAACATACGACAAGAGTACGGTATTACATGTTGAATTAAGATACATGTTGCGTCATTAGCTTAAGCCCATAGAAGGATTACAAGCACTTGTTCTAACATAACAGTACATATTTATTTAGAGCTATATGCCCCGAGATTGCTCGCTGTCATAGTCTAGACCGTTCTTCGCGTAGTAGCATTGGAAGCAACAGTAGTGCTGCTCGTCGTCTGGTTCCCAGTCCGAGTCGACGATGTCAGAAGGGTCGATGTCGTCCCATGGGTTCGTAGCATCGTCGTCATCAATATTTCAAGGGCCAGAACTTTCGGCATGGGAGGTAGGCCGGGTCATCTCGTCGCGGGCATCCAATGCAAGCATGTCCAGCAGCTGGGCCAAGCCATCCATTTCCAAAGCGGCAGGGTTAACTGCTTCGGAGGTAGAGGAGGTACCGGCATCGAAGTGCTGCTCCGCCCATCTTCGAGCATCGGCAGCAACTTCCTCCATTGCCTCAATCACCTTATTCAACAGCTCCTTAATCTTCGCCTGTTCCGTCGACATCTATATGGAACGAAATTTGATTGAATAAGGTTAACCTAATGGAGAGTAGCTACCTGTTTTTACATTGAATAAAGGCTGAACTCCTGAAAGTATGTACATAAAGTAGGCAGTAACAAATAGGCTGCTAGGTCAGACTGTAATTAGGACCAAAATTCATTTTTTTAATTTGAGAGTAAGGGACTATGGAACAGCAAAAGTAGCCACCAAATAGATGTTAAGATATCATAACAATAATCCTGATAAAGAAGGCATATATGGTCACTATATGTTCTGAGCACTAATGGACCGTCACTGCGACAAACCGAAGGGAAATATCCCCTAGGCATGTTTAATGGTAGCCATGTCTTGGCCATATCACTATAAAAATAAAGCTATAAATAGTACAATATAAGATTGAGAGTAACTAGTTAAGTTTGCGCAATGCCATTGTCTACTAGGTGTTGGGTTATGTCCGAGAAAGGCCGGCCCTATGGGGGCGAAAGAACACGGCCATCACCACTCTATTAGAAATATAACAGTTTCAGAATAGCATACGATTAGGGTTGGGCTAGCATTGCACGTGCCCTTACAATGAATTATGAAAAAAATTGTCACTGGTTACTGATGCATGTCCTAAAGGTGATATTGAGTAGGTATAACCATGCGAATAGCCAAATGCTGGGCATTTGCCCCACTGAATTGTCTCTTTGCCAGGTTGGCCCCTAGACAGCACTGGCTCTGTGTGTGCGCGCGCGCAAGGATCATTATCCCCTTATCCTGTAGCAGTAAACAGCAAGAACAGGTCATCAAAAGAATGTCCATAAATCATGCCACTGGAGTATCTCTAGTTCATGTGCCTCCCACTGTTTTTTTGTTTGTACTATATCTGCATTCTGCAGTTGTCCATGGAGTAACCGAAAATTTATGAGCATCCTAAACCCTAGATCAGCCGAAATCGACAACCCCCCAACGCATTCAACACCGATGTGCCTCCAATCGCGCAATTTGTCCAATCCAAGCAACAAATCCAGTTCGGTTCCTGGCTAAATAGCTCACAAATTCGCAAACAGGAAAGTACAACCGATGAAATCATACCTTTTGCAGCTTCTCCCTTGACCACCGGGTTCGGAGGACGAGTGCGCCGACGGGATGGAGTCCGACGATGTCGCCATCGCCGACGCCGCTCGCCGAGGATCCCCTCCTACGCCGGGCCCAGATCCGCCGCTAACTGCCCTTCCTCCCACGCCGAGGCCAGCTCCACCCGTAGCCGACCTTCCTCCGCAGCCACGACCAAGCCGGCACCGCCTCCTCCTTCGGGATTGCTCCGCTCTCGCGCGTGAGCCGCCGGCCGTTGGGGAAAGGAAGACGCGCACTGGGGATGGAGGCCACACGCCACCACGCGAGATTTGGCGCATGGGAGGCTCGCTCGCTATCCCTAATCGCCGTGTGGCGTTGCTGCTGAGAAACGAGTCCCACGGTAAACGATTGTGCAGATGGCGACACAGTAGTTTCTTGTGACTGCCGGAGTTGCTCGGGCGGTGCTGACCTGAGAAGTCCATCTGTGGCATGACAAATATCCTATGGAGGCGACCTTTAATTAGCGACCAAGCGGCAGGGACGCAGGGTTCACAAAACCGATGGTTAACAATTAATCGGGGTTTATGACAGACCGAGCCAGGCAAGCTTAAGAAAACTGCAGTTTGAACTGACTCCCGTTCAAAATTTTGATTCAAATTCAAAATCTGGAAAAATATTAAATAAAATCCTAAAATAGTAAATGTTATTGGAACGAATGGTCCAATGTTTTAAAATAAAGAACAAAATTTTAAGTACTTTTTTGACCAAAACTGTTTAGTCGCTACACGAGCATTCCATTGAACACCTAGTGTGCGCCATGGCGCTGACTTTGTCACGCACCATGCATACTACCACCGTTGTCTTCCACTACAGTACTACACCACGCCCGAGCCTATGCCGTACCTGTGTCGCATCGCTTGCACATGCGAGCCCATGTTGGAGCCGCTTCGCATCACGTGCGTAAGCCCATGCCGTAATTGCGCCGAATCCTGCCACACCGCGCCTATGCCCGCGTTGGCGCGTTGTGCCCGCCGTACCGCCCTCTTGCTATGTAGATGTTCACCCTAGCACCAACCGTGCCATGCCTTAGTCTGCACCCCCATAGTTTTCCTAAAAAACCGATCTTTTTCTCGATAAACCCCTCATTTTTTCTAGGTAAACTACTAGGTTTTTGTCAGAAAAGTCAACACCAAATTTGTTTAATATGTTGGTCTGGTTTCTTAGCTTTTAACAGGTTTTGCCAGTTTTTCTTGAAACGGAGACCGTCAACTTTGTGACTTTTACTCTCAGTTTGGCTTAACTTCGTGATTTTTACTCTCAATTCAGCTTTTAAAACCCTACCAGGAGGTTGCAACTGTAACCTCATGACCTTGATGTCGCAGTCTCCTTTAGACATCGAGCCCACATGGCATCCTTTTGGGATATAGGCTAGCATAAGGTTCTTAGGCAAAATGACAACAGTTGATTGAGGGGTTTGTCCAATCCTCGTCATATAGTACTTTTCCCTATACCTCCACTCCTCTGTTGATTGCCTAAAGTTATATAGGCAACTACTGTTGTGCAAACAACGCTTCGCTTGCGTGCACACGTGCAAACAGCGGACGCTGGCTGTCCGATGGAAATCGTACGGTAAGTATTGTTCAAATAGTAGAAATGGTACCACGCCGTTGGCGCTGCCGCACCTTCTACCATACAGCTACTATTACGTTCACCGAAGTTTAAATAGTACCAATGCAGACAATTTAATTTATCCATACAGCTTTAAGCAGAGCCAGCTTATTCCATGACCCAAAAATTATAGGCAACATGAGATGTTTTGCAACAATAATTTTTGTCGAACTGCAAGAAAGCTTACATAGCACAATTTCAGTTTTCCAAGCTAGAGTCAATTGAGACATTCAAATCGCCAGTAAAACTAATAGACCTTGAAAGGTAGATCCCAAACAATTCCTAGAATTTGATTGATCTATGGATCTATCAAAACTTTCAGCTCAAAACTAACCCTCCTAGACATTGTATCCACCAATATAACATGCCCTAGAGGAAAGTAGAAAATTAACAGGTGCAGCTGCCTTCAATAATTGCCTCTTCCAACGCTTCCAATAACTTTTAGCTGCTTCACAAACATCATGAAACCTTAGTTTCACTAATTGCCCCCTTCCAACGCTTCCAATAACTGTTAGCTGCTTCACAAACGTCATGAAACATTAGTTGATCACCATCTAACTGCGGAAGAATGAGGGCTGCCATGAAGCTACATGTCCGGCCATATCATTTTGCAAAGAAGTGGCATTCATGAAAGTGCAGAAACCATAAAATTTGTGCATTATGTATTTGCTTTTGTTAGTTTACTTAGATCACTCCTAAGGTTTCGAACTCATGAATCAGAACACAAAGAAAAGAATATGCATATATATGCTAGTTGTTTTAAAATTTCTATATACTAAGAAGGCAGTCGATGCATACAATCCCCATTTTAGTCCATGGGAACAATTATTTGATGGTTGATACAATCTCTTTTGATGACTGCCAGCTGGATGCTCTTCTGCATAGACACTTTACCAAAACTAGGTTTCTAGCTTTTAGAAACCTATAAACTATTGCAGCATCTAGGCCATGTACACGCACCGGTAAATTTGTATCTGAATCTTAGAAAGTGATTTTTTTTATAAAAAAAACACTCACAATCCCGTATATCTAACTGATGTTTATGGTCATTAAAAAAAAAACTTTGGCTAAACCTTCCTTGTTCTTTTGAGCTTAATTTAGCTATAGATTATAATCTAAAAAAGTTGTGGGCCCTCAATAGAGGGCTTGGAGAGCCTAAAAAGTTGTAAAAGAAATTGGTTTTGGAAGCTTTGAGAAGAACTGCTAAAAGCTTTTAAAAAAAATGGTTACAAAGTGCTACAGCATTTGGCTTGTACAAAAATAACAAATTTCCAGCTATAACTTTTAATTTTAATTTAAGCTGAAAAGAACATAACTGTTACATACTTACCCAAAATAGCACACTAAAACTATTTTTTTCTAAAGCAGCTAAAATTTAGCTACTTAAATTATGCAAAGGTAAAAAATAATGATTGGGAATCAGGTAAATTGATCTAAGAATTAGAAAGACATATGGTGGAACTATTAGACAAATAAACATAATATTACAACATTGAGTACCTTTTCATGTGGCAGCATACAGTGCATGTCCTCCTATTAGCTCAACCAATCAAAATTAGAGTCTCTCCATAGGGCAATTTCACTTTATAACATTAAATTGGAAGGCCTCGCTCAAAATGACACATAATTGGTTTACCCTTCAGCCACTAACCCTGTGCACGCGAATTTCTTCAGTTTATGACAGTTTATGACATTTTGGCTTTTTTTCTCATTTTTCTTTTTCTTTTCCTCCCTTTTCCTATTTTTCTGCCCAATTTACCCCTACACCCACGCTGGCTCACAGGTGGGGCTCGCAAGCTAGTGACTCAAATCGTTTAGTTTAAAATTTTAGAACTAGGAAATTTGGAAAAATGAAAATTTGAAATTCTATTTTGTTTTGAATTTTAAAATTCCAAAATTTCAAACTGTAAAATGTAAAATTCTAAAATTTCAAATTTTAATATTATGAAATTTTAAATTTCAAATTTTAACATTCCAAAATTTCAAATGTTAAGATTCCAAAATTTCAAATTTCAAAATTTACGTTTTCGAAATTTCAAATTTCAAATTTTAAAATTCCAAAATTTCAAAATTTTAAATTTACGTTTCCGAAATTTCAAATTTTAAATTTTAAAATTCCGAAATTTCAAAGCTTAAAATTCCAAATTTTCAAATTTAAAAATTTGAAATTTTTGTTTTAACTCAAACTGTTTAATTTTGGAATTTTAAAATTCAAAACAAAATAGAATGTCACTATCATGCGGCCCCACCTGTCAGTTGGGGCAGGAGCAGGGGTAAATTGGGCAGAAAAATAGAAAAAAGGAAGAAAAGAAAAGGAAAATGAGAAAAAAATGCCAAAATGTCATAAACTAAAGAAATTCGTGTGCATAGGGTTAGTGGCTAAAGGGCAAGCCAATTAGGTGTCATTTTGAGCGAGGCCTTTCAATTTAATGTTATAAAGTGAAATTTCCCCTCTCCATGTACCAGGATTAGCAAAGAAAAGTGGCTGCAAATAGCCTGCCTCATCTGTCCAATCTGATACACACTGAAACAATATGAAGAAAAGCCACCATGTTTGTTCAGCTGGAAAAGATAAATCACTACACCAAATTTTTTGTTTGGCTAGAGCGCTGAAAAAAAAAAGCTTTTAAGGGGGTATTTGAGAAATCAAGAATTTAACTATAACATCTATATTGAAGCATTCTTACTATTATAAAAGAACCTCGTGTAGTGTGGAATGCTGCAAAATATGCCCATAAGAGGTACTTCGTGCATATTAGTTCACTTAATGATACATGATTATCGGGACCTGGCCTTGCAAAACCAGAGACCCTTTGTATTTAGTGTACTAGTCCCAAGGATCATACGCTAGTACACACAAATTAAACAAGATTGCCATCAAACACATACTTTACTAATAAAGAAAATAACTTATAATACATGGGCTGAATGCCACTTACATCATAAATAAATTAAACATCAAAGTGCGGAAAATAAGAAAACACATTGGTTGAAACCCGTCAAACTGTCACAGGTATCTGAGCGGGCTACGCCTCTAGTAGCCAGAAACTCCATTGTCGTACTCTATCTCGTAATCTACGTACTCAGCAGAGTCGCCACCTGCGCACAGAACTGACAAAGAACTAATGAGTATGAATGAGTATGAATGAACCATACCCAGCAAGCATGTATGTCCTTAGGTAATGAATGCAAAGTTATCAAACGGGTAGTGATGGTGATTTTGCATAAAGAGTACTTTTCAACAATCCTATCAGTTGTAAAGCAATAGTTCAAAAGCAATTTCAAAATTCATTTCTTTGCACATATTTTCTCAACACTATAATATTATTCCGTCTCAGTACAGACCGAGATGACACTCGCTGCCAACTCTACACGAAACCCTTGCAATACACTCCCTATAATGCATTGCATGGCAATCACTGCCTGGCACTTACTGCCGGGCAATCCTTGCCCCCTACATCTATAGCAATTTAATTATTAAAAAGGTGAGATAACACATAGAGCTATCTAAACCCGCTCTTAACCGTGAGCACGGCTACCAGGATAGTTTTAACTCTGTAGAGTGTGTAGACTTTACTCATGGGACTCACCTGAGAGTGAGACGAAGCTGCTATCCCCATTCCATCTAGGGTCAAGAATGCCTCACTAAGGATTCGCCCCAAGCCGTCTCCCACTAAGCCAAGGGTTCTCCTCTTCTGCCAGGTGAGTATACGGTGGTTGCAAGCCACACCCACACCGCCATGACAAACCAACCCTAGATTTTTCAAGGTAACAACTAAGATATTATCATTATTAACACCCATAGTCGTACTGTTGTGCTTGGCTAGATCATCTACCATGTTTGGTCCTTATGTCGACCGAGGTGGCATACCACTGAAACATACAACCACCACCTCGAATCTACTCACACCACGCTGATTTTAGTTGAATTAAGTTAACCAAAACCAAAGACTAAAGAGTAGAATCCCTCTATAAATTTTATAAATTATTTCCCATCATATGAAACTAGATTTCCTATCGTAGCAACTAAGCATCTAACGTGAGTACAAACAAGGGTGGTTATAATAAGATATAAATTATGCTAGTGTCAATGGAAAGGTAATACGTGCTAACAGATGATTAACACGTCATTGGCAAATACTCAAATTAAATATACAAAATAACAATAAAATGAGCATGCACGGTTAAAACCTATGAATAGTAAATATGAGGGAAAACAAGTAGGATCGACATGCATCTAGCTTGCACCTAGGTCCGGGTAGCGCGTCCCTGGACAACCGACAGTTCACTCTCGTCTGGACTCCTCCGTAGCGTCTACACGTAAACCGAGGCACAGACAAATCAATAGCAGCAAATAAAATTCAGAAAATTACGAAATAAATACAGGAGATAGATTAGGATAAGAGAAGATCCACAAAATTAGTTTGGGGTGAAACGGAGTTATGGATTGGGAGATACAAAATAGATAAGGTGCACTATTCATGGTGAACAGTGTCGTCCTGGGTGATTCGGTCTGGCTGGAAGGATAAAAAGGGTGGCTACGGCTAGGTGGCTGTGGGAAACAGAGGAATAGAGAGGGAGGTAGAGAGAGAAAGAAGGAAGAGGAGAGAGAGATGGAAAGCAGCGGCGGCGACCGGCGACATGTGGCGGCGGCGATGGCGGCAACGAGCTGCGGCGGCGTCTGTGGTGGCGGCTATGGCTTCAAGCGGCTCGGCCGATGGTAAGGCGCGGCGTCTGCGGCTGCGCCTAACGGCAAAGACATGGCATCGGCGTGGCGGCGGCAGCGGTGGCGACCGAGCGGCGGGCGGCGGGTCGGCACGGTTTTGCGGCAATGCTAGCATGGTCAAGCGACGAGACCGGCGACGTGGTTGAGCGGCGCAGCAGGGCGATGTCGTTGTATTCTACACCAGGGTGGCCTCTCCACCGCTGTTGCATGGGACCACAGATGCAGGAGTTAGAAAGAAAGATTTATTGCCAAAGGATTTAGCTTGTTGTGTCTTTGTCTGAAGGGCACGCAGCCCCATCATCGAGCGGCAGGCGGCACGAGGCCCTCCAAAGAAGCGGTGGGCGACTGTGCCCCGAGCTAGGCGACCAGACGCTGGCCGCTCGGGCGCGCGCAGGGGCGACCAGATGCGCGCCGCTCAGCCTTCGGAGACACGTGGCCGCCCGGCGAGCAGGCGGGTGAGCAAGCCCCGGTGCTGGGAGGACGCGTAGGAAATATGACCGTTGAGGCTAGTAGGCGGGCGACCAGGCGCCGGCGCCAGAATGGGCGACCAGGACGCGTGGCTGCCTAGCGGACAGGTGGGCTTTCGAGTCCCACTGTCAGGTAGCCGCGTAGACGCGTAAGGTGGGAACAGGAAGGCTTCCCCCCGAAGATTTCTCCCGAATCGCACCAGATCAGGAGCATTAAATGTAAATGACCAGGCCTGACCGGACACATGGTCCGTCTCACAGCATGATTACCTACCCCTCTACGGTGTCGGCTACACTGTGGCAGCCTGGTACGTATGGTCTGAGGTTGAGTGGCAAGGCATGCAAAGCAGGCGTCCGCCCTGTCACCTCCGACTTGTCCCTCTGTCAGATCAGGAAGGTGGTAGGCGGTGGCGAGGATAGAGAGGCTGAGAGGGGTAGTGTCAACAGTAACCAGTGCAATTAATGTACCATCCCTCTCCACTTGCCCTAGCAAGCCTTGATGTATATAAGGGGAGCCCTGTGCATGGAGAGAGGGGGATCCGATCTGGGAGAATTTTCAACGAGCAACAAGAGCTCAAGCAGGAGTAGGTATGTTACCCTTCTCAGGGGCCCGAACTTGGGTAATCCCTACATGTTCTAGCGTATTCTAATCCAGTTCATCTGTGGGAGAGGAGAGGCGTTCTAGCTGCAAAAACCCCCTCTACCGAACACCGGACTACCCTCTTGGACAAATCTGCCGACTGAAATACGCCGACAGTGGTGCGCTAGGTAGGAGGATTGTAGCTGGTTCATCTCTTCTTCCTTTCGGCTTTCTTCCCTTCGGCAGACCTTCTTCGCACGCCTTCGGTGCCCCGACGGCCAACAATGGCGGATTCCCACTCTCGGCGGAGGGATCCGGCCGCGGGTCACCAGGCCGCAGAAGAGCTGGGCGACGGCTTGGTAATGGCCGATGACACTCACGACACTTCAGGGCTTCCCTGGCGGGCGTCGGACCGTCACACGCATCCTAGGGAGGATGATGACGCGCCTACCACGGGGAGCGCCACCGGTCCGGCGGTGGCTAGGCATAAGCGTGGCCACGCTGTGGACAACATGGCCCCCGGGTACTCCAAGATTTACAATTGGACGTACCACCTCTTTGGGCCAAGTCGCATGGATCTTCCAGAAGATGGGCTTAGAGGCTGGCGCGGCTCGACTTACCCTACAAGGAAACGAACTCGTTTCCTACTCGAATACATGGAGATAGACGTGACCAACCCGGTTATATCTCTATGTTCCTTATACGGATTAGGGAACCTATCTGTAACCCGACCCCTTGCACTATATAAAGGAGGTCGAGGGTCCCTAGTTAGAACATCATAGAATCATCACATCATCAGATCATTGTTTGTTACCATCGAGTTGTGATCTCTCGCATAGCCCTATAAAATACATTGCCGACGCAAATCGTCGACAGTTGGCGCTCCAGGTAGGGGCAGCGCTAAGATCATCTTCATCAAGCTCGATGGCATCTCACGGCGGCAGTGTCATCGAATTCACCTTCGGCCAAGCTTCCTGTTTTGGAGGCTTGGATTTCATCACCAACAATCTCGGCAAGCTTGCCCTCGAAGAATCGGATCAGATCCGATCGGAAGACAACTTCGTCCGCGAAGCAAACGCAAGAAGAAGATGCGATTTGTTCGCGTCCAGAATCTGAACAGAATTTGCGTCACGATTACCCATTGACTCGGAAGGAATTTCGGGTTGTTTTTAAATGCGTTGGAAAGCTTATCTCGTTATCTTTCCAACGAGTCCAAGATCATCAAAAACCAAGTTCGGACCTGACCGTGGCGACCGTTTGAAGACAGACTACGTGGAGATGACGTGAATCCTGCGCGAAGATGGATCTCGACGTGAATTTCGCTCGGCACCTCGGCGATCCTTGGTGCACCTCAGCAAGGGCATGGCAGACCTCGACGATAAGGCGGATCTCATCCCGGAGATCACGGTGAGGCTCCGACGCCGTCCCGACTTACGTCTCCTGCGACGTCCCGACTGGCGTCTCCTATGACGCCGGCTTGCGGCCCTACGCTCCCCGACTTGCGGCGACGACGACAACGACTACCTGCGCACCCACGCGTTGCTCTGGCAACAACGACAAACCGCAACCTTCGCCAAGACATTGAAACTCGGCGACGGGATCTAGAAGAAGATGAGAGACGTCACCATGATGACTATAGAAGAGGCTTCAGTCGAAACCATGACAGCCGACTTCCTAGGCAGGCTTCTCGCGCGCTCGACGCCGAGGATAGCCGCGCCGACTTCCTAGGCCAGCTTCTCGCGCACGACACCGAGGACAGCTGCGCCGACTTCCTAGATAGGCTTCTCGCGCACGACGTCGAGGACAGCCGCGCCAATTTCCCTAGACCGGCTTCTCACGCGCACGACATCGAGGACAGCCGCACGGACTTCCTAGGCAGGCTTCTCGCGCACGACGCCGAGGACAGCCGGGCCGACTTCCTTAGGCCGGCTTCTCACGCGCACGAGGCCGCGGACAGCTGCGCCGACTTCCTTAGGCCGGCTTCTCGCGCGCACAACACCGAGGACAGCCGCGCCGACTTCCTAGGCCGGCTTCTCGTGCACGACGCCGAGGACAACCGCACCGACTTCCTAGGCAGGCTTTTCTCGCGCACGACGCCGAGGACAGCCACGCCAACTTTCTAGGCCGGTTTCTCGCGCACTGCGCTAGGGACAGCGGCGCCGACCTCCTTACGCCGGCTTTTCACGCATGACGCCGAGGACAGCCGCGTCGACTTCCTTACGCTGGCTTCTCGCGCACGACGCCGAGGACAGCCGCGCTAACAAGGTGACATGCCCGGGGGCTCGTTCACTCGGGCGTGCGGACGACACGATCAATAGCTAAGCTGTCTATTTTTATACTTAATTACATCATTACAATTTATCTCCTGACTTGCTACTTAGTTGGTATCCAACTAAGCAGTAAGTCGGGGGCTACACCTAATTAGGTGCGCAATCGCGCACCCCTTTCTTCTCTTCTATTGAGATTGATTTGACTTGCTCCCTAGTCGGATTCTGACTAAGCAATAAGTCAGGGGCTACACCTAATTAGGTGCATTATCTGCACCCATCTCTTTAGGGGTCGGCGCGAGGCCATGAGCTCTCACGTCGGCGCACCCATTGAGCGCTCTCACGCGCCATCCACAAAAACAATACAGTTAGTAAGCATGCATCATGTTAGGCTACTAGCTGGTGACTACCAAGTGTAATCAGATGCTGAAAGCTATTAAGGGTTCGGGTTCCGAGGATACGCTCATTGAGCTGCTTGCCCTACACCATTGGTTATGGGTGCACTCGGTTAAACCTAATCCTGTGATATGCCTGATGCTAGGTCAATTGTTGCCTCATGTCGTCAATTGCAGTTCTTGCGACGAGTCGAATCCGATATCGCGAACGGGTTTCGAGATGACCACTCAGTTAAGCCCTAGGTACGCTCTCCATGAGCCACAAGCCGGATCCGACATAGCCGGGTACCGCCATATACCGGTATACCCTCCGGGGTCAATTGCCAGATTTAATACACTTAGTCTGGGTACCGCAAGAAAACTCAAAAGAGATTCGAATGGGTCTCCCAATTTGGCACGGTACTGACGCTTCACGCCAAAGACCTTGAGTGCATCATATAGCTCATTTGCATGCCTCGCTCAACTCGGCAAGACGCTTCACGCCAATGACAATACCGAAGCAACCTTTGGCACGGCCAGACGCTTCACGCCAAAGACTTCGAAAAGGTCATACGGCTCGGCATGCCTCGCTAACTCGGCACGGCTTCACGCCAACGCCAGCGCCCCAAGCGCAACCTTTAGCACGGCTGCACGTCTACGCCAGCACCCCGAGTGCATCATACGGTTCGGCTGCATGCCTATGTCAAACTCGGCACGGCTTCACGCCAACGCCAGCGCCCCGAGCGTGAACTTTGGCACGGCTAGAAGCCCACGTCTGCGCTTCAAGCCTACAAGGTGATACGCCCAGGGGCTAAAAGCTCAAAAGCAAGGACGACATCATCGTCAGCAAAGTAGCTAAGTTTTTCATCATCATAATCTTTTCACATATAAACTCATGTTCTTTCTTGACTTGCTACTTAGTTGAATTCCAACTAAGCAGTAAGTCGGGGGCTACACATAATTGTGTGCACTTGCGTGCACCCATCTTTTTCATAGTTTTTTCTGGACTTGCTACTTAGTTGAATTCCAACTAAGCAGTAAGTCGAGGGCTACACATAATTGTGTGCACTTGCGTGCACCCATCTTTTTCATAGTTGTTTTTTGCTTTTGTTACTTAGTGATTTAAGTGAAATCCGAGTGCGCTATAATTCTGAGTAGTGAAGCTCTGAACCCATAACACGACGAACTCTACGTCACCCAAAAGAGTGCCTGGGATAAAAAGCCATGTGCCAAATCTCTACACTCGGGTGCTAGACTAGTCAGGCAGAGTGCATAACAAAAGAAAGAAAAACCACTCGGACTAGCAAAAATCATCAAGTAAGAAAAATAAAAAATGGCTATTTCGCACATAAAGATAGTCAGATTTTATATCCGATCAAATGTTTTCATATTCAGATACTGCCTAAATCCTACATGTATATGTTACAGGGGTTCAAGGAAGTGTTTACGCTACAAGCACCGACCATGGCACAATTACGTGTCAACACCCGCGCCCCGAGCGCAATCTACGGCATGGCTCCACGCCTATACCAACCGATGCGGTCAAGACGCCTACACCAAAGACTCGAAAGTGCATTATATGGCTTCATTGCATGCCTCGCCCGGCGCCGAAGCGCAAACTATGGCTCGGCTTCTCGCGCACTGCGCCAAGGACAGCCATGCCGACTCCCTACGCCGACTCGCTGCTCTGGCAACGACGAGGACGGCCACCCCAACTTGCGGCTTCTCGCGCACTGCGCTGAGGACAACAGCGCTGACTTACTACGCCGACTTCTCACACTGCGCTGAGGACAGTTGCATCGACATTCTACTCATGCCGCGACGTCAACCATCGCGCCGACTTACAGGACTCCAAGAAATTGGCGGGGAGTCACTTGGAGATTTCAATCTGCAAAGCTCTCTTGAGCCCTTCACAGCCTCCTTGCATGCCAATGGAGCACTCGGCATCAACTCGGCTATAAGGCACTCGGTGGCTACTATGGATAACATGGTCCCCAGGTATCTCACCGAGACAAATTAGGCGGACCACCTCACGGAGCAGGGTCACGCCTACCATCTAGAAGATGGGCCTGCCCCGCATGAAGACCCGACTTGTATCACAAGGAAGGCACAGTTGTAATCCGGTACATTACGTACCCGGCAAGAAAGGATAGAGATAGATTTCCTATCTCTATCCCCAGTTTCCATAACCAACTAGGATATGTACTTATCTGTAACCCTACCTGTCGATGATTTGCGTCGGCAATATATTTTATGGGGCGACGCGAGAGATCACAACTACGATGGTAGCACAGGGAGCCGAATTTATACAGGTTCGGGCCCTCGGGGCGAGGTAATACCCTACTCCTATGCTCGTGGATTGTATTTGGGTGGATTCTGATGATGATTACAAGATGGGAGATTGGATGTATGAACTAGAGGCCCCGGACCCCCTTTATATAGTGTAGGGGGTCGGGTTACAGATAGAAACCCTGGTCTGTGTTTGGAAGATATAGATATAACCGATCTGGCTATGCCTATATCCATGTACTGCGAATAGGAAACGAATTCGTTTCCTTGTAGGTTATCTTCAGCCGAGCCGCCTTCCAAGCCTGCCTTCTAAAAGGCCCAATTGACTCGGCCCAAGAAGGCGGTACGTCCTGTAGTGTATCCTCGGACACCCAGGGCCCATGTTTTCCACAGTAGCCCCCGAGTGTTTCGGGATTGGGTTGTCTTGATTCGGGATTCAGCTTGTAGTCCTTCAGATGTTACCCGAGTGACGTCACTCTTCGCCTGGTTGATGAAGTCTGCTTGCCGAGTAACCTGCTGATCAAACAACACAGTTGCAAAGAACTCAAGAAAATTCCCAAGTCATTAAATATGCCTGGTACCCAGCCCGGCGAGTCGGTATGCTGGCTAATGGTCTCACGAGGAGACATACCAGAGAAAAAGTGGATGTCACTGAGTAAGCAATGCCACCCAGCGTTATCCTCCCTGTTACAACTTATGATATTTAAGCCTGACTTGCAGAGCTCAACATTCGGTCCAACATAGGACATGCCACAACCTGCGTAGGGTGTTCAGGCGCCTTGATCCGACTAATGCAGATTCAAGTTAGTGATTCCTAGAGGAATACGCCCGCCTCCCAGTTAAGGTCCTCCTAGTGGTGTTTGTCTTGACAACAAACGATCCGGAGATGTGCCATTGAGACCCAACTGAAGAGGTAACTCTTTGACGTCTAATTCGATTATAAAATCAGACCAGCCATTGACCCCAAGAGGTACGCTAAGGGCTGAATTAATTTTGCCCAAGTGGTGCTTGTCCTAACGACAAACGACCGGAGATGTGCCACCAAGACAATTTTAAAGAGCTTCCGATGTGCGGCCCAGCTAAAAAGCCAAACCGACTGCCGTCCCCAGAGGGCACATCAAAAACTGGGTCACGACTTTGAGAAGCGCCCAATCCCCAAATCGTGAATTGGTCAATGAACCCAGCAAAGGGCACGCTACTTTTCCCGACTAAGATGGCCCGAGTGACACCTGTACCCGAGTAAGTCGTGTACAGCACACGCCCCTTTTAGGGCATGTCCTCAGGGGCTTTAAACCAAAACCCAAGTCTTGAAACGATGATTTTAGGGCTTCATTCCATTCCCGCCTTGCACGGAAACGAAACGTTGCCCACTTCCTTTTAAGCGAAGCCTTCCGGGGAGTTTGAACCGGCATGCCTACACTGTGCGCCCCAAGCCGTTCACCTCCTTGAGACTCCCCGCTAGGGTTTTCGTGCTTTCGCCGCCTCCGAGCAATCCTAGCATCGCCGCCATCGCCGAGCCCCAAATCCACCACATTCCAATGGTGGGGGACTGGGCTACCTCAAACACCACGGATGAGCGGCTGCAAGCCCTCGTCGACGCCGGCGTTCTCCCGTCGCCAGAGCTCATTGATTGGCGCGCTGCCGTAGGTGAATCCTCCCCCACTCCTCATTAAGAGGAGATTGTTGTCTTCGAATCCTTTTTCTCCATGCTGTTCGGACTCCCGCATCCTCCTTTCTTCGCGGTTTGCTCCACCATTATGGGATTGAGCTCTTCCATTTGAATCCTAATTCCATTTTTTCAACTTTCGATTTTTGTTCATCTTTGCGAGGCTTTTAAGGGATCGCTCCCATTTCGCCCTTTTCCGCCATCTCTTCTTCTTGAAGGCCTACCCCACCGACAATGCCCTAAGGCCGTTGGCGGGGCTGGGTTCCAACTCCAGAGCGGCCTCAAGAAGGAGTATTTCGCCTTGCCGCTTCGGACTTCTCTGAAGGGGTGGCATCAGGACTGGTTCTATTGTTCCAATCCTCCCCCCAGTCTTCCTTGTTTTGATAGGAGAAAGCCCCGAGCTTCCTCTTCCTGGAACTCTCCCCCTCTTTCCTCTGAAATGGATCAGGTGACCGAGTTACTCGGCCTGATCCAACATCTCAAAGAAGGGGGTTGACCGTTGTCGCTATCGCTGTTTCCTTCACGAAACGCCGTGTGCAGCCCCTCAAGGAAAGGATCAGGCTCGGGTTCGAGTATACCGGGCCATCCAATTCTACTAGAGAAACGGATGTTCCAATCTCTAATTCCGACGCCATCGATCGACTCTCCGAGTTCTTCGCTCCCGGGACTATTTTTTCAAATCCAGGGAGCCCCAGGAGCTTTTCCCTCAACCATCCACCTCCTAAGGTAAGGTTCGAATATACTCTTTTGTTTGTGTTGAACTCCGGGCAATCCTGTTGCTCAAGCTTTTTATTTGGGGATGCCTTGCTCCTATGCAGAGCCGCCGGTCTTTCGTATCCGCGGCCCCTACTCCTGATGCTCCTGCCAATAAGGGCGAGAAGCGTCCAGGGGGGAACCTGAAGATACCCCGGCCACTAAGAAAGGCAAGGGCCCCGCTCCCTTAGTAGAGGAGAAAGTCCCGCCGCCGGGAGGACGCGGCCCGCATGGCTCGGGGCCAAAGGTGGGTGAAGCTCCCAAAGGAGGAGCGAGCCAACCAACTTCGGCTTCCGGGTGTAGTCCAGGGACTCATCCCCCAAGGACAGGTGGTAGCACGACGCCGAGGGGGGAAAAGAACTCAACCCCTCAGGCTAGGCCGAGAGGCCCGACTGACGCCTGCTCGAGCGGAGCTTCTTCCCGAAAGGGGGCCGGCATCAAGATTAAGACCACCAGCCGGTAAGCGCAACTCCGCCACCTCGTTGATAGTCTTTCTTTGCATCTTCTCTGACCGAAGTATTCCCTATTCCAAGAAAACCATCGGTAGAGGTTCCATGGAGTCGCCCGACCGAGCCGGCATCAGGGCCTGCCAAGCCGAGTCAAGGAGCTCCTCCTCCTCCACCCGATCAGGTGCCCCGCCAATGGCCGGCGGGGAACAGGCTGAACCGGAGGAGGTGCTACGCCATGCCTCCGACCCAAGCCCGTCTGCCGAGAGCAGCGCGGGGGCTGAGCCAATGGTCGAAGAAATCCTCCACCAGCGCCCATCTTCCCCAGAGAAGACTGAGCCAAAGCTCTCGGCGGGCTGGAGGGACGAGGCCGGAAACTGGGCCCTTGTTGACGATGAGGCCGAGGCAGAGATGAGGAAGGTCCTCTTTGAATATGCCGCCGAGTGGGGCCGAATGGTTCAGGTAAGCTTTTTGATTTGCATGAACTTGATCACAAATCTTCTCTTGCTTGAGTTGGGACAGTGACCATCCTTTGTCCTTGCAGGAACTTGGTGATTATTCCGAGAGGGAAACCAAGTTCCTCAATTACTTCCTCCCCCAAATAGAACGGATTAAGTCCATGGAAGAGGAGGTCATCGGGGCCCGGACCGAGGCAGCCAAGGAGCGCCGAGAGTTGCAGGCCCGGATCAAGGAACTGCAGGACGAAAAGTTCAACCTTGCGGGTTCCCTCCGGTGTAAGTGCTTTGACCTGAGTCAGAATTTGTTTGTCTTGTGTGTGACTGGGTGACGCTATGTACCACACCTTGTGCAGCACGCGACGCCATGATCACCAAGCTTCAGGCGGAGAGGCTGGAGCTGGAGAAGTTGGAGGCAAAAGCCGTCGCCGAGTTGGAGGGTAAGCCCCCAAACCCAACCGGCTCTAAACCCCCGGTGTCTACACGGTTATGTAATCGTGTATTCCTTGTTCTTTGACAGAGCATAGGAGGAAGACGCTAGCGCAGTATGACGTTCTTCAGGAGAACGCCAAAATCGCGTAGGCGCGGTATGATGAGCTTTTGGCGGTGGTGGAGCCTACTCGACGCCAACTTTATGCTGGCGAGGACGAGCCGTGCTCTCGGGCTGAGCTGATCCAGAGGTGGACCGAAGCCCCAAGCAAGCAAGGCGCGGCTCGGGAAGTCGGCTCGACGAGCTCCAAATAAGTCTTTGGAAATCGTCAAGTCGCATTATCCTCGAATCGATCTTGACGCCGCCAAGGAACCGCTTCTTTCGGAAGAGGAGGAAATGGCGCTGCTCGAGGAAGTGAAGCCGACCGCCGAATGCCTTCTGGACAACTTAGAGCTAGATTTTCTGTGAAAGTATAGGAACTCATAAATTATCCATGTACATGACTTTCCATTTTTTGACATGGCCTAAGCTAACCATCTTCTCTCTGCTTAAGTCATGGCTCTGGCCCGAATAAATTGTGTTCCGTTGTTACTTGGAACAATTTATGCAAGGCTTTGTCATAGACTTAAAAGAAAAAATCGATTAGGTATTGGTTAGGCGCAGACTGCACCTAATTAGGTGTAGCCCCCGACTTACTAGCCTCAAGGTAGTAAGTCGTGTCAAATGAATAGGTTAGGTGCGCGATTGCGCACCTAATTAGGTGTAGCCCCCGACTTACTACTTAATTGACGTACAAATAAGTAGCAAGTCAGAAATTGAATTGCATAAGCGTTGAAATAATGTGAGTGAAAACTTATCTTTATTTATTTGTAAACACGGATTACAATAGCCGTCAGGTATAGTCCCGATGCGATTGCTTGATGTTCTTTTACTTCGGCAATCCCCCGGGCGTGCCGCCGAGTGACGAGAAGACGTCCTGATCTATCTGGGGAAGAGCGCCGGGCACCTCTTCACTCATCGTCCTCGCCATGCTTGATGCCCGACTTAGTCGACTTCTTGTTTGGTAGATTGCCCTCGTCGCGAAGGGTGGTGGCCGCCTGCCGAATCTTGTCCAACCCAACTGCCACCTCTACGGACTGAGCGAAGTCACAGTTTCCTTATCGAGGAGACGGGAAAACTTGACGTCCCCACGGACCGTGATTACGCCCCGCGGACCTGGCATCTTCATAACCAAGTAGGTATAATGTGGGACGGCCATGAATTTGGCTAAGCCCGGCCTTCCCAAGATCGCATGATATGCGGTCTCAAAATCAGCCACCTCAAAACTGAGGTTTTCCGTCCGGTAATTTTCCCGAGTCCCAAAGGTGACAGGGAGAGTGATTTTCTCGATTGGCACCGATGAGGTTCCCGGAATAATACCATGAAACGGCGCTTCCGTCTGCTGGAGCGCCATCTTTGGAATCTGCATCTCGTCCAAAGTTTTAACGAAAAGGATATTTAATCCACTCCCGCCATCAACCAGGACCTTGCGCAGTCGGACGCTCCGCACCACAGGATCCAGGATGAGTGGATACCTTCCCAGGCATGGGATGTGATCTGGATGATCTGAGCGATCAAATACGATCAGAATTTCAGACCATCGGAGATACCCGGGGGTCACCGGGATAGCTGCATTGATTTTTCGATCGGTAAGCTTTTGCTTACATTTGGACTCATATGCATCCGATCCCCCGAATATGTAGCTGAGCTCTCGCTCAGTTTCTTGGTAAGCATCGCCCTCGGGAGGGTCGCGCTTGTCATCTTGCTTGACATCTCTCGGAGTGTCGCCGTTGTGATCCTCAGTGAGCTTCTTTAAGATGTTGCAATTCTTGGCCGTGTGCTTCCCGTTTGGGTGGAAAGGACACGGCGCCTCCATGACTTTGTTGTAGTCGGCGGGTCGAGGTGGCCTTAGCCGACCCTCGCCCGCATGCCGCTACCATCTCTTCACCCTTGCGCTTCTTGTCTTTCTTGGAGGATGACTCGGGCTTGTCCTTCTTGCCTTCATGCCTTGGGTGATCCACGGCCTTCGGCTAGGGCATCCGAGGCGATAGATATCGATCCGCCAAGGCGAACATTTCCTTGACGGTGGTCGGAGGCTTCTGGGACATCTTCTTGATTAGGTCGGGGTCGCGAACTCCTTTCTGGAAGGCTGCGACGACGACCGCCTCTGAGATCTCCCGGATTGTGTTCTTCTTGGTAAAACGCCGAATAAAATCGATCGAATTCTTTGGAAGGCCTGCGAGCCAGTTCTGAGCCGGAGAGGTTAACATGACGGGCAAATAGTTTGCCATCACATCGTATCCTCCACGCGCGGCCTTGATCGCCAGGGAATAAATCTGCAACCAAGCCTCGGGATCCTGTTCTCCATCAAATTTCACAATGCCTTTAGGGTTGAACCCTTGAGCGCTTTACTGACGGAGTCGGGGTGAATGCCTTGATCCCGTCAATCAGCCCATCCGCGGGGGAAGGAGATCGTCGGGGGAGATTTTGACGTGGTGGAGAACGGCGCCAATCTTCATCTCGCTCCCTGCGCCAGGCTTCGATGTCTAGGCGAAGGTCGCGGCTTGCACTCCGGCGGGCGTCTTGCCCACGATTTCGCGTGTGCCGACTGCGCCGAGTACTACTTGTAGCAGTCTGGCTTCTGGCCGAGTTGGCTGGTTGATCCCGAGTGCCTTGAACAGCCGCTGCTATCACCATGGCTTTGACTTGTTCCATGATCGGCGTTGCGGGGTTGTTCTCTCCAAGTAAAGGATCAACATTGTCTAGGAGGGTCTTGCAGGCGAGGAGGTTCTGCTGTGGTGTACGGAAGACCGAGTGATCTCCCATGCGGATTTGAAGCAGTTCCTCCCGAACTTCCCGTGCACGACCACGTAGTTGGTCGCGCAAGTCTTCTCCGCCTTCGCGGTTTGGTTCGGCTCCAGCCTCCCCCGTGGGGCGCCGGGCCGACCCAGAGGCTTGGCCATCCAAAGACGTGACACCGCGGAAGTCGGGGATCCCATTGACACTCTCTTCCGACTCGGATTCCGAGAAGGAAAGGCTCAACTGATCCCGATTCGTTGGCTCGTCGATGGGAGTGATTATAACTCCCACCTCTCTTGCAGGATCTCTAGTCAAAAGAGGATCCGACTGAGTTTCGGCAGAACGAATCTGCTGGAATCTTTCAGCCGAATTGACCAGACCGAATGGCATAACCACTCGGGGAATTAACCGGGTAGGAGTTGTCCCTGAGTTTTGGCTCAGAAAGCTCGTCCTGGTGTGTACATGCCGTGTTCCGCCTCTTGTTCCAGATAGGAAAAACCGGCACGTTATCCGATGGAAAATAGCGGCCGAGTTTCCAAATCCAAACGGGGCAAACCACGACAGAGGGATCGTGACCACCGACTGGATCTGAGAGCGATCCAGGCCAGGAATCAGATTGCGGCTCGATCCTTCGTTAGCACAAGTTGCTGGTAAGGAGAGGAGTGGTAGATCCCGACCAAAACCGAAGGGAAGCCCCGCGGTAGGCCAATCAAGATCGTCATCATCAGATCGGATCTCCTCCGGATCAGAATCTAGGGAAGAGATCCCAAAGTGGTGAGGCTCGGCCGGAGTCGCGTACCATCTCCCCCGATAATGTGTGGACCGAACAAAGTTCGGCTCACATAACCGAAGCTCTCCGAAGTCCCCGGCAATGAAGCCGAGATCTCCGAAGATGAAGCCTTGGCCGGGAGCATAGGTTAAGACGAATCCACCAATGGAAGCCATCGAGGTCGATGTAGTTGATCGTGACGCTTGCCCCTACCTTGTGTGCCAACTGTCGACGATTTGCGTCGGCAATATATTTTATGGGGCGACGCGAGAGATCACAACTACGATGGTAGCACAGGAGGGCAATTTATACAGTTCGGCCCTCGGCGAGTAATACCCTACTCCTGTGCTCGTGGATTGTATTTGGGTGGATTCTGATGATGATTACAAGATGGAAGATTTGATGTATGAACTAGAGGCCCCGGACCCCCTTTATATATTGTAGGGGGTCGGGTTACAGATAGAAACCCTGGTCTGTGTTTGGAAGATATAGATATAACGATGCAGCTCGCCTATATCCATGTCTCATGAATAGGAAACGAATTCGTTTCCTTGTAGGTTATCTTTAGCCGCGCCGCCTTCCAAGCCTGCCTTCTGGAAGGCTCAATTGACTCAGCCCAAGGAGGCGGTATGTCCTGTAGTGTATCCTTGGACACCCAGGGCCCATGTTTTCCACACTACCTCCTTCCACTATATAAAGGGAGGCAGGGGCCCCTAGTTCGGGAGATGAGAGAGGACAACGGGGGGGGGGGGGACAAGAGAGGAGAGATCACATCGATCCATAGCCATCCTCAACATTGATCCATCGAGATCAACCCCAATACAGTCCACGAGCACAAGAGTAGGCTATTACCTCCACCGCAGAGAGCCCGAACCTGTATAAATTTGTTTCCTGTGTTACCATCGGGTTTTGGTCTTACGCATAGTCCCATAAAGTATATTGCCGACATAATCCGTCGACACACACCGGCCCAGAACCAGCATGCAGCCCACCTGCTCCTGGAGCACCCTCCAGTAGAGTTGGTCGGGGATACCCTAGTCGCACCATGGCTAAGGGACATCGCTCGCCTTGTAGACACGGCTCAGCCCCGCAAGGAGACGTCAGATCGACCAGGTACCTCGAGTACGCCGTAGTCGAAGACGCGTGTGCCTCGCACGCACGCTTCTAGCCATCTGAGCCAGGAGCGCTCCGGTCGCGGCGACCGGAGCAAGGGAAAGGGCGTTCGGGATGCAGCCTTCACCGGCATGGAGGGCCATGCACTAGCCCGAGTACCAGCCCGAGCGCCCCACGGACGGGACGGGTGTGATGAATACCTAAGGACGCACCTGGAGGAGCGCCACCGGCAGCGCGGCGAAGACTTGCGCGACACGCTGCAGCGTCATCGTAGGCAGGCGCGAGCCCAAGAGGAGAGAGAGGGTTCCGCCGATGATGTCGACTACTTTGGCCACAAAGAGGAGGAGGCTCTCTCTTCTGAGTCCCATCCGAGCCAGGGCTCCAGCAGGCAGTGCCAAACCCCGTACAGCTTCGGGTGCCAGGCATTCTCCTCCCGGCTGCATCGCCTGGCGTGGCCGGAGAGATTCCGTCTGGCACCCCTCGATAAATATGACGGCACGACTAACCCAGAAGAGTTCTTGTAGATCTACACCACCGTCGTGCAGGTGGCAGGCGGATCCAGGAAGGTCATGGCGAACTACCTCGCGACAATCTTGACGGGCTCTGCCTGTTCTTGGCTGTTGAACCTTGCACGGGGGTCGATAAGCTCATGGGAGGAGCCGTGCGACCAGTTCGTAAGGCTGCTCCGGGGGCCGAGTCTGCCTCCCCGTCACCTTTGGGGACGCAGACAATTACCGTACGGAGCTAGTCGTCTTCGAGGTTGCTGATTAATTTCAACCTCCCGTGCAATGCCTTACTTGGCCGACCGGCTGTGGTCAAGTTCATAGCGGCCACCCACTATGCTTACATGGTGGCGAAGATGTCGGGGCCCCGCGGCCCCATCGTCATCAAGGTGGACAAACCAGAGGCCCTGCGTTGCAACAAGCAGGCCCTGGACATGGCCGACGCAGTTTGTGCGCAGCCAACCGACACTGCCTACCCAGGGGCTCCTCCGGCGAAGACCCGTGCTTTGCCCGTCTCGTCCGGCAAGGTTAAGGTGGTCTCCCTGAGCGAGGCCCAGCCAGCGAAGATAGTAAGGTTGGCGCCAACCTCGGCTCCAAATAGGAAGATGTGCTCGTCACCTTCCTCCGATCTAATTCGGACGTGTTTGCTTGGCATCCGTTTGACATGGTTGGGGTTCCTAGGAAGGTGATCGAGCACCGATTGGTGGTGCTTCCGGGAGTGCGTCCAGTCCGGCAGAAGGTCCGGAGGCAGGCACCAGAGCGCCATGAAGCTATTCATGAAGAAGTTGAGAAGCTACTATGCGCGGGTATTGTCAGGGAGGTCACTCACCCCGTGTGGCTTGCCAACCCCGTGCTCGTCAAGAAATCCAACAGGAAGTGGCGGATGTGCATCGACTTCACCGATCTCAACAAGGCCGACCCAAAAGATTCATACCCACTGTCACGCATCGATCTCCTCATAGACTCTACGGCTGGGTGTGAGTTGTTGTGCTTTCTAGATGCATACTCCGGGTACCACCAGATTAGCATGGCAGAGGAGGACGAAGAAAAGACCGCTTTTGTAACCCCGATGGGCGTATATTGTTATTTTAAAATGGCTTTCGGGTTTAAAAACGATGGTCCCACTTATCAGTGCGCTATGCATGTCTCATTTCGACCACAGATTGGGAGGAATCTTGAAGTCTATATTGACGACTTGGTAGTGAAGGTCAAGAAGAGTGAAGGATTGATCGGCGACCTGGAAGAAACCTTCGCCAACCTTCGGAAGTATCGCCTGAAGCTCAACCCAGAGAAGTGCGTGTTTGGTGTGCCATCGGGAAAGTTGTTGGGTTTCCTCGTGTCCAGTCGGGGCATTGAGGCAAATCCCGACAAGATTGCAGCCATTGAACACATGAAGCCACCGACTCGACTCAAGCATGTACAGTGCCTTGCCGGTTGGCTGGCATCCCTTGGGCGGTTCGTAGCCCGCTTGGGGGAGAAGAGCCTCCCGTTTTTCAAGCTGATGAAGAAGACCAACCACTTCGAGTGGACCCTGGAGGCACAGCAAGCATTTGAAGACATGAAGAAATAACTCTCCTCTCCTCCAGTCTTTGCGCCTGGGCTGAAGAGCCGCTTCTATATGTCGCATGCTACTACACGTGGTGGTGAGTGCGTCTTTGGTCGCCGAAAGGGATGGAGTCCAGAGGCTGGTCTACTACGTCAGCAAAGTTCTACAAGATACGGAGACCAGGTATCCACGGGCCCAAAAGATGTTGTACGCTGTTCTGGTGGAGTCTAGGAAGCTCCGGCACTACTTCCAAGGGTGGAAAGTCACGGTGGTCACCGCCTTTCCTCTTTAGGAAATCCTCCACAACCGAGAAGCTGGGGGCCGTGTCACCAAGTTATCGATAGAGCTGGGGGAGTTCTGCCTCAAGTTTACCCCCCGCACCGCCATCAAGAGTCTAAGTACTGGCCGACTTTATCGTAGAATGGTCACGTTGACGATCTGGTGAAGCGACACCGAGCCCGCTCAGTGGACCCTATTCTTCGATGGTTCGTTCAGAATCAAGGGCGCAGGGGTTGGGGCGGTTCTAATCTCTCCGACCGGAGACACTCTTCTGTATCTGGTCATCCTCGACTACAAGAAGGCCACCAACAACGTCGCCAAGTACGAAGGCTTGCTGGCGGGACTGCTGTAACATCCCTATTTTTCAAAAATCTTGAAAATGCATAATCATGGCATCATCACATGTGGATCCAAACTTTTTAAAATAATTTTTGAAAAATGTGCATGTTACTATAAATATTTTCCTAAAAACCTATTTAAGGATTCAATTTTTAAAATAATTCATTTAAAATTTGTCTAAATTATTAAAAATCTATTTTGGCAATTATTAGATTGACAATTTCAAATTAGGTTAGGAAATAACCAATTAGTGGAACTCAAATTAAATAAAGATTTTGCATCAAATTTAAACTAATTGGGTTTAGCAAAAACATAATTTAAGCCCTAACCATAATTCCCTACTTTCTCCTATCTCTATGACAAGTGGGCCCCACTGTCATTTCCTCCCACTTGGGAAATTCCCTTTTTGGCCTTTCCATTTTTGGTAATTCCCCTTTTTGCCCCCTTTCCCAAATGGGATATTACCCAAATGGCCCTAACCTTCCCTTTTCCCCTTTTGCCCTCCCTCTCTCACACATTTTACCCCCTTGCCCAGCCCCCCCGTGCGTTTCTCCCACGCTACCCCCTCTCTCTGACCTCCCTCTCGGTTTCTCCCCCTCTCACTCCCCACTGTCTCCCTCAATCCACCTAGGTAGCTCCTCCCTAGCCCGATTCCTTCTGCCACCTCCCTCCCCCTACTCCACTGACTCCATTTTAGCAGTCACGCCCGCCATTGGGCCAGCCGCCCAGGCGCCGTCGCTTCCACCGCAGGTGATTTCCCCCTTTTTCTCCCTCTTCTCCCTCCTTAGCCCCCTAGGACATCTTCCCATGGCCGCCCGTCCCTTCCACCGGGCCGGGGTGACGGCGACCTCCTTCTCCATGGGGCCTCGGCCTCGGCCTTGCCCTCCTCGGTCCTCCTTCCCTCGCTGGCCGCTCAGAGCTTCCCTCACCTTCCCTTGCTCGCCACCACGCCCCTCCCTCATTGCCGTTCGTTCGGCCGCAGCGAGCCCGCCGCTCTTGACCTCGGCGCCATTGGCTTCGCCGCCGTCGCCCTCGGCAATCAACTCTACCGAGCCTCCTCCCTCTCCTCCTTCTTTGCCCTCGCTCTCACTGGCCGTGGCGAAGCTCATCATGGAATCGGCCACCGCCGAGCCGCCCCGCCATGCTCTGCTCTGGTCGCTGACGGGTGGAGCCCACCCGTCGACCACCCTCCTCAAGACTCCCTTGTGGCCGCAGCGAGCCGCGTTCCTCCTCCAGCTGGTCGTCACTTCAAGCATCGAAGCCTTGTCACTACACAAGACTTGGGCCGCCTCAAGACACCCGCCATGGCTGCCACTGAGCCACAGACTGGGTCATTGTACAAAGGCGAACCTGTCGTAAAGCTCCTTCTTTTGTTTTTGTTTACTATTTTTCTATAAAATATAGCTTATTAATTCCATATTTGTAATTCCACAAACCCAAAAATTTCAAAATAAATTTCATAATGTTTGTAAAAATATGTTCTATCCATATATGAATTTTAAATAAATATTTGTGGATTTTGAATTTATGTTTAAATTGATAAAATGGGTGAGGAATCTTTAAATATTGATATTTAGATAAATTTGAAGTTAACAAAATTACAAATGAATTTTGATTTCACCAGAAGATAAAAATTTATCATTTTAGGATAGTTTTTGCATAGCATGATCATACATATCATTTTAAATTTTAATTGAACATTCATGTTTATGTTTGGTTGTTATTGTTTGATTAGGTTTTAACGACGATAGTTTCACGACCAATCCCCCGGAGGATCACCAGGAATTTGCTGAGCAAGGCAAGTGCTGAACTTTGTGTCCTATGGTTTCGAAATTCAATTTCTTAGAAGTTTACAAAATACATTTTATATTTAAAACTAAAAATGCTAATCACTTAGCTGCTTAGTTAACACCCAATCAATAATTATTCTGTTAAAATACTCCTTGCTACCCTAGGTTATTAAAATTGCTAATATTAAACTTCACCCTTGAATTAGGTTTTGCAATAATGCTTAGAAATGCTTAGTACTGAATCGTTGTTCATTCTTGATATATGCAATTATTAAATGCTTGTTTAAATGATGGATTTAAAAGGACAGTGGGTGCTGTCAAGTTTGCAAATAGGTGTAGTTGGGATAGTAGGTGCTATCGGATAAAAATGTTTTGCAAAACCTGATCGGGGTGGATGGTTGTAAGGTGGGTGCGATAAGCACGAGATCTTGGGCCCAAGTGGGAACCACCACGTCCCTAAGGACCGATTCCTTGAGGTAGACGAGCTAAGTACAACAAAGGCGCCATGAGTGCCTGTATGGGCGGGCCCTGGTTGAGTACCCTTCGGACTCTTAGTCAGGCATTCCAGGTGGAATAGGGAGTGGGCATCTGGATACATCTATAGAGTCGAACCTTCCTGTGTGGTTGGGAGTGGGTATCCAGGTGTGTCCATAGAGGGAACCTATCGGCACAAGAGGGGCATCGGTGTGGAAACCTTAGTGGGAATGCCGGACTAAGGGAAGGTTGTGGTGAAAGACCTTGTGGTGATCATTTTCCTTTGGGTGATTCCTAGGAGAACTCACCTGTCATGGGTAAAGCGTGCGACCTCTGCAGAGTGTAAAACTATCATGATAGCCGTGTCCACGGTCATGGACGGACGACGGGGAGCTGCCTCATGGTACTTCTTCTCTATTTGTTTTCAAAATGGTGTTTCAAAGGAAAACCACGATTGCGGTCATGTGTTTTGGTTTTTCTCCTCATAGTGGGTGCTGTGAGCGGTGAGGGTATCTGCACGGTGGGTGCCGTGTGTAGCCAGGTTGGGCAAAAACCAGTGGGTGCCGGAACTTCAAAGAAATTGATTCAAACATTTGTTTTTCTCAACACGTTTTAAATCATTTTATAAAACCTTAGGTAAAATTTTGTAAAATTGGCTTTATGCAAAAAGAACCCCTAACTCTCCTTTGTCAAGCCTTAGATGCATGGTAGTCAACCTTGCTTGTTGAGTATAAAGTATACTCACCCTCGCCTTTTTATCTTGGTGCTCATTCAACGGCGGGTGAGGTGAACAGCAATGGAACTCCGAGGAGGAGATGTACCACGACAAAGGATCCGCCGCCGGGATCCAAGACGAAGAGTACCTCGACACCTAGGATTGCGTTCCTCCAGCTCTGCCTGTGGGGATTTGCCTTGGCTTTCTTCTTTTGGAGTTATCAGTTGTAATATAAAAACTCCGCTTTTGTAAGGCCTTCGTGCCGAACTAATGTAACCACGCCAAAAGGCGCACTCTGATGTAAATTTATGTAAATTAATCATCACGGTTGTGATGCAAATTCTGTATCTGTGTGTGCTAGCTACTGATCCAGGGACTAGCATAGGTAAAGCACAGGTGGGACCTCACCTCCGCCAGGGGGGTCCCGACAACTGCGCGCCGCTGCCTCGCTGGGCATCCGGCGTCTCCACATCAAAGGTGATTCCCTACTGGTCATCAATCAAGCGTGGAAGGAGTTTCAGTGTGCTGACCCCATGATGTCAGCTTACCTGGCGAAAGTCAGAAAAATAGAGCACCGTTTCGACGGGGTGGAGTATATCCACGTCCCTCAACATGACAATCATATGGCGGACGATCTCTCGCAGCTCGCTTCCTCAAGGACCCTTGCCCCGTTCGGTGTCTTTGAAGAAAGACTTACGCGACTGTCCGTCGCAACCCCTGATCCTGGTGGGGACGATGGTCCACCTGCCGCAGCCTCCAGCTCAGGAAGGGAGGGTGCAAGTGCCGCCAATGTGGCATCGGCGGAAACGTCTGGCCAGGCGGAGTACCCAGGCGGTCACCGTGTGGTTGCCACACTTGGCCGGGAAGGTCAGTGGATGGATCCGATCCTGGCTTTCCTGCGGGACCAAGTGATCCCCGACGATGATACGTCAGCCAAGAAAATTGCACGCAAGGCCAAGTGCTATACTCTAGTAGGTGGGGACCTAAATCGCCAGAATAGAAACGGAGTTCTTCTGAAGTGCATCACTCGGGAAGAGGGGAGCAGGCTGCTCTCTGATATCCATGGAGACATCTGCGGGAGCCACATGTCTAGTCGGACCCTCGCCAGTAAGGTGTTCCGTCAAGGATTTTATTGGCCTACTGCCCTCCAGGATGCTTGAATCGTGCCAGTTCCACACCAAGCAGATCCACCGACCAGCCCAGGCGCTGCAAACCATCCCGCTCTCCTGGCCGTTCGCGGTCTGGGGGCTGGACATCTTGGGACCATTCCCGTGGGCCACAGGGGGCTTCACCCATTTGTTCGTTGCCATCGACAAGTTCACCAAGTGGGTCGAAGCCGAGGCGGTGCGCATTGTTACGGCGTCCATTGTGATCAAGTTCTTTCGCGGGATCTTCATACACTTTGGAGTAGCCAACCGCAACATCACCGACAATGGCACCCAATTCACCAGCACGGCGTTCCTGGACTTCTGCGAGGAGATGGACACTAAAGTATGCTTTGCCTCAGTGGCCCATCCGTGGAGCAATGGCCAGGTGGAGTGTGCCAACGCGCTGGTGCTGAGGGGCCTCAAGACAGGGGCATTTGATCAGCTTCTCAAGCGCAGAGCGCAATGGGTGGAAGAGCTCCCGACGGTATTGTGGTCACTCCATACCACGCCCAGCCGGGCGACCAGAGAAACCCTGTTCTTCCTGGACTATGGAGCGGAGGCTGTCTTGCCTTCTAAGCTGTCCCTGGGCTCACCACGCGTTGCGGCGTTCAATGAAGGAGACCAGGATGCCCGGCGGCAAGAAGAAGTCAACTTCCTGGAAGAAGTCCGTGACCGGGCGGCCCTGCGTGCTGCTCGGTACTAGCAGAGTCACAGACGGTAGCACGCCACCTGGGTTCGTGAGAGGACACTAGCAGTGGGTGACCTCGTCCTGCGCCGAGTTTAGGCTCAGGCTGGTTGCAATAAACTGTCTCCCTAGAGGGAGGGCCCCTATAAGGTGGTCTCTGTCTCTCGACCCGGGTCGGTTCGGTTGGCCACAGAGGACGGCCGGGAGTTGGTCAACTCTCAGAACATAGAGCTGTTGCGGAAGTTCTATCCGTGAAAGGTGTAAGTACCCTGTAATTTTGTCTGACCAGCTAATGGACAGTTTTTCTCTCCCTTAGCTGGTCGGGGGCTGCAAAATATATAAAGCATGATCAGTTTGCGCTTTCGGTTATTTCTTCCCTGTATCTGTGTCTTGCACGGACGACCTGTCCAGATGTTGCTAGTATTGGCTTTGCGTTGTTGTCGTGTGTACCTATACCCTGGCGGCCCCTTAGCAGTAAAGTGCACGCCCAGCGTCTGCATCGAGCAAGGAAGGGCGATTGGATGGTGAGTCTGGCATGGTGCTCAATGCGGGCAAGGCACCCTATGCCACCGCGAGCACCGCTGGCCAACCACCTCTAAGGACCCTCAACCTTAACCGTGCAGCGCTGTGGTCTGATCCTAAGAGATTGCAAGGGTATAACCTCCGAATGGTGACGGAAAAGCGACAACCCAGTACGTGCCAACTAGCAGCGTCATGGCAAGGACTTAGGCAATTTCTACTCGCTTTTTCACGCAAGTATGAAATAACTCCCGCTCGCGTTTGGAGTGGTAATCTGTGATGGCAGGACAAGCCATGAAGGGGCTGATCTCCCGGTCAACGTAGAACGTCACGCGGCAAGCTCGGGGGCTGGCCGCCAGGCACCAAGTCATACAGACACACAATCATGCACAAGTACAAAGCATCCAGCTATAGGCGAAAGGTGATAATTTCATTAAGTTCGCAAAAGGATATATGTACGTGATTACAGAAAAAGAAGCAAAAGATAAACCATCGGCTGCGCCATCACTCGGCGTCGGCGATCTCGACGGCCCCGGCGTCATCCCCGGCTTCCTCCTCCACGGTAGCATCGAGGGGCGGAGCGTCCACCTTCATCAGCCTAGCCACATGCTCCGTGGCCTCACGCACGCGTGCCTGTGCCCCAGCCACGGCTCCCTCAATCTTGGCGACGGTTGCCAGGGGGTTGAAGGCAGGGTCGCGGCTGGCGTAGCAGGCTAGCACATACCCGGCGGCGGCAGTCACGGCGGCCTGCCCTTCACGCACAGACCGGTCGAACAGGGCAGCAAGAAGGCCGTCAAGAGCCTCGGTGACGTGAGTGATGCCAAGGGCGTACTGCGTCGCCATGGGCTCCAATGGCTCATTCAGCTCCACCCCGTGATCGCGAGCTCCCAGCTATGCGGCGAGAGGCGTATGAGCATGGCGGTGAATTCTGCAGGTGTGGCACGGTTAAGTCTCCACGCGCGCATGCCTTCTCCGTGCTCTTCGCCCTCGCCATGGCCGCCTATGCTCGGGCGAGCAGGGACTCCTTCTCCGCCTTCTCCTGCGCCAGCTCCTCTCACGGCAATGCCGTCTGCTGCACTAGCTGGGCCTCCTGGCGGGTGCTCGTCGTGGCATCGCATCGGTGAGATGTCGCACCTGCCAGCTCGACAACAACCTGATCGGTGGCGGAGGAGTCTCGAGGTGCAGCCGGGACGGAGCTAGCGACGACTCCGGTACGGTCGATGTCGGCTTGGGCCCCCCTGGGCGCTCGAGGACTCCGGGACAGAGTCTGACCCTATGGCGGCCGGCGGCGTGATCCCCTGGGTGTCCGGAGCGCCGTGGGTGTTCGTCCTGAACGTCACAAAAAATGCGCTGGCTCGAGCGAACGCAAGGGTAAGGTAGTTAAAATGAAAAGACTTATGTTGTAGGCGGAGCCCCAAAGCTGTAGGAGGCTGAGGGGAGCACGAGCCCGCTCCTCGGAGGGGCGGGCCTTTGGCCACCCCTCGCAACTGGCCTTTGGCAAGCAGTGGGCGGCGTGGGCGCCAATGTCGAAGCCGACGAGGGTGCTGCCGGCGCAGCGGGCATCAGTGGCGTAAGCGTCGGAGATGGAGCAGGCGACGCCGCTGCATCCCCCTCCGTCGAAGGTGCGGCGGTGTCAGAAGAAGACCTCATCCCCGCCGGGCCCGGAGGCACGGCGGGGCGGGAGGATGAAGAAGACCCACCGGCAGTACCGGTGGAGGTTGAAGCGGGAGCCGGAGCCGCGGTCCGAGTCCTCTTCGGGTCCAAGTCAGGAGCGTCCTCGGCGGCCAGCCGTTTGCCGGCGGCCCGGTCGTCGGCAGGGGCCCCATCCCTTATCACCATTGGGCCGCGGGCCGGCGTCGTGGCGACCCTAGTGGAGTCCATGGCGGGAAGGGACGCGACAACCCGAAGGCGCTCCACCAGCTCCAGAGTTCAGATGGGCTAGGCACTGGCAGCGAACTCGCGGTTGCTCGGCGCCGATGGCAGCAGCCCCGCCAACCACGAGTCCAGCGTGGCGGGGCTTAGGTTCCCGACACCTGGCGAAGGCATGAAGGTTCAGCAGCGAAAGCTAATCGTGGAAGACAATTAGAAGGAAGAATGAGGACTTACGGCCTGGATGCGTGTGGGTCACGTCGTCTTCGCCGGTGTACTGCCAGGCCAGACGGACGAGGTGGCGTAGGGGGCTGATCCGCCTGACCAGGAAGCCGGCGACCATCAACCCTCCGGTCAGTCCGGCGGCGCGCAGCTAGTCGACGTGGGCCACCATGGTTCGGAGCTCCGCCGAGTCCTCGACTAGGGAGCCCTAGTCGTCGTGGGCCTCCGCGGGCTCGGACGGCACCTCCAAGGTATCAATGCCGCTGTCGTCACGCCTTCCAGTTGGTCCTCATCTGGAAGGGCACGTAGCAGGAGGCAGAGCCGTCACGAAGACGGAATTGACAGCTCCCCACCGCGCCGCCGTCGGTGGCCGCCCGGCGAGCAGGCAGGCGAGCAGGCCCCGGCGCTGGGAGGACGCGTAGGAAATATGACCGTTGAGGCTAGTAGGCGAGTGACCAGCCCCGCGCAAGCAGGCGACAGGGCGTGGTCTGGCGTCTGAGTGGGCTTTGGGTCCCACTATCAGGTAGCCGCGTGGACGCGTAAGGCGGGAATAGGAAGGCTTCCTCCTGAAGATTTCTCCCAAATCGCACCAGATCGAAAGCATTAAATGCAAATGACCAAGCCTGACCGGACACATGGTCCGTCTCACAGCATGATTACCTACCCCTCTACGGTGTCGGCTAGACTGTGGCGGCCTGGTACGCGCGGTTCGAGGCCGAGTGGCGAGGCGTGCAAAGCGGGCATCCGCCCCGTTACCTCCGACTTGTCCCTCTATCAGATCAGGATGGTGGCAGGCAGCGGCAAGGATAGAGAGGCTAAGAGGGGTAGTGTCAACAGTAACCAGTGCAATTAATGTACCATCCTCTCTCCACTTGCCCCAGCCAGCCCCAATGTATATAAGGGGAGCCCTGTGCATGGAGAGGGGGGATCCGATCTGGGAGAATTTCCAACGAGCAACAAGAGCTCAAGCAGGAGTAGGGCTGTTACCCATCTCGGGTGCCCGAACCTGGGTAATCCCTGCGTGTTCTAGCCTAGTCTAATCCAGTTCATCTATGGGAGAGGAGAGGCGTTCTAGCTGTGAAAACCTCCTCTACCAAACACCGGACTACCCCCTCGGACAAATCTGCGGTTGAAATCTGACAAACAGCAGTGGTAACTATGTCGGTGACGGTGCAAGAGATTCTGGCAGAGGCAGCGTGACTACCTAATGGCGGCGGCGAATCCACAGCGATGACTGCCTCAAGTTGTTCTCCTCCGCAAATTGCTTTGTGATGTCACACGTAATAGATGTGTTTGGGGAAAATTTTTGGAGGCTGGTGGCGACGGGTTTACACGGAGATTAAAGGGGGGTTTATATAGGGGTGATTATGGGCTAATCTGGCCAAAATTTTGGGCCATTGGTTAGGATTTGGTTTAATCTATGATGAATGGGATAAGGTTTCGGTTGGGGATAAGATTAACCACGTGATTAACGTGTTAATGGCTGAGATTAGGTCGGTTAGGGGCAGGTTACCTCGAATCTAAGCAGGATAAGAATAGGAGATAGAGATTCTAGAGTAAATCAGAGATAAAACCTTCTTTTTTCTTGAAAATCAATTAAAATTGTCGGCGACTGGGAGGCGAGTCCCCGTAGCGCCAATGAGCAAGGAAAGGGGTGCGGTCTGGCTAGCCCCGCCTGTCCCGGACCGAGGCCGGCCTTGTGGCGGACGCTGCGAAGGAAAAGACCTTAGTCCCGCGCTGGCGCGGGCCGAGACCGGATGGAGGGATGATGACACGAGTGTTTTATCTGGTTCGACCTCCGCTGCGGGATAACACCCTCGTCCGATCTTCGTTTAACGCCGAGTTTAAACGAGTACAAGGGGGTGAAGTCCGGGCTTCGGGAAGCCCGGGCTTCGAGTACAGTAAGTGCTCAAGGCACTGCGTGTGTGTGCTCCTACCGTTACCTGGAAACGGAGAACTACCGCCGAGAACTAGAGCTCCTACGAGAATGCAAGTGCTCCTGTTCTACAGTAGCTATTCTCCAAGTGAGTTGTGTGTATGCCGAAGTCCCTGCCGTTGTTGTGGCCTATGCGCCCCTTTTATAGGCGCCCCTTGGCCACTGTAGCTTGTGTTGGTCCGTTGATTTGGTCGTTGCCTTTTCGCCACACCCAGTGGCGCATCGAATCCACCGATGTCGAGTGCAATCCTCAGACCCCGTCGGACCGCTATGATCAAGACGTGTCCTTGCCCATCTGGCGGTTAGCCGGATCGGCCGCCTACCCGTCAGCTTGTCGGCGCTCCCGGTCTGATCGCGCATTTAATTCTTGATGACCACAGGGACTCGGCGTATCTGTCCATGGCGTGATGATTTGCCTTGGGTCTGTTTTTGTACCTCGAAGCCGGAGGAAGCAAGAGGCCCGAGCTTCAAAGGCGGAAAGCTTCGGGCTCGACCTTACCAAGCTTCGGGCCGAGCTTGCGGCCCCGAGCTTGCCTCTGTGGGGCATGGGTAAGTAAGTGGGCGAAACTCCATGAGCCACATACTTTCCCCAACAGCTAGTCCCGAGCCTCGGCGGGGCGGTGGCGTCGTCGAGAGGTTTATCTAATGCGTCCTGGGCGGTAAAGCTTGGTTTTTCGCAGTAGGCCCCCATGACCTTGGCGGGAATCCCAAATCGGCGCGGTTGCCCGTGCCGCCTTCTTCTCCTCGGGTTCCACATCTCCCGGCGGGCGGGCGACGGTTCGTCTCCCCTCGCCCGTTTATATCAGGCGGTTTCCCCTTTTGCCATCTCTTCTCACGCCTTCTTGCACCATTCATGTTCCTTGTGCTACTGCGTTCCTTCGTCTTCTTCCTCCATCTGCCTTTTCGCCATCTTCCCTTCCGATCCTTCTCCCCCGATGGCGCCTTTCACGCTTGAGCCTCCTTCTTGAGGGCGTCTGAAGAAATTTGAAGCCGCCCGGCTTCGTCGAGGTCGGCGGGTGGAGGGCGGCCGGTCGAGAGGCGGTTCCTGTGCCTAAGAGCACGGAGTTCGTCTGCTTTGAGCTCTTCGCGATTCATGGGCTTCGGGTTCCGGAGTCTGATTTCGTCGAATCCGTTACGGCCAGTCTTGGGATCGGTAGTGAACCTCAATCCCAACTCGATCTGTTCTTGGCGATCTTGCGCACCTCTGCGAAGCATTCGTCGAGGTAGAGCCGACGGTCAGCCTCTTCCTCCACTTCTACGAGCTGACCACGACCAGCGGACACAATGCGGCGGGGTGCGCCTACTTCAAGCTCCGTCGTGACATGAAGTCCTCGTACCCGGTGTTCAAGGCCAAGGAGAATGTCGGGGGATGGGCGTCGCGGTGGTACTACGCCGAGAAGCCCGACAACTGCCGATTCTGGTTTGCCAGCGTGAACCCCGGAAGGTCTTGATGCCGACCTCGCTAGAGCCGGCGGAGTTAGCCCTGGCGGCCAAGATTCGAGACCTGGCCGGCCGGGGGCTCAACGGCTTCGACATTGTAGCCGACTTCACCAGGCACCGGGTGAGCCCGCTGAGGAAGCGGGTTTGCCCTTTCTTCGAGATCCACGGGTGGGACGACCTCTCCCGCGAAGGCACCTCCCGTAAGTATTTGTTCTTGCTCTTGCAGTCGTTTGCCCGAGCTTCTTCCCGAGTCTTGTTTGTGATGTTCTTCATTTTTTCTTCTTCGCAGCCTTGCCTCAAGACGACATGGTTCGAGTTGTGGGCCTCCTCTTGCCCGCGAGCCACAACGAGCCATCAGGTTCAGGCGTCCGCAACGTCTTGGATAAGGTACGTGCTCCTTCGGGCTTAGGCGCTTCTGGGGCGGTCTTTCTCGTGAGCTAACGCCACGTGGCCTATTTTTTGCAGGGGGAAGCGAGAGCGGGAGCCAGGCCCGCCATATCTGCGTCGGCGGCTGTCCCGGGGGCCGCCAGTCCGTCGACTTGCGGTGGCGCGAGCTTTCCCGGCGAAGGACGAAGCCACCTGCAAGCGGCAACTGGGAAAAATCGGCGATCGCTGGTTAAGGCTGCCCACGTATGGCGGCAAGCGCCCCGCGCTAGCAAATCCGTCTCCGACCCAGCCCGGGCTGGAGGTTCCCGGGCTCGAGATTCAGTCGGTGCGCGGGACACCCATCCGGCGCCGAAGAGGCGTCGGTTAGTCTTGGGCAGCGATGACTTCGGACGGCGAGATGAACGAGGCGGCCGTCGCACCGACGTAAGTCGCTTGTGCATGCCGGCATCTTCCGTCCTTTTCCTCTGTTGATTATGGCCCTCGGGCCGATCGTGTTCTAATTCTCCCTTGCTTCTTCAGTCGCGCTGTCCCCCCAAGCAGAGGAACCTATCCCGGTGCAACTAGAGGCAGTGGCCCGGGAGAATGAGCCTGCCAAGGGCAAACCCGGGCTCCGGGGTTCGAGGCCCTTCGCCTTCCACGGTAGCGCCTGACGGCGTCGCCCTCGCTGTGCTTGTGAAGGTGGAGACCGATCTTAGCCCGGCGCTGGCGCTAATCAGCGTCGGCGGACTTCGACCGGTGGCGCTCGACGACATCCGTGGCATTCGGGAGCTGTTTGCTAGAGCAACATACCGTTCCCCGCTGGGCCGCGAAGCGACGCTCTTCTTCTCGGAACTGCCCGTCCGGTCATCACAACAAGCGAGCATCGTTCGATCGCGGTTATGGGCGTGGCTCCGTTGACCGCCTCGGGGGGGATTTCGGCGACGCCATCGTGGGTCGAGCACCACCTTGGGATCGCCACATGGAGTCACCAAGAGGCCATCTGACTCCGGCCAGTCCCCGGCCAAACGCTTGAGGAATGGCTGGCGAATCATCTGGGGAGAGGACCTCCGGTGAACGCCTAGACGTAGACCGATTTCCCCGTAGCCCGTACCTCCATGCTTCTTGTACGCCAAGCTGTGGGGGAGGTCACCGAGCCGGCGGGAGGCCTGGTCGTGCTGGTGGGAGGAGCGGCCGTTCCCGTGGACTCGGCCGAACCTGCAGGAGGGTGGCCGAATTCGGGAGGCTTGGCCGAGCTTCTTTGGGAGGCTGGGAACTCGCGGCGAACTGGCCGAGCTGGTGGGGAGGCGGCCGAGCTGCGGAAGGCTGGCCGTGCTTCTTTGGAGGCGGCCGAGCTCGGGAGAGATGGCCGAGGGCCAAGCAACTCGGGCGACAGCTCGCCGCCAGTCGCGGCGCTCCTCGCCCAGGGTGTTCGCATGCTCGATGCGATGTCGCGACGCGGGTGGTGCAAGCGAATAAGCGCCTCGGGCTTGGTTTTTGTCGTCTTGTGTTTTCCTTGCTTCGGTCCTTCCTTTCCTTAGTTTATCCTCCGGGTGTAGATCTACCGCGAGCTTGTCGGCATGGCCTGCTCATTTGAGGCTAAGCACGATGCCGAATGGGAGGACCTGCGGTTGGAAGGCACGTGGTGGCGACAGGCAGCCAACGCCGCACGCGCCGAGCTTGAGGAAGCTCTCTCGAGCTCGGTCCAGGCGATAGCTCGGGAGGCTCGAGCCGCAGCGGCTGAGGCGGCCCTAGCCGTGGCGCAGGAGGACGCCAAGGAGGTTTCTCGCCGGTCGCTGGAGGCCCTTAAGGCCGAACGCGATCGCGCCCTTGAGTTCGAGGAGCGTCTCCGGTCGGTGGAGGCGTGACGTGTTGTTGAGCTTGCTCTGCGGCGAGGAGCGCGACCTCCTTGCCCCGAGCTTTCTGCATTTAAAGTCACTTTGAATCGCGACGGAGGGTCTCATCAAGACCCACCAGATCTGATCAGAGCCGGAGGTCGCCAATGAAGCCCTACGGGTCAAGATCACGACTTCCCGGCGAAAGAAGGAGCTCCTCGACCTTCGTGACCAAAGCGAGGAGTTCTTGGCGAGCCGGAAGCTCCGGTGCCAGCCTAAACCGTAGGCCCCTTTTTCTTCTTTTTGTTGGGCGATAATCCGGCCTGCCTTTGTAAATACCTTTGATTAATATAGTTGACTTGTTTTGACTTCTTTCCTTCGCCACTTCTTTGGTCCGCCTTCTCTTCGGAATGCCGAACGTCGTTTTGAATGTCGCGCCGTGTCCTGAGAGACATTCGCGTTCAGTCTTGGAAACGGTTCCACGTCGGAACTGCTTCCCGACGCCATTACTCCTAGGATCGCTTCGGCTTCCCGAATCCTGGCTATAAAAAGAGACCAATGCGTCGGTCACTTCTTATCCCAGACTCCTTTCTTCCGTACCTTTCCCTCTTGCTTCCATGGGATTCGACCCGGAGTTGGCGGAGCTCTGGGCAGACTTCGACCTCGCAATGGCCGAGATTGCAGAGGAGGAGGCGCTACGCCCGCGACATCGCCAGGTCGAGGCGCCGTTAAAGTCGTTCAGCGTCTTCGCGGGCCTTTGATCCGGTGGTGGGCGGCGCCGGTCGCGCCGCCAGCATGACGCTGCCGCCGCGGCTTTGGTTGAGGCTGCCCCGGCGCTTGCCGAGGTGGCCGATGTCATCGTCGGGTTTCTGGGACCCTTTGGCTGGGGCTAAGTGTAACCGCCTTGTGGGTCATCCCAGAACCCATTTTAATAAAGCTGTTTGTGGTTGTCGCTGCTTCTCTTTTGTTTTCTGTTGTTTTTCCTGCATGCAAACGAATGCTAGTAGTCGTATAGGCAAGAAAGGGTTGAAAACGTAGTATAGTCCTACCGATCCTAGCCCCCGAGCCATGTCCGAGCTTCTGAGGAGAAGCTCGGACGTGGCTTAGAGAAGATCGGAAGTCTTTTGATTGGGAATCTGATCTTGAAGAAATCGACCCTTAAGAAATCGACCCTAGCCCCCGAGTCATGTCCGAGTTTCTGAGGAGAAACTCGGGCGTGGCTTGGAGAAGATCAATTTTTGAAAAATCGACCCTAGTCCCCGAGCCATGTCCGAGCTTCCAAGGAGAAGCTCAGCGTAACAGAAAAGATCAATTTTGAAAAATCGACCCTAGTCCCCGAGCCATGTCCGAGCTTCTAAGGAGAAGCTCGGGCGTGGCTTAGAAAAGATCAATTTTTGAAAAATCGACCCTAGTCCCCGAGCCATGTCCGAGCTTCTAAGGAGAAACTCGGGCGTGGCTTGGAGAAGATCAATTTTTGAAAAATCGACCCTAGTCCCCGAGCCATGTCCGAGCTTCCAAGGAGAACCTCGGGCGTGGCTTAGAAAAGATCAATTTTTTTAAAAATCAACCCTAGTCCCCGAGCCATGTCCGAGGTTCTAAGGAGAAACTCGGGCGTGGCTTGGAGAAGATCAATTTTTGAAAAATTGACCCTAGTCCCCGAGCCATGTCCGAGCTTCTGAGGAGAAGCCCGGACGTAGCTTAGAGACCGCACACCTTTTGAACGAAGCTTGTGGTCCTGGCTCTGTCCCTTTGCGAGAGGCAGATTGTTGGACTCTAGAGGTATCCCGGGTTCGTCGCAGGTTTTATGCGGGCTTATGGTATAGGGCCGGAAAGCGTGTGCCCGCACGGGATTTTGCGAGGTGCGATGAGTATCGGCTTACCCGTGTGCAAGGGAATCCCGGGGGTTGGCTTCTGCGTAGCCACTATCTTGCCGATGTGTACTGGAGCGGCTCGGGTTTTCTCCCAAACCCGATCATAAGTTTGGGTCACTAGGGTTAGTTTGGGGGCTCTCTAGGGAATAGTGGGATGAACAAAAGGAAACAAAGATGGGGGGGTGGGAAATGGAGACTTACGACCTTTTCTCAGGCATAGAACCTCCGAAGTTGAGCGATGTTCCAGGAGCTGTTGAGACACTCCGTCGGCATAGCTTGATCTTCTGACTCCGGGCGTCGGTGATCTGACCGTGTCTGGACCCTCCCATCTTGGGGTGAGCTTGTTGGCGTGAGCCAGATTCTGAACTCGTCTTAGAACCAGGTCGCCTACTTGCAGGGTCCGGGTCTGTACCTTTTGGGCTGCGTGCCGCCGCAGAGATTGCTGGTATGCTGCCACTCGCAGTAGTGCTTGCCCGCGGCAGGACTCAGATAGGTCGAGGTCCAACAACCGCTCCTCGTCGTTGTCAATCTGCCCTACAAAATCGACACGAGCTGATCCAAATCTTAGCTCGGCGGGTAGGACCGCCTCCGAGCCGTATATAAGCCTAAAGGGGGTTTCGCCAGTAGCCCGATTGGAGGTTGTTCGGGCTGCCCAAAGCACGGAGGGTAGTTCTTCTACCCGGTTATTATGCGTTGCTTTCGGCGAGAGCGTCGTACACTCGGCGCTAATGCCTTGCATGATCTGCCCATTCGCGTTAATTTGCACCATTACTTTGTGGGTGAGCTACGGGCTAGGGCGACCTTCATGCCGAAGCTCTTGCATGAGTCTGGAATAGCTCGCTTGTGAACTGTGTCCCATTGTCAGCGATCAGCTTACTTAGGACGCCGAACCTGGTCACGATGTTGTTCCTAAGGAACCTCTTGGCCGTCTGGGCGGATATGCTCGACACTGGTTCGGCCTCGATCCACTTAGTGAAAGTGTCGATGGCGACGAACAGGTGTGTGCAGCCCTTTAGACCTCTGGGAAATGGACCAAGTATGTTCATCCCCCATGTTGAGAATGGCCAGGTTAGCGGGATAGTCTGCAGCTCATATGCGGGCTGGTAGGATACCCCAGCATGATATTGGCAGGCTGGGCAGCGTTTTACTAGCTCCCTTGCGTCGGTTAACGCAGTTGGCTAGTAATACCCCATGCGAAAGGCTTTTCCCACTAAGGTTCTGAAAGAGGCATGGGCCCCGCAGATCCCGTCGTGGATGTCTTGGAGGAGAAATTTGCCTTCCTCCCGGGTCACGCACTTGCAAAGCACGCCGTTAGAACCCCTTGGCACAATAAGCCCCGAGTAACCGTAAGGTCGGGCTTGTCTTTGGGCCGGATTTCTCACCGTGTCTCCGTGGCGATGTCCCATCGTCAAGAACGGGCGAATGGCGTCATCCAGTGTCGCGCTGCTCTAGGAACTCAAACGGTACCGGCCGTTTGGGTCGAAACAACCGTCTTCTCGGGGCCTCCTCTCCGGAGGGAATAGAGGGCTTTAGTAGGTCTTGACGAGCACCCGGGCGGTTTCTTGTGAGCCAAGCTTTGCGAGCTTATCGGCGAAAGCTATTTGCCGCCTAGGAACGTAACACACTTCAAGTTCGTGAAGTGCTTCTCCAAATTTCTCACTTTTGCCAAATATCGCGCCATTAGTCGTCGCAACACCGAAACTCCTTGTTTACTTGGCGAGCGACCAACCGCGAATCTCCTTTCGCCGTTAGCCGTTTATGCGGCCGCAGATGCATGCTCGTAGGCGGCTAGGAGGCCTTCGTACTCAGCAAAGATTGTTCGTTCTTGGGAAAATGGAGTCAGTACTATATGCTGAATTTGTTCTCCTTGGGGAAATGAGAACAAACTTCATGACCAGATCGCTCAAATTAAGCGCGACCCATCGAAAAACATGGTCAGTCGCTTCTTGGCTAGCGAGCTCGGCGAGCCTCCCGGCGGTCGGCCGGGCCGGGTCCACTCGACCAAGAAGTCGGCCACGATTTGGGATTTGATCGCCGTTCGAGTCTGAACTTGATGTCAAACTCACCAAGCTCGATTGCCCTTTGCGACCCTCCGTTCGCGTCTGGGTTCGAATGATGTCCTTAACGGAAACTTCGTTGGGACCGTAATTGGATGGGCTTGGAAATAGTGACGCAATTTTCGCGAGGCCATAAGCAAGGCGTACAAGAGCTTCTGAACCTCGGGGTACCGCTCCTTAGGCCCGTGAAGTACCTCACTTACGTAGTAGACGGGTTCTTACTTGCCCTCGCGTTCGATTGCTAGTACAGCACTTACAGCCTGCGGAGCAACCGCCAAATAGAGGAGTAGAGCTTCCCCGAGCTTTGGCGTGGCTAAGACGGGAGACGTGGACAGGTAACGCTTTAGCTCGCTAAAAGCGGCCTCGGCTTCTTCCGTCCATTCGAAACCATCGTGCTTGCGCAGGATCTTACAAAAAGGTGCACTGCGCTCGCCGAGACGAGATATGAATCTGCTGAGAGCCGCCATCCGCCCGGTGAGGGCTTGCACCTCCTTGGTGCAGGTTGGCGACCTCATATTCTCGATGGCCTCGATTTTCTCGGGGTTTGCCCCGATACTTGCCTTTCCTATCACATAGCCAAGCAACATCCCAGATCGGACACCAAAGACACATTTTTCAGGATTCAGCTTAACTTGATGCTTTTTAAGGTTAGCAAAAGTTTCCTGAAGGTCGGTCACATGGTCCCGTGGGACTTTGCTTTTTAAAACAACATCGTCTACATAGACCTCTACATTGTGCCCTATCTGATCAGGGACCGTCTTCTGCATTAGTCGCTGGAACGTGGCTCCCGCTTTTTTTAGACCGAAGGACATGGTCGTGTAGCAGAAGGTACCAAAAGGTGTTACGAAGGCAGTCTTCTCTTTGTCTTCCCTTGCCAGCGCGATCTGGTAATAACCGGAGTAGGCGTCCAGGAAGCTCATGAGCGCCGAGTCCGCCGTTGCGTCGACCAGTTGGTCTATGCACGGTAGGGGGAATTGTCCTTGGGGCAGGCGGCGTTGAGGTCGCGATGGTCGGCGACATTCGCCACTTCCCGCCCTTCTTCTTGGCGGCGACCGGATTAGCTAGCGGTCGGAATGCTCGACTTCTCGGATGAAGCGGCTTGGAGGAGCTTGCCAAGTTGCTCTGGATGATGTCGGCCTTCCATTTTGGGAAGCGCCGTAGAACTGTCTCGCGAGCTTTTTGTCGGTGAATAGCCTAGCTCAGGCTCGATGACCTCCTTGGGACCCCAGGCATGTCGGACGGTTCCCACGAACACGTCTGCGTTGGCGGAGGAAGGTGGCGAGCTCGAGTTCCTATTTGGACTCGAGGTTGACCTCGTGGGCGACCTTGGTGGGGTCCTCGGAGAGGGGATCGCCTTGGTGGGCTCCTGCGGTGCAGGGGCCACCTTAGAGGCGGATGGGCGGCCGTTCGGCCTTGGCGAACCACGCCGAAGTTGTCCGACCATGGCCAAGGCGCTCGTCCGCAGCCATTGCGGCCTTGTGGATCGCCCTTGATCGTGATGACCCGTGAGGGCCGGCATCTTCGGCGATGGTAGACATGGTGGGTAGCCGCCATGAACATGGACAGCGCGGGGCGTCCGAGGATGGCGTTGTATGGGAGCTCGGAGTCCACCATCTCGAAGGTGACGTACTCTGTCCGGATGTTCTGGGGGGTCCCAAACGTCATAGGCAGCACGATTTGCCCGATCGGCTGTAGGGACGACCCAGGGACAATGCCGTGGAAGGGGATGGCTATATCCTTGATCTTGGACCGCGGGACCTGCATCTGCTCAAGAACTTGAGCAGTGACGATGTCCAGGGAGCTCCCGCCATCTACCAACACGCGATCGACCCGCGTATTGCTGATGGTGGGACAGAACACCAGCGGTAGACGCTGGGCCTGGTCATTCCGGGGGGACAATCATCCCCGGAGAAAGTGATCGACTGGTGGGATCACCGCAGGGGTGCGTCCCCGGGCTTACCCTTCTCGAGGTGGTAAACCTCTCGGGCAGCGGCCTTAAGCTCGCGTCGCGAGCTATAGGCAGAAGCGCCACCGAAGATCACGGCGACGTGCGCGCGAGCCTCCTGGAAGGCGTCGCCATGGGCGCCCTGAGGCGCCCGGTCGTCCGGCAGCCCATGATCGGAGAGCTCGGGCATGGGCCCGCGCCCGGCGTAGAAGTCCTCCAACCGCGCTGCCCACGTCCTGCGATTCGCGAGTCATGGCTATCTTGCCGATGGAGGAGGCGATGCGATTGTTCGGAGGGTTAGCCCTTGGGCGGTCGAGGTCGGTGAGGAGCTCGCCCGCCTCTGGGCAGCGCCGTTCCGCCACCGCCGGTCGGTCTGGCGCGGAGGCGGCCGCGGGAGGAGCGGGCCTCTCGAGCTCTACACTGCGGCGTAAGCGAAGCGGCGGGCTCCTTCTTTTTCTTCTTCTTCTTCTTCTTCTCGGCGTCACCCTTCTTGCATCCGGTGCGGTCCGGACCGCCGCCTTCTCCTCCGTCCTTCCTCTCTTGCGCTCCATCGCCTCGGAGGCGTTGATTTATCCTTCCGCAGCACGAAATAAATCGGCTGCGGTGTGGACCGGATGGAGCTCAAGGTCCTCGGTGAACGGGTGTTCCGCCACTCCTCCTTGAAGGCCTCAACGATGGCCTCGTCGGGAGATCGACGGAATGGTGTTGCGCGCTGGGCGAACTGCGGGCGTAGTCTGCGCAGCCTTCTCCGCCCTTTGGACCACAAGCTTGAGGTCCTAGGGCTTCCTAGGGCGCGCGTAGCAGCCCTGGAAGTTTGTCCGGAGCGCCTCCTGCAGCTGTTCCCAGCTGCGTATCGAACCTCGGCGCTGGTTGAACAGCCAGGTTCGGGCCATTCCCTCCAAGACGGTAGGGAAGTAGTTGACCATTACGGCCTCATTACCGCCTGCGGCCAGGATGGCGGTAGTATAAACAGCGAGATATTCGTCGGGGTTTTTACTCCGTCGAACCTCTCAATGCTCCCGGGCTTAAATTTGCGGGGCCAGGGGGCCTCGCATAAGCTTCGGGAGAAGGCCGGCATCGAGGACAACCCGTTGTTCTCAACGGAGACCTCCCGCTGGGAGCGCCCGAGACGGAAAAAACTCCGCCCGTGTCTTGGCCGAGGAGCGCCGTCCCGGGCGTGGGCGCTTCTTGGCGACCATCAACGCTCTGGCAGCGCCGCCTCGAGCGGCTGGTGTGTGGCGGGCACAGAGGTGCTCGCCGAGATCCCTGCGAGCTCCTCTAGGCCGTCGGCAACCGCGCGCCTAGATCGCCATAGTGAATCCTCGCGGGTCCTTCTCCAGTCACGCATGACTGGCATCGCCTTAACCCTTTGGCCGACTACGCAAAGACGGGTTGGTGGCGATAGTGGTGGGTGAACATGCTGGCGTCACAAGATGGCGGCGTCGGGCAGCGAACTCGCGGCGGATATCCGCCAAGGTTCGCCAACCGACCCGCAAAAGAGGTTCCGAAGCGGCCTCGCGCCGCCGGTGCTCTTCGCTAGGGCGGCCGACGTGGTGGTCTTGGGTCGCCCGCTGGCGCCGCAAAAGATATGGCGTGAGGCAGAGCTCCGCTGAAGGGACATGTCGGTGTCACCCACGGGCGGTGCCCTCGGCACCCTCAACCGCCATGGGCTCGCGCTTGCCGCCGCCCGGCCTCGGCGGGCCGTAGCGCCAGGTTGCACGCCAGGTGGTCCTCCTCTTGAGCGTGACCGCGAATCGCGCGGTCCATCCGGATCTTGACATCGGTGGCGGCGCCTCCGATCCTCCATGAGGGTTTCACGACGTGGTCGTGAAGTCGAGCAAAGCGGGAGCGAACAGCTACTCTGGCGGGCGTTGCCTCCACCTCCATCTCGTCGGACTGAGTTCTGGTGAGGATACCAGCCTGCCACTCTTCATACGACTCGTCGACGTCGTCGAGATCGTCGCAATCGTCGTAGTTGAGGTCCACGGTATCAATGTCGTCGTAAGACAACAAAGCCATCCTCGACTCGATCGAGGGGAGAGGACCGAAATCGGGCCCCACGATGGGCGCCAGCTGTCGGCGACTGGGAGGCGAGCCCCCGCAGCGCCAATGAGCAAGGAAAGGGGTGCGCTTCGAAGACGCAGCCTGTCCCCGGACCGAGGCCCGGCCTTGTGGCCCGACGCTGCCGAAGGAAAAGACCTTAGTCCTGACGCGGCCGGGAGCGTCGAGACCGGATGGAGGGGGATGATGACACGAGTCTTTTTATCTTGGTTCAGGCCTCCACTGCGGGATAACAGCCCTACGTCCAGTCTTCGTTTAACGCCAAGTTTAAACGAGTACAAGGGGGTGAAGTCCGGCCGGAAGCCCGGCTCTGATAAAGAGTGCTCAAGGCACTGCGTGTGTGTGCTCCTACCGTTACCTAGATGCGGAGAACTACCGCCGGGAACTAGAGCTCCTACGAGAGTGCAAGTGCTCCTGTTCTACAGTAGCTATTTTTCAAGTGAGTTGTGTGTATGCCGAAGTCCCTGCCGTTGTTGTGGCCTGTGCGCCCCTTTTATAGGCGCCCCTTGGCCACTGTAGCTTGTGTTGGTCCGTTGATTTAGTCGTTGCCTTTTCGCCACACCGGTAGCGTACCGAATCCACTGGGTAATCGAGTGCAATCCTCCGATCCCCGCGTCGGACCGCTAGCGGTCAGCACGTGTCCTTGCCTATCTGCGCGGTTGTGACGGATGGCCGCCACCCGTCGAAGCTTGTCGGGCGCTCCTCGATCTGAGGCGCGCATTTAATTCTTGATGACCACAGGGACCCAGCGTATCTGTCATGGCGTGATGATTTGCCTTGGGTCCTGTTACTTTGTACCTTAGAAGCCCGAAGGAAGCAAGAGGCCCGAGCTTCCAAGGCGGGAAAGCTCGGGCTCGACCTTACCAAGCTCGGGCGCGAGCTTGCTGGCCCCGAGCTTGCCTCCTGTGGGGCCGCGGGTAAGTAAGTGGGCCGAAACTCCATGAGCCACATACTTTCCCCAACAAAAATATTTTTTAAATACAAAATTATCTAGGATGTCACAGCTGGCTTGCGCAGCGGGTGGCACAGTAGCGAGAGCAGCGGCGGCAAAAGTTCCCAGCGGCGGTTCAAGGCGACACCGGCACTATGATGCAGATGACGGAATAGCGAGGGCCTAGGAAGGAAGAGGGAGACATGGGGAAACAAAAGGAGGTGCGAAATCGTGGTCTTACTGTACGAAATCCACGATTCGGCGAAAAGCCGCTTCGGCCAAAATCCGGCGAGGTCTTTGGCGATTAAATCCGACTTTCTCTGGCCACGAATCTCCCAGTTCTCGGTTGGGATGGATTCGTGATGAAGATATGAAGGTCGTCCTCGGACAATTTGGGCAAATTTGCACCGAGACGGCACGGAGATGAGAAAAATTGGGGCAGCTAGGGTTTTGAGAAGTCGGCCTTCAGTGATTTTTATAGGGCGGAGGAAAGAGTTTTAGGATCCAAAATTTTGGGAGGATGATCTACAACGGATTTCCTAGGATGTGTTTTCCTCGAAATTGCGGTTTACATCGTTGAGATGGCGCAGCCTGCAAGAAAAGGAGGAGGCAGCGCGGTCGGTTTGCTAGGAAGGAAAGAGGAGATCAAAGAAGGAAAGGAAGGAGGAGATGACAAGGGGGGTCTACCGGTTAGAGGGAGGAAGGGAATTTTCTCAAATATACCTTAATTGAAATTAATTATGAGAAAATCATGATAATACAAAATCCAAATCTTGTAATAAGAGAAGATAATAGAAATTTGAAAACAAATAGGAAAGTCCTTGGCTTTGATTACTTTTTAACTCCCAATAGATTGAATTATTTTGTTTGACAAATTTTTCTTTTACAAAACAAATCAAATTGGTTTAATTTTTCCACAACTGAAAATATACAAATTATTGAAATCCTTTTATTTTGTAAGACCTTTTCTTTAAGCGCTTTATTAATCGAAAAATCTAATTAGATGTATTTCCAAAATGAAAATATTGAAAAGCAACTCTTTGAACTTATTTTTACTCAAAATTCTCAAAATTTGACTTTTAAACTTTTGAAAATCTTTTGAAATCTCCACTTCATTATAATTTTACAAACTATTGCCTCAATAAAGTTTGAAAATCTTCCTGAAATTTTATTTCACTCAAAAATTTTAATTTTCACCAATTTGAAAATCCAGGATATCCACTAAAAATAAATATGATGCGCAAAGTGGGCAATGAAGGTAGAAGCTCCAAAAAAAAATTCAAAATAATATAAGGTTGCCCACCACTCGGCCAAGAACGAGAAAAAATTATGTCAGTTTAACATAGCTTGCATATAAGAGAAAACAAAACCTCCTATCTGTAGGCTCAAAGGCAGAAAGACTGTAGCAATAGCAACATTTTGGACTGGACAGTCCAATATTACTGCAGAGAAAGCAACGTATCAGGCTCACTTGGTCATGAAAGAGGAAGAAATACCTTCTTTTGTATAAGTCCATCAAAATATTCTACACAATGCAGGCATTATTCGAACAGGCTGAGGGGCCAAACGAACCAAGTGCATAACAAATCCATAAGAAAGAAGAATAGGTGATTTAACAGCCGCACCACATGCTTCATATTTTGGAGTCATTGACATACCAACAGGGAAGGAACACAAATAACATCATGGTCAGCTGGCTAACCAATAAGAAAAATAAAAGCTCTGTCAAGAAAACAGAAGGCATAAAGAACGAAGAGCTGAGCAACAAGCATCACGGCCACCTGACTAACCAAAAAGGGAAAACATGGCACCGGTAATGAAAAAAGGCATAACCACGAAGAAACGAACAACAATGTATTTTCCTTCTGCTCCTCTCATGTGCAGAGGCCATCAGGTTACGCATACATTGACACTAAACCACCACCATAATAAGAGGTATAGGACCGTCAGCTTACGCATACATGGACACTAAACCACTGTCGTAATTAGAGGCATAGGACAAAATAACATTCACCAACGAACAAAATAGACCTGTATTGTCGGCACCAAATCGCCCTTCATTGCAGAGGAGGTTACCCCTGAATCTTGTGCGTACAGCCGTTCAGCTAAGGAAACAGAGAGTATCTATATTAGGCAGTAGGTTTTTGCTGCAAACATGCAGCTAGGTCGAAAGTCAATGAACCATATAGTGATTTGAAGTTTAAATATTGTGTTGTTCAATCAAATTTTACTTTGACTCCATTCCTTGTATCCTCGCAGAGCTGTACAATAGCTGTCTCATGCTTATCACAAGATATTGAAAATTCATACGCTTGAAGAAAGAGCATCAGAGCTTCCTGGAAGAATTGAGGATGAAGGATTAAGAAAATATGGAATATGTTCACTGTAAATCTCCAGGAAACAACACTTGTAATTGTATTGGAGGTTCTCATCCCCCTGCTCTCTCCTTCCTGTAATTTTGAGTTAAAAGACAAGCAAATTGGAGATTCATCACTATGAAACTGCAAAATAAGACATAACGTCTGTTGGATATGACCAATAAGAAGAAAAGGCAGCTAACAAAAATGAAGGGTACCAACCACAGAGAAAGACAATGTACGTAGGCTTCTTCATGGCCATCGTCCAGAGCCGCACATGCCACAACACTATACACACATACAATGCTTGGGGCCGCATATGCCACCGCCTTTGCCGCGAGATTTGAACCTAGGTATCGACCCACGAGGAGAAAGGGAAAGGCTCAAGGGAGGCGCGCGAGCAAGGTCGACCTCCGTCGGCAGCATAGCGCGTGGGGGACGATGGCCAAGCAGAGCGGCCGCAAGCGATTGAAGGCATGGTGGGAGAGGGGCGGCACCAGCCGGCGGGGCAATAAAGAGAGGAGGGGGGAGGGGGCGTCGGTGGGCGAGGCAAGGCTGATTGAGTGCTATGTCTCCCACTATGCTTCTGTAGAAGAGTGCTACGTTTCTAATGTGCTTTCACAGAACAATGCTATGTCTCCTTGTGTGCTTTCATGAAAGATTTGATCTCGCGAGATCAAGTTATATAGAGCTTATTACTCAAATTATTACTCTTGGAGTTAGTGCTTAGTGATCTCTTGAGTAGAAACTTGTGCAGATTAAGTGATTGTGAATGTCGGAGTCATCTACAAGAGCGATGAAAGGCTACCCTAAGTAAAATTAGAGTGATACTCCTCTTTACGAAGAGTGCTTCAACGAGGAGTAGGAAAAGGGAAAGTCTTTTTTGAACCTCAGGAACAAAATTCCTTGTCCATTGTCTCCTTTACTTCATACATTTATGTTTCGCAATTTGTCTCGTGTATTTTGCTTTAGCTATAGGTTGCTTGCCCTTTTTAGTTCTGGCATCTATTTGTAGAACAGTTTAATCTTGTAATTAAATTTAAAAGTGAACTAAAAAATCTTAAAAATTGTTTTAGGCCAATTCACCTCCTCTTGGCCCCTTGAATCCTTTCAAATGGTATCAAAACCTTGTTGCTCTTGGTATAGCTTAACCACTGTAAGATGACCGGAAAGGAGTCTAACATCAATATTGGTAGGGTTTCTATCTTTGATGGTACAAACTATGTTTATTTGAAGGCTAGAATGCAATGTTACCTACAACTTTGAGCTATGATGTGTAGATTGTGTGTGAGGCTGGCTATGCTGAACCGAAAAACCCGTTGACTCTCACCGACGTGGAGGTAAAGCATAGACACTTTAATGCGCTAGCCAAGAATGCCTTGTTCTCTTGTCTTAGCTTGGAGATCTTTCATCGTGTGAGTAACTTGTTCTCCGCTCATAAAATTTAGACAACCCTCAATGAAATCTATGAGAAAAACGCCGATGTGATGGAGGAGAGGAGGAGAAAATGTATCTCATTCGTGGTAAATTTGATGATTTTTGAATGCTCCCTAATGAAGACGGTAGTGTCATGTTCTCTAAGTTAAATCCTCTCATTAATGAGCTTAAGTGTGTTGGACAAACTCTCTTAAACAAATTGAGATTTGTTGGAAGATGATCAAGGTCTTGCCCTCAAAGTCATTCTTTGGTCACTTATCTTCATAACAGCCTAGAGCTTCGACCAATGAGTCCCACCGCACTCTTATTAAGAATCATCTTTCACAAAATACGACTTGAGGAAAAAGGGGGGCTTTCCATCAAGAAGAAAAGCATTGCACTCATAGCCAAAAAGAAGACCATCGTTGAGGGCTATGATGACAGTGAAGATGGTGATATAGAAAATCTTGAAGGCGATACTTAAGAACTTGCTCTTATCATGCATCGATCCAAGATACTTCTCGAGAGGCTTAGTGTTCGTGGAGATCGTGAGAAGTCTTCACCTTCACCTCCCCCATTAAAGAAAAAGCTTCTCTTTGAGATTTGATGTTATGAATGTCGTGAGAAGGGACATATAGCCGCAAATTGTGACAAAAAGAAGAAGCACAAGAACAAGAGTAAGGATAGTGATAAAGATCAAGAAAATAAAGATCACAAAGACAAGAAGAAGAAGATATTCACCAAGTTCAACAAGAAAAAAAAAGAAGCATTCATTGAGAAGTGAGTCATGGATAAAGAAAGCCCAAGTGACTTGTGCACAAATGATGATTCAAGAACAAGTGGCTTGATCGGACTCGCCGTTAAAAAATCTATGCCTCCTCTTTTTCAATCATCCATGTGTCTTATGACTAAGAAAGACAAGGTAACAAATCCTGATCCTTCCTATGATGAACTTATTATCTTGGTTGACAATCTTAATCATGCTCTACCTAAAAAGAAGTCAACATTTAAAACTCTTAAAAAAATGCATGATACCATGACTAATGAGTTTGAAACTTTGTGACATCCTAATAAAATTATAATGCCACATATTAGCAGTTAAGAAATAAAAGCCAAAAACATAAAATAATAATAAGGAAAAGGTCCTAACAGGCTTGGATAGCCTATTTAGGCCCTAACTAGGCCCAAAACCCAATCTACCTAGTCCTAAACCCCCTAGGACTCTAATTTGACCAATTGAGACCTAATTTTAGCCCAACACAAATTCCACCCATATTAGGGCTGACCCTAGCCGACCCAAGCACTATATAAACCCCCCTAGGGTTCCTGGTCGGCCACATCACCCCAACCCTCGAAACCCTAGCCGCCGCCTCGGTTTTCGTGCAAAACCCGAAGCAAGCCGAGGTAATGCTCCTATTCCAGTGCCCAACCACCAAATACAAGGCTAGCACGTTGTAGAGATCGTCGCGCTGGTCAATTTGACTATATGGATCGCCATATTTGGCCAAGAATTGAAGAAGATACACAACGCCCAAGAGATGCCCGGAATTGTCACCGACATCACCGGCCGGCGACCGCTTCTTTGCCCCAGATTCAGCGCGCATGAAAACCGCGCGCATCATGCGGCCAACCCGAAGCGCCACGCTTCCCGCCGCCGCACAGCGCCACGCCGCCCGCCCACTCCATCGCGCCATGCGCCGCGATCGCTGCGGCCACGTCTTGAAGACGCGCGCCGCGCCGGCCGACCAGCGCGCCAGCGTGTCCGCCTGGTTGGCCCGTGCCCTTCGCCCCGCCCGCCACGCCACGCCGCCGCCGCGTCTGCTTCCCCATTCATTGCGCCGCCGCCACCACCGCCATGGCGTGTCGCTCCGCGCGCTGCCCGCGCCCCTCATGTCGACGCCGCCGCGTGGCTCGCCAAGCCGGCCAGCCGCGCCGACCACGACCGCCGCACGGTTTCCCGGGTTTTATCTCGGTTTTCGCGCTAACCCACGGTTAACAGGGTTTATTCTTTTCTAACTTTTCTATTTAGCACTAAACTTCCCTGAATTGTTTAGGGAGTTCCCGAACTCCAAATTAGATGATTCCAGAGCCTAAAAATCACAAATAGTCACAAGAATTTTATATATTTTTACCATACTGTTTTCTGTATGTTTGATATTTATTGTTGTTTATTTACTCTTTCGCGTAGAACCGACGTGTACCTGCTGTCTGGGAGACGTTCCGGAGCCGTTCGAAGGAGGTCATCTAGAACCTAGCTTCTTCGAAGGCAAGCTAGATTCATGTTGAAACCCTAGTTTGCTAAATTTTAATTATTTCATGTTTAATTATTTCTGCATGCGTTAATTATCATCATATGTGTCCGATTGCTCCGAATCCATATTAGAACTCTACTGATATGACGTAGCTTTCCATTGTTAGCCTATTTTGGTACTGCTTTTCTAGCATATCCTTGTGTAGATGCTTAGCCTAGCTTCTAGGATTGGTAGTTGATAGGTTTCACATATTAATAACTGGTATCCGTGGAGTTCGACTTCGTGGTACTATTTTTGGATAAACCTAATCAACTAAAATCAACGTGGTGTGTGTTGATTAGAGGAGACCCAGAAGAGGCGGATTTTGGTCTTGTGGTTGAGACGTGCAGGTCTCCTCTGTCATATAAGGACCGAATACTTGTATTACCATACCGGACCTGAACCGTCATGACCACTTGTGCCTTCGCCCCGACCGCTAATCGAGAAGCTTGTTTCTGCTGTACTCGTAGTGGACGGACGTGATTCGCGATCACGGCTCCGAATGGCTTAAATGGGGGCTAACCTCATGCGGTGCGCTATCAGGTCCGGCTGAAGGAGTGCGCATGACTGTCGGCCTGGTCGAAGTGTACCGTATGGGACGCGAAACCTAAAGAAAGGGTACAGTATTGGGACAAATGGAAACAGGGAACGGTTTTGTACTGTTTCTCCCTCAGGATGAGACAGGGCTTGTGGGGAACGTGTACACACTCTGCAGAGTTAAAACTTTCATGGTAGCCGTGCCCGCGGTTATGGGCAGGAAAGGAGTTTAATTCAAGGTAGTCCAATGTGTTTTAATTAATAATTTGATGTAGTGTGGGCAGGGATTGCCTCTCTTGGAGCTAGTTAGCCGTCCTTTGGCTACGCTCAGGTGTTATCATGTGTTCATTGAATCAAGAACAAATAACAAGTAGATAGGTGATATTTTAGCAAAATAACCATATCCATCCATTGACCTTGCATTCATTTATTAAGGACCGCTTGCTGAGTAGCCGTGTACTCATTATATGGACCACGGATCTTTGTTCAGGTCAAGAGTTCAGCATCAGCGCCAGTTGTGACCAGAAGGGTCAAGGTGATTAGCCGCGCATACCGGGTCAACCTCGGGATATCATCGCTTCAGTCTTCCGCTGTGTTTATTTTTATGTGCTTGAGTTGAGCCCTGTGCAAGACTATGTATTTGTCTATGTCAACTAGGACGATATTTATGTAAACTGTTAAATTCTAGTTAAATGCAATGCCTGCGATGATATTCCAAATGTCCTTGAGTGCAATACTAGCGATGATCTTCTGGGACTAGTATTCGGTCACTCAAGCCGGTAGAAATACCGGGGTGCACGACAGATTTGGTATCAGAGCCAGGTTGACTCTAGGATACCGTAGTTAATTACCTAAAACCCTAAGGAGCTGAAAAACCTATTCAAAAATAGTTATAAATTCTCTTTTCCTCATAATTATTATTCTCACCCTACCTAACTAGTATGCCTTTTTCCCTTTTAGATGGTGCAAATATTGGATGAAGAAGGGGTGCCATTGCTGCTGAACGGAATATTGTAATAACTCAGGTTCGAAGACCCGTTGCCTGACTACGAATGTCAATGGGTTCAAGTGGACACCTTCATGCAATGGAGGTGCAAGCTAACCATAACCCCCAGGAAGCTCGACGCCGAGGAGACTCCAATGGTGTTTAACGCGTTCGCGGACGATGAGACTGAGTCCCATCAGATGGTGGCCCATGAAGCAATCCTACACATCGGCGACCTATACGAAGAGGAGTTAAAAGGAACCCAATACCACTACCTACCGCGCCGACATCGCTTTGCTGCTAGGAGTGAACCAAGTAAAGTCCACAGGTTCACCCAAGAATCCAACAAGCAGTTAGTAAGTGAAGCACGATACGCGAAGAATCTTGACCGCCTGTACCAGGCCAAGGCCGACCAAGCGGAGAGATTGATCAAGGAACTGGACCGCATCAATAAGGAGGAGCAGGATAAGAAGGAAGCGTATACGAAGGAAAAGAAAGAATTCTACCCGGCGAAATGGGCGCAGAACATGCGCATTGCAGCTGGTGAATTAATGAGGATCAAAGTGGAGAAAAAAGAAGAGCAACTCGCAAAGGACAAGATCACGGTGGAGAGCTTGAAGAAAACGCTAGAACACAAGAGGAAAGTGTATAAGGAAGAGTATGACAACCTGCAAGAAGACCTTGACACCGTCATGGGATGGGGCGAAGAGCTCTGCGAGAAGGAAAAGAAAGTCAAGGAGCGCGAGAAAGAAGCAAAGAAAAAGGAAAGAAGCCTCGACGAGCGAGCTAAAGAATTAGAGCAAGCAAACGAGGACATGAAGGAGTATCTGAACTTCAGGATGGACAAAATGTATGAAGAAGAGAAGGCCTTCGCGGAGCAAAAGCGAAGGTGGGAAGAAGAGCACAAGCCCTCGGAAAGGAAGAGACCCTGCACGAGGAGCACTACTCGAGCCCCTAAGAATTAAGATTGTATTAGCCTAAGTCGTATTTTAATGTTTGGAGTGGACCGTATCAGTTTAAATTTCCCAGTGTGATACGGCTACTCAGTACTTTAGCATATTAATGGAATATTTACTAGTTTAATTTTGGTGGTTGTGAATTGTTTAAATTTATCGCAACGACACGGAGTTCAAGAGAAGAATTCGAAGGCGCGAGGAAGAGCAAATAAAGAAGTTGAAGATGGAAGGATTCCACGGCAAGGAAAAATTGTTTTTCCAAAAAAACGTCCGCATAATCGCATTCGACGTCCATACAAGATCTTGTACCGGTGTCCGTCTGAGTCCATACAATCGCATCGACGTCCGCATGAAGCGAAAAATTAGTGTTTTCTTCTTTTAGAAACTAATTTTTCCCACTAAAGTGAACCCTAAATTACTCCCTAAGTACCGGAGATTAAATAGCTATTAATAAGGCAGTATTATAACAATTAATTTGTTGCATGTGTGTGTACATTAGGTGATGATTTGCATCTCAAGTTGCAACTAAGCGGCATCCGCTGATGCGCTTGGTACTTGTTGGATCTTAATCGTTTGGATCTTTGTAATGAGTGCCAGAAAATTGTTTTCGCAAATTATTTTCGTTAAAGGATGTCGCTACCGTCTTAGTTGTTCATCTTTCCTAGTTCTTTCTTGGAGCAGATGCCGAGAGGAAGAGGAAGGGGTCGTGCCATGCCCACAGGTCGAGGACGAGGTCGTGGACGTCGTGCCGCGACACCTGTTGATGGTATGGAAGAAGCTGCAAGTCAGAATCAGCATCAAGTGCAGAAGAAGAGGAGGCTGTCCCCAAGCCAACGTTGTCGCTCAACAGCTCCACCGATTCTTGCGGCGGCACCACCGCCACCTCAACCCACACCCAACAACAAAGAAGACAATCTGGTCCTGCAAGCTTTGAATTTGATTGTGGAGAGGTTGACCAACCCGCCAAGACAACACCAAGCACCTCAAGTCGCACCGCACCACCCTCGCCTAAGTTTAGCGACTTCATGAGGACAAGGCCGCCACAGCTTCTCGGGGACCGTGGATCCGGCAGAAGCGGATGATGGATCAAGGATGTGGAGAAGAAACTGTACTTGGTGGATTGTGACGACTATGAGAGCGTCCAACTTGCCACCCACATGCTGAAAGGGAACGCTGCCCACTGGTGGGAAAACTACTGCAATGCCCACCCAAACCACCATAACTTGATGTGGGATGAATTTGTAGAGCTGTTCAAGAACACCTACGTGCCCCAGAGCATGCGGGATGAGAAGAAAAGGGAGTTCGAAAACCTGCGTCAGGGGAACATGACCGTCGCTCAGTACATCAACAAGTTTATTGAGCTGTCACGTTATGCTTCAAACCTGATTCCAACAGAGAAAGCCTAGATCTGGAGGTTTACAAAAGGCATGGACTCAGGCATGAGGATACAGCTGCTGCCTTTTCAATGCCAAGACTTCGAGCAGCTGACTGAGAAGGCGATAATCTTGGAAGGAGCTCAGCGCAAGCACAATGAGGACAGAAAGAGGAAGATGAACTTCCAAGGACAAAATGACTGCAACGTCCACCATCGTTTTCTGCAAGGGCAAGGCTCTAGTAGGCCGCCATATCAGGGACACAACTACCAGAACCAGAGGCAGGCCTCGAGTTTTGTGCAGAAGTCACAGGGCCAGAGTCAGTCTGTTAATCAGCACGCTCATAGGCCGAACCCTAATGCAAACCAAGGCACGAACAGGAGTGCGCCAGGAGGAGCCATAGGAGTCACCTGTTTCCGATGCAACCAAGTGGGACACTATGCTCACCAGTGCCCAACAAAGCCGGAAAATCAGCAGCAGAAGAACCAAGGAGGTGCATCTTCGCACGTGGGCTCAAACAAGAGTGTCCACAACGCCCCGAGGAACACCCCGAACGTGGGAACCGGACGCATTAACCACGCCACCGCTGAAGAAGCTCAGGAGGCACCCGACGTTGTGCTTGGTAAGTTCCTAGTGAACTCAGTACCCGTTACCGTATTATTTGATTCTGGAGCTTCGCATTTATTTATTACAAAAGACTTAGTGGTTAAAAATCAATGGGGAATAGTACCATTAAAACAACCCCTAATAATTCAATCCCCGGGGGGATCCATGAAAACAAGTATGGGCTGTCTAGTAGTAGGAATAGAAATTGAGGGTTCTAAGTTCTTGTCGAACTTAATTATGTTGGATTCCAAGGGAATACCAATCATTTTGGGAATGGACTGGTTGATGAAGTACAAGGGACAGATCGATTGTGCTAGCCGAGCAGTCACCTTGACCAACACCGATGGTACACAAGTCCGATATGAGTCAACCATGTCGGGCAGTCCAGTTGGAACAGTGCATCAGCTAGAAGTGAAAGCGACCAGCAAGGAGCAGCCGCCACTGGAAGAAGTACCGGTTGTTAGTGAGTATCCAGATGTGTTTCCGGATGACCTGCCAGGGTTGCCACCCGACCGTGATGTGGAGTTCACTATTGACCTGCAGCCAGGCACAAACCCAATATCACAACGGCCGTACCGCATGAATGCCAATCAGATGGCTGAGGTGAAGAAGCAGATCCAAGAGCTGAAGGACAAGGGATTTATCAGACCCAGTACGTCACCATGGGGCTCACCGGTGATATTCGTGAAGAAGAAGGAAGGCACATTTAGGATGTGTGTAGACTACCGATCACTTAATGAGGTGACCATCAAAAATAAGTACCCTCTACCCCGAGTGGATGATCTATTCGATCAATTAGAAGGAGCCTGTGTATTCTCGAAAATTGATTTGAGGTCCGGGTACCATCAAATCAAAATCCGAAAGGAGGATATTCCCAAAACGGCATTCACCACTCGTTACGGGTTGTACGAGTTTTTGGTGATGTCTTTTGGCCTTACTAATGCCCCATCACATTTCATGAGTATGATGAATAAAATACTTATGGAATACTTGGATAAGTTTGTCATGGTATTTATCGACGACATACTGATTTATTCAAAGAATGAGAAAGAGCATGCCGAGCATCTTCGAATAGTCTTAGACATTTTGAGGAAGAACCAGTTGTATGCCAAGTATAGCAAGTGTGACTTCTGGTTGAAGGAAGTGTCTTTCCTAGGACATGTTATTTCGGAAGGAGTGTCAGTTGATCACTCTAAGGTCAGTGAAATTTTGGATTGGAAGGTACCGAAGACAGTGACCAAGGTCCGTGGATTTTTGGGAATTGCTGGGTATTATCGTAGATTTATCGAGGGATTCTCCAAGATCGCAAAACCTCTCACCCAGTTGTTGAAGAAGGATGTGAAATTTCAGTGGACCCCTCAATGTCAAGAAAGCTTTAAAATCTTGAAGAGCAAGTTGACCACCCTCCCGGTCTTGGTGTCGCCAGACCTACGTAAGGATTTCGAGGTTTATTGCGATGCATCATTGTTAGGATCGGGTTGCGTGCTTATGCAAGAGGGAAAAGTAGTAGCTTACGCTTCCCGGCAGTTAAAGCCGCACGAACTCAGGTATCCGACCCATGACTTGGAGTTAGCTGCAGTTATGCACGCACTAAATATCTGGAGACATTACCTGGTCGGGAATCGTACGGAGATATACACCGACCACAAGAGCCTCAAGTACATTTTCACTCAGCCAGATCTGAATTTAAGGCAGAGAAGATGGCTTGAGCAGATAGCGGATTACGATGTTGGGATTCATTACCATCCCGGAAAGGCTAATGTAGTTGCCGATGCATTAAGCCGAAAGTCGAGGAATAATTGCCTAAGGGTCGAAATGGAGAAGTTAAATCTGGAGGTCGTGACACAAGGATGCCTGTATACAATGGAAGTACAGCCCACATTGGAGGAGAAGATTAAACAAGCCCAAGGAGATGATGAAAATACCATCGACATAATTGTTAAGTTGATACTGGAGAGAGCCCCAGGATTTAATATGGACAAGAATGGAATTGTCTGGTTTGGGAAAAGAATCGTGGTACCAAAGAAAGAAGGACTCAGGGAGTTGATTATGAGGGAAGACCACGATTCGGCATATTCTATACACCCGGGTAGCACCAAGATGTACCTGGACTTGAGAGAGAGTTATTGGCGGCCAGGTATGAAGAAGGACATTGCTGAACATATAGCTCTATGTGATGTGTGTCAGCGTGTGAAGGCTGAACATCAACGACCAGCAGGATTGCTCCAGCCATTACAAGTTCCGCAATGGAAGTGGGAAGAAGTCGGCATGGACTTTATTGTTGGGTTGCCAAGAACCCAAAGAGGTTACGATTCAATATGGGTTATTGTTGATCGGCTGACTAAGGTAGCTCACTTCATACCCATCAAGACAACCTACCGAAGTCAGAAATTAGCAGAGTTGTACATGTCAAGAATTGTTTGTCTACATGGTGTGACAAAGAGGATAGTCTCCGATAGAGGTACACAGTTCACTTCAAGATTTTGGCAACAACTCCACTCTTTGTTGGAAACACGTTTAGCTTTCAGCAGTGCCTATCACCCTCAAACGGACGGGCAAACTGAAAGGACCAATCAGATTTTAGAAGACATGCTTAGATCAGTGGCACTATCGGATTCGAAGAGTTGGGATGAAGCACTTCCCTATACTGAATTTTCATACAATAACAGCTATCAGACAAGCATACAGATGTCTCCTTTCGAAGCATTGTATGGTCGAAAGTGTCACACACCTTTATATTGGAGTGAGACAGGAGAAAGGAAGTTGTTTGGTCCCGAAATTTTAAAAGAAGCTGAAGAAAAGGTCAGGATGATTCAACAAAGAATGAAGATGGCCCAGTCACGACAAAAGAGTTATGCCGATAAACGTCGAAGGGATCTGCAGTTCAACGTGGGAGATCATGTGTACTTAAAGGTTTCACCGTTGAAGGGGCTACGCCGATTCCACGTGTCAAGGAAGCTATCACCCCGATACATTGGACCATTTCAGATCACTGCCAGAAGAGGAGAAGTTGCCTATCAGTTGCAGTTGCCACCCAACCTGTCTGGTGTCCATAATGTGTTCCATGTCTCCCAACTCCGGAAGTGTTTGAGAGTACCTGAAGAACAAATGTCCTTGGAAGCGATGGATTTGCAAGAGGACCTGACTTACAAGGAGAGACCAGTTAAAATTTTGGAAGAAGCTGAAAGGCGTACTCGCAGTCGTGCGATCAAGTTTTGCAAGGTGCAGTGGTCCAACCACACCGAGGAAGAAGCCACCTAGGAGCGACAAGAGGACCTGCAGGCAGAGTTCCCGGAGCTATTCAGGAATCTTTCCGAATCTCGGGGTCGAGATTCTCCTTAAGGGGGGAAGGTTTGTTACATCCTAATAAAATTATAATGTCACATATTAGCAATTAAGAAAATAAAAGCCAAAAACATAAAATAATAATAAGGAAAAGGTCCTAACAGGCTTGGATAGCCTATTTAGGCCCTAACTAGGCCCAAAACCCAATCCACCTAGTCCTAAACCCCCTAAGACTCTAATTTGACCAATTAAGACCTAATTCTAGCTCAACACAAATTCCACCCATATTAGGGCTGACCCTAGCAGACCCAAGCACTATATATACCCCCCTAGGGTTCCTGGTCGGCCACATCATCCCAACCCTCGAAACCCTAGCCGCCGCCTCGGTTTTCATGCAAAACCCGAAGCAAACCGAGGTAATGCTCCTATTCTAGTGCCCAATCACCAAATACAAGGCCAACATGTTGTAGAGATCGTCGCGCTAGTCAATTTGACTATATGGATCGCCATATTTGGCCAAGAATTGAAGAAGATACACAACGCCGAAGAGATGGCCGGAATTGGCACCGACATCACCGCAAGAACCGCTTGTTGCCGCCGATTCAAGGCCATGAAAAACATACAAGCCATGCCAACCCGAAGCGCCACGTGATTTGGTAAACACATTTGATGATGCTCGTAGTATAGCCTTGCACACTTGTGAAACACCTCCTTATAGTAATATAGAAACTTCAGCTTTGTTCCCAAACTTAACTAATGATGATATAGTGAATTTTGGTATCAATGGAACTTATGCAGTAGCAAATTGTGCTAGCGACTTGGTTAAAGAAAATTTTTGTTAAAGGATAAAATTGTTTACCTAAATAAAGGCATGGCCAATTTTAAAGTAGGTAGTGAATCCCTTAACAAAATACTTAAAGAGCAACGGTGTACCTTGGCGAGCAAGGATTAGGATATTTCCTTAGGGATTTTCCTAAGGTTGGTGGGAGTAAGCCTAAAAGTACTTTCGTCAATGAAGACACTATTTGTTACATTTATCATGCTAAAGATCACAAGCCAACTGCATGTCCTTCTGCTCAATCATCACATCCATGTCAAATAGGAGTAGATTATTTTAATCTAACTATGTTCTCTTTAAAAAGAATGGCAAGTTGATAGCTAAGTATGTTACCTCTCCTATGGCAAATAATCACAAGAAGAAATCTATTTAGGTACCTATGTCTTTGCTGGCTAACCCTTAAGGACCCAAAAGGATTTGGGTATTTAAGTGTAAGACCGTTGCAAAGATTTGTGACCTTGGTCTCAATTACAATTTCTCTGAAGATACTGTTTCTGTATTCGATAAGTCTAGTGTTGATCTTGTGTTTAAAGGTGTTCGGTACAATGATCTTATATTGTTGATTTTTCTTTGAATCATTCCTGTATCTCGACGTACTTAATTGACAAAGTCTCCCTTTGTTGGTTTTGGTACCGCCATCTTGGACATATTGGAATGTCTAATTTAAAGAAACTTTTCAAGAATGACTTGGTAGTTGACTTGATGGATGTTAAATGTGAGAAGGACCGTCTCTGTAGTGCGTGTCAAACCAGCAAGTAAGTTGCCAACTCATATCCGACCAAAAGTTTCATGTCCATTACCAAGCAACTTCAACTCTTACATATGGAATTGTTTGGCCTGACTTCCTATGAGAGTATTGGTGGAAATTCTTATTATCCTATGGTTATTAATGATTTCTCCCGTTTCACTTGGGTATTATTTCTTCGAAATAAAATCGAAGTTGGATGTATTTTTAAAAGATTTGTAAAGTGGGCCCAAAATGAAGTTGATTCTTTCATAAAAAAGATTTAAAGTGATAATGGAAAAGAATTTGTTAACTCTTCAGTTGAGCTCTATTGTGATGAGTTAGGTATAAAGTATGAGCTATCTGCCACTTACACTCCTCAACAAAACGGTGTGGTGGAAAGAAAGAACCGCACTTTCATTGAGATGGCAAAGACAATGCTCGATGAGTACAACATACTAGATGTCTTTTGGGCAGAGGCAGTCAACACGGCTTGCCATGCTATCAACTGCCTCTACGTTCACTGACTTCTCAAGAAGACGCCATATGAGCTCTTGGTTGGAAGAATGCCCAACATCTCGTACATCCGGGTGTTTGATTGCAAGGTGTACATCTACAAGAAGCGAACTCACTTGGGAAAGTTCCAAAAGCAATGTGATATTGTCTTCATGATCGGTTATTCCTCAAACTCAAAAGCCTATAGAGTTTTCAATAATGCCACCGGCTTAGTTGAAGAGTCATATGATGTAAAGTTTGATAAATTTGATGGCTACCAAGGTGAGCATGAGAATCTAAGTGATTTAGGTGATGAGGTCTTGAGGAGTGCTTTGAAGAACTTGGAGATTGGTGAAATCAAACCGGTTGAGGAGACCAAGGAAGATGAAGCACTTCTCCACCAACTTCTTCCATATGCCTCATGCTAACCTGAGGTAAGCACGGCTGGGCGCCATCACCGAGGGTGGACTAGGTCATACGCTCGTTGGGTCAAAACTCCAGGAGGTATGATTCACAACGGGATTGCTAAATCTCGGAATAAGATGGTGGGTGTGTGAAGAGAGAACTATGAAGCGGGATCGAACGAGGTCCCTTGTTGAGCAAGTGTTGGATGCGTCCGACGCAATGCATGACCATCACACGGTAGTGCGGGTTGGAAGCCTAGGAGAGTGCTCTACGGAGGTTCTTGTTGAAGCTTCGGCCTGAGGTAAGTGCGGGAGGGCGCCACCACCTGAGGGTGGTCTAGGTCATGCGTTCGCTGGACTAGCAATCCAGGAACAATGTTCCACAATGAAATTCTCAAATCCCGGAATAAGATGGTCGGTGTTGAGAGGAAGACTTGGAATGAATGTTCCAGCAGAATTGTTCTAGTTGTACCATGGGATGGTACAGGGTTTATTCTAATAGCTTGGAGTTGTGCTCTTTCTTATAACACTCTTTTTCCTGTTGAAAATTTTCTAAGTCATAGGAATCTTACTAATATTACTTTCAAATGACAATTTCAGAAATAAACAAACCCTCAACCTTCCCTTGCAGCCTTTATCATTAATTGCATTTGAAAAGTGTTAACTCGTAAGTGTTTTTTGATTGCGCACTTACCCTCGTACTCACTCACTCTTTAGATGGAGATTGCTTGAAGACCAGTATGCTTGCTTCGAAGAAGAGGAGCAGGGATTTGAAGGTGAAGGTTAGGGCGTTCCTTCTAGCCTCTTGCAGAGATGCATAGCCACTGGATCTCTCCTTTGTTGAAGACTTCCGCATAACTCTGATTGTTTCTTTTGATAGATTGTAACTTTTGGCCTTGAACTACTGTACTGTAACTGTTCGCCATAAAGCGAACCTTCTGTAATATTTAGTTACTTTATCGTTTCATGCTTAATTGATCCATCTATGCAATGGTGGCACTAGTGTACCGAACCAAGGACTAGTGTAGGAATTATTTAGGTGGACCCTAAGTGGGTCTCCACAAAAGCTTGGTATCAGAGCATAAGGCTGTACGAACCCCAGGTCTTGGCCGTTTCCCTTTAGCCTAATACTTTAAACATTAAAAATGGTTTTTACCAAACACTAAAACTTTTACTGCTTATTACTAACCCTCTGTTTTGACACTTCTGGTACTTACCCTTTCCTAAAAAACCTTGTTTTGTAGATGGCTCATAACGGTTTCTTGGATGACCATTCGATTTTCGGCTTCACTGAGAGTGCCTGTGGCGAGTACGTCAGCGCCCTCCATCAGCTGATCCAGCACGGACTTCCTCGCTTCTTCTAGAGGATGGAGCAGACTCTGCCAAGACCTGCCTTCATCGTGGAGGTCCGAATCTACTTTGACTCGTACCAGACTATCACGCACAACTACTAGACGGACACCCTGCATGACCACATCAAGTTCGCCATTAGTGACGCCGCGATGATAGCTCTCTGACAGCTACGCCACCGCTACCATGACGACCTCGTCGGAGGACCATTCCAATACCTTCCCATCGGACGTCACCACCTGTTGCCATCCATGGAGGACCCTATCTCCGAAGACCCCTAGGTGCTCTGCTTGGCCTACCTCGGGCAAGGCGTGGAGCACAGCAGCCGAGGAGCACTTGAGGAGATCAGTGTCCTTCGCTCGTCCATTCATGACTCCGACAATGCCCTTTGTTCGACTCGTCGCCGAATCTCTCACCTTTAGGGCAGTTTTTGTGCCTGTAGGCATGAGCAAGACGCGGCCCTTTCCCATCTCGACTATCATATCCGTATCAGCCGTCCTCATGTTGGGGCCTTTTACTCAGACCCAGCTCCTAGTCTGCCCCCGAGTCCCCCTAAGCGAGTGCATGTGCGCCACACGGTGCGCAAGCGCTGCTTCCCCCTCGTGTCCTTAAGGGTATTCCTTGTCACACTCCTTTACCTGTTATAGCTCAGCCCTCTTCCTTTGGGCCTACACCTCCTGAGTCTAGTCCTTCGGAGAAGACCCCTCTTGTTGCTAGGTGGCCTCACTTTCCTTGGATGACTACCTCAACACCCCCGGTAGATTCCCTGTGGGACGTCCACCTATCACCTACTCTCGTCGTTCCCGTTCCTCCTCGTAGGTGTTCAGTATATTGCCTAGTCAGAAGTTGTATCCTTAGATTTCAGTTCAGGAGCTTGGATCCCTCATACCCTAGATCGATGGTTGTATCAGTTTGTGTTGTGTTCGCCTTAGGGTAAGTTTGCAAAACTTTCTAAATTTGAATGAATGAATGTGTGTTGCTATCTTATTTCGCCTTGTGGATTTGGTCCTTCCCTTGCATGCATGCATATTAGACTTAAGGATTAAGTCTCCTTTCCCCCGTCGGCTAGCTCGTAGATGGCTAGAGGAAGAGGTGCTAACCGTGGACGTGGCACCAACGCGAGCGCTGCTCGCCAAGGACACGGTCGTGGTAACCTACCTCCACCACCTGCCAATAACCCGACAATTGCTCAAGTTCTAACCTACCAAGCGCAAATGTTTAGAGCAGTACTAAACAACCAGCAGTAGTCCAATAGCTGCTAGAGTTCAAAATTAGAAGAATTCCTTTGGGCTAAGCCACCCACCTTTGCTCATGCTATGAAGCCCATGGACGCCAAAGATTAGCTTCGACTAATCAAAATGAAGCTTGAATTGATTAGATGCAGAGAGTTAGATAAGGTCCTATTCGCAACCCACCAGTTAGAAGGTGCAGCAGCAAATTGGTGGGAGAATTACGTGGCCACCAGGTTTGAAGCCACATAAGAAGAAAAGGATTCAAATCATGACAATGAGGATGATGAAGCTCAAGAAGAGCAAGATGGTACCCTAGAACCTCAAGAACAGCCACAAGGACCTACTGTCCCTGAGCAGTTTGTTGAAGAGGAAGACGATGGACATGATATCCCCTAGGATGAGTTTAAGGTAGCCTTCCAAGCAAACTACATTCCGAAAGGGATCATCAGGATTAAGAAGAATGAGTTCTGCAACCTCAAGCATGGGTCGATGACAGTCAATGAGTATCTCACTCGTTTCAATTAGTTGGCCCATTATGCGACCAAGGATATCGAAGATGAGACTGAGAAGATTGACCGGTTCTTGGAGGGAATGATGCCTAGCCTCCGGCCCCAGTTGATCCTGCATGATTTCTCGGACTTTCAGCATATGGTAAACAAAGCCCTCGTACTGGAAAATGAGGTCAAGGGCTTTAAAGTCAGTAGGAAGAGGAAGTTGGCCACTCGTGGCAGATCAAGCCACATCCGTCCCAACAACTTTCAACCCCAGAACCAGCGGTCACCCTCGTTCCAGCAAAGAACCTTCTACAGCCCCCGTCAAATTAGTAGGGTGGGAACAGGAACCCCACCTACTATGCCAAAGGATCCACACTCTCTTTAGCAAGCAAACAAGGAGTCACACCTAGGCCGAATGGCAAGGCGTCGGGGACATGCTTCATTTGCCACAAGCTCGGACACTACGCTTCTTAGTGTCCGGACAAAGCAATGACCCTAGCTACATTCCACAACAATCGCACCCTTGCTTGTGGTCAAGGAAACAACAGACATGGAAGTGTTTCTGGATCAGCCACCAGATTGACCCTAGCCACCACGAGAAGAGGCCGCCTGAACCACATCTTGGCAACCAAAGCAGAATATACACCAGGACTGCTTGTGGGTATGTTCACTATGCACTCAACCCTAGTTCAAATACTATTTGATTCTGGTACATCACATTCTTTTATATCTAAGAACTATGTGAAAGGGATCAGCCTTAAAGCCCTACCCCTAGCTAGGCCATTAATAGTAAGGTCACCCGGAGGTGATCTCAAGGCCACAGAAGTTTGTCGTGGGGTAGAAGTTTTCAAAGATACGGTAGAATTTAAGTTTAACCTCAAGGTCTTGCCCTGTCCCGAGCTAGACGCAATCATAGGAATGGATTGGTTAACCTGCTACCACGGGGTATTATCAAGAGGAAGTATGGAAGATTGAGAAGCCTCCTAGTCCCAGCTGTAACCTTTGGTCCATGAAGGGGCAAGATCCAGCCAAGGTACTAGTCGTCAGCAAATATTTGGATGTATTTCCAGAAGATCTGCCTGGACTACCACCCTCATGGAACATGGAATTTCTCATAGAATTGCTGCCAAGCTATCTACAAGCCATACTTCAAGATGAACCCGTTGGAGCATGCAAAGCTAAAGAAGCAGTTGAATGAATTGTTATCCCAAGGATTAATCCATCCTAGCTCTTCACCTTGGGGCTCCTCAGCCATGTTCGTAAGCAAAAAGGATAGGAGTCGAAGGCTAGTGATAGATTACCGAGCCCTAAATGCCGTGACCATCAAGAACAAGTATCCCCTACCACGGATTGATGACTTGTTCGACCAACTTCGTGGAGCCCGAAGATTCTCAAAGATTGATCTCTGTTCAGGTTACCACCAGGTTAGGGTAAAGGAAGAAGATATTCCAAAGATGGCATTCACAACTAGATATGGCCTATTCAAGTGCTTAATCATGTCTTTTGAATTGACCAATGCTCCCGCTCACTTCATGAATATGATGAACAAAATCCTTATGGAGTTTCTAAATCGGTTTATCGTTGTCTTTATGAACGATATCCTCATCTATTCCAAGGATGACAAGGAGCATAGAAGCCACCTAAGCCTAGTACTAGACAAGCTGAGAGAGCACCAACTATATGCAAAGTTCAGCAAATGTGACTTTTGGTGGGAGGAAGTTAGTTTCCTCGGTCACATTATTTCAATAAGAGGATTAAAGGAAGACCCATCCAAGATCATGGCTGTAATGGAGTGGAAGTCGCTAACCTTCGTTTCAGAAATCAGAAGTTTCCTAGATTTGGCAGGATATTATCATCGGTTCATTGAAGGATTTTCTAAGATCGCCAAACCAATGACCCAACTCCTTAAGAAGGAAAAGAAGTTTGAATGGACCCAGTCTTGCGAGGATAGTTTCCAAACGTTGAAAAAGAAGCTGACTACTGCTCTAGTATTGGTCATCCTAGATACGAGCAAGGAGTTCAACGTGTACTGTGACACATCAAGGCAAGGTTAGGGTGTGTTCTAATGCAAGAACGGAAGGTGGTATCCTACGCCTCCCATCAATTAAGGAAACATGAGGAGAACTACCAACCCATGATATAGAGTTAGCTGCAGTGGTCCATGCCCTGAAGATCTGGAAACATTACACGATGGAGCATAGATGTAACATATTTACGGATCACAAGATTCTGAAATATATTTTCACCTAGTCCAACCTGAACATGAGCCAAGGAGATGGTTGGAATTAATCTAGGATTATGACCTCAATATTCAGTACCACCCTAGAATGGCCAATGTAGTGGCCGATGTCCTAAGTAGAAATCCCAAGTGTAACCATGAGGTGAGAGCTGACCTTCCTAATTAGCTCACTAAGGACATGGCAAAACTCAACTTATCCATAGTTGAGCCTATATTTCTGGCTACCCTAGAGGTTAAGCCCATTATCCTAGAGCAAATTAAGGAGAAACAGAAGGGTCACCATAGCACCCTTAGGATCGAGAGACTCATGGACAAGGACAAGAATTATAAGGTTACCAAGGACGATCAAGGAAACCTTTGGTTGGGAAAACGGATATTCGTTCCGTACATACCAGAACTTAAGGAGATCATCCAAAGGAAGCTCATGAGTCCCCCCTATTCGATATATCCTGGAGGCACCAAGATGTATCACTCAAGCCACAATTATGGTGGCCAAGAATGAGAACAGAAGTAGCTGAGTTCGTAGCTCGGTGTCATGTGTGCCAGCAAATAAAGGCTGAACACCAGCAAACAGTAGTACTTCTCCAGACATTGAAGGTGCCTGAATGGAAGTGGAAAGAGATTGCCATGGATTTTATTCTTGGATTAGACCGTACCAAGACAGGGTATGACTCTATTTGGGTCATAGTCGACCGCTTGACTAAGGTTGCCCACTTCATACCAGTCAAAACAATGTATACCGCTTGACTAAGGTCGCCCACTTCATACTAGTCAAAACAATGTATAAAGAGAAAAGTTGGCCGAGTTATACAAGGCAAGAATTGTAAGCCTTCATGGAGTTCCTCAACGGATCATTTCAGATTGAGGATCCCAGTTTACCTCCTATTTTTGGGAAGGGCTTCATGGTGCCCTGGCCTCGCTTTCAGCATAGCCTTTCACCCTTAGACGGACAGACAGACTAAAAGAGTTAACCAAATCTTGGAGGACATGCTAAGGGCCTATGCCTTAGATTTCTCTTTAGATTAGGAGAAGTGGCTACCCTATGCTGAATTCTCCTACAACAACAGTTCCCAAGCCAGCTTGAAAATGTCACCTTTCGAAGCTCTGTACGGACATAGATGCAGAACCCCTCTCAGTTGGTCCGAAGTTGGAGACAATCGAAGTTGGAGACAATCAAGTTTTTGGAGTGGATTCAATGAAGGAAGCAGAAGAAAATGTCAAGATGATTAGAGAAAGGTTGTTGACCTCTCAATCCCAACAAAAGAACTATGCAGACAAGCGCCGAAGAGACCTAACCTTTGAAGCTAGAGATTATGCTTATCTAAAGGTATCTCCAGTTCGTGGAGCTAAGATATTTCACAAGAAAGGAAAGCTAGCGCCAAGATATATCTGTCCTTTCAAGATCATTGACAAAAGAGGCCAAGTGGCATATCAACTGGAGCTACCAGCAGACCTTGAAGAAGTACACGATGTGTTTCACGTCTCTCAACTAAAGAAATCCCTCTGAGTACCCGAAGAATAAGTACCAGTTCCAGAAGAACCCTTAGCCAGCAACCTCAGTTATCTAGCTCACCTAGTAAAAATCTTGGACACCTCAGAAAAGCAGACAAGGCGGAAAAGCATCAAGTTGTGCAGGGTCCTATGGAGTGAACAGTCTGGAGGACAAGAGACATAGGAACCTGAAGATCAGCTTCGCCAAAACTATCCTTCCCTTTTCTGTAGTTAGCCTTGAGATCTCAGGTCAAGATTTTTTCTAAGGGAGGTAGAATTTGTAATAGCCCATTTTTGGGGCCTTTCAAAAACTTTTGCAAAAATTTAAAACTAGATTTGCATTTTGTCGGGACCCCCTTGGTGGAGGGAAGGTCCCACCTGTGCTTTACCTGTACTAGTCCTTGGATCAGTAACTAGTACACACAGATACAGAATTTGGATCATAACCATGACGATTAATTTACATAAATTTACATGAGAGCCACATAGCGTGGTTACATAAGTTTGGCTCGAAAGCCTTACAAAAGCGGATATTTTTATTTTACAACTGAAACTCCAAAAAGGATGAAACTGAACAATCCCCACAGGCAAAGCTGGAGGAACGCAATCCTAGGCATCCGTGAACTCTTCATCCTGCACACCGTCGGCGAAGGTGTAGGCCTCGGGATCACCGTCTTACGGTCGCACGGCACTCAACCTCGCGCGTTGATTATGTAGCCTCGCGAAAAAGCGAGGGTGAGTATTGGTGAAAATACTCGCAAGTCGATTGACATATGCATATGTATGGTCTAGACAAGGAATAGGTAGGGCTCAGTTGCGGAAAGCAAGTTTTGAAATTGTTTGCCTAATGTTTTTAAAGCAATTTTAGGGAAAACAATGAAGTAATCAAATTAATTGATAAAACATTTAAATCATCTGGCCCAGCCGGCTCATGCCCAAAGGACGGCTCACGATACATATCTTGGTTTAATCCAAAACATTTTCGTTACGGCTAATCCACCGAAGGACCAATAACTCTCAACGGCTAACCACCGTATGCATAATACCACACGTCGGCTAAACCACCGAAGGTCATCTCCTCATGGCTAACCACCATAGGCTCCCAAAACAAAACACGGCACCTGCCGGTTTTTTTTAAAACACTGAGAAAGAGAGCGAAGAAAACTACCATTGTGATCACGCCACCGTAGCCCGCCCTTGACCGTGGGCACGGCTTTCTAGAAAGTTGTATACTCTACGGAGGTCGCACGCTTTACCCATGAGAGGTGGTTTTTCCTAGAAATCACCCAAAGGAAAATGATCACCACAAGGCCTTTGACAATCTCGCTCCTAGCTTGGCATCCCCTCTAAGGTTTCCACCGCAACGCTGGTCTCCCCAGTTGGCTAAAGCCCCTCTTGAGCCTGGTAGGTTGACGAATGCTTCGCGCCTACTCCACCACACGGGATGTCCAAACTAAGAGTTCGAAGGCTACTCAGCCAGGTCCCGCCCATACAGGCACTCATGGCCGCACTGTTGTACTTAGTCTTGACAACCACAAGGTCGCGGTCCTTAGGGACTGGGGTGGTTCCCACACTGGACCCGATTCTCGTGCTTACTGCACCAGCCAATCAATCCGTCCACCCCAATCAAGTTTTACAAATATTTTCAGAAAAACCCCCAGGTGACATACCCACCACCTGTCACTAACAATTTTTCCATAGTAGTACCCTGCTACTGCTAATCAAACAAGCACTTTGCAAACAGAGAGATACTTTTGAATTAAAACAGATATTAAACCAGGATGAAGTGTTCATTGTGTGGTAATCATCTAATAATGACTAGTAGCATGACTAAGCAAGATTAATTAAGCTAATCAAGGGTTGACATGTAATTACGGATTAATTAGCCTAGGTTATAAAAAACCATGATTAATGACATAATTAAAATGTATTAGGCTCTTAACTAAATTCCTACTAATATGACAATGATTACTTAACAAAGCTATGCACATTTATCAAACTTCTAATAAAACATTTGTAAATCTAGGTTTCAACATGGTCGAAGGAATTTGGGGAAGATGTCAACAATGACTTGCCGTGACTGTAGTCGTACTCCCGCCTGGCTTGGTCTTCAGCTCCATGCACGGATCCGGTCAAATCTAACGGTGGCAAACAACACACATTTAAACAACGAATAAAATGAAATTATGCATGCAAAAATGAATGGTATGCACGAATATAATAAAATCATGCTTTCATATATTTCAGATTTTTAGAAAATTGATTTTATTTTTAAGATGGCATACTTGATTAAAGATGATTAGATAAATTGTTTTCTTATTGAATTTAGAAATATAGAAAAGTAAATTAATTTTAAGATAGATAAATTAATATTGCTCTTATCTTATTAAAATATTTCCAAAACCTAAATTCCATTTTGAGTAGACATAAATAATCATTATAGTATTAAAATATATTATTTTATACTTTAGAAAATCATATAATTTATATTAATATTCATGAAATTATGAAAAGGATACTTTTAAATTAAATTTCATATTTTTATCAATTTTAGAAATTTATTTCACTGATTTTGGATTTGTATTTTAAAGATATAAAAATAACAATTTTCACTGTCCTAGAATTACATAGAAAAGGGAAAAAAGTCAAGGGTTTGCGGTTGGCTCGGCCCCGGGTCTGATGGCTCACCACGTGTCGGCCGGCGTGACGCCAGCCAAGACTTCGTGGACGCGGCGGCCCGCCGTGTGGCGCAACCCACGCGGTGGTGGCAAGCGCAGTACGCCCAGCAACGCGGCTGCCACTGCAATCTTGAGCGCGGTGGCGGGTGGTAGCCCACCAGTGTCTTGTGGGTGTGGCACGCGGGCGCAGTGGTGGCGGCTCGCTTCGGCCAATGGCGATAGGGAGCGGAGCGCGGCTCGCTCGCCCGCCACAATGCGGGCCGACAGTGAGCTCCACCTGTCGTGACCAGAGCAGGCAAAGAATGAGTTGGCCGGGCGGTTGCAATTCCGCGAAGCGGCTCACGACGGGGAAGGAGGGAAAGAAGGAGGAGAGGAGGAGGCTCCGGGTGGAGTTGGTCGGCCGAGGGGCGACACCGGTGAGCTTCGGCGGCGGCCGAGGCGAAGAGGGCGGGCGTGTCGCCGCCGGCCGATTAGCGGCGGAAGAGGGAGGCGCCAGGTCGACAAGCACCGTGGGGTTGAGGGGAGGCCTGGGAGGCGACGTCGAGGAGTGGGGCCGGCTGAGGCGGCGCGGCATCATGGCCGGGGCGTGGCGGCGAAGGGAACACGTCGCCGACCGATTCCGGCGGCAGCAAGGTGGCGCCGATGGTAGGGAAGGGTTAGGGGGGTCCTATGGGGAGGAAGGGAGCAGGGGAGGGGGAGTTACCCGGTGGTGACGAGCGACGGTGTCTTGAGCAGACTCGGCCAAGGCGGCACATGCCTACTCCCGGCGACAAGGCGACTGGTGAAATGGAGAGAGGAAAGTGAGGAGAGGAGGGGGCGGAGGGAATCGGGCTGGGGGCTTCTGTTGGCGGGTTGGGGGAGGGAACAGTGAGGGAAAGGGGAGGGGATGGCTGCGTGAGATGAAGGCTAAGGGGGAAGGGAGACAGGGCTAATTTGGGGAAGTCCCAAAGAGGAAGGGCCAATTTGGGAAGGTTCCCAACTAGGAAAAATAGGATGACAAGTGGGATCCACTTGCCATAGAGTGAGGGAAAAAGCGAGAGAGGAAAAATAGGTAAAAGATAAAAATAATGAAACTAATAATTCATCTATTTAACTATTTAGTTTATAATTTAACTTTTCTTTATTAGGTCTAGTTCTTTAAATTCTGGTTTCAAAAGTCCAACTTTAAAATCACAAACATTTACAAAATTATCCTAACAGGTTTTTAATAATTAAACACCTTGAATTTAATATTGCAAAAGCTACACTCTTAATTAGCTTTTAGGAAATTAAATTTAGTAACATGCGCATTTTCAAAAATTAATTTTTGTTTTGATGATTTTCTTTTTGTGGTGCCTCTCATTACATGCCATGATTATGCAGTTTTTAAAATTTTTGAAAATGGGGATGTTACACATTTCTTGTAATTACTATTCGCAGTCTGAAAATTTCTTTTCTTAAATTTGAAATCCAAATTTGAAATTGCAAATTTCAACCTCCATCGTCAAAATTGCTCACTAATTTGCAAATTCAACTTTAACTCAATCAAAATAGGAAATTTATATTTTAAAATTAAATTTTTCCAAAAGTAAATTAATTTAAGTTAAATTGTCCAAATATAATCTTTTAATCCTTAATTAGCCAAAAACTCAAATTCTTTATTTTAAAATTTTAAAAATTATTTCTAAAAATCCTCTATGCTTTCCAAGCCCAACCCAACCCATTTGAGCCCTAGGCCCAACCAGCCCTAGCCTCTCTCTCTCCCCCCTCTCTCTCCCATCCCTTTCTTCCTCTCTCCTTCCTCTCTTCCCGTGGCAGACACGCTGCACGCGTCCCATCTTTGCGTAGCGTGCCTTGCTGCGCCGCTCGTGCTGCTGGCGCTGCTGCTAGGCCGCCGGCGCCATTGCCACCCCCTCCCTCGTGCATTGTGCGCCACTGGCCCTCATGCCTCCATGCCATTGCCCTTTGCCCGTGCTAGCGCGTCACTCCCCTTCATCTCTCGCTGCTGCACAGTTCTCACCACGCCCTCGCGTCCGAAGCCCCTCTCTGCCGCATCTGCGGTCGTCACCGTGCCTGCCATGGTTGTTGTGTCATGCCTCGCGCCGCGTCCTCGAGCCGTCCACCGTGGGATCCTTCTTCCTTCTCTCTCCCACAGCTCGTGACGCCGATTTAACCACCAGGCTGGGATGGCAATGAGTGCATACCCGCTGGGTATTAGCACCCCATACCCGTCCCCGTTAGATGAAAAGTCACCCGTTAATTCACCCGTACCTGACCACAGATAGAACTTCTCCCCCATACCCGTCCCCGTTCGGTTCCCTTTCACCCACCGGGTCACCCGCACCCGCTACTCGGACTATCACCCGGCGGGTGTTGGGTTACCCACACCCGCTACCTGGACCCGACTGGGTAAATGTCACCCGATGGGTCACCCGCACCCGCCAAATCAAATATGATTATGTGAGTATGTGACATGCTGCACTACTGCTGTGTCAAGGACCACATGCACAATGCATGTTCATCACCATTTGCTACAAGGGTAAACGGGTACGGGTGGCAGTACCCCATACCCGTACCGCCATACCAGATGGGTGAAGGTTTTTTTCCATTAACGTACCCATGGGTATGATTATTGGACCAAACCCGCACCGTAATAGAGTAAATACCCATCGAGTATCGGGTATCGGGTTTCGGGTACCCATTGCCATCCCTACCCCCAGGCTCAGACGAATTTTGTGCCCTTCGCCATTGCCGCCGCCAAGCTCCGTATCACCTCCTTTCTTCTCGCCGTCGACTCGGTACGTCACTGAAGGGAATATGCCCTAGAGGCAATCATACGATGATTATATAACGTCTTTGTTCATGTACTTATGATAACATTGCTTATCAGTTCCATGAATGGATGTCACGACTTTGTTCATCAAATACGATTTGGTTGTGAGACACATTGTCATTGTAATATTGTTGTAAACGATGCCTGGTCCATATCATTACGAGGAGCGGTAATGATTTGATCAGTACATGTATTGATTGATGGTATTGTTTCACATACCATAGATATGGAGATATCGAATCAATAATATGGACACATGTTAGAGAACATGGGTGGTTGGATAGACCTGCTCCAAGACGCTGCTGAGATTGTTATCTACAAAGTGCCATCAGCGTATAGTCTCGAGTGATACATCTATATGGTCCTTAGACATAAGATCATCATGGAGACCCAGCATGTGGAGTCGTATGCTTTGGTGTTATCAAACGCTACACCGTAACAGGGTAGTTATAAAGATAACTACTGGGTACGCCACGAAGCATGGCATAGGGATGTGTTTGATCAAGATGGAATTTGTCCTTTCTCGATAACGGGAGAGATATCTCTGGGCCCTCGGTGTGGATGGATAAGGAAAGTGCACGGCCGTGCTGATATGATTAAAGAGTTAATCATGATATTTATACCCATCACATTGACGAGTGAATGATCGAGCTATCACAAGGGTGGTACATATCTCGCATTGAGCTTGATTGATATCGTGTGGCAAAAGGATCGTTATGTTGAATGTATCAGGGTTCAGCCGATGAGATCATTCTGTGCATTCAGGGGTCAATATGTACTACTAGGTGCTGCTATTGATCTGTGGATTGGAAAGAAACTTTCTAGATTCACGACCGACTTGCACATGAACCTAACAGGTCACACACTTAACGGGTTGGAACATAACTAGTGGATTTGATCTATTAGAAGAAGGGTTTGCACGCGGATATGATCCACGTAGGAATTGGAGTCCTAGTGGGTCTCGACTTGAGCCCACTAGTACGTCCATAAAAGGGGAGGCCTAGGGCGGCACGGCACAGCGCGAGACGAGCTTTCACCAAGCCCTAGCCGCCGCGTCCCTCCCGCTCCCCAGAAACCCTAGCCGTGAGGCGAGGTGCTAGCACACCCCGCACGGTGTTCCTGCTTGGTACGTGTGGATACGGGTAGAAGCGTTGCCGTACACAGACGCGCTGTTCGGTTGGATCTTCACCGACCACTTGACGATCAGTCCGACCGGTCCGGCGACCAGTCCGACCACTCGGCGATCAGTTCGACCAGTCCGGCGATTAGTCCGATCGGTCCGGCGACCAGTCCGACCACTCAGTGATCAGTCCGACCAGTCCGGCGATCACTCAGACTAGTTGGCGAACTACTCCGCGCACTAGGCGACTGTGGACAACATGGGCCCCGGGTATTTGGAGACAGACAATTGGACGCACCACCTCCTTGGGCCAAGTCGTGTGGATCTTCTAGAAGGCAGGCTTGGTGAACGACGTGGCCCGACTTGTTCTACAAGAAGTAGGATCCTAATCCTACCCAAATACGCGGAGATAAGAAAAGCCGACTCGGCCATATCCCTTATTTCCCTAATACCAGCTAGGGAACCAATCTGTAACCCTACCCATTACACTATATAAAGGGGGTCGGGGTCCTTAGTTAGAAATCATCTTCAATTACATCCAATCTCGTGTAATCTTAGGCGAGAACATACGATCATTGTGATCATCGCCTGTTCATTGTGATCAACACCCCATAATACAAATCCACGAGCACAGGATTAGGGTATTACCTCTTTTAGAGGGCCTAAATCTGTATAAATCCTGCCCCTGTGCATCGAGTTGTGGTCTTTCGCATAGCCCTATAAAGTATATTGCCGACATAATTCATCGACAGTTGGCGTGCGAGGTAGGGGCTAGCGTCACAATCAGCTTCATCAACTTCGATGGCTTCAATCGGCGGACTTGTCTTCACCTACGCCCCCGGCCAAGGTTTTGTCTTCGGAGATCTTGGCTTCCTCGCCAATGACTTTGGGGAACTTCGGTTATGTGAGCCGAGTGACGCTCGGTCCACACGCTACCGGGGGAGGTTGTACGTGACTCCAGCCGACTACACCACCTCAGGTTGCCTCTTTCGGATTCCGATCCGGGAAAGATATCCAATCTGATAATGACAATTCCGACTGGCCCACCGCAGGGATTCCCTTCGGTTTCAGTCAGGATTATGAGCCTTTGGTTCTGCCAGCTTCTTCCGCTGATGAAGAACCAATCGGCGATGCTATTCTCGACTGGATCGCGACGATCCAATGGAAATCGCAACTTCTCAATTGTGCAACACCGTCCGGATTGAGCAACTCGGCCACTGTTTTCCATGAGATAACACGCCGCCTTTTTCGGTCTGGGCTAAGGGATGGAGCCCAACAGACACTTACTGGGACAAGCTTCCCGAGTTCCGGCTCAGGGATAACTCTAACCGGATCTACTTCCTGCGTGGACACTAGGATGCCACTCGGATTAACCAATTCGGCTGCTAGGTTTCAGCAGATCTGTTCAGCCAAATCTCAGTCGGGTTTCCTTCCGCCAACAATTCATCACGGAAAGTGGGAGTTATAATCAGCCCCATCGATGAGCCAACAAGTCGGGATCAGTTAAGCCTCTCTTATTCAGGATCAGAGTCAGAGGAGAGCATCAGCGGGTTCCCTGACTTTCACGGCGTTTACGTGGTGGATGGACAACCTTCCGGGTCAGCCCTGCGCCAAATAGATGAAGCAGGAGCCGAGCGTACCCATGGAGGTGGAGAAGATCTGCGCGATAGATTGCGCGGTTGTGGACGTGAAGTTTAGGAGGAATTACTCCAAGTCCGTATGGGAGATCACTCGGTTTTTTACACGCCACAATAGAACATCCTTGCATCCAAGACCCTTTTGGATAACGTTGGTCCGTTACTCGGGGAAAACAGTCCCGCAACGCCGATCATGGAGCAGATTAAAGCCATGGTAACGGCAGCGGCTGTACAGGGTACTCGGGATCAATAGGCCAACTCAGCCATAAACCAGACTGCCACGAGCAACACTCGGCGCAGTCGGCGCACACCAACTCGCGGGCAAGACGCTCGCCAAAACACAAATCGTGACCTTCGCCTCGACATCGAAGCTCTGCGGTGGGAGCGAGAAGAAGACGAGACACGTCACCGAGATGACGATAGAGATGGTTTTGGTCGAAACCACGACAGAAACGATCGTCGCGACGACCACGCTGAGCATCGTGGAGATCATCACCGAGAAGACCGGCGCCGCACTCCGCCGCGCCAAATACCTCCCCGTCAGTCTCCTCCCTCTAGGGATGGAATGATTGATGGGATCAAATCATTCACACCCCGACTTCGTCAGGTCAACTGGCCCGAGGGGTTTAACCTTAAGGGAATAGTGAAATTTGACAGGGAGCGAGACCCAGAAGCTTGGTTGCAGATTTACTCTCTGGTAATCAAAGCCGCGGGTGGAGGCTATGATGTGATGGAAAATTCCTGGGGAGAACTCAATCGGTTCCTGGGGAGATCTTTGCGACCAATTCGTCGCCAATTTCCAGGGCACTTACGAGAAGCCTGGGACCCAGTGGTACCTTTATCAGATTCATCAGAGAAAAGATGAGTCGTTACGGGATTTCATTCGACGTTTCATAAAGAAGAAAAACACAATCCGAGAGATTTCTGAAGCGGTCATTGTCGCAGCTTTCCAAAAGAGAGTTCGTGACCCCGACTTAATCAAAAAGATGGTTCGGAAGCCCCCGACTACTGTCAAAGAGATGTTCGCTCTGGCAGACCGGTATGCCACCGTCTCTGATGCTCTCGCCGAGCACCAGGAGGATCGCCCGAGTAAAAATGAAGGCAAGAACGACAAGCCCGAGTCATCTTCCAAGAAGGACAAAAAGCGGAAGGGTGAAGAATTGGTGCAGCCGCGGATCATGGTCGGCAGAGGCCGCCTCGGTCCAATGACTACAATAAAGTAATGGAGGCGTCGTGTCCTTTCCATCTGAATGGAAAGCATGCAGCAAAGAACTGCAATGTCCTGAATAGGTTCGCTCAGGAGCACAACAAGGACACTCCGAAGGACGCCAAGCAAGATGATAAGTGTGATCCTTCTTAGGGTGACGCTTACCAAGAAATCGAGTGCGAGCTCAATTACATATATGGGGGATCGGATGCATACGAGTCCAAACGTAAGCAAAAGCTTACTACTCAGGAAGTCAATGCAGCTGTTACGGTGACCCCCAAATACCTTCGATGGTCTGAAGTCCCGATCAAGTTTGATCGCTCGGATCATCCCGTTCACATCCCATGTCCAGGAAGATATCCACTCATCCTGGATCCTGTGGTATGGAACGCCCGATTATGCAAAGTCTTAGTCGACGGTAGGAGTGGGTTGAATTTGTTCTAAACGATCCCTGGTCCATATCATTACGAGGAGCAGCAATGATTTGATCAACACATGTATTGATTGATGGTATTGTTTCATATATCGTAGATTTGGAGATATCAAATCAATAATGTGGACACATGTTAGAGAACATTGGTGGTTGGATAGACCTCTTCCAAGATGCTGCTGAGATTGTTATCTACAAAGTGTCATCAGCGTATAGTCTCGAGTAGTACATCTATATGGTCCTTAGACCTGAGATCATCATGGAGACCCGGCATGTGGAGTCGTATGCTTTGGTGTTATCAAACGCTACACCGTAACATGGTAGTTATAAAGATAACTACTGGGTATGCCACGAAGCATGGCGTAGGGATGTGTTTGATCAAGATGGAATTTGCCTCTCCTCGATAACGGGAGAGATATATCTGGGCCCCTCGGTGTGGATGGATAATGAAAGTGCACGGCCGTGCTGATATGATTAAAGAGTTAATCATGATATTTATATCTATCACATTGACGAGTGAATGATCGAGCTATCACAAGGGTGGTACATATCTCGTCTTGAGCTTGATTGATATCGTGTGGCAAAAGGATCGTTATGTTGAATAGCTGATGAAATCATTCTGTACATTTAGGGGTCAATATGTACTACTAGGTGCCGTTATTGATCTGTGGATTGGAAAGGAACTTTTCGGATTCACGACCGACTTGCACATGAACCTAACGGGTCACACACTTAACTGGTTGGAACATAACTAGTGGATTTGATCTATTAGAAGAAGAGTTTGCACGCGGATATGATCCACGTAGGAATTGGAGTCCTAGTAGGCCTCGACTTGAGCCCACTAGTACGTCCATAAAAGGGGAGGCCTAGGGTGGCGCGGCACAGCGCGAAATGAGCTTTCACCAAGCCATAGCCGCCGCGTCCCTCCCGCTCCCAAAAAACCCTAGCCGTGCGGCAAGGTGCTAGCACACCCCGCACGGTGTTCCTGCTCGGTACTGTGGATACGGGTAGAAGTGTTGCCACACACGGACACGCTGTTCGGTTGGATCTTCGCCGACCACTCGGCGATCAGTCCGACCGGTCCGGCGACCGGTCCGACCACTCGGCGATCAGTCCGACCAGTCCGACGATCAGTCCGACTGGTCCGACGAGTAGTCTGACCACTCGGTGATCACTCGGACTAGTCGGCGAACTACTCCAAGCACTTGGCGACCAGTTGGCGAGCACGACGTGTGCTACTCGGATCTGATCAGGACGTGTACGACTACTTCCACGACGCGTGCACATCTGCTTCCGCTGCATCGGCGCGTCAAGGGTAACGATCCGTGATCCCCTACTTGCATGTGATCTTGGGTGTTTGCGGTAGAAAATTTTTGATTTGTGCTAGCGTACCCTACCCGTTCCCCAACAGTCACTGGCCAATTCCTCGTGTTCCTAGCTTCTCTATGGGTCATCCCTCACTTCCCCTCACTCAATTTTGGCCTAGAACCACTAGAGCTCCTCGGTGATGACGTCCCTGTCCCGACCGCGGCCACCTCCACGGTGCCAGCCCGATCCAGTGCTTCCCCAGGCACGCCGACCCCTCAGGTAGCTCCTTGGTGGCCCCTAGATGGTTCCTGTGCCGGTGAACTGGCCGCCGACCTTTGCCCTCGCCGAAGAAGCTTGATCCCAAAGCTTCTCTCAGCGTGCCCCCATGGCACCATCGTCTTAGCTCGCTGCTGATGAAGTCTGGCCAGGACATCCTAGGTCTCTCCTTGCCAAACCCATTTCGGCAATGAACTACTAGGATAGTGCACCGCTAGTCAACCGCCGATGTCTCGCCGGAGATCGGCCGAAGAGCCTCACCGATCGGCTTTGCCTTGTCAGTCATCATCGATCGACAAAGGGGGGCCGTCTTGGCAGAGGTTTAAGTTTAAATCTCACACGTTTTATCAGTAATAGCCACTGACAGGTAGGGCCATGCACTGGTCAGTATTTGTGGAGGCATATTCTGTGGAATACGTTTTCCCCAAAGGATCGCGCCATCTAGAAAGCGTCTGGGCCTCTGCTGTTCGCGAGCCATTTGGGCCTCTTCTGTTCATAGACCGAGCCGCACTGGGCCGCTTAGCGCTGATTTCGGCCTAGCCCCATATAGGAATTTCAGCCTAATTTCCTATTTCAATTAATCCAAAATGTGTTTAACATATATAGCATAATACCTGTTCATTGTTTAAATATTAGTAGTATTCAAAACCTTTTTCCTAAGGAATTAAATGACTGTTAATATAAACTAATTTATTTAAAATACCTACTAGACCCTAAAAATTACCAAAATTTTTTTAGAAACCTTTTTAACACTGAAACAAATTATTAAAAAATATGAAATCCACTTTTACCCAAATAAGGTTTGTATTGTAAATTGAGAACCCTAAATGCTTTTATAATGTTCCAATTATATAATTAATTTTCAAGATTAGTTTTCCCAGTAAAGAAAACAGTATCTATGGGAAACTAGGGCATACCCATGGCATGATAGGTGACAACCCGTAAACCCTAACTTCGATGTAGATTATTCCTCTCGCATTCATGCATCATATTTGAATTGCATATTTATTTGGATTTTATACTCCAGTAGATGCTGAAGACCTGGAAGGAAGGTTCCAGGACACCGAAGAAGACCCCCAAGCCTCATAACAAGGCGAGTTAGCATCTTTAGTTCATATCTTATCCAGTTTTTATTAAAATTTATGTTGAACCAGTTAAAACAATTGCATGCAATATTTTTAATATCTAGCTTGTTAATCATGTTATACACATGCCATGACGTCTGACACTTTCAATTACCATGCCATGATTGCCTTGAATATCATGTCAAGACTGTTTGGATAGTCTTACTCTTTGTAAACCATTAAACAACTAAAACATGTGGACCCTCAGTCCTTGGGTAAAACTTACTTAGACATTCTTAGGTCTAAATGCTTGTTTTCGGGGCACAGCACCCCATTGTGGTGAACACTAGCTCACCACTAAAAATACTATACTTGTACTATGAACTGGATATAGTTTATTTTGGTAGGCTGTGTCTATCGGTCTCGAAATGTGTGCTTGTGGCTGAGTTGGGTTGAGGCAAAAGGTTGGTTTGTGGTCTAGAGTGGTTCTACGCGAGAAGGTCGTGGACCCTGTTGAATTGAGGCAGTGAGCGAAGGTTGGACCTTTGGCTCTCGGGCCATGTGCAGTGGGATCAGAAGGATCTTTTGATTATGATTTGAGTATTGGATGCATCCGACACAAACGTGTGGCCATCATACGTTAGTGCAGGTATGGAGGCTTAGGAGAGCGCTCTGTGGAGGCCTTGGCAGGAACTCCAATCTAAGCGCGGTTGGGCACCACCACCGAGGGTGGTCTAGGTCATACGCTCATTGAGTTGAAACCCCAGGAGATATGATACACAACGAGATTGTCAAATCCCGGAATAAGATGGCGGGTATGTGAAGGGAGAACTGTGAAGATGGATCGAAAGAGGTTCCTTGTTGAGCTAGTGTTGGGTACGTCCGATACAATGCGTGGCCATCACGCGGTAATGTGGGTTGGAAGCCTAGGAGTGTGCTCTGTGGAGGCTCTTGCTGAAGCTTCAACCTGAGGTAAGAGCGGCAGGGCACCACCACTCGAGGGTGGTCTAGGTCATGTGTTCGTTAGACCGGCAATCGAGGAACGATGATCCACAACGGGATCCTCGAATCCTAGAATAAGATGGTGGGTGTTTGGAGGAAGACTAGGAACGGATGTTCCTTCAGAATTATTCTAGTTCTATCATGGGATAGTATAGGGTTTATTCTAATAGTTTGCAGTTCAACTCTTTCTTATAACACTCTCTTTCTGGTTGAAAATTTGCTAAATCATAGAAATCTTACTAATATTACTTTAAATGACAATTTTGCAAATAAACAAACCCTCAGCCTTCCCTTACAGTCTTTATCATTAATTGCATTAGGAAGGTGTTAACTCGGAAGTACGGTTTGATTGCGCACTTACCCTCGCACTCACTCACTCTTTAGATGGAGATTGCTTGGAAGACCTGTATGCTTGCTTCGAAAATGAGGAGCAGGGATTTGAAGGCAAAGCTTAGGGCGTTCATTCCAGCCTCTTGCAGAGATACATAGTCGCTGGATCTCTCTTTTGTTGAAGACTTCCGCATTACTCTGATTGTTTCTTTTGATGGATTGTAACTTTTGACCTTGAATGACTGTACTGCAACTGTTCGCCATAAGACGGTACCTATTTAGTTACTTTATCATTTTATGCTTAATTGATCCGGCTATGCAGTGGTGGCACTAGCGTACCAATCTAGGGACTAGTGTAGGAATCATTTAGGTGGACCCCGAGCGGGCCTCCACACATTGGGCCTATATGTCATGCTAATATTTATATTAATTAATCTTATTCCTCTTCCGAGTGATGTATGGAGTGATAGAGAGAGATTACTGAGCAAAGGAGAGGATTAGGGGTGTAAACGGAGCGGATAATTTCCGACCGACCGACCGACCGACCGACCGAATTAGTTTGGATAGTGATTTGGACAATTAGACGGATATCCAGTTGTTTTTTGCGGATATGGATACTGGGTGCTAGATACGGATATGGATACGGATAATGCGGATATTATCCGACGGATAATATCCGAAGAAAAATATGGATAATATCCGATGGATATTATCCGAATCCATTCTAGTGGCTATGGTGCCTGCTAGCCTACTAGGCGGCCCACAAGAGTCCAGCAAACCACAATACTCTCCAGGCCAGGCCACCACACCGATCACCAGCCCACCAACACTAAGAACATGAACAAAACTCAAGAACCAAGATTGATGTGTGTGATCCTTGTTCTGTCATGTTAATCTGATATTGCTACATGCTTTCAATATTATTTTCTTAAACTTAATTAGCAGTACGCAGTAGGTAGCGCTATACTGTTATATCTCTTCATTGGTGAAATTGTTCACTCCAAAACATATATTGATTCTTTTTTCTAGCATGTGTTTTCGAATAAGCGTATTATCCGAGGAAATATCCGTTCCGACCAATATCCGATCTTATATAATCCGTATTCGTATCCGACACTATCCGTATTCGTATCCGACACTATCCGTGTCCGTATCCGTATCCGGTACTATCCGTATCCGATCCGTATCCGGAAAAAAAATATGGATACGGATACAATATTAGTGATATCCGACCGTATCCGATCCGTTTACATCCCTAGAGAGGATGACAAGTTGTCCCGTGGTGAGAAAATAATGAAAATGCCAGTTGTGTATCACACGTGTCCGCTACGCCATATAAAACTGCCCAAGTGGACACCGAATCAGCGAAAACCATTCATAAAACCGGATTTGACACATCAAAGATCAAATAGACATAGTTTCCCTAATTTGATGACCAAGTTCGTGTGGTTTTTGCACCATTGATATTGCCCGTGAAAAACGTCCGGTGTCACCGTGTCAGTGGCTGTTTTGTGCTCCTATCTCCAGGTCATCATAAGTCAACGATGATGCACGCATGGCTACCTCGATTCTCCTTCCCGCTGACATTGCAACACATATAGCTGGCCAAACGGCTCGGTTCAAATGGGATGAACCGGGCTGGTCCGTACTGTCTAACGAACCGGGCCGACCTGGTTTGTTAGACCGAACCGAATTTGGGCCAAACCTTTGGCCCGCCTGTCGGCCCCGGTCACCCGGAACCTCGATACACCTGTGCTAGCCCAGGATCTTGTCTTGCTAGCCCAGCACCTTTTACAAAATGCTGGAATCATCACATACCTGCGATAAAAATTAATAATACAATAGAGTTCAATTACAGTTTGGCTCGTTTTTACAGGCCGAAAAGGCCAAATCTAGAAAAAAAAAAAACCAAAATAAACTTTTACCAGAGTTTAGCATAGCGGAAACAATACGAAGAGTAGGGTCTCAAGGCTGTGCCTAACCCAAACAGGCAAGCGACTGGAGTCCCACCTAGCCCTCAGTCTTTACGTCAATCTTCCAGTCCTTCTCCTCCTTGTCGATGTCATCCAGGCCAAACTCCACCTCGACACCACCTAAAAAGGTGAGTGGGTGCGAGTGTGAGCGCGCAATCAAACCGCGCTCGCGAACCAAGACCTCACCTAAAGCTAATTATGCAAGGCTTTCTGGTGGAGGCTAGGTTCACATGTTTGCTTAAAATCAAATATGCTTATTTTTAAGTTAAGAACTCAAGACTTAGCCTTTTCATAAACTAAAGACGTACTTGGCTATATATACCGATTCTTTATCACCAGGGGGTTTTCGGTGGCGACACCGTATCCTTACCCAAGGAATACGTGTCCTACGTGGCAGATCCATACCATAGCCATGGTTATGGTCTCCACAAATGGCAGACTAGCTACCATCGCCATGGCAAGCTATCTCCAACGGTATGGCGAACCCGTGTCCATACTACAACTGGCGCACGTTTCCCATCTTCTAGCGAACCCGTGCCCATACTACAACTGGCGCACGTTTCCCATGCTCTGGCGAACCCGTGCCCATACAATAACTGGCGCACGTTTCCCAGCTTCTGGCGGACCTGTGCCCATACAACAACTGGTGCACGTTCCCTAGGTAAGTGGCGGTAGACTCACCCTCTTAGCCAAGAGGCGTGATCCCCTTGAGCTCAACAAAGGCCAGGATCCTCAGATCCTAATCTCAATCATAGAAATCAGATGATTATTGACTATATTCGCATTCAGGCATAAATGGTACCCGAATGCGTGGACTATCTCTTTAGCTTATCGAGTATAGGAATGCTCGGAACAGGGCACAACACATCACCATAATCATGTACTCGGGATACGCACATGCTGATTAGACTGTCCAAGGCACTGATACAGTGACAGTGTAGTCTTAATCATAGACGGTATGGTACATCTTTGCTACACTATGCTTTACCAACAATCATGTGCAAAGAGACTAAACCCTGTTGTGATACATATCATAGTAATGATGGGACTGTACCATTGAGGTACCTACTCCGCATACGGTATTTGTCTAGGCCAAGTTGCATCGTTGATAGCGGCTATGCCATTGCAATTGCACCGTTGGTAGCGTACTATGCCGTTCCATTGCACCGTTGATAGTGGGCTATACCGTTACAAAGGTTGACCCGTCATCCTAGTACCGTATCGTTGACAGCCAAGGTCAAACCCATGGACCCTAGACTTAAAGCATGTCTAAGCCATTTCAAAGACTTATTAGTTAAGGAGTTTATCCTCTATACCTTAGGTTATCAAAGGATAGGATAAGGAAATTATATCAAGGATGGGTTTGTGTTTATCAACACTAAATAACAAGTGGATTAACTAGACCAGCTCTATTAGCTCTTGATAACAACATAATTATACTTGGAAAATCATATTGCATGCAATCTAATATATTAAAATCAACATAATTTAAGTAAAACTGGTAAAGAAGAATGAATTAGAGGTATTGGCTCGCCGGCACCGAACGTGTCGAGGTCTTGCACCTGGTCTTCTAGCTTCTCTTCTGAGCTGTCCGATTCTATCACATAAAAGCGAATAACATCGATGAAGACACAGAAGATAAAATATACATGATGCATGATAGACGATTGCTTATCTAGGGTTTTCGCACAGGTTTCCTACTTTGGAATTCATTGTCTACATCTTTTAACGTAATTAGTTATATGTGTGTTAGGGTTATTCTGTTTGTATTCAATTTAAAATGAGGATAAACCCATATGCTTTAGCGAGTATATTTTTACTTATTGTTTAATATTTTTACTAGGTTCTCTACATTATTCCGTATTTATATAAAAAGGTTCATAATTTATGGATATCATTTACTATTTTAAACTAGTTCTAGAAGGGTCATTTCCTAAATGAAATAACGATTTCAGGGTTTTACCTAGATCAGTTCTAGGGCCGCCTTTGGGTCAAATCGCCCTGCCGTGACGTCTGCGGGCCGTCTTCAGGCGTTGTTGACGTCTTCCCGTGCTTTCCGACCGAGCTAACGCGCCCTACATCGGCCGCGTCATCCGCCTCGTCACAGCTCCACCGAGCTGTTACCTACTCTTCTACACCCAGGCTGCCCACAGTTGCCACCATCGTCGCCGTCGGCCATTGCTTGGCTGCCAGCCTCTGGTCTTCGTCGCCACTGTCTACAGGCACCATGCCAAATGCCATCACCTTAAGATGGATCCGAACGCTGTCGTTGCCGCGCTTCCTTGACGCCGTCACCACCAAACACCATCGTGCTTCACCGTGCCCCGTGCCGCCACCCTGGGCTGCTGTTCCTATTACTGAAGCCCCGCCTCCACATGCTATGCCGCGCCGCTCCATCGGCCTCGTTGTCGGCGTGACGCCTTGCCGCTCGGCACAAGCTCACCGCCGTTGTGCCCCAGCTGCTCGCCGTCCTAGGCTACTGCTGCATGCCTCCTGCCAAACCGTCTGCCGGGAGCCACCGCCGAGCCGGAGCCGCCATCGCCATGCCATCGCGACGCACACACCGCCGCACCGCCCCGGCCGAGCCGTGCCTTCTGACCACCGCCGAGTCGTCACTGACTGGGCGTCGTCTCTGCTCTGCGTCTTGGCGAAGCCGCCGTTAGCTCTGAGCCTAGCCGCCGCCGTGGTCGCTGCTTTCGCTGTCGCCGAAGCTCCGCCAACCAGCAAGACGCGTTTTCGCTTCCCAGCTCACGCGCCACGCTTCGCGCTTGCGCCGCCGGCCACTTACGCTACTGGCACGTTACCAGCAATGCCTCGCCATATCGCGCGCCAGCGCGCAGCTGCTCCCGCCGCGCGGCGCCGCACGCCGCCGCCGCTGACGCCGCCGCCGCTCGCTTATTCGGCGGCCATCTGCGCCGTCGCGCCGCTCTGCTCATTGCGTCGCCGTGTCGCCGGACATGCCGCTTGCCGTGGCCGAGCTCATTGCCTTCACCTCCACTCGCCGCCCGACTCACACATCAACAATTTGCCCATTGCTTTGCCGCTCAATGGCCTTCCTCCTTCCTCCTCCTCCCCCCTCTCTTCTCTCTTCCTCTCTCTCTCTGCCCGATTTTCCTCCTCTCTCTATTTCTCCCGAGCTTGCTCTCACTGCTCTGCTTTTGCTCTCGGAAGCTTAATGTGGTGAAGATAAGCATTAGGGAGATATTTAGGAAATTTTGCATTTTAGCCCTTGGGCTTTGATATAATTTCATAAGGATGTTAAGAGTCTTCACAAACTATAATAAAAATATATTTGAGCTCCATAAATTGTGAGTGTTCCATTTTTATGATTAGTTTTGAGATTTCATGAATATTTATTTTATAAAATTTCTAAATCATTTTACTATGCTTGCATTAGTCATAAATAATTTTAGTCTTTAGAAAAATATATACTGGACGGCTTACTTAGCTGCAAAGTAACCTAGCCAATTTAAGTTTCTTCGTCACGAAGTAAACTAGGATTAAGATAGGGACAAGAAAGATAATTTTGGGACTTTTACATTTTAGTCCCTAAAGCTTTGTGTAGTTTCGTAAAGTTATTAAGAGGTCTTTAAATACTTAGGAGAATATAATAAAAGTATACTTTGGGTTATTAAAATTGTTATTATTTCATTTATTTGACTTGTTTTGACGTCTTAAAATATATATTTTATGCAAGCATTAAATAATATTTAATGCTCCTTGTTGTTAGCAAACCTTAAAATTATTAGAACAAACATTTTAAATTACAAATAGGTCCATTTGTTATAATTCAATTAATATATGGACATAATTCTATTTTATGTTAATATATAATTTCTTTGAATTATCCGAATTTTATTTCAAGTAATGTATTAACTGGTAATTTATTATTATTTTTATCGAAAGTAAAAACGGGTGTTACAACTCCTACCCCCCTTAAAGAAAATCTCGTCCTCGAGATTTAGCGGACCTAGAAATGAAAGGCAATATGGAGTCCATTCTATGTGGTGGTTCTATGAATTAATGGGTAATAAGAAAGAAATTTATTGCGGGATAATATATTGAGATCGAATGTGCATGTAATAGGGATACAATACATGCTTTTTGATTGACTTCTTATCAAGGAAATTTCTTTTGTGGTGATGTGGTTCACCAAACCACAATTTTGGAATGGCTATGCAAGATTTGGGGCTTGAGGAAACTATGGTCTACTTTAATTAGTTGGCACTTAATCATCCTTAAACTAAGGGCAGAATGAAGGGTATTGAAACAAGATGCCCTTCATGGTAATGGTTGGCAAAATATCTGGGCTTGCTACGCTTGAAGCAATTCAAGGTAGTGATAAATTGCGCACTTCTCTAGTTGAGAGCAACTTTAAGGTGGAAGTGCGAAACATGGTTAAATGAAACAAGTTGGTTCATTTTCTTGGGCAGACATGAACAAAATACCGTATCCAAGTTTTCCGCAGCGATGGAGAATCGCCGTGTTAAGACGAGTTGTTGACCATAAAGCTCTATCGGGGATAGGCACGACAGGTTCATGAGGGTTCGGTTTTACAATGGGTTTTGTTTTGTCTTTAAGTGAAAAGTCAAGGTTGGAACTTTGCAAAATCCGCAGTCTGAGGATCTGCAGATAAGCTTTGGGGAATGGTTTTCTTTGGGACATTGACTTCCAAAGTGACACTTCATGATATCTATAAGTTTGTTGGCCTCTAATGTATGCCTTAAGGTGGTTGCAGGTTCAAAGGTTGGGAAAGATGTTTGTAGGGGCATTTGCTAAGATGGTATTCTATCTGTTCACACCGAAAGCGATTTACTCTCTCGGGTGGCTTCTAGGTTTTCTGAAGTGATGTAGTAGGAGTCAAGGGAGACTCAGGTTTTCTTCGAGTATTGATTGGTAAGCTTCCTTGATCTGGTGTCTTGCGCTTCCGAGTAGCACCAAAGGTTATAGCTTCGGCTTCTACAAATTCGTCCTTGATGGCAACGTAATCGTTCCATCGTTTCTGCGCATCACTTCGAAGTTATTGGACGGTTGATCAGGGAGAGTTTTTCCTTAATGTGCCTTATCTAGACAATGGCCTCTAATGGTTCATCTTCTCCAAAGAAAGGTATTAGATTAGCATGAAGGAGTTCTTCAAGAGTTGTATTTTGCATTTTGCTGATCTGGAAAGTTTTATCGGTTGTTGGCGATGTCCTGGAGCAGTAGTATTTGTTGAGCTAAGACTCTTGTCATAGATGGGTTCAATGATAGAAGGGGAATGTGAGTTGGTTGCCTTAGGGCAAGACTCTGATTACCGCTAACTTTTTCATGCGGTATCACTAGCCGTGTAAGTGCCCTTTTGGCATCTAAAATGATTTATCATTCCAGGATTCCTTAGACCTTAGGTCATGATGCATAGCATGATATGCAGAGTCAAAAACGAAGCAAGAAAACCAAGTCACTCAGATCAATACCTAATAATAAAGAATAGGCAATAATTTATTTTATATATATGTATGTATATATATAAATATATATATTTTTAAAGTTTTGCAAAAGGTTGGTTAGATTGCAAACGATAAGGTATGAGATCTAGACTTATACACCTTCTTCATTATAGGAGGGTGCTAGCCTTGTCTCTCTAGCTAAGGTTATTGGCTACTAAGAATATGTTACTTAGGGGCTTGATTGGTCATAACATAAATCTTAGAGTTTAGGATTTCCTACGATAGTCCTTATCTTTCTTTGAAATTTTGATTATCGAGTCTTGTTCAGGGGCTATCTCCTTTTTGTCTTCTAAGGAAGAAGTAGATTTGTCTTTTTCCTTATGTTCCTAATCTTCAACAGGTAATGGACATCCATTGGCAAGATAATTCCTTTAGACCATAATGAAAACATTATAGTCTCCTCCAGTTTTTGTTTCTTCGCTTGTGTTTGTGGATGTAGTAATGCTACTGGTTGTAGGATTCGATAAATCCTTAAGCAGTAAGTTGAAGATAATATCCTTTTTGGCGGTCATCTTGGTAGTTTATAGCTGGTAGTAGCTTCACCTGGGCATACTGTGTTCCTGTTGCCATGGTGATCCAATAATATCTTTGTTGATGTCAGAGTAATGGGGTAACCTAAGCTCATAGGTTATTATTATTATTATTATTTTGAAGCAAAACATTTTTAAGTAGTACAAAAATGAAGTAAGGGAAAGATACCTGGGTAAGAAGAATGAACCAACAGTAGAAATTGTTAGATTTTCAAATAGATTCAACATTTATAAAATAAGTTAATGTTTTTTGGCTAAAGTCTTATTGGGATTAGCTCATCCATTATGGATAGATAATCCAAAGTATTCAAGAGGAAATCAGGTGTTCCAAATTAATACAAACAAGTCTATCTTGTAAGGGATAGGGGCAATATCTTGTCCCAACGTCTACATGGCTACGACTAGGCTGACCAAGCTGTAAGCAACTCGCACACTCTCAAAGAGTTCATGAGAGTATTAGGGGAAATTGCTTGTAGGCTTGCACAACACAAGGATACTAGGGTTAAACAATAGGGGTATCAAAATATGATGACAGGGATATTGGTCGTAGAGACTACAAAGTCTACGGCCGCAAAAACACTTGGAATGCTACCTCCCAAAGATTAAATGGTAGTATAGTTGATAGCACAACTCTTGATGACAGTACATAGGAGTAGTGGTCTTTGAAGTTGGACAAGGGTGCTTAAGCTGTTATGGCTTAACTAACGTCATAACTTCATGCTCTGGGAAAGCTGCTTGTCGATTCTGGGACCTATATATGGTTGAAGTCGCTTATGTAAAAGAGTTCCTTCTCAGCATGTTTGTGATGAACATGGCCTTCGGTAAAATGCACTTCCAGACGTAGATCTTTTATCTCTTGGTCCTTTGTCTTCGGAAATTTTAGGAACTTTAGAGATGTCATTCGGGTTAGCTTCTGCAATGTGGATGTACACTAGCAACTCTACCAAGCAGATTTATCCTTTCGGTCTGCTTGGTAGGTGGAGCAATACTGGTTTCCCAGTCTTTTAGAAGAATAGAAGTAAAATCGATGATAGAGCATAGGCGGGTGATCACATGGAGAGTAGTCTCCCGCGCAACAAAATTGATGAAAGATGGGATATCCCAGAAATAAAGTAATAGGGACATCCTCTATAATGGGAAAACAAAGATCATTACCAGCCAGGAAGGAATAGGCTCTAGCATGGTTTTCTGAAATTTCGGTTTCCGATGGTACCGAAGAAACTATTGGAGACACTTTAGGGTTTGGGTATTTGTGTCGAGTACTCTATCGTTGTCCTCGACATGACAGAATGTGGTTATTTCTTCGAATAGGATAGTCATCGTTCGAAGCATTTTGCAAAAATCAAATTCAAAATTAGTAAAGAGTAAGGTAAGGAGAAATAATTCAGGTAAGAAAAAGCACAGATGGCCTTTTAAAGAGATAAAAAAAAGGTAAAGAAGATGAGCCAACAGTAGAAATAGTGAAAAATTTCTAAGAGTTGTATTCATTTAAAATACGTAAAGTCCTTAGCTAACGACCAAAGGTAGGGTTCCTACAGTCATATGCTCTGATACCAGCTTTGTCGGCCCCGGTCACCGGGAACCTCGGTGCACCTGTGCTAGCCCAGGATCTTGTCTTGCTAGCACAGCACATTTTACAAAATACTGGAATCATCACATACCTGCGATAAAAATTAATAATACAATAGAGTTCAATTACAGTATAGCTCGTTTTTACAGGCCAAAAAGGCCAAATCTAGAAAAAACCAAAATAAACTCTTACCAGAGTTTAGCATAGCGGAAACAATAAGAAGAGTAGGGTCTCAAGGCTGTGCCTAACCCAAACAGGCAAGCGACTGGAGTCCCACCTAGCCCTCGGTCTTTACGTCAATCTTCCAGTCCTTCTCCTCCTTGTCAATGTCATCCAGGCCAAACTCCACCTCGACGCCACCTAAAAAGGTGAGTGGGTGCGAGTGTGAGCGCGCAATCAAACCGCGCTCGTGAACCAAGACCTCACCTAAAGCTAATTATGCAAGGCTTTCTGGTGGAGGCTAGGTTCACATGTTTGCTTAAAATCAAATATGCTCATTTTTAAGTTAAGAACTCAAGACTTAGCCTTTTCATAAACCAAAGACGTACTGGGCTATATATGCTGATTCTTTATCACCAGGGGGTTTTCGGTGGCGACATCGTATCCTTAGCCAAGGAATACGTGTCCCACATGGCAGATCCATACCATAGCCATGGTTATGGTCTCCACAAATGGCAGACTAGCTCCCATCGCCATGGCAAGCTATCTCCAACGGTATGGTGAACCCGTGCCCATACTACAACTGGCGCACGTTTCCCAGGCTCTGGCGAACCCGTGCCCATACAACAACTGGCGCACGTTTCCCAGCTTCTAGCGGACCCGTGCCCATACAACAACTGGCGCACGTTCCCCAGGTAAGTGGCGGTAGACTCACCCTCTTAACCAAGAGGCGTGATCCCCTTGAACTCAACAAAGGCCAGGATCCTCATATCCTAATCTCAATCATAGAAATCAGATGATTATTGACTACATTCGCATTCAGGCATAAATGGTACCCGAATGCGTGGACTATCTCTTTAGCTTATCGAGTGTAGTAATGCTCGGAACAGGGCACAACACATCACCATAATCATGTACTCGGGATACGCACATGCTGATTAGACTGTCCAAGGCACCGATCTGATGGCGGTCTTGATCTTAATCATAAGCAGTATGGTACATCTTTGCTACACTATGCTTTACCAACAATCGTGTGCAAAGAGACTAAACCCTATCGTGATACATATCATGGTAAAGATGGGACTGTACCATTGAGGTACCTACTCCGCATACGGTATTTGTCTAGGCCAAGTTGCATTTTTGATAGCGGCTATGCCGTTGCAATTGCACCGTTGATAGCGTACTATGCCGTTGCATTGCACCGTTGATAGCGGGCTATACCGTTACAAAGGTTGACCCGTCATCGTAGTACCGTATCGTTGATAGCCAAGGTCAAACCCATGGACCCTAGACTTAAAGCATGTCTAAGCCATTTCAAAGACTTACTAGTCAAGGAGTTTATTCTCTATACCTTAGGTTATCAAAGGATAGGATAAGGAAATTATATCAAGGATGGGTTTGTGTTTATCAACACTAAATAACAAGTGGATTAACTACACTAGCTCTATTAGCTCTTGATAACAACATAATTATACTTGGAAAATCATATTGCATGCAATCTAATATATTAAAATCAACATAATTTAAGTAAAACTGGGTAAAGAAGAATGAATTAGAGGTATTGGCTCGCCTGCACCGAACGTGTCGAGGTCTTGCACCTGGTCTTCTGGCTTCTCTTCTGAGCTGTCCGATTCTATCGCATAAAAGCGAATAACATCGATGAAGACACAGAAGATGAAATATGCATGATGCATGATAGACGATTGCTTATCTAGGGTTTTCGCAAAGGTTTCCTACTTTGGAATTCATCGTCTACATCTTTTAACGTAATTAGTTATATGTGTGTTAGGGTTATTCTGTTCGTATTCAATTTAAAATGAGGATAAACCCATATGCTTTAGCGAATATATTTTTACTTATTGTTTAATATTTTTACTAGGTTCTCTACATTATTTCGTATTAATATAAAAAGTTTCATAATTTTTGGATAACATTTACTATTTTAAACCAGTTCTAGAAGGGTCATTTCCTAAATGAAATAACGATTTTAGGGTTTTACCTAGATCCGTTCTAGGGCCGCCTTTGGGTCAAATCGCCCTGCCGTGACGTCTGCGGGCCGTCTTCAGGCGTTGTTGACGTCTTCCCGTGCTTTCCGACCGAGCTAACGCGCCCTACATCGGCCGCGTCGTCCGCCTCATCACAGCTCCACCGAGCTGTTACCTACTCTTCTACACCCAGGCTGCCCACAGTTGCCACCATCGTCGCCGTCGGCCATTGCTTGGTACCCACCTCTGGTCTTCCCGATCGCCACCGCTCTCTGAGCACCATGCCAAATGCCGTCACCTTAAGATGGATCCGAACGCTGTCGTTGCCGCCTCGCCTTGACGCCGTCACCACCAACGCCGTCGTGCTTCACGCGTGCCCGTCGCCGCCACCTGAAATTCGCTGTTCTCATTCTTGAATCCTTGCCTCCACACGCTATGCCGCGCCTGCCGTCGGCCTCGTTGTCGACGACGCCTTGCCGCTTCGGCACAAGCTCACCGCCGTTGTGCCCGGCCGCTTTCGCCGTCCTAGGCTCTTCTGACGCCTCGCCAAATCGTCGGTAGGGTGCCACCGCCGAGCCGGAGCCGCCATCGCTGCGTTATCGTGCCGCGCACACCGCCGCACCGCCCCTCCGGCCGGAGTCGTGCCTGTTGGACCACCGGCGGCGTGTCGCAGACTGGGCATCGTCTCTGCTCCGTCTTGCGGCCAAAGCCGCCGTTAGCTCTGGCCGAAGCGCCGCCGTGGTCGTTGCTCGCTTGTCGCCGAAGCCGCCCGGCAAGACGCGTGCCTTTCTCTCTCGGCTCACGCGCCACGCTTCGCGCTTGCGGCCATTGCTACGATCTTTGAGCACGTCATTGCGCAATGCCTCGCCATATTCGCGCCAGCGCGCACCTACTCCCGCCCGCGGTAGCATCATGCGCCGCCGGCGTTGTTCGCCGCTTCCTACTTGCTTATGTCGGCCATCGCGCGCATCGCGCCCTCCTCTCCGCAGCGTCGCCCGTGTGCGCCGGACACGCCTCCTTGCCGTGGCCGAGCTCCGCCGCCTTCACCTCCACTTGCGCCGGCCGCTAGCTCACACACACTGTTGCCGCTATTCTTGCCGCTCAGCCGGCCTTCCTCCTTCCTCCCTTCTCTCTTCTCTCTTTCCCTCTCTCTCTCTACCCGATTTTCCTCCTCTCTCTATTTCTGCCCGAGCTTGCTCTCAGCCGTGCTCTGCTTTTGCTCTCCAGAAGCTTAACGTGGTGAAGATAAGCATTGGGGAGATATTTAGGAAATTTTGCCTTTTAGCCCTTGGGCTTTGATATAATTTCATAAGGATGTTAAGAGTCTTCACAAACTATAATAAAAATATATTTGAGCTCCATAAATTGTGAGAGTTCCATTTTTATGATTAGTTTTGAGATTTCATGAATATTTATTTTATAAAATTTCTAAATCATTTTACTATGCTTGCATTAGTCATAAATAATTTTAGTCTTTAGAAAAATATATACTGGACGGGTTACTTAGCTGCGAAGTAACCTAGCCAATTTAAGTTTTCTTCATCACGAAGTAAATTAGGATTAAGATAGGGACGAGAAAGATAATTTCGGGACTTTTATATTTTAGTCCCTAAAGCTTTATGTAGTTTCATAAGGTTATTAAGAGGTCTTTAAATACTTAGGAGAATATAATAAACGTATACTTTGGGTTATTAAAATTGTTATTATTTCATTTATTTGACTTGTTTTGATGTCTTAAAATATATATTTTATGCAAGCATTAAATAATATTTAATGCTCCTTATTGTTAGCAAACCTTAAAATTATTAGAACATATATTTTAAATTACAAATAAGTCCATTTGTTATAATTCAATTAATATATGGACATAATTCTATTTTATGTTAATATATAATTTCTTTGAATTATCCGAATTTTATTTCAAGTAATGTATTAACTGGTAATTTATTATTATTTTTATCGGAAGTAAAAATGGGGTGTTACACTGCCGGGCCAGCTCAATTCGGTTCGTATAGTGGCGGCTCGGTTCGGTTCGGCCTGGTTTATGTATAAATTTAATTAAATATATATTTATATGTTTATTTCTTTATGATATATAATTTATTTTTTTTTTATAACACATATTTATTAAATTGTAACAGCCCAGCTGCTAAATTGCGTATAGTTATGCATATCATTAGCATGATCATCTGTTTTATGTTGGTTTACAAAAGTTTTGTATTTAACCACCATGCTCTATGATGGGAACATAAGACTTTTAACTTTAAACCCTCTGGCTGAGCCACTAGAGTAGTGAGACCTAGCCCGACGGGCATGTTTCCTAAATACCCGAGCTAGCTGTAGCTTGCCCGAGCAAGGTAGAGTCCACCCGAGCTCTATCAATCAAGGTAGTGATTGTGCCAGACTTCACCGAGCTCTACCCGAGCTTGGTTGCTACCCATCCGAGCTGATTATCACTTGTCCGAGTTAGAAGATGTCCGGAGGAAACTGCCCGAGCTATAGACGGTTGAACCGAGCAACAGAAAACCTGACCGGGCAAGGAGAAGCTCGAGTAAACTCGTATCTATTCAAACAACCCAGCCACCACATCTATTCTTTATTCCTTTTTGCCTCCCGTGATGTCAGTAGAATCTTCCATCCATTGGTGACTTGGCGGTCTTTGCAGACACCAGACCCTCATCTTTTCTTACCCGGAATCTTACCCGCAGACTCTCTATTACAGGTGGGACCTGGACCCACTTATCAATGGAAGAGTATACCTCTATTTAAACCTCTCTCCACCCACTTTAACCAGCCCTCACCCTCATTCTTCCCACGTCCAAGTTCTGGACAGCAACAAGAACAGCAAGCTGTTCTTCATCTCCACCTCCACCATTTTTAAATCTCCACCAAAACTAGCAAGAATCCATATGGGGTGTTATATATCATTGGAAAGCTAAAATCGTTGGCTATCCATTCCACTCCATGGTAAGCACATGCACAAAGGTTTTCTATGGATTTCTCTACCTTTTCTCTTTGCTATTCGGTTTTGGGACAGCAAAGACTGATTTCGTTTTCTGCCCATCACTGCCCTCTTTCTTCAAATCCAGGCCATGGAATGCGGAGGAGTAACATCTACACTTTCTAGGTTTCAAGTACATCCAACTCCCTTGCACGTTCACAAGGTTTTGGGTGAGTTCTTGATGCTTCTCATCTCTATACTTTGCTTTTTTTTTTTACTACAGCGAGGTAATCTGTTCGTTTCTCACCTTGCATGTCATTTTGGTTCACATGCAAGTTTAGGGATGAGCATGGAGACTATCTCCATGAGCTAGGGGAAGGGTAAGACCAAACCCATGGCCTAGAAGGAGAAGCAACTGCAAGAAACAAGTCCAGGAGCAGCAGACATCATCTTGGGACAAACCGGCGTGTTCTTCTCCAATCTCTCTATCCGTCGAACGCCCACCCTTAGCAAGGTTTTCTTTGCTAGGTGAGAACCCCTTTCTACCTATTCTTCATATTTTTCATCATCTACCACTCTCGTTTACATTATTTTCTTGGATACACCAAAGTGTGAAAGCAGTAGCCCTAGAAACACTCTATTTCAGCCCATTCCCTGCACAGGAGTGCACAAAATAATTTTCATAAAATCTCCTGTTGCTCGGATGAAAAAGTTGTCTACATGAAAAAGATGCGCCATAAAATTCTCTACAACTTTCGTGTAGATCACTTTTGCAACCGAGCATGTTTTCCCTTTCCAATGTTGCTCATACCAAGCAACATACAGTCTGTACGACCCTCCCGAGCAAGATTAGGTATGCCCGACCAAGAACTAGTCCTACCCGAGTAAGATATGCCATATCTAGGGATGTAATCGGATTGGATACGGTCGGATATTCTTCATCCCGTATCCGTATCCATATTTTTTATCGGATACGAAGTCGGATATGAATGGTGTCGGATGTGAATACGAATGCGAATAATACCGGATACTATCACTTACGAATACGAAGCGAATACAGACCAGATTCAATACGGGTACGAATATTTTTAGCCGGATAATACACGAAAATATAGATTATTTATTGCACATGTAACATACTGAATAGTAGATAGAGAATAGAGATAGAGAAAGAGATTGGGGATTTTATGTTTTTGGTGTTGGGTCTGCCGCGTGGCAGTGTCGCATACTCGCATTGCCTTCAGTTTTGGCCTGGCGCCAGTGGACAAGCCGGGAAGTATAAAGCACACAGTAAATTTTTGGTTTGGCACCGCATTAGCGCTGTGGCCTGTGGTGCACTTGGCGTTGGCACTTTGGCAGTGGCACTTGGTAGAATGGTAGCTGGTACTTGGCACTGGTATTGGTAGAGTACCAAGAGTGGTATTGGTACACTAGTACTAGTGCCTCCAGACCGGTGCTCTTTGATTGGAGAGTTACAGAATCACAGTCTTGGAGAAGTCTTTAAAGTTTTCGGATAATATCCATATTTTATATCCGGATATTATCCGATTATAAACTCGGATATTCCTATATCCGTCGGATAATTACTATCCGTATCCGTATCCTTATCCGAGATAACTATCCTTATCCGTATCCGGAAAATTCTTCGAATATCCGAAAAACTATTCAAATCGCTATCCGAATTGATTCGGTCGGTCGGTCGGAAAATATTCGTTCCAGTTGCACCCCTAGCCATATCCGACCAAGGGAACCCACTCCTGAGCAAGAGGGTGTCCTTCCAGAGCAAGTTTGGTCCGTTTCCGAGCAACTATGATCATTTCCGAGCAAGCCCAAGTCACCCCAAGTAAGAATACCACCCAAACTTCAAACGGCTATATCTCCCTCATCCGAACTCGGATTTGGATGATTCTTTTTGCAAAATTTACATTAGATCATGAACTTTCTGAATATCTAAAAATATCTGATTTTACTATTTATTTGGTATTTTATTTAGATTTTATTTGATATTTTTGCTACCAAACGTTAGGAACCGACGTTCCGGAGGAGCCCGAACTTGAGCAAGGAGCTCCATACCCCGACCAGCAGCAACAAGGCACATATACTCCCCTCATTTGAATCATATTGATCCTCTATTTATGAATGCATGATTTTATTTATGTTTTATCACTGGCTTTCATGCTAAGTTAATATATATATGTCACTTGGTGGGTAGAATTTAGTTATCTCCTACTTAGTAGCCTATGTTTGATATCCTTATTCCTTTGTAGCCTAAGAGAGGGTAGTATTAATTGGGTTTGGTCCGCTGAAGCTTAGCTATGCTTAGAGTCAACGTGGGCAAGCGATCAATGGAGTAATTCCGTTGGTCGTACGACTTCAATTGTGAATGATTTACTATGTGATACTGCTGCTGATGATGATGGATTACGTGTGATTTCTAAATTGGACTTGAACGGGTGATAGGGGAGGATGGGAGGACGGATCCCGGACACTAGCCCCGTTCGAGTGAATTAAGGATCGAACATGGTGCTAATCCCTTCAAGTTATTATACGTATGACCACACGTGTATCATGGGAACACTTTGCCAATTTCCTGTGCATGCTCGCGTCGATGGGTACCAGCGGGGCAACTTGTGTTAGAGGATGGGGTGGCAGGGTAGACCATCCGTGGTGCGTCCTTGTACTTGGGTGTGATGGGCCTTGGACAAATCCACTGCAACGGTTGGCTCCCTCATGCACTTTAGGAGTGGGGAGTGGATAAAGTCAGCTAGGGTGACCCAATGGACTGGCATGTACATCTAAGAGGCTTCGGCATGATTTGCTGTGTCGTGTAGGTAAAGACGTACACCTCTGCAGAGTGTTAAACTGTTCGAACAACCGCGTCTAGGGTTAAGGACGAAAACTTGTGAGGTAAGACACTGATGTTAGCTCATGGTTCAGTTTGGGTATTGGTTTTAGGTATGGTGGGATAGTCGTGTGTCTTTCCGAGCACAGGGTTGCTTGTGGTGTATGGTCGGATAGAGACCAAGGGCGGATAGAGCTCGAGCATGTTGTGGTTATGGTCGGATAGAGACCAAAGGCGGTTAGAACCCCATGGATTTATGATGATGAATTATGATGGATGCTACAAGCATTACTTTTTGAAATGTTTTTTCTCAAATGCAATTTACAACCTACTCATATATATACGTCTTGCAAAAATACAAATTATGCTAAAAGTACTGCTAGCCCTTCCTTAGAGTACATAATATTCATGATTAAGGATATATATTACCTCTTAGTGCTGAATACCATCTGTACTCAACCGATGTGCTGCAATTTCAGGTGAAGATGACCCCATGCTTGAGTACTACTACCAAGTCGAGCACGGTGACGCTAGCGGGCAAGCGGAGTTCTAATTTTCAGTCGGTTGCCCATGGGGTTAATGGGGCATACCACGCTGGTCTTTTGTTTATTTATGATGTTTCGCTGCTATTTTGGTGAACAAACTTGTATCTCTGCTGCAGTAAAACTCTGATTATGTTAAAACTTATTGTTCGGGCAGCAGTTCATGTTGCCCGGTTGGATGAAAATTATGCACAAAAATATATGTGTTGTGCTATCGATCATTGTGAGGATATGTGTGTGATGGTAACTGATCTTGGGAGCCATCACCAGGTACATATCCGGACACCCGGTTTATATTCGTTTCAACAAAGGTCGCCCGTGTGTACCGTCGCATGCTCGGGTTGGGAGCTAACATGCTCGACTTGCTTTTAGGCAGCTAGTGTATCAACCACATGAACAGCGAGTGGGTTATGACTTTATTGAGCCGAATGTAAATTTAGAAGGGGCACATAAATATAATCATTTTCTTATTTTTATATATTATTTTTGCTAAACCAGACCCGGCTCGATTCACTATGCAAATCGTGCTTAGGCTGATACCTCGTTTAGCCCGATTTTTATACAGTGAATCAGGCCAAACGGCTCAAACCGGCCCCGTCTGGTTGATTCGATGCCCAGGTCTAGCAGCGCAGAGCCGAGTCGGTGGCAAGGTAAGCCAGGTCATAAACCAAACATGCCCGCACACCTCTCCCTCTATCCCTCCCCTTGCGGCCGTAAACCCTAAACCATGGCCTTGGCTGCCGCGGCGGAGGCCATCCTCCTCCTCGCAGTGGCGTTCCTCCTCCCCATCCGCCTCCTCTCCGCCGCCCGCCTCCTCCGCCTCTCCGCCTCCCCATCCGCCACACCGACACGCTCCGCCGCTGCGCTGCTCACCATCGCCGCGCTCCTCACCGCCACCTATGTCGTATCCGACGCTGAATACCGCCCCGACGTCGACGTCTTGAGAACGGAGATCGACGAACTCAGGCTCAAGGTCGTGCAGTTGGGTGAGGAATCTTCTTCCTCTCTCCAATGCTGTCTTGTGCACTGTTTGGAATTCGGGTGTCAGTTCAGATTAGCAGGAGATTTCAAAATGCGCTATGCTTTGTCCTCATCATTGTACGCTGAAATGAGAACTTGAAGACTGATAAATACAGATCATATGACCTTGTTTGAAATATAAAAACCCTCCGAGCCAGAAGGCTGGGACATGGTCAAACCACTGGATTCGGCAATACCTTATTTTGTGCTTGAAATTTCTAGTCATCTTTTAATTGAAAATGTAAAATTATCTTTTACATTTCCGTTATTTCTATTTTAAGTACTGATTTTAATTTGAAAATTAAGATGTTATTGGAAGTGTCACTGAATTTTCAGTCGTTTCCAGAGTTTTCATCTCTATTATTATTCCTTTTGAATTTAAAAATTTTCAGAATAGTTTTGGATTTAAACTGCGATGTTTCTAATGTAGAATGTGAAATTTTTATATTAAGTTTTTTTTCACCAAAAATTTTGATATTCAGTTTTAATTCACTTCTAAATTCTCAATCTTCTAAAATTACTACTTACTATTATTTTATTTTGTGCATTACAAATTAAATAACCGGAATTTTAAAAGTTATATAATCTGACTAAGCCAGAACTCTATGGGTCAGGGATTTGAAGTTCTGAACTGTTTGGAACTTGGAATTGACCATTGGCATTAGAACTTCATGCTTCTGGTTAATAATTCCTTCAGGTTATTTTGAGTTCTTGTTGAATTATTTGGGCTATTGGAATTTCTATTTCACTTGTTTGTACTTTGTTGTAGTGTTCCAATTCTGAATTGCCTGTAAAATTCCTGGAAGTCTTTAGTACATAGATTTGTAATGAATCTCGAAGCATAGAAAGATACCCTTATGGTAGTATGTCAAAGAAGAAGTGAGTTTTTACTTTTCAGCTCATTGCTGCGTTTCTATTCAGTCTGCCACAGTGGAGCTTTTTTTGGAGACTATCTGTCACAATGGAACTGGTTATGCTTTCTTGTGCATAACCAAATTCAACCTAATTGGCCTGTCATAAATTTATCCCTGACTGGAGTGAAACTAGGCAGCTTGGTAACATGTAACAAGCTTCTTTGCTGTCACAGATAAACATAATTTACTTGCATCTAATGCCATTTGCTGCTGACTAATCCAATGATATTTGTGCACCCAGTCTTTGTAATATTCATTTGTCATGCAGAATCTATGTTGGAGGAAAATGCAAAAACTTTGAAGAGTAAAGCTAATATTTTTGAAGAGAACAACAAACTCATTGAAGCAATGGAACGTGACATTCAGCTTTTGATGAATGAAGAAGAAAATATAAAGGTACACAATTATATCAGTAAGTGCTGTGGTGTATTACCTTGCTATAACCCCATAACACAATTTATTATAGATGGATACAAACATCACTTTTGCTGTACATGAATTTCATTTTTTCAGAGTGGAATATCATTTCTTCAAAAAGCCATTTTAGTACTTGTAAAAATAGGCAAGCAAAGTTTCTTTTCTTTTAATGCTGAATACTGGTTTATGTTGTTGCTACCAAACTTACACAGCAGTCTCCCATCTCTTCTTGGGAGTTAGAAAAATAAGGCATAGGGGCTACTGGGGGCAGAGAATGTGAACATACCTACAGTGTTGAACTGGAGATGGCTTTTCTTCTTTCAACACTAATTTGTGAAAGTATAAGCTTGCAAAATGCATTAATATTTAGTTTTTTCATGATTTTTTAGATAATCAATCAATGATCTCAATATCTATTTTTTCTTTTTGTACTAAAATTTAATTCCAATTTTATACATCAACATATATAATTTTGCTGTCATGTCACTTGCTATGATGGTTTTATGTTTTATAGGAAAAAGTCTTATGTTAGATTTTTAGTCCCTCAACTATGGGCGTTGATAGATATCGTCCTCTAAACTCCAATACTGGATAAAAGTGGCACCTCAACTGTGAAAACCATTTACCAATGGTCCTTTGACCGAGTCAACAGCAGTTTTGACCGATCAAAGGAGGTTTGACCAAAGGGTTACATGTATTTTTACATGAAAATATTTCGTGAAATCCAAAATAAACTATATTTGAGTTCCTTATGATTATATCATTTCATAGAAAAGCGTTTCCCATAATTTTCCGAATTTTACACAATTATTTAGCATTTTCTCCTATTTTTGAGACTACTAGAAAATTTTTCAAAAATAATACAATGTTATAAAATATGATACTTTTTTCTGAGCTCGTAAAATTCTTAGAACTCAAATATACATTTTATTTTGAAATATTTTGATGTAAAAATACATGTAACCCTTTGGTCAAACCACCTTTGACCATTGGTTCACTTTTACCCGGTATTACAATCTAGGGACCAAAATGAATCAACATCCATAGGTTAAGGGACCTAAAAAGATGTTTTCCTGACCTATATTATAGGAATGTTTGCAATAGGATGTATTCCTCATCTTTCTAGAACCTTGTTAGAACAGGTGATGTGTATAATTTAATTAAATATTTTTGTCGCACATAAGATTTACACACTCTATATGCAGAAATCTCAAAGCAAAGCATACCCTGAAAGCAATATTAAAGATATGGAAGACGAGGTACCTCTCTCGCTCTCTAGAAAGATTTGAGAATTGGCTCTGAAAGTATAATATAAATTCTTATTTCTGTATCTGCTCCTGCCTCTGCTTGCCGTCTTGGAGACGAAGTGGCTATTACATATATATCTTTTTCAACATAATGTTTTAGTACTAGTAAAATATATAAAATACACTGTTCCATCAGACATATGGGATTCCACATGAGACTCATGGCATTGATCCTGCAACAGGTGCAAATCCTCCAGCAAGAGGTTAGAAAGATAAACAAAAATGCTTACATCAGAGAATCACTAGTAAATGATGCTGAGAAAAGGGTAAAATCTCTGAGTTCAGAAGTAAAAAAGGTATGCTCTGACTGAATGTTACTGCATTGACCTTTTTTGCTTTGTATTTGCAAGTCATACTTTCTTATTGCACACACCACATGTAGTAAATAGGAAAAGTATCAAATTGGTCCCTCAACTATGCCCGCTGGACCATTTTGGTCCCTGAACCAAAATACCGGGTTTGACCGGCTCTCAAACTATCAAAACCGGACCTAATTGGTCCTTTGACCAGTCAAACCCGGGTTTGGGGTGGTTTTGGCTGAGGTGGTTGTTGACGTGGCGGGTCAAACCTGTGTGGATGCCATCTGGATTGCCACCTTAGCGCTAGCTCATCCTTATCTCTAATCTCTCTCCCCCTCATCTCAGTCCCTCTCTCTCCACCCTCATCTCTCTATCTCTCTCTCTTGCCACCTCTCACTTTCTCTCTCTCATCCGTCTACCCGAGCACCGTCGTCGCCTGCTCCGACGTCCCTGACACCGTGCCACCCAGCTGCGCACGAAGGCAGAGGCAGAGAAGGAGGTGGGGCCGGAAATGCCGCCTCTCTTGCTGGCTTGGCCGCCACCGTTCCCTCCTCTACTGTCCCCGACGCTGCCGTTCTGCTCCAGATCTGGCCGGATCCGCACCGTCGGTCTCCATCCTCTGTTGCTCTCCCCTCAACACCCTCTCCTCCTTACTCCTCTGTCGCTCTCCTCTCTCCTCCCTTCTCCTGTCGCGGCGTTGGTGGCCGTCCCCGACACCGCACCGCCCAACTATGCACCAGCTATGCACTAAGGCAGAGGTAGGGGAGGAGGTGGGGCCAGAGCTGCCACCTCCCTCGTTGGCTCGGCCACCGCTGTTCCCTCCTCTTCCGTCCCTGACGCCGCTGTTCTGCTCTAGATCCGGCTGGATCCGTACTGCTGGTCTCCCTCCTCCATCGCTCTCCCTTCTCCTCCTCCTTTATCGCTCCACCCTCTCCTCCTTACTCCTCCATCGCTCTCCCCTCTCCTCCCCTCTCCTGTCACGGCGCCGGTGGAGAGAGAGATTAGAGAGAGAGACAAAGATTAGAGAGATTAGAGAGAGAGAGAGATAGAGATTAGAGAGAGATTAGGTAGAGAGAGAAATAAGAGATTAGAGAGAGACAGAGACAAGAGAGAGAGATGTGAGACACAGAGAGAGGACATGGCAGCCCTGTCAACGCCATGTGGCTGCCATGTTAGTGAAACCATGCCACATCAGCGAAACCTCCCAAAACTGCCCCGTTGACCGGTCAAATCCAGTTTTGATAGATGGGGATGGTCAGACCCGGTATTCTAGTTCAAGGACCATTTTGGTCCTGCAGATATAGTTGAGGGACCATTTTGGTACTTTTTGCTAGTAAATATCTGATGGGAGAACATCACCTGTAGTAATGCTTCTTGGTGTAAAGTTTGAAGATTATTTTTTGCTGTATGAAGATGCTATGAGTTCGTACATACCTATTTGGAAAATTATGGACTATCTTTGTTTGTTAGATCCTTAGGGATGATAATTATTAGTTGAAGATAGAAAAAATGTGTGGTTGTGTTGAGCTAGATAGAATAAGTTTCTAAAGAATTAGTGCCATACATATTGAAGCAACTGCTGGACATTGTAACAAAACAGACATCCATCCTCATAATTAACCTCGCTGTTTGTTTATGCTACTTATTGGATATATCATATGAGAAAAAGTTAACTATGTTTTGCAATTGTCATATCAGATAGAGGATACAATAGCAGAGCAATGGATCCAAATTCGGCAATTTGAACAAGCATTTGTGTTAACAAAGGTAATCCATCATTTATTTTGTGGTGCTATATGAGAACCGAACGTTGCTCAGTTGGGAACGTTCGAGGGACTAGGTGTTTGCCACCTGCATTTGAGCGCTGCTTGATGTGAGTCCTTGTATACCAGGGCAGGTGGTCCTGAGTTAGGCCCTTTTAAAAAAAATTATGGTGCTATGCATTATGCAGAAGTTCATTCATTGAGTGAAATATATGCAGATGATGACATCAAAAGTTCATGAAAGGAGTAAGTCATCTCCGACTGCCTACAAGTGGCCTGGAAAAGACGTGGTTCTCAAGGTATGTTGACAGTTATAAACTAGTAACATTGTCACGTATTTTTGCCTCTACTTATGCCGAATAGAATATATTTGTTTGTGTATGACTGTATGTTATAGTCCAAGTCCAATCTATGTACATGGTTTATTACCATTTCTAAATTTTGTAGAGTATTTTCTTGAAACGTATACCAATATTTTAGGTGTGAATTGGCTTCTTTTGAAGAACGACACTTTCCTCGAACTTTATACTTGAACGTTACAGTTAAACTGTTGTAAATAGCATCCCAACAACTCTGTTTTCAACTCTTTATACATTTTCAAAATAAAATCACACTCAGTTATTTATGTCAATATTTAATACACTAAAATACTAAATACATACAATATGCATGCTGAATCAATATGATATATGTGACTTAAGCCACATTCATGCAGTGCCATTTCTTGATGTTTCCATGTGCAGTATATTGGGAATGTTGATCTTCATGGTATTTTTCTTATGGGGGCATCATACACAAGGTCCTGCTTTTCTCATACATATAAGCATTTCAGGTGCTTCAAACAAGCAATGAACAGATGCTACCATGAGGTTCCTACTTGAGAAACTTTCAATCATGGTTGCAACCATACATGTGTTCACCAGTTCACCACTTATTTATTACCACATTTCAACATAAGTTCAAAGTTTATGTGCTCACCTAGTCTTATGAAACATAGAAATAACAGTTAACATAAAGCATATTGAAGTGGTTAGCTGGTGACAGCAAAATACCATACTGTGCACAGCTGATAACAGAAAGCATTTTGATATGGTTAGATGGTGACCATGAAATGTCATACTATGCACTCCCACATGAAGTTTGTTTTCTATTCATGTTATTACCAAAAAATAAAATTTCTTGCTGCTCTAGTGTTAGCAGCAGCAACTAATGTTCATGTTGCAAAATGATTTTGTTCTATTGCTTCTGAAATCTTTTATTTTCGTAATAGGCTTCCCGGTTCCACAAAGCAATCCATCGGCAGAATATTCCTCATACTGACAGACTTAATGTCTTCTTCTTGGGTGGATCCATCTCAAAATCATGCTTTTCTCTTCCTTATAACCAATTCAAGATTTCCATGTCATCAGCACGAAAGTTTCATCATAAGGTGCCTATCTTCCTTTATAATTTTTTTGTTCTAAAACAAATATTGTATAGTTATATCTTTTTCCTTGAGGTAATCCTTGCCCTTGATATGTTTGGTACTTGTTTACTTGTTATTTCTAGCTGTGGTAGTTTTTTTGATAAAGCAAATCGTAATAGCTTATCCTGTGTTACAATTAACTTGCCTAGTGGAAGAGTGTGGCTTCATCACATGATTCCATGTTCTTTTAATTCTGTCTCACCATGTCTGGAAAGTGCAAGTGCAAAAACTAGTATTCAATTGGGAACAAAAAAAAAATCATGAAACAGCAGTAAGGAAAGCATACACCTCACAAGGAAATCAGAAGCAGAACAATGAAACATTCAGCTGCACAACTTATGTTGGCCTTGAGCCAGCTGCAATCTACTCTCTGTTTTTACATTTTTCTATATTTAGCTGTATCACCATAAAGCATAGCCCTATTTTGTAGTTTGTAAGCCCTAGTTAATTATCTTCAGTTGTGGAGGGGACTTAACGATTTGAAGGTAAACATATTCCTCCAATTCCAGGATAATTAGTGATGGCAAGGCTTCATAACCTGAGAAAGGAACAAGCATTGCTACCTGAGAAAAATATTTTTGTGGTGCACTTACATGATCTGAAAGAGTAACCTATTGTATCCAGATGGTGGTTGCATGTCTTTACATTTATGCTGCTGACTGTATTGGTCACCGATGTACAAGTAATTAGTGATAAAGAAGTATATTGAATATAGTACTGTTTAAAATGTGTGGTTCAAATATAATTACAGATAGTCTATTAAATCTGTCATACTTTTCAAATGTAAGATATTGTAGTTATGCTTTGTTGGAGATAGCGGTGCGGCACAGTGGTGTTTGAACATGTGGGTGGCCTCGCGGCCAGCAAAATGCCCCACCGCGCCACACCACCCAAGCGAACAATGCCTTATGCATTTTTCGGTTTGTTATAAATATATAAAAAGTATCTAGATAGACCATATGAGATTGATATTATTAAATTCGATGTGAAATGTATTGTTATATTACGCATTTTTATGACATATAACAACCTATATGATAGAAATTAGAGTTCAAAGTGGTACTTTGCAGACTGCATTATCTAGATATGATAGGTGACTGTCAACGTTGAAAATAACCTACATCTGGAATAGGTTGGAGAATTCCGTTGTAGGTCTAGAATTCTTGGCTACAGGCCAGATATTTTTTGTGGTTTAATGAAGTAACTACTATCTGGTGACTCCAGTATATGAACTTGAAACTAATTCATTTTTTTTTGAAAAGCTTAAAACAAATTCATAAATTACATTTGTAGGTTCAAATTTTTCTCCAAGATGCAATGAGATCCAACAGATACAGTAGAGGTTTAGCTAACGAGCTAATTACATCCTGCTTGGTGAGTATTTTTCAACCACACTGGTTAGTTTTACCTCTGCTGGACTACAATGAGGGTGCCCTTGATCAAACTGCAGGCATATATTGTTGCCATATCTCCAATGTGGATTGCATGGTACCTTTATTCAATGCTGTTTGGCTCAAAGCCTCAAAGAAATGACAACTTGTCGTAAAACAAGAGCAGAAGAGCTGCACAATTCTGGTCCTCTGTTTTTCTTTTGGTTAGTATAGAAAAGTGAGAATCGTCAGGTGTAAAATACGTTATATCTATGTATATCATGTAATTACTATCAATAAATTACAGTAAACTATCTCTGTTCGAAGTGCAAATCAACGAGTGTTTATTCTGCTAATATTTATGTATACCATGTAATTACTACCAATATATTACAGTAAATTATCTCAGTTCGAAGTGCAAATCAACGAGTGTTTATTCTGCTAGCCCTTGGGTTAACCATCGGTCTGGTGCCAGCTGGGACTAACCATTCCTAAACAAGCCCTTAAGTGAAATCAATAGGAAATATGAAAGTAAAATCTATATTCTATTATTAGGAAATGTGAAAATAAGGAGTGTAGATGAGTGACTCGGAAAGGCTGCTGTGGCTCTGCCATTTGATCAAATCCAGGTTGCATGATTGTCTTTTGAAGAATAGGTCAAAGGAAAAAGAGTAAGGAAGGACGCATGAATCACATAAACAAAAACAAAATTAACCCAAAATATATAGGAGGATGAAATAGTCACGTCAATCCTCTAGATAATGAGATGGAACTACTTTAGAGGGTTCTATGTCGAATTATCTTAGTAACGATTAGAATATCAAGAATTATCAAATATATTTATGAATCAATACTATTGAAATGTGGCAGATAGTGAATTAGCTACACCAAATAGACTTGTCTCACGTAACTAAGTAACTTATTGTCGTCCACTTCGTGATGGTTGCATAGGCAACGAATTGTTTATGCACACCTGGGCAACTGTCAAATAAAACTAAAAAAGTTTATATGTAACTGTGATACAGCATAGGGATGGCAATGGATACCCGATGGGTATTTACTCTATTAGAGTGTGGGTCTGGTCCAATAATCATACCCATGTGTACGTTAATAGGAAAAAATGTTCACCCATCAGGTATGGCGGGTGTGGGTATGGGGTACTGCCACCCGTACCTGTTTACTGTGACGGCCCAATTCTCGGTAAAAATTTACCAGAAATTGTTCCGAATGCTAACTGTCTAGGATTTCAGTTGCATTCAGAATAGTATAACCTGCTTATTTTTATTACATTATATAAAATATTTTACTGCGGAAGTGGAGATATAACGTGGTAATAAAAAGGAAATATATACCTATATACCACAGGCAAAGCCTGAGCATAAGGTAAGTCTTAAAAATCGATCCTATTCGAATTCCAGTCTTCTTCGTAAATATCTATTTCTGATTTTAAGGTGAATCCTGTTTAAAGAAATAAACAATTTACCCACATAATATGGGTAAGTACTAATCGTACTTGCAGGTTTTCATAAAAATAAAATATTAACTATATGCAATTGGAATTCAAAGGAAGGTCAAAACTGTATTTATCTAGAATATATAATGCAACATTTTAAGACTTAGTCATCATTTAAAATTGTTTTTTCTAAAACATTTAAAAGAGTTTGTAAATCATCATCTCCTTTCTCCATCCTTAACTTATCTGACAACCATTATCTTTTCTTAAAATTCATAGATTTATTTGAATAGAAATAGATATCACCTAGTTGACACAACTTCATATACCAGAAGTATGGTCCATTAATACTTTTGTTATCAGCTCTGCAAAACCTATCCAGCTTTACCTATATAACAGCTCCTTATATGGATGGATGATTAATATGTCATTTCTATTCTCATTAGTCCAAGTTTTGCAATGTTCCGCACATACGCAAACATTAGAGAAAATCCTGGCGATATTGGCCTCCGCACAAACACAGCTGGTAACATGTGAATTATTTGGCCCAATATCTCAGATACCTGTCAATGCATGGTCTACGCACGATCATTACCGGTGAGTACTCGGTGAGTACTCGGTCAGTATTTTAAAGATATTGTGAAAACACTAAGACAATACCTTACCCATGCAATTAGCACTCTGGTAACTCATACCTACACTTTTCAATTTTTCCGTCTTCAGTTCAATGTCTATCCAAAAGACAAATGAATTCTATCCTATCTGTTGAAATAATTATATATCTAGATTTTCCTATACTAGGGTGTAGTCAACTTTAATCATTTTTAGGTGGGCTTTTGGTTGTGGATTTGGAATATCTATTCTATATAAAATGTTAAATACCATAATTTAAATAAAAGATGATTCTTAAATAAATAACTAGAAAGTAAATGCAATAAATAGATAATAATAAATGAAATTAGGAATTCAATATGCTTCAAAGGTAGAAAACCTGCCTTATTTAGAGATCGGATCACACATATTATATCTTCTGGACATTTTTGGTTAAAACTTCTAGAGAGCGCGTAGTTCGTCGTCTATACGTTGCAAAGATAGAAAGAGAGAGATTCCAATAAATATCCAAATAAGAAAATTTTTGAATAAACGATAAAAAAATATATAAAAAGGTTAAGGGTAAAAAGGGTGATGGGTTGTACGATTTTCTAAAAGTTTGAAAATATTTTCTAAAAGAAAAAGGGGTAGAATGTCATGAAAAATGGGTAATTAATTATTTTGATTAAGAATAATAATTATGGAAAGATTTTCATAACTTATTTATGGAAATTAATATTAATTTTGGAATATTAGTATTTTTATTTGACCTAATAATTAGAAGAATTGATTTTAGCATTATAATTCTATATAGAAATGTTTATATGGGTTTATAATATTTTTTAGTATTTTTAGAAATAAATTCTGAAATTTTGAAATATTTTTGTATGTGAGAAAGAAAGCAAAAAGGATTTATTAAGTTATTTTATTAGATAAATATGGTATTTTACATTTTTATAAAATTCTTCATCTTATTTTATTAGAATTTATAGAAGCGATTAGATATTTTAAATAAATTCAAATAGTAGGGTGGAAATAGAAAATAGAAAAGGGTTTTAAAATCATCAGTCTTTGTGCTTGGCCCAAATGGGTCAGTGTGAAATTTCTTCTTGGGGGCGAAGGGTGACAAGGAGGACCAATGGTGAGTAAGAGAGGAGGCGCATGTGGGTGCTGGCGCAAGTGGCTGACGGGTGGGGCCTGGGTGGCAGCGAGAGGAGAAGGGAAAACGGAGGGGAGCGGCGGGGGAGGTTGCCGGCGGCGGCGAGGGAGACCGGCGGCGAGGAATTGGGTGGAGCATTATGAAATTGGGGCTATGGGTGTTCTTTTGGTGGTCGTGGTGGGCTTTGGGATGGCCGGTGTTGGTGGGGCGGCGAGGTCATGGCGGTGGCATGGATGGACAGTGGCGGTGGGGTTCTCCGGTGAGCAATAGGGTTAGAGGATGATTGGGTTAGCTTCGTGGGGAAGAGTGGGGGGTTTTGTCTATAGGCATCGAGGCCGGAGGGGCATCAGAGCGGCAAGGGAGGAGTTGGCCGGAGCTAGGGTAGAAGGCGGCGGAGAGGGCGGCTTGGGGCAGTTGAGGGTGAAGGAACGGGCGGGAAAGAGGACTTGGGGTATGGCGGTGCCGGGGGTGAGGTTTTATAGGCCGAGGTAGAGTGGCGGGCACGTTTAAGCAATTTCATGACGGCGTCCGCGCTGTGAGGTGGTGGTGGCGGATTGGCGGGCTTGCTGGGGCGGATGAGGGCGGTGAGGTGACGAGGTAGGTCAGCGGCGGCGTGGGCTTATCCGTGGCGGCAAAAACAGAGCAGGGGTTGGCTTGTAGCGGCGGCGGCGTGAGTTTGCGTGGGCGACGGCAGCGCCGGCGGGCTGAGCAGAGCGGCGCTCTGGACGGAGGTGGAAGAAACTAGGGGTGTCGTCGGATTGAAGATAATTCAATAGGCGTCGTTGGATTAGCTGCTATAGCTGACACCTAGGACCCAACGGTCAGTGAGTGAGGGGCGGCAGGATAGTTCAAGTGGAAACGTATTTCCCGAAAGGGAAAGCGTATTCCCATAATTGCCTAATAAGGAAGGTTTTGGATTTAAAAGGAAAAGGAGTTTCCAGAAAAGGATTTTCCAGAAATTGGTTGGGGGTTTCAAAAATTGATAGAAGGCTCTAGAAGACTCAGAAAAATATAAAATAAATTTCTAAAAATAAAAAATGAGGAGAATCTAAATATAAAATATAATTCGTTTATTTTTATGGGATTAATTAATAGGAATAAGGTTTTATTTTTAGGGAATAAATAGGAGTTTAATTTAGAAAGTTTTTAAAAGTTGGGAATAATTGTAGAGGTTTAATTATGACTTTTGCGAAAAAATTTTATACCAAAATTGGAATTGGGTATGTGACATTTACCCGTGTACCCGTTTACCCCTGTAACAAATGGTGATGAACTTGTATTGTGCATGTGGTCCATGACACAGCAGTAGTGCAGCATGTCACATACTCACTTAATCATATTTGATTTGGCGGGTGCGGGTGACCCATCGGGTGACATTTACCTAGCGCCGGTGCCATGCTGCCCTCCGTGGCCCCTCCGCTCTGACCGCGCCGTTGCGTGGCTGCCTGCCCCTACGTGCCTGCCGCGCCTAAGCCTCTGCATTGGCTGTGCCCACGCCGCTGCCTCGCCTGCACCGTCACCAACGCCGCCGCCTCGCCTGCACCGTCACCAACGCCGCCTGTCGTTTGCTTTGTCCCTCTCGGGCGTGCAATGATGGTCTGTCGAGACCTGACCAAAAATACCGAACCCTGTATGCATCCCGTACTAGTCCCAAGGATCAACAGGTAGTACGCATAGTCCAAACAGAGTGATACATTACTAGCAAAAAATATTACATAACAGGGGCAGAACCACAATACAGCACATACATGGTGACACACAGGCTGCGAATCAGAGTTCAGCAAAATACAATACATGGGCCCACATAGCAGAGCACAACAATACTACTACTAAATTCCCACCGCAGTAAGATAGTAGGAAGCAACCCAAGTCTTCTAGGAAGTCCTCGTAGCCTTCCGCCTCATAGTTAGCATCGGCGTCGTCGTACCGTGGGTCTTCCAGGATCTATCCCTCTACTGGAGTTCAGAAAGAGAAGAGGGAAACAGCAAGGCTGAGTACAACTGTACTCCGCAAGTCAAGGAAAAAGGTGCAGTATGGGGCTTAGTACAAGAGAAGGCGTAGGAGATTTTGCAGAAAGCCAATTTTCCAAGTCTTATTCCTAAGTGTGGAAAGGCAAGTTTGGAAAGAAAGCTTGTCCAGTAGTGAAATATAATTTCCTCGGCCATGAACTGTCCTTCGTCTAGGCTATTTGCCTTTCCATTTGCAAAAACCATTTAATCCTTTCCAAAAACCATTTTTGTATAAAAAAGAAAGATCTACCATATGAACACTCCCTTTGCATGCTCTTAAACATGAGCATAGCTATCATGATAGTTTTAACTCTACAGAGTGGGTACACTTTACCCTCAGGAGGTATCACACTAACGGTGCAAACCACAAAGCCGTTTGGACTAAAAGCCCTAATAGCACTCGCTCCGTGAGTCATTCCCGGGCACCCTGTGGGGGATCGGCCCAATAGCCCTGGTCCTCACGTTGTACAGGAAGGCGAAGGAAACACAATCCAAGGCACCGACAAATGTGGAAACACCATCCACGCCCGTACAACCCAGATGTCTACGAAGGACATCACCACCGGCAAGTAGCTAATAGAGATTAAAGCTTATTAGGCCAGTCCATCCCATAACGGAACTTAAGGTTATACTGTAAGGCTCAATTCATAGGTTCATAGTAAGAGTAGTCCTTAGACTAGGGGAGGAGTACAGACACTTTTTCGAAAACGTGCGTACCCTGCACCATACCATCAACCGGGTCCTCCCTAGTTAGAGCATTTTGGGAGGGGGGGGACAGAAAAACATCCCAATCCCGGCATTCTTCCCAATGCCTCATTTTACCGAAAAGCTCATTTTACCAATCATGCAATAAATTACCATTCGTAACATTTAATCTGCATAAGCATTTTTATCCTACTCTAAAGGTAAGCATGGTATCGGGTTATTTATACTTAACCCTACGGTGAAAAATTATTAAGGGCATAAAAGCTTTTGTATTTTCCGGTTGTAGCTAACACTAGCAACTACTTGTTCTAAATATAGCATGCAAGTTTAATAACTCTAAAAATCCTTTTAAATTGGACAGAGGTTCATTCAATATGCGTCAAGGGGACTTGCCTTGGTTGAACTCCAGGTGCGAGTAGTCTTCATCAGCAGGGGGTTCCACGAACTCCTTGGATCCTACTATCGCACACGGAACATACAACAAACATAACTTGAAAACTCTTTTTATAAAAACCTTTTTACAAAAACTTTATAGAAAGGAAATTTGTTTTTATCACTTTTTTAATTCCTTTTTAAACCCTAGAGAGATTACTGAACTTCTAAATATATTTATTCCTTCCAAAATGTCAGGTTCGATATTTTTCCTAAGCTCAGTATGCCTAGTATATTACAGAATTTTACCAAAATTTATGGAAGTCTTTTGCTATTTGTAGAATTTCCATTTCCATTTTCTGGTTTTCTAAATTAGGAAATGTGGGGGTAATTCCAGCATAGCACTGGGCTCAGCATATTAACGTGTGGGGCGGCCCACACGGCGTGTAGCTGGGCGGACGCGTCGCGGCGCGGGGGTGCCAGTGCACGGAGGAAGCGTAATCCTAGGAGTGCGCCTTCGCTCAAATTAACAGGTGGGTCCAGCAGGCCTACTCGTCAGCGACGGGCGAACGATGCACGGGTTAATCCCGCGATTAAACATTTGTGGCCCTGCGTGTCAGTATCGTATCATTGGTTAACTGCCGATCAATGGCTAATTGCTCGGGGCCACCGGCCAGTGGCACTAACCGGTGGCCTAGCGCGCGCGTCGTCTTCATCCAACCGGGCTCGGCTGAAGAGGGAAGGCCGACGGCGCACTGGCGGTTCGGGCCATCCCAGCAGGCAAGCCTCGGGAAACGGGCATTAGGCCTCACAGCCAGACCACTGGTCATGGCAGTGTCGCCGATAGTGGCCTAAGTCAGCAGCGCGGCTATGGCAGTGGCGGCGGGCACGGTTCACTGTGGCACTGGCGGTCCCTAGGTTCCTAGACACGTGCGTAGGGCGTCTAAGCTACGGGGAGGGACCGGGAGGTTACCTGAGGCGACGACGAGGACGGAGGATGTTCGGCTCGGCCTGGCGTCGTGGGGATCGGCGATGGTTGGAGCAGAGACCTCGTCGGCAGGTTGCTCCAGCGAACCCTAAACCAAAATAGGGGCATGGGAGTGAGGGCGAGGCTCCTAGGATGCTCCCAGAGCAGTGAAGAGGGATGGGACTTACCGGCGGTGATGAAATCGAAAAGGGGACAATTCCCGGCAGACGACACTTCCCAGGTTCCCCAGCGAGCTAGAAACGAAGATAGGCCGATCAGGGAAAGGACGGGGAAGCAAGAGGGAAGAACTCCCTAAGGAGGTTGGGTTCGAGCCCAATGGCTTATCACAGTGCGCAAGAGACGAGGGTGGAGCACGGAGGCAGAACTAGCTGAGAGGAGGAAATTGCAGGGAGGGTGCTAGAGCTTTACTGGCTCGGGAAGGGACAGGGGAAGGTTGGTGGTGTCTCAGGGAGTGGTTGGAGCGGGTCCAGGTTGTCGGTGGGTGCTCAGGCCAAGCAGTCAACGCACAAGGCTTCGGCCTTCAATTCTCATCGCTAAGCAGGTAAGCTACTGCTCCCATGGTGATAGAAAAGAGGGGTTCGGCGTGGTGGGGACACGACGGCGTGCGATGCCATGTCACACGGCATCGTGTTGCCTTGGGAAGGCGGAGGCGAGGTGACGGCGCGGCAGGCCCGTGTGGTGCATGCAATGCGACATGCGCGGCGTGCTATCTGTGGTCATAGAGGCAGGGCGAAGGCGAGGACACAAAGTCACGTCGTACGGGCAGGCGTGCACGCCCAGGCACTGACACGCACGTGCCGTGCATGGCGTGCGCGTTCACTGGCGAGCGGCATCGCAACGCGGGGCGCAGCAGGGCAGACTGGGGAATGGAGAGGCCCCAGCGCGGTGCTGCTAGGCTGCGTCTCACACGGCAGGGTCGGGCGAGGGAGGGACGAGCGGCCGGGGCTGGGCCGAGGTGCAGAGGATGGCCTAGGAGGGCACGCACGCGGGAAGAGAGGGAAAGCGGGCCAAGGGAGGTGGGCCGGGGCCCTTTTTCTTTTTCTAGTTTTTCTCTTTTGTCTTTTCTTTTATTTATCCTCTTTAAAAATGGGTTTTGGGGGTGGTAAATATTTTCTAAAATCTAGGATTATATCCAAAGGTAGAGTTTATATTTTAACCAAATTTGTCTTGCCATTTTACATTTTTAAAATTAAATTTCCTAGACTTAGGCTTTACTTTCTTTTTAACAAATCATTTCATTTATTCTAAAATTTAAACAGTCCAAGTTTTATTTCCTTAATAAAAATTGGTGTGTTACATGGTCGCTGCCACGCCGCGCGTGGCTGCATTGCCATGGACGCAACTCCGGCCCGCCGCTGTGCCACTGCCGTCACTGCTGCGCCGTCTGACCCCTTATCCCGTTGTGCTTGGCCGATCCCCGCCTCGCGCCTTCTCTGCTCTCACTCTCGCTCCCCCGAGTGACGCCCCCGGCTATAAATAGCCGGCGAGCTCGCTACCCTGATTTTTCCCTTCTGCCTCATCGTCACTATAGCGCCCAAATCGCCAAATTCGCCACCATCACACTACCTTGCTATCTACGCTCGCATCCATACCTCGTCCTCCTCCCAACCTCTAGAGCCCTCGCTAGAATCGGCCCGAGAGCGCCTGTAGCTCTCGGAATCAGGATTTCCCTTCTAGCCAGAGGTCTGCCTCTTGAATCACACCCTTTTTTATTTCTCCCTCCTTGATGAGTAATCTTCCGATTCCCTTCACCGAAAGCATCCCTAGGACGTACATATCTCACATTTTCCTCCAACTTAATTTTGCAAGATCGTCGCCGAGTTCCCCTGCCGCGACGACCGCACTCCTTCGCCGCCCACCTCGTCGCCGACCTCCTACTCTGATCCTTCCCTGCGTGATTCCTCGCTCGGTAAGAACCCCCTGGACCCCCTGGTGCTCACTCGCACCTTAGCTTAGCTCGCAGCGAACCAAGTCGCCGTCGCCACGCTTTCCCGTAGCCCTCCACCGCTAATTTGGATCCTTGTCGCTACTGTTTGGCTTGCTGATTTTTCTAATATGGCTCCTAATATCTGCGCTTGATACGCCATAACTTGTGCCATGGTGGGATTACCAGCTAGTGGCGGTGGCAGGTTGCCACGGCCTCAACCACGGCTCCGGTTATTTGCGGCGCCGACACCTTGGCCTCTTGAGGCACCACGACCTTGAGCCATCTGCAGGTCATTACTATTTTGATGCAAGTTCTACATGATGGTATGCATGCATGACATTGATAAAATCCAGAAACTCCAAATGCAAACCAAATGCGAAAGACAGAAACATCCTTTCATAATTTAAAATAGTACAAGGTGGTTCTTGCCGATCATCTACTACGGCGGTATAAAAGCAAAAGAAACAACGGCTAGGCGACATGTAGACTACTCCTGAGCTACACCTACACCTACATCTTCTAGCACCTATTGATCAAGCTAGAAAACAAAAGTCGTACATTGCCGCTGCTCACTGACGGGAGTGGTGGGAGTAGGTGCACAGTGGGCGGTCCAAGGGATACCTCCTCGGAGCACGAAGGTAGTCGTCCAAAGATAACACCAAAGGAGCGGCGTCAAAGGAACTACTGGGAGATGCTAGAGGCTGCGGGACCTCTAGAGGAGGGTTGTGATGGGGAATCTGTCGACGATTTGTGTCGGCAATATATTTTATGGGGCAATGCGAGAGATCACAACTACGATGGTAGCACAGGGAGCCGAATTTATACGGGTTCAGGCCCTCAGGGCGAGGTAATACCCTACTCCTGTGCTCGTGGATTGTATTATGATGGATTCTGATGATGATTGCAAGATGTGGGATTGGATGTCGAACTAGGGGCCCCGAACCCCCTTTATATAGCGTAGGGGATCGGGTTACAGATAGAATCCCTAATCCGTGTATGGAAGATACAGATATAACCGATCCGGCTACGCCTATATCCATATATTCGAGTAGGAAACGAATCTGTTTCCTTGTAGATCATGCCGGGCCGCGCCGTCCTCCAAGCCTGCCTTCTGGAAGGCCCAATTGACTCGGCCCAAGGATGTAGTATGTCCTGTAGTACATCTTCGGGCACCCAGGGCCCATGTTTTCCACAGAATCCCCACCAAAGCCCTAGGTGGAAGGCACCTCTTCCGCGGAGTGACGCGGGTGCGTGCCCTGTGTAGACGCAGAGGTGGCGGTCCTGGGAGTGGATCGGGATGGTCCATCCCAGCACGGGGGTGGCGAGCGGGAGCCAATCCGTCTAGCTCAGCAAGGGCCTCGTCCCTCTCCTCCCAACAAAACTGAAGGCATCGGGAGAGGTGGTAGGCCTAGTGGTAGGAGTTGCGGGCACGGTTGCACGCATCCCGTAAGGAAGAACGGAGGAGCTGGATCTCCTCCAAATCACCTCGTCCGGTGCGGCTAGCTCCATGGTGCAAATGGACCAAACGTAAGAGCGTATGGTCTTCCTCCTCGTACTCGGCCTCTCCTAAGCTAGGGAGCAGGTGTAGTGGAATGTCCAGCAGATGGGCGAAGGTCCTATCGATTAGGTCGTGGGCGTACTCCTTCTGGAACTCTCGGACAGCCAACATAGCGGCATCGCTAATGGCGTAGTCCAACTAGTCTCGGGGCACCACCGTCCTGACCTAGTGTGCCACGACGTCGGGCAGAGAGTAGTATACCCTAACCTCAATCTCGTAGGTGAGGCGAGGCAAGGTCTGAACGAGCCACCAATAATATATGGGGGCCCTCTCGAATGCAAGATAGTCCGATAACTCCAGGAGCACGCGGGCATTCTCGCCCTAGGGTCCAGCCGGAAACTCGAAGGTTGAATGCTCGTCAGTGAAGCCTAGGTGCGGGATCTCCATCTACAAAAATAGTTTTTCAAATAAAGAGTTAGTATACATGTAAGCTGAAATATCCAGAAGAAAAGAGTACAACATAATTTTATAATGAGATGGTTTTGGATGAGGAAATCTCTTTTTATAATTTTAAAATAGGGGCTAATGGCCAAGGTCTAGGGCTCCTACAGTCGTACGCTCTGATACCAGTGCTTTGGGATTCCATCCTTCCCCACTACTTGTTCTGCACAAATCTCTGATCAGTACACTAGTGCACACCATTATATAGCCGGATCATTTCATACAAGCGGAAGACTAATATTACATTAAGTACCTGTGTTAAGTCCGAAAGCTATTAAGTATTACAACATAGCATATTGGCCCAAATGGTTCAAGAACAACGAAAGATCAGAGTGTGAATAAAGAAACCAAACAAGTCTCCTGCCGGCTATGCATAAGTAGGCGACTGGAGAGACGCCCTAAGCCTCACCCTTATCGTTAGCATACTCCTGAGCATCGTCTTCATGGTAGGCGTAGTGGTCTTACTCATACGCACTATCTAAAAGAGTGAGTGTGTGTGCGAGGTCAGTGTCATCCAAACATTGTCGAGTTAACACCCAACCTAATGCATTTAGTGATACGGGTTCCAAAGGAAAGGTTGGGATATGTTTATTTGTAGAAAGCAAATTTTGAAAACCAAAATCCTATGACTTAGCAATTTTAACCTAAAGTTCCACTAATTAATGTTTCAAATTTTAGTTTCCCAATCCTTACCACAATCCATACACAATCCATAGCTTCATCCAAACACCCGCCATCATATTTCGGGTTTGGTGCACCCGTTGTGAATCTTACGCATCACAAGGTGCCCGCTTTTTCCTAACCGGGTTGCCAAGCCCGCACTAGAGTCATGGCACCTTGTGACGAAAGACCTAGATCATCCCTCGGATGACGACATGAGCTTGTCTTCAACTCAGGCTGGGGGTTAACTAGGACGCCATCCAGTAAAGTCTCTAGCTCCAAGACGCTCTCCAGCAAAGTCTCTGGCTCTAGGACGCCATCTAGCAAAGTGTTTGGGCCCCCATGCCCGCGCTACTGCGTGATGGCCATGCATTGTGCAGGAACCCCAATGGGCAACATAAAGCTACGTGAAAATAACTCGTGCTCTGACTGGCACAACCGTCCTTGGCTGCCCAGCATGCCTGAAACTCACGTTGTGCAGGAACCCCTCTATGGGCAGCTTACAGCTATGCGAAAATAACTCGCGCTCCGACTGGCACAGCCGTCCCTAGTTGCCTAGCACCATCTCTGTGGCCTAGCCTTCCTTCTCTCGCTATCGTTCCTTCCATGTGCCCTGCACATGTTGTGACGGAACCACCTTGTGGCAGTTCTTGGCAGTACACGTGTTGCCTCGCGCTCCTCTCAGCACCATATTGGAACCGATAGCCCTCTTTACACCATGTAGCCCAGCTACATCACACTCATATCCATATACAGACCACTTCCGCTTTTCCAATCACACATACACTGGCATGCCAGGCCCAATTTCTAGTTAACCATGTCCAAAATGTCATCATGGCAGTTCACCGTTCCGAGGCAACTAAGTCTAAAATTAATAATTGGACCTGAGTAATGTCTAAGCAAGATTTTAACCATGCCTTAAGAGTCTAAAGAATTTTATTTAACCTAACCAGACTATCAAGGGTGATCATCCAGGCAATTAGTAATAAAGTCAAATGACGGATGATTTCATCAAGGCAAGAGCATCATGGTAAAGCAATAACAAGAAATAAACAGGACATGATATATCATGATTAAGTAAGCAGGCATAGTTACTTAAAGAGCAGGCAATTTGATACTGTAAATAAAATACTTTAGAAAAAACTGGGATTCAACATGATCTAATTAAATGTTAACTTGCCTTGATCCAGATAGTGATGGGGGTCTTCCGGCTGCTCTTTGAAGTGTTCCTCGGGCTCCTCGGCGTGTAATAACGGAACTTAACCGACAATAAATAATCAAAGTGCAGCAAGAAAGAATGATGCATGAAATGCAACACATTTACTCTAGCGTGTGGAAATTGTTAGTAAGAACTAATTATCGTATCAAGGAAGCTCCATGAGCCTTCAATTATTCTTATTCATACGAATAAATAACGAAGGGGAGAGCGGTAGTGAAGGTATGATGATGATGTACGTTGATGATGCAGTATATGCCCTAATTGTGATCCTCGTAATATAGAATATAAGCTCAAGGTAAACTGTAGTCTAAAGTATTTTCTTCATCAACTTAAGGTAATTAACTTACTGTTTGTGGGTAGGTGTGTTGCTATAAAATTTTAAGTTGGTAGTAAATTACCTATAATAGAATCTATACGCCTTATTTACCCTAGTTAAGCAATGAAGAAATCCTACCAAGTTTTATTAAGGCCCTATATTTTTAATAGGTTAGTGATGCTTCTGTAAAAATTTGAGATTTATTTGAAGTCGATAGGTACTTAAAATAAATCAAACCTAGTTTCTGTTTTTGTAAACACATAAGAAAATTGTTTAAACTTCTCCCATAAATTATCTAGTGGGCATTAAATGTCCTAAAATTGAGCAATAAATTTCTTAACTTTGTAAATCATATTTATGTTCCACTGGAATTTTTGCATGATTTTAGGAATTCAATGAGCAATTAAGATAAATGGAAAACCTATTTAAAAATTACTAAAAAGTGGGTTTCGATTTAATCAGAGGCTTTAATGGGGGTCACTGTCAAACTATAATTTTACTAAGTTTATCTTGTTATTTGAATCTTTCCTAAATTTACTTAGATTTTTCTTAAGTCATTTTCTATGGTATTTAACCATTATTCCTTTTCTGGGTTTATTTCTTAAAGAAAAATCCTCATAATAGAACTATGTAAGTAAAACAGAGGCATAAATCCACCTTACTGTGCACCTAGATAATTTTATTATATCCAGTAGGTCACCTAGTATTTACCATGATTTTTCTAAGATTTTTGGAGATGCCTAACAATGTTTAGAAATTTACACCAAGTTTCTAGATTTATTTTTAATTGATAATAGGCCAAAAATCCTTAAGCATGGTAATGGGCTGGCCCATTCCGACGCAGCCCGAGAGCGACGCACCGAAGGCGTATTTCCCGGGGGCGCCTTCCAATGGCGGAAGTGTGTTACGGGGAACACGCTTCTACTTAACCTAACATGTGGGACCTTAGGCCCACAAGTCAGCGACACTACTCAACGCAACACGACGACGGCACAAACCTTAGTGCCGATCCAATGGTCCCGAGTCATCTTCATCCTCGCGCTAGTGCGCGTGCAGCCGCGAGGCTCGCCGGGGTCTTGCCGGCGATACAGGCCACCATTGGGCGAGTTCTTGGACTCTAAGGAAGCAATGGACTACCCCGCACCTACGGGTACCGGTGGTGAGGCCAGAGATGGCCGGACGTGGCGACACCATGGACAGAGGTGGCGGGGAGCTACGGTGAACAGGTGATGGAGATATATCCTATCGCAAACCGAGATAATGTGCGCACGAGTACCAAGGGGTTTATAAGGGTCTCACCAAGCCAGTTTCAGGACCGGAGAAGAGACGATGCGACTTGGCGACGTGGAGGTGGCTGCGCCCGAGGGCAGGGGTGACAATGCGGGGAGTCTCTGGCAGAGATATAGCGGGGACAGTGGAAGGGGAAGGTTAGAGGCATCTCCGAGATGTTCGAGGAGCAAGCATTCGACAAATGGCTTACCCGGAAATGAGAAATCCAAAAGGGGGCGACTCGACTGGCTTTTGGCTAGCGATCACGTAGCCGGCAGGCCACAGGGGAATCTGGGTCGATTCCCACGAGGATGGTAAGGGTCCTGAGGTGGGCGAGGCGTGGGTGTGTGTGCACGGGGCGAGTCGCTCCGGCGAGGGAGAATTTGGGCGCTGGAGCTAGGAGGCGAAAGTGAGACAGGGTAGGAAAGAGGAAACGTGGGACTGAGGCGGCCAGCTATAGGCGCAGCGGCCATAGGTATGGAGCGAGTGAGCTGAGGGTGGGAGAGACGAGCAGGACGCCAAGGATGTCATCAAGGGAGCGAGAGAGAGAAACCGGGGTGGTGGCGAGGCGTGTGACCAGGGACAAAATGGCCACGAGGAGGGAATGGCAGCGCGCGGTGTCATCAACGCGAGGAGGAGACAAAACGGGATGACAAGCAGCGATGGCGACATCATAGCAGCTGGGAGGCAGGCGTGGCAGTGCTGCCCCAATGCGCGTGAGCCGACGGCGCGGTGCAGCTGAGGCTGGACGCCACACGGCGATGAGTTTAGGGGCGGAGGCGCCATGGGGACGATGCAATCTGCCGTAGCTGCCAGCACAATGTGGAGAAAGGGTGGCGTACGGACCTCTAGTCCGAAGGGAGCACGGCAGCAGAGCCGAGCGTGGGAGGAGTCGAGGGAGAGAGCGAGAGAGAAAGGAGCAAGGAGGACGAGTAGAAGCTGAGCCAGGGTTTGCCCGGCTGGCTCGGCCGGGAAGAAAAGGGGGCTGGTCGAGGGGGCTGGTGGGAACGGCTGTGTGGGCCAGGCTCAAAATGAGTTTGGCCCATCCAGGGGAACCTATTTTTGCCAAGAATTCATATTGGGGGATTTGAATTTGGTGAATTTGAATGGAGTTTAGAGGGGAGCCAAATGAGAGTGGCTCGAATCTCTAATTAGAGGTGGATTGGAGAATTTTAGTGGGCTAAAACTTTAATCAAACCTTAGGTTAATAATTTAGGTTATTTGCTGATTTTAATTCTAAATTCAAAAAGGGATCCTAGATATATGCATACAATAATGCATATATCTAGGTTTGTATACAACATATATATAAATAATCGTATGGGTTTAATTAAATTCCAAAATAGCGTCATTGCAAAATTTTATTTATAAAACAGAGGGCTAAAAATGTCCAAATAACTATATGCATGCTTAGATTCTAGTTAGCTACCAATGGGCAGTTACAAATCTTACCCCCCTAACAATAAATCTCGACCCCGAGATTTGACAGACTACGATCTGAATAGATGGGGGTACTCTAGGCGAAGCTTGACTTCGGGTTCCCATGTGATTTGTCTTCCAGATTGGTCATCCCATTGAACTTTGCATTACTTGAGGGTACTCTAGGCAAAGCTTGACTATCTTGCCTCTTGTTTGATTGTCAGAATAGTCGAGGATTTGAACCAGGTAGGTCCGAGAGGTGAGGTCTTTGCCTATTGGTTCTGAGGGTAGGGAAACATGTTCTGCTTCAGGTATTCATAAGCATTTTTTTGAGCTGTGATACATGGAATACGTTGTCTACGTCACCAAGCTCGGCGGGTAACTTCAGTTCATAGGCCACTTGTCCTTTCTTGGCAGTGATCTAGTATGGACCGATATACCGGGGTGCCAATTTTCCTCTTTGTTGGAACCATTGATTTCCTCCGGATGGTGACACCTTGAGATAGACGGGATCGCTAATGGCGAAGGAGAGCTCACTATGATGATGATCCGCATAGCTCTTTTGCCAGGATTGGGCAACTATCAGGCGTTCTCAGATAATTTTCACCATCCTTTCTGCTTCTCGTAAGGTTTCCCTTCCGAACACTTGTCATTCACCGGCTTCTAACCAGAACAGAGGTGTCCTACAGCATAGTCCATACAAAGCCCTAAAGGAGGACATCCTTAAGCTGGCCTGATAGCTGTTGTTGTAGGAAAATTCAGCATAAGACAACCATTTCTCCCAATCCGCAGAAAGCTCCAAGATGCAGGCCCTTAACATGTCTTCTAGGACTTGGTTAACTCTTTCGGTTTGTCTGTCTGCTTGAGGATGGTAGGCTGTACTAAAGAATAGACTGGTTCCAAGGGCACTGTGTAGCTTTTTCCAAAATTGGGATGTAAACTGGGACCTCGATTATGGCCATATAGAGTTCTGCTAATTTATCTCCCTTGTAAGTGGTCTTGACTAGGATGAAGTGTGCTACCTTAGTTAATCGGTCCACAATGACCCATATAGAATCACATTCTGATCTTCTGCGGGAAAGTCCTAGTATAAAATCCATGGTTACCTCCTCCCACTTCCATTCAAATATCTTAAGAGGTTGTAGAAGTCCTGCCGGGCGCTGATGCTTGGCATTCACCATCTCACATACATGGCATCTTTCCACATATTCAGCTATGTCTCGCTTTAGTCGGGGCTACCAGAACTGGGACTTCAGATCTTGGTACATCTAGGTGCACCCGGGATGAAGAGGAAAAGTTAATTCATGGAACTCCTTCAAGATGTGTTCCTTCAATTCTTGGTCATGGGAACGAAGATTCTTTGTCCTAGCCATAAGGTTCCATGCTCGTCTTCTGTTACCATACACCCCTGACTTCTTTTCATAAGATCCCTTAAATTACGGGCACTAGGGTGATCCTTTTGCGATTCTTTGATTTGGTCGAACAGATCCGGTTGAACTTCTAGTGTGGCTAGATAACCGGGTTCCACTAAACTCAAGTTCAGGATATCCATGTCTTTAATGATCTGTTCTGGAATTTCCAGTTCGCAGTCCACGTCTATTAGGGTTGTTGTCTGTTGGAGTGTCAAATGATTACACTGCGGCTTTCGGCTGAGGGCATCGGCTACCATATTGGCCTTCTCGGGGTGGTACATGATGAGGGCATCTCCAGCAAGGTCGTGACCACAACTTCTTCCCCTTCGGCGAGCATGTCTTCCGTTACTTCATCGCCGTTGTCAACGTTGCCTAGAGCCTTAAATCTAGAAGCTCGGCCTTTCAAGCCTAGTCCAGTAGAGCAGCGCACCAAGCCCATGCACCAAGGATGACCCACACCCCAAGGAAAGCCCAAATTCAAGCCCATGTCAACCCCAAGTCCGGTTCGGCCATCCAGGAGCAGTCCGAATTCAAACGGACGTATCTCAGGCGTCCGGACTCTGTTTTCAGCGATCCACCACTCGACGGAAAGCTTAGGAGATAAACTTTATAATGGAACTACTCCCACTACCAGATTTGGCCTGCATCCATGGGAATTGGCAGAAGAAGTGCACAACCAGATTTCTTCTGGTGCTGTGTCACCTTTCTTTTAGGCCCAAGGCCCATGTATCTTAGGGTTTTGGTGGGAGTACGTGTGGTGGCCGGCGACCCTGCCTTAGCCGCCACTCTTTTGGGCGCCCCATCCTTGGCCGCCGCTACATATATGGCCGACGCCCCTTGCGTAGTCCTTAGGTTTTGTTGTGTTTGGTATACCCCATGTGTGTCCCTCCTCGTGGTTGCGTGTGTCGACTAGACTACCCGACACGAGAAACAGAACCTCACCTTGATTTGAGATATTGGTTTGTTTTAGTTTGTTATCCATCTTGTTCTTGCTTGTTCTCAATTGCTTGCAGGGATAAGGATCAATCACGTCTAGGCGTGGTTGATTGATTTGTGTTGGTGGCGTTGCGATTGCCTGTTTTCTTTCCCACTGGTTGGTAGCCGTGATCACGAAACCGACACCCACAAATCGACATATCATTCTCATCAGAAGATCTGGCAGACCCGTTTGCGATCAGTACATGACGTTCAAGTTATAGTCCTTGATTAATTCTAGCCATCTTCTCTGGCGCATGTTTAGGTTGGCCTGAGTGAACATATACTTTAGGCTCTTATAATCAGTGTAGATGTCATATTGTTTACCCATCAGGTAGTGTCTCTAAATCTTAAGGGCATACACCACCACAGCTAGTTCTAAGTCGTGAGTCGAATAATTTTCCTCATGATTCCTAAGCTACATTATGAATATTCCAATTAGGGTATTTTACTACATCATCATCATCATCATACATTACCCATCGCTCACACCATCGTTATCTTTTCTTAGAATTACAAACATAAGTAGACTCAAGGAACTTCCTTGATACCTAGGAAAGAATTATTGCTAATCACCGATCGCTAGACTAAGTGCGTTGCATTTCATGCATCATGCCTTCCCGTGCACTTTGGTGTTTTATTTTGTTCTTCAAATTTGTTCCGTTATTAGACGCCAAGGAGCACGAGGAGCCATACAAGGACCAACAGGAAGACCCCCTTCACTCCCAAGACCAAGGCGAGTTAACATCTAGTTAGATCATGTTGATTACCTAGTTTTCGAAGTATTACATTTAAAAGTATCAAATTGCATGCTCTTTAAGTAATTATGTGTACTTGTTTAATCATGATATATCATGCCCGGTTGATTACTTGTTATTGCTTTGCCATGATGATCTTGTCTTGATAAAATCATCCTTCATTTGTCTCTAATATTGATTGCCTTGATGATCACCCTTGTTAGCCTAGATAGGTTAAATAAAATGATTTAGACTCTTAAGTCTCGGTTAAAAATTTGCTTAGATATTGCTCAGGTCCAATTAATAATTTTTATGTTTAGTTGCCTTGGAACGGTGAACCGGTATTCACCGAACATGATTACACTCTAAAACATTGATCATTGGAAATTAGGCCTGGCATGCTAGTGTGTGTGTGGTTGTGGAATGCGCACGTGGTCCGGCACGTGGATAAGGATGTTTGGAGTAGCTCAAGCTACATGGTGTGGAGAAGAGGGCTATCAGTACACAGACGGTGCATTGAGGAGCGCGGGGCAACATGCGTAACTGTCAAGCATTGCCACTTGCCTGTGGGAGGTGGTTTCGATACATCGTGTGCACAGCACACGAAGAAACGGTAGCAAAAAAAGGAAGTGGTTATGGATAAGTATGGATTGGCCAGGTCCGAGATGACTCATAGAGTGAACCGAACGGGGGTGCAGGAAGGCACGCAACGGGAAGTCGCTGACTAGTTGCCTACTGGAATTGGTTCTTAGTACCACAATGCGTTGCCATCGTGCAGCAGTGCGGACATGGGGCCCATTGGCTTGCTGGATAGAGTCATGGCAAACCCCAGTCCGAGGTGAAGACAGGATCATGTCGTCATCCGCAGGATGATTTAGGTCATAAGTCACCAGGAGCCGTGACTCTAGGTTAGGCTTGGCAACCTAATCTAGGGAAGAACAGGCACTTCATGGGAATATGACTCACAATGGATGCGCCACACTTGAAAGATGATGGCGGGTGTTTAGTGGAAGCTTAGTGTGGAAATGGAATTGGGAAACTAAAAAATGATTCATTGATTAGTAGAACTTTGGGTTAAAATTGCTAAAGGCTTTAATTTGTAAAACCTGCTTTCTGCAAAATTAAACAAACCCCAATAATCCCATTGGAACTAGGGTTGGAAACGAGCCGAGCCCGAGCGAGCCAACACTAGCTCGACTCGGGCTCGTATGGGTGACCGAGCCGGCTCGGCTCGGCTCGGTTAGTGCCACGAGCTCTGAGCTAGGCTTGGCTCGGGCTCGACCGAAGCTCGAGCTGGCTCGCCCCAGCTCGCGAGCTTAGCAACAAAATACTAGATGCTCAATTGCTGACAGTGATGATTTCATCCTACATATCACGAGCAATCTGGACAACTAAGCTCCGGAAATCAAACACATCTAAGAAAGATTGTGTAGCATCTTTGGACCAAATCCTCCAAAATTAAAACGAAATCGTTACAGCACCATCCCTCAGTCTCAACAGCACACCAAAATCAAACAAAGAATCGTCAATCAGAAACTACAGGAAGGGGGAGCGCACATCAAAGGAAGCCTTGGAGGACGGCGGCGCCCAGCACGAAGAGCCAAACGATATGAACGAGCAGCAGCGCCTACCTGGAGATAGACGCAGACCCGGTGCCGACCTTGCAGTACCCGCGGCGCTCCACGCTCGCGCCCGCGCAGGCGGCCTCGGGGCAGCCGCACCAGTACGTGATCCCATCGGCACCGTAAACCAGGTCGGGGCGGAAGCACCGCACCGGGCAGGACGAGGCCTCGCTCCCCCCATCTGAGACAGCAACTGCACAGGGGTCGGTAGGCTTGGGCTCCTCCGCGGCCCCTAGCCAGCCTGGAGGAAGGCTGTAGATTTGGGGTGGCGACGTTGAGGTCCGGAAGAGTAGAGCTTGAATAGGGGATGACCGTGCGGGATCGGGATTTGGAGGAAATGGGGGATTAGGGAAGAGAGAATGGGGAACTATATGGTGCGCGCAGCCAGCGCTAGGCGCTCGCCTTGCTAGTTGCTACCGAGCCACGAATGAGCCCGAACGAGCTCGCTGTGGCTCGGTTCGGGCTCGAATTCGCACCCGAGCTGGAAGAGCAGCTCGGTTCGGGCTCGTTTCCTTCCGAGCCGAGCACGAGCTAAGCCTGCAACCGAGCCGAGCCCGAGCTACTCGCCGAGCCCAAGCTCAGGTTCCAGCCCTACTTGGAACCTCTATCACTATGTGCATTAAGTTGGGTGTTAACTCGCCAGTGTGGTTTGATTGGGCACTGACCTCGCACATACTTACTATTTTGGATGATAAATATGAGCAAGACCCCTATGCATGTCATGAGGATGAAGCCCAAGAGTACAATGATGATCAAGACGAGGCTTAGGAAAACTCTCCAATCGTTTGTTAGGGAATAACGGCAGGAGAATCTTTTGATCTTTTGATTATCATTGCGCTTTGATGTTGGACTTTTGTTCTTGAACTATTTGGACTAATGTGTCAGGCATGTAATACTATTTGGCCCTTCGAGCTTAACATAGGTTCTTAATTTAATATTAAGACTTCCGTTTGTACGAAATGATTCTTCTATGTAAATGGTGTACACTAGTATACTGATCTATAGACTAGTGCAAATCAAGTGGTGAGAAAGACAAGCCCCACAGCTAGGTGCTTGAGTGTGGCATCAGGTGTCCCTCATTTTCTGAGGGAGGGGTGTAGTGCTGTGGGTGTTTCACAGCAGATCTTTTTTTTTTTGCATGGTGGTGTTTGTATTTTCTTTTTTTATTCTTTCTTAATAGAATGGCAGTGCTTTTACCGTTGGTTCGAAAAAAGAATGCTCGAGAATGTTTGGAACCATGCTGATTTCATTTTGTTGCGATAGAGGATTGCCCTTTCTCTATCTACCATATATGTCATAGGGGAGCCACACACTAGTACTTGTAATTTAGGAGGTGCAGGAAGGACAAACAAACAGTTTTGGCATACGCATGTTGCATCGACTAAAAAAAATGTGAAATGCAGAGGTTGCAACATAGGACTTCGAAGTAGGGAATGATGCAACCATGAAACCAAAAGCTACAAACATGGAAATGTTCACATTCAGTCTGTTTGGTTGCCTGGTTTCACACAGCCAGACTCGTGGGAGCCAGGAAACCAGTGTTTGGTTGCTCCTTGTACCGCGCGAGCCTGTATCCATGCATGCAAGATGGTTGTTTGGTTGCCTGTGTGCAGTGCTGAGCCATGGCTAGCACGATGCACAAAGCACCCGCAGCCAGGCTCGTGGGAAACGAGCTCCATGGCCGTTTTCCCAGAGCCAGGCTGGGGTGGTGCAGGCTTCCACAGCCAGGCTCGCTTGAGATATCAACCAAACAGACCCATTGTCTTCCTTGCAAGTCCTACGTCCCGGCCCCCGGGAGGACGAAGGTGGCTTGCGGCTGCGGTTTGCCTTTGGTGATTCCGCTTACTGCCTGGCTGGCCTCTTGCCATGACTCATAGGTAGGGACGAGTTCAAATCCTCTATAGCACAGGGACGCCAACGCGAGTTGCAAATCATGCCTCTACAATGGTGATGGGGTTGGAGACTTGGAGGTGTAGTTGAGTAGATGGAGGCTGGCTTGTCTGTGAGGGGGAGGACGCCGGTAGGTCCCTCCTGAAAGGGGAACTCACAGGTTACACCGCTGCAAGATGCAAAGTCGTTGGACGACGCTACAGTACCATTCCCATCTGGATCCTGTGGTAGCAGGTTACCAATAGCGGGATGGTGGGTGTTAGAGCTTCCACGGGTGGTACTCCAAATTACTACTCTATACCACTATTCCCTATATACTCTATCCCTTCCTCTAAAATTTCTTCACACTTTACACTATACTCTAAAAGATTCCTTCCCTCCATCAGCTACTCTATCCAAATGAACAGTATTATAGAGCGCCTGTTACGGATGCTCTTACAGCATCTCTAGGGAGAGAATTGCTTCGGCGCGGGACGTCTGTCCATCGGACACCACGCTCCACTTCCGTGACGTACTGTTTGCTTTATCTTTTTTCTACGTCTACTCCTATTTCTCTCCCCTCTTTTTCTCTTTGATCGGACCCAAACTCAAACTGAGAGGAGCAGATATCCACATTTTTTAATCTCGTGAAACATTTTACTTGTATGCAGGTGAAACATTTTTGAATAATTATGAAACATTGTTTCAATGATGTTTTACCAGATCTTGTCATATTTCATTAGTTCTTTTGTCATATTTCATGAGTACTTCACTTATGTTCCATAATGTGTCGTTAGTGCTCGACCATATTTCATAAGTGCTTTGACCATGTTTTATATATGTTTTAGTAGTACTTTGCCCATGTTTTAAAAAAGCGACTGATTTTTTTTAAGGATCGGACGTCCGGTCGACAGCGTGTCCTATTAAAAAAAGCGTCCCATTAAAAAAAAAACAGAAATACTGAGCGTCAGACGTGCTCGGACGCCGTGACGGCCTGGCCCAGCAAGTCGTCGAGCACACGAGGTCGCGGGACAACATTAGTCCTATAGTGTTTTCATTTTATTTTTTATTCTTTTGCGTTGTTGGCAATATCAACGAATACCGGGAATTCCATGGGCCATGGCCTTGTTTGCCTGTGTAGTAGTTTGCTCTATTAAAATATTTTCTGGTTTTTTTACTTTATTGAAACATGTGTTTTACCCTTTTGAAACATTTGGTTTTGCTTACTGAAATATCTTTTAATACTAGTTGAAACATACTAACTGAAACATGGGTTTGCACTAATCAAAATATAGAGTTGTATTCACTAAAACATTAACTAGCCTAACTGAAACATAGGTTACTACTAGTTGAAACATTGGATTGTGCTAATTGAAACATAGATTTGCATTAACTGAAACATTACATTAACCTAACTGAAACTTAGGGTTGTATTAACTGGAACATAGCGTTTTATACTAACTGAAACATTGTATTAGCCTAACGGAAACAATGGATTTGTACTAACTGAAACATTTGTCATGTAGTAACTAAAACATAGGGTTCTACCTGCTGAAACATTCTTAAATACCTTGTTGAAACATTCATGTTTTCTCTACAGAAACATTTGTTTTGCCTTACAAAAACATTTGGTTCTGTCTGCTGAAACATTCTCTAATACCTGCCGAAACATTTTCTCTACTGAAAGATATGTTTTGTCTTGTTAAAACATTTGGTATAACTTACTGAAACAAGCGTCCGATTTTTTTAATTTAGATCGGACGTCCGATCTGTAGTTGCTCCCTTTATATTTTCTCACCATCCCCTCTAAATCTCCTTCCTCTATATTCTCTCTTCTTTAATTACATCATCTCTCTCTAGCAGGCACTCTATATTCTCAGCACTATCTTCTCTCTCCTATATTTTATCCCACACTCCAGTCACCATATCAACCGCACACTCCAGTCACCATATCAACCGCACACTCCAGTCACCATATCAACCGCTGTATTTTCGTATACAGAGAATTTGTAGATGTATTTCGACGTGCATGGGACATTGCATTGCATATTGTAGATGTTGTAAAATTTCATTAGTCCATACAAAATTTTTTTACTCGCAATATTTTGGTATGGTCGTGTCCCGGCAGTAGACATCCACCTTGCATAGTATGTTGACGTGTGGTCGTACGTACATGCTTGCAGAAGGAACAACCGACAATCTTCCTCGCAAAGGAATGGGAGGCCAGTCATTTGGGCGGTGCCGAAGTTGCTTCTTCAGGAAGCCTCCCGCACCATTGCCTTCTGGGAGAAGCTAGTTACACTATATATGGTTGACCTCCCTTCTCCTTTCACTGCACTCGTCCAAACATCAAAATTCAACTAGTCATTTCTTGTACGAATCGTCATGGGTCCGATTCATCACTGGATTCGCATGATAGGCTAGCATTGGAGTCCGATTCATCTGACGAGGATGATGCTGCCTTCTTGGGCGTCCTTGCACAGGCGAGCAGGAGGAGTATAGTCGACGTCGGCATGGAGGCTCTGTCCCAGACCGCCACAACATCGATAGTCGGCCGCAACAGAGCTATCAGTTGCTCTTTAGGGACTACTTTGCCACCGCAACATGGTAGAGGCAGAACCAACCCCTCCCTCGGTGTATCCCCCTAGGGACCCTAGTAATCTGGCAGACCGCCATGCTGTCCCATGAACGGCAGCCCTCCCTGGTATGCCCCGGCTGCTGGCAGTGACCATACCCCGTGTCCTCCATTAATCGCCAGAAATCAGGGTCTATTTTACACTTGCATGATAGCATTCATAGATCATTACTGGCAGACATCCACAATTGCAAGTTACATTGAACAATAGCAAATTGAAGGACGAAGCAAACAAGGATGGCAGCATTGTTGTTCATACATTGCACCATGCAAGATAGGAAATCATGTAAGGCAAACATAGTTCTATTATATTTCAGAATTCATCTAAACAAGTACATATTACAACATACAAAGGTCTTCATTAGGCTGCAACAAAAGGAAACAGACTGCCTAAACCACATGACACTACTCGTCACAACAAGAACACTATGGACTATAGTACTATAGCCCACAAAAGCTCCCTTTCACTTAGCCGAGCCCTATGTACTGAGTACACTGAACACTACACCCCATAGATTGCTCCCTATCATAGTTGATGTCGTTCTCCTCACATCAGTCCTGAAGACCGATGCAATGGTCATCATCGTCTGGATCATAGTCCGAAGAAATAATGTCGTCGGGATCCACATCAGATCAAGGGTTGTGCTCGTCTTCCTCGTTAACAATGACCGCACAAGCCACAGGCGCCTCGGCCGGTTTCTTCATCTCCTCCCCAGCTTGCAAGGCTAGTTGCTCAAGACGCTTAGCCACTGCCTCCATATCGAGCACCATCCCGTTGATAGCAGTAGCCCCCGCATACATGTCAGGGTCGAAGCTATCATGGGCCATTTTGCGGATGTCTATGGTAACTTGCTCCACACGATCTAGAGTTGATCTCAGCGGCCTAGTCAAGTTTTCATCCCCGTTTGACATCTATAGGTGACAAAACGAAATGAGCAAACCAAAAGTTAAGACAAAATGAATCACCTAAATTAGAACAATACGCCTCAACTCCTGCACTGTCCCTATTCCTAGTCCTACGTAAGTTGTGGGATTCATATTTCAATTTCTATGCCAATGGACCGATTTGAGATGCAGTACCTCTGTATAAAATTGTAAGTTCAAATTTATTCTTATATTAAGAGTTACATAAAAGAGAAAATTATATCAATTTTGAACTCTTCAAATTTGTCGGAATTTTCTCTTTTTTATAACTCTTAATATAGAATGAATTTGATCATGAAACTTCATACATAGGTAGAGTAAGTTTAGGAGTATATCTACAAATTTTTTCAGAATTTGTCACGACTTTTATTAGTTGGTGTAATGGTGTTACACGAAAAGGCTGTGTACACAGGATATGTTGCCTTACATAACAAACCCAAGGTTACATGTGCATCGCGTAGACTATGGGTGGGCTCTTTTCAGCTTATCTTATCCTACTTATTTGTCTTATCTCGTAACTTTGAGAATTTTCCGGGATAGCCTCGAGAGCCGGTTGGCTTTTGTGTTTGGCTTTTAGGGAGCTTTTAGACACGCCTACGAGATTAAAAAAAAGGACTCAAAAATAATAAAAAAGTAAGATAAATCAAATAAGACACGATATAATCCTTAGGATGCGAGTGAAAAGGATGGAAGGGGAACACTTTACATGCACACGACACACAAGCGAGGGCTTATCCACTTTGACAGCCCAATGACCTGTATGAAACGACTTAGGCTTATCGACAAGAAAGCCTAAGCCACAAGCTAGTCTAAAGGCCTCTAAAGGCATGAGTCCTTATTGGAAAAAAAAATCATTCTAGATTGAAAACATGGTAATGTCCGGTTCACATGTTATAATCGGTATGTGTAATATTAGATGATATAAAATGGAAGGGACTTCTGAGTAAAGAAAAATTGGACGCTTCTAGGGACATCGTCAAAGTAGTTGTGAAACATTTTTCGTGAATGTTTGAAACATATGCTTGGGCAGTTATTTGAAGATGTTTGAATTCATACGGGCAAATATTTCACAAAGCAAACAAAATATTTCAGGTTTTTTTTTCTACTGATGTTTCAATTGTAAAACGAGATGTTTCACCCTATCTGAACAAATGTTTCTTATGTTTTTCAAAGGTGTTTTTACAAAGAACAACCAAATGTTTTTACAAAGCAAACAAATGTTTCAGCATTGAGGAAGGTTTGAAATCACCAAGGGCGTGTTTGGTTGCCTGTCCCTGCCTAGACAGGCCCGCGTGAGCCAGGTGAACGCGAGTCTGGTTGCCCGCTCGCCGCTGTTGCACGCGCCCATGCAAAATGCCGGTTCAGGTCTGGCCCGAGGAAAACACCGCGGGTGGCTGTTTCCGCGGAGCCAGGCTCGCGCCACGCTGCCCACACACGACGGCACGACTAACAACACGGACTAACAACGACTAACAAGTTTCTACATTAACTTTTCAAACTTTCAAAAATGTTTTAAAATTCAAACGACATCCAAATTCAACGAAACAAAAAAATGGAACCTTAGGTTCAAGTTCAGATTTTTTAATTTTTAATTTTAATTTTGAATTTATTGATTTTCTAGTATTTGTTTTTTAATTTTTAATTTTTGTTTTTGAATTTATTTTTGTTTCAGTATTTTTAAAATTTTTAAATTTTTACTTTTGAATTTATTTTTTTTGTTTTTCATATCCTCTTTTGAATTTGTCCATCACACTCCCCTCCTAATGCAGCCAACCAAACAACATTTCTGTGCAGCCTGTTCAATCTCATACAACCAACCAAACAACATCCCCTTACGTCACCTCAGTCTGGCTTGGGCCAGCCTGGCTGAACTATACGACAACCAAACACACCCCAAATACCTAATGCGGTAGCCTCTTTGATGCCATCCAACACCCCGGTAATGTCTGAAACCTACAGTACCTCGCCCTCCTTCTCCATGGAGGAGAACCATGCACGCAGCGACGCGTGGGACGCCAAGGATGGTGATGTGCCTCACCGTTGGAGAGATGAGGTGAGGAGTCGAGGAGGAGCTCATTGGTGCGCGCCAGAACAAGGCTGAGGCGGAGAGGTGGCTGCGAGCCCACGACATTCAATTCCTTCCTATGGAGAGAGAGAGAGGATGAGGAAATAGGCGCGTGCCAGCAGCCATCAAAGCCAACGAGGATGGGGCTGCTCTCCCTTCTTCTCTTATGATATGTGCAGGTGCTGCTGGTGTGAAGGACGAATGAGAGAGCGAGAGGGAGAGCTGGAGAGGAAGCCTCGAAGGGATCAGGTGGAGGTGTCCATCCGATTTTTATTCAAGCGTCGGACGAGATATAATGTACATATAAAATGCACTAACTAGAAAATACTATGGGTCTCTCTCATTTGTGGGATTCTAAAAATGCATGAATAGGAAAAACGTAGGATTAGTGTAATAACCCATTTTTGGGTCTTTTTAAAAATTTTGCAAAATCCCAAAATTTGAATTGAATTTCCTGCATTTTCTATTTACAACTGAAAATTCCTATTTTCCTTAAATTCAAATTTCAAATTGCAATGCAATTTCACCTTTATCCATCAAATTTAACTTTCTTATTGCAAATTCAACTTCTAACATTAAAAATTAAAATTTAACATCTCTAATTTGAATTTCCCCAAAATTTTATTAAAATTATAATTATATATAATTTATGCTATTTCTAGCTAAAAGTATGTCAAAAATTCAAATTAAAATTGTCAATATTTTAAAAAATATTTTAAATCTCCTCTAGGCTTGTCTGAGCCCAGCCCAGCATACTAGGCCCAAGGCCTAGTCGGCCCCTCTCTCTCTCTCTCTCTCTCTCTCTCTCTTCCTCTCTGCGCCCATGGCAGCCGTGTTTAGTGATATGCCCTAGAGGCAATTGTATGAGATGATTATATCACGTCTTTGTTTATGTACTAATGATAATGTGTTATCAGTTCCATGAATAAATATCACTTCTTCATTCACCAAGGACGACTTGATTGTGAAACATATTATTTATGTGCTATTGTTCTAAATGATCCATGGTCTTATATCATTATGTGGAACAATAATGATTTGATCAACACATGTATTAATTGATGGTAATATTTCACATACCATAGATATAGAGATATCAAATCAATAATGTCAACACATGTTAGAGAACATTGTGTTAGATAGACCTACTCCGAGACACTGCTGAAATTGTTATCTTACATGTCCCATTAGTCTATAGCCTCGAGCGGTATACCTATACGATCCTTAGAACTGAGATCGTCATTGATTCCCAGCATGTTTAGTTGTATACTTTGGGATTATCAACTGCTACGCCATAGCAGGGTAGCTATAAAGATAGCTTTTGGGTGTAAGCGATCAAGATGAAATTTGTCCCTCCTTGATAACAGTAGAGATACCTCTGGGCCCCTCGATGTGGATGATTAGAAAGTGCATGGCCATGCCAATGTGGTTGAAGAGTTAATCACGGTTTCAATATCCATCACATAGACAAGTGAATGGTCAAGCTATCACAAGAATGGCATGTATCTCGCCTTGAACTTGACTGGTATCGTGAGGCAAAGGGATCGGTATGTGAGTATATCAAGGTTTAGCTGATGTGATTATTCTGTACATTCGAGGGGCAATACATCCTGCTAGGAACTGCTATTGACATGTGGTTCGATAAGGGGTTTCCGAGGCCATGGCCGATTGTGCATAAATCTAACGGATCACACACTTAACGGGTTGGAACATGTCTAATAGATTGGATCTATTAGTGGGTTTCGTGGATAGTAATCTGCGTATGGGATTAGAGTCCTGATCCACGTTGGATTAGAGTCATAGTCGGCCGCATTAACTTGGAGTTCTAATCGGAATAGAGTCCTAGTTGGCTACGTTGACTTGGAGTTCTAATCTGCCACGAGTCCTAGTCGGCTTTTAACATAGAAGCCTGCAGGTTTAGCTATATAAAAGAAGGTCGAGTGGGAGGCAAAGCAAGAGAGAACACCAAGCCAAGAGCTATCGGTTTTACCACTAAAGCCCTAGCCGATGTGCCCTTCGGACCTCCCAGAAACCCTAGCTAACGCGTGCGATGCTAGCACACCAGTGATTGGCGTTCTGCCCCTGGACGTGTGGATACTGTAGAGGCGTTGCTGCGGTTGTTGCAACGCTCATCGGCTAGATGTCAATCGGCTAGTGACGACGGTTGGTTGGTGACGACGATATGCTAATCAACCATCGACTTGCAAAGTCGATATCGACAATTGGCGAACATTGGCTTACGACGACGATCGATTAGGAGGAGATGATCGGTTCGGCGAAAACGACTACATTCTCTACAGCAGACGTTGCCACAGTGGTGATCGGCTAAGAAGGCCATTGGCTTGGAACGATCGGCTACTTCCAGTACCTCGACACGCGCTAAGTTGGGATCAGCTTCTCCAGTTCTCCTTCCGCTGCAACTATGTGTCAAAGGTAACGATCTGTGTTCCGCTACTTACATGATGTCCTGAGTGATCACGGTAGAAATTTTTGAAATTGCGCTAGCATAGCCTACCCATTCCCTAATATTGTTATCAGAGCGGATCATGTGTAGTTTCGGATCTAGATCATGTGCATATGTTGATATGCTATTGTGACTAGCATGGATTGATATGATCAATCGGTTATTGGGGTTGTCAGAGGCATGAGTCGGCAGAACCATCGGCTATGGCTTGATGATCAGCCACGCATTGCCCCATCGGCTGGTAACTCTATCGGCTTTCGGGTCTTTGCGTGAGCCAATCAGATTGGCCAATAGTCGATATGGTCGGTGTCTTCTTAAGGGAGCCACGCGCGATGGATCGATGCAATCGGTCTTATGAAAAATTGAGGCATTATGAATGGCTCGGAATCGGCTTGATATGATCAATCCGGTTGAATTTTTCATAGAGTTTTTCATAGATGCAATCTATGTTTCCCAAAAATTTTCAAGGGACCACCGTGATAGTCGATCCTAGCGGCTGTTATATATAGCTTGTTCACATCGCGCACTAAAATACGACTCTACATCTAACTTGTTTTTGTAAGGAATGATGTGAATAGTATGGACCCCTTTGTGTATGTGATGCATGATTATGATTTTCATGGTCTACATGCCATGGTTAATTATAGCTTAGGCTGCCATATTATTGCATAACGATCTGCGTGCCGACTTGTGATGCTCTGAATCCTCATGTCCATTTGTTACTAGCTATTAGGTGTAATAGCTTTGTACTTAGTCATGGAGGCTTCAAGCATGGTGGCTCGGTGGACAGGAAGCGTGGCGATGGAGATCACTGCGTCATGGGCAATACTATTAAACAGCTTAATATGATTATCTGTGATGGTTCCTGTCATTCTGTTCTTTCATATTTCGTGTGTAGTGGATATGATTGTTATGACAGAATAGTTTTCATCAGAAAAATTAAGTGCAATTAATGCCTTTCCAGTAACTGCACCTATAAAGGTCAAGACGTTGGTGGTAGGTCTGCCAAAGTAGGATGCCATCAATTTTCTTGATTGAGTAGGGTGGATGTTGGTGGATGTCCCTCCCCCTTGAGCCCCGCACACGCTGGCCCTGCTGCCACCGCGTCGCTGCTTCCTAGCTATGCCAGAGCACTACCTCCCCCTCTCTCTCTCACTGTCATGCCGCTCGCGCCGTGTCTTCTCACCCTGAGCTCCCCTGTCGCGGCCGCTGCCGTTGCCGAGCTCGGCATGATTGCCGGGCCGTCCCGAGCCACGTGCTTGATTTATTCACCGCAGGATCTCTCTCACTCTCCCCCGCCGCTCCTGTCGCCTATTTAACCCCCTCGCTCGACACAATTTGGCCGCCTTCACCATTGCCACCGATGAGCCCGATTTCAGCCCCTTTGCTCTTGCCGTCGACTCGGTACGTCGCCGGACAATTTCTAGTGTCCCTAGCATCTCCAGGAGTCACCCCTCACTTCCTCGTGCTCAATTTTGGCCAAGAACCATCGGAGCTACCCAGTGACGTCTTCCCTATTTCGGCAGCCGCCACCCTCCACGGTGCCAGCTCACTTCAGTGCTTCCCCAAGTACACTGTTACCTCAGGTAGCTCCTTGGTAGCCCCTTGTTGTTCCCTGTGCCAGTGAACTAGCCATCGATCCTTTTCCTCACCGGAGAAGCATGCTCTCGACACGTCCATGGCGACGCCGTTTTGACTCACCGCCGGCGAAGTCTGGCCAAGATATCCTAGGTCCCTCGGAGACAAACCCATCACGATCATTAACCACTTGAATAGTGAACCATAGCACCGCCGATCGACTGCCAAAGTTTCGCCGGAGTTCTGCCGCCAAACCTCGCCACTCGCCACCCGACTGACGTCACCCCCGACGCCGGCCTCGAGATGTGTCGCTGACAAGCGGGACCCACAATAATGGTGATTAGCATTTAAATCTCACGTGATTAATCACTCTCTGTCGCTGACATGTGCGGCCGTGACCCTATTGGTCAGTATTAGTGGAGGCGCATTTCTTGAAAATACGTTTTCCCCATAGGCTCACGTCTTTCTGAAAGCGCCTCGGCCTCGTGGCTTGCTGGGCCATCGTAGGCCGCTCCGCGCGGATTCGGTCGGCACAGTAATGGGCTTGGCTCATTACCTTTTCCAGGATTTTCAAATCTTTTTCTATTTAATAAGTTCTAGTATATAAAAATGATTTTTCTAAAATAGTTAAACAACTCTAAAAATTATAGAAAAATTATGGTAAATACAAGAAAGCAGGATGGATCTAATAAAATTATAATTTTAAACATAAACTTATTATTGCTACGTATAATATTCCAGGAACCTTATTTCACCCTTTTAAAGAATATTTGCAATTCATATTTCCATTTACATAAATTAGTTAGTAAATTCCTAAAATCATGATAAAATTTCAGAGAACCACAAACATAGTTTAGAATTTAAGAAAATTATTTGAAACATTTTATCATATTTCCTATCCACTGCAAATTTATTTGTAGTAATTAAAGCCTTTTTCCTAAGAATTAATATTGCTGTTAATCAAATAAGTTTATTTAAATACTAATTAAACTTCAAAAATTCCCAAATTTTTATGGAAACCTTTTTAACACAGAAATAAGTTAATAAAAATTAATCCACTTGATAAAGTTTAACAAATGAATTACGAACCCTCATTTGCCTATATGTTAATATTTTAATTCTATAATTAGATTTCTAAAATTTATTTTCCAAAAAGGGAATATAATCTAAGGGTATCTAGGGCATAATCATTCATGTTTATTTGATAACTCGTAGAATCCTAATTTAAACATTAGAATTATTCCTCGTGCATACATGCATCATATTTGAATTGCATATTTATGCATGGTCTTTTATACTAGAGTAGATGTCAAGGACCTAGAAGGAAGGTTCGAGGACACCGAGGAAGATCCCCAAGCCTCAGGACAAGACGAGTTAACATCCTTAATTCATGTCTTATCTAGCTTTTATTAAACTATATTGATCCAATTAAGAAATTGCATACAATATAAATTTCTTACCTAGCTTGTTAATTATGTTGTATACATGCCATGACTCTTGACACAATTACATACTATGCTATGATTGCCTTGAATATCATGCTAAGACTGCTTTGATAGTCATATCCTTTGTAACCCAATTAAAAAACATTTGGACTCTCAGTCCTTGGGTAAAACTTGTTTAAACATGCTTAAGTCTAAATGCTTGTTTTTGGGACACAACACCCCATAGTGGTGAACACTAGCTCACCACTATAATTATTACCTCTATTATTATAAATTGGTTTTGGTATGATTATTAGGCTGTGTCAGTTGGTCTCGAGATGTAAGCCAGTGGCTGAGTTGAGGGTTGAGACCCGAGGTTGGTTGTGGTCTAGAGTGGATCTAGATAGGAAGGTCGTGGACTGTTAAGTTGAGGCAGCGAGCAAAGGTTGGACCTTCAGCTCTTGGGCCATTGCAGCTGATCGGAAGGATCCCCTGACTATGTTTGAGTATTAGATGCATCCGACACAATGCATAGCCATCACGTGGTAGTGCAGGTGTAGAGGCCCAGGAGAGTGCTCTGCGGAGGTTCGGCCTAAAACTCCAATCTGAGGTAAGCGCGACAAAGCACCACCACCGAGGGTGGTCTAGGTCATACGCTCGCTGGACTGAAAATTGAGGAGGTATGATTCACAACGGGATTGCCAAGTCCTGGAATAAGATGGCGGGCGTGTGAAGGGAAAACTGTGAAGCGGGACCAGAAGAGTCCCTTTGTTTATAAGCTAGTGTTGGATGTGTCCGACATAACGTATAACAGCCAAGCTGTTAAATTGCGTATAGCTATGCATATAATTAGCATGTTCATTTTTACAAAAGTTTTTGCATTCAACCACCATGCTCTATGGTAGGAACATAAGGCTTTTAACATTAAATCCTCTGGCCAAGCCACTAGAGTAGTGAGACCTAGCCCGATGGGCATGTTTCCTAAATGCCCGAGCTAGCTGTAGCTTGCCCGAGCAAGGTAGAGTCCACCCGAGCTCTATCAAGCAAGGTAGTGACTGTGCCGGACTTCACCGAGCTCTACCCGAGCTTGGTTGCTACCCATCCGAGCTGATTATCACTTGTCCGAGCTAGAAGATGTCCGGAGGAAGCTGCCCAAGCTATAGACGGTCGAACCGAGCAACAGAAGATCTGACCGGGCAAGGAGAAGCTCGGGTAAGCTCATACCTATTCAAACAACCCAACCACCATATCTATTCTTTATTCCTTTTGCCCTCCGGCAGTATCAACCGAATCTTCCATCCACTGGCTGACTTGGCGGTGCTGTAGGCGGCCCAGACCCTCATCTTTTCCTACCCGGAATCTTACCCGTAGCCTCTCTATTACAGGTGGGATCTAGACCTACTTGTCAATGGGAGAGTATACCTCTATTTAAACCTCTCTCCACCCACTTCAACCCGCACTCACCTACATTCTTCCCACGTCCAAGTTCTAGACAGTAGCAAGAACAGCAAGCTGTTCTTCATCACCACCTCCACCATTTTCAAATCTCCACCCAAACCCCCAAGAATCCATATAGGGTGTATATCGTTGGAAAACTGAAATCATTGGCTATCCATTCCACTCTATGGTAAGCACATGCACAAAGGTTTGCTATGGATTCCTCTTCCTTTTCTCTTTGCTGTTCGGTTTTGGGACAGCAAAGGCTGATTTCATTTTCTGCCCATCTATGCCCTCTTTCTTCAAATCCAAGCCATGGAATGAGCAGTAACCTCTATACTTCCTAGGCTTCAAGTACATCCAACTCCCTTGCACGATCACAAGGTTTTTAGTGAGTTCTTGATGCTTCTCATCTCTATACTTTGCTGTTCTTGACTGCAGCGAGGTAATCTGTTCGTTTCTCACCTTGCGTGTCATTTTGGTTCACATGCAAGCTTAGGGATGAGCATGGAGACTATCTCCATGAGCTAAGGAAAGGGTACAACTAGACCCACGGTCTGGGAAGTAAAGGAACCGCAAGGAACAAGCCCAGGAGCAGCCAGCATCATCTTGGGGCGAACCGGCATGTTCGTCTTTGACTTCTCCATTCATCAAACGTCCATCTCATAGCAAGGCTTTTCTTGCTGGGTAAGGACCCTTCCCTATCTATTCTTAATGTCTTTCATTTGCTGGATCTCATGGCCAAGCCTTTCCCGTGGTGAACCCGAAGAACCCCAGCCACCGAACCCAAGGCACTCTGTCTCAAATTTCTTTCCGGACAAAGAAGGTCAAAAAAAAGGATTCTTATAAAATCATCCATAGCTCGGATGGAAATGTGTTCTACATTAAAAAGATGTGCCTCAAAATTCTCTACAACTTTCATGTTGAGCCCGAGCTTAACTGAGCTTATTAGTGACCTACCCGAGCTATAGCTAGTTGAGCCCGAGCTTAACCGAGCTCATTAGTGACCTACCCGAGCTAGAGCTAGTTGAGCCCGAGCTCAACCAAGCTCATCTTAACCACCAAAAGTTGTTCGTACCGAGCAACATACAGTCTGTGCGACCCTCCCGAGCAAGATTAGGTATGCCCAACCAAGAGCAAATCCTAAATGAGCAAGATATGCCATATCCGACCAAGGGAATCCACTCCCGGACAAGAGGATGTCCCTCCCGAGCAAGGGGATCCTTTCCCAAGCTAGGAGACTCATTCCCGAGCTACCTCGGTCGATCCCGAGCTTAGTCCTTACAGCCCCGAGCTAGTTTTGTCCTCCCCGAGCTAGGAGACTCATTCCCGAGCTACCTCGGTCAATCCCGACCTTAGTCTTTATAGCCCCGAGCTAGTTTTGGCACCCAAACTTCAAATAGCTCGATCTCACTCATCCAAACTCGGATTTGGGTGATTCTTTCTGCAAAGTTTGCATTAGCTCATGAACTTGCTAAATCTCTAAAAATATTGGATGTTCCTATTTGTTTAGTATTTTATTTGGATTTTATTTGATGTTCTTGCTACCGAACATTAGGAGCCGACGTTCCGAAGGAGCCCGGACTTGATCCAGAAGCTCTCCTCACCCATGACCAGCAACAAGGCACATATACTCCCATCATTTGAATCATATTGATCCTCTATTTATGACTGCATGATTTCAAATATGTTCTATCACTTGCTTGCATGCTAAGTTAAAATATATATGTCACTTGGTGGATAGAACTTAGTTATCTCCTACTTAGTAGTCTATGTTGGATGTCCTTATTCCTTTGTAGCCTAAGAGGATAGTATTAATTGGGTTTGGTTAGTGGAAGCTTAGCCATGCTTAAAGTCAACGTGGTAAAGCGATCGATGGAGTAATTCCGTTGGTCATACGACTTCAATCGTGAATAATTTACTATGTGATACTGGTGATGATGATGATGGATTACGTGTGAGCTCTGAATTGGACTTGAACAGGTGATAAGGGATGATGGGAGGATGGATTCCGGACACGTTGTGTAACAGCCCGAAATTTTGCATAAAAATTTTTCGCGCTTAATTCATTTTTAGTTTTCTTTATTGCTTGAGCAATAATCTTCTCGGTTTACAAATTTCAAAATCTCATGTGAGGTGTAAAACAAGATTTATTTGTTTTGCAGATGAAATCTTCTCAGCATGCTATTTTTACTTTATATTTACGCACTATTCCTTTTATAAATTATATGGACCCAAATCATGTTTTAGGATTTTATACATTTAATTGAAAAAGAGAGTTTTAAACGGTGAATAGTGTTTTCATATAATGAATAGTGTTTTCAATACCCTAAGTTTCAAAAATCTAAATTCTACTTATTACTACCAGTTAATCATGACCAACCATATCTTAGGAAAATATAATTTTGGTAACCCGTCAGTCAGGCAGTGATGAAATTACTATTTTGCCCTTTTAAGACAAAAATTCCCAAATTACCCTTTCCCTTGACCCTTTCATATTGATTTCAATAAATCCTTTATAAGTACAAAATATGCATTCAATTAATGTACTATTTTCAAACTTTGAATTTGTATCAAAAGTGCAATAGAAAATTTCCAAAATACCCTTTAACTAAAATCCCAAGTTTTCTTCTTTTAAATTTAAATGATTACTCATGCATGCTCACTTTCTCCCAAAACTCAAACTCAAATTTAGACCTTGAACTTACATCAAATATACACTCGGTAAAATTACCAATTTGCCCTTTGGCTAAAAATCTCCAAATTTCCCTCTCTTTAAATCTATTCAACTACTTTGCATGATCAATATTCATTTAAACACAATTTCAACCTTTGGATATATTTTAAAATTTGAATTGGAAATATCTTTAGTCAAATTACCAAAATGCCTTTCCAACTTGCTATTTCCAAAATCATCTTCTTTTATATATATTTATTTACTATCTTTTTTATGATCATTTTCATCTTAATTAAATCCCAATTTTGATTTCAAACCTTGAATTTCATTTTAAAATTTGAATTGAAGATACTTTCAAAGAAATTACTAAAATACCACTCAATGCTTAAAATCCCCAAAAATTCCCCTCTCTTTTCACTTTACTTAGCTATCACATGCATAATACATCCATATTAATTAACATTCAAATTTTGGTTCAAACTAAAAGTTGATTTTGAAACCTTTCTCTATGAAATTACAAAATTGCCCTTAGGAGCCTTTCTTTCTCTTCTCTCCTCTTTCTTCCCTCCCCTCTCCCCTGTTTCCCTGCCACCGAAGCCAATCCCATGCACAAACCGCACCAATCCTCCTCTTCCTTGGCTGCCACGGCAACGTGCAACATGCCACCTCCTGCTTGATGCGTCCCCTTGCGGTAGGCTGCAAGCATTTGCGTTGGCGAGCTCGCATTCGCCGCCGCGGCGCGCTGCTCTAACCCGCTGCCTAGTTCAACGCCGCACCGAGCTAATCCTCTAGCACGCCATCAAATTCTTGAGCTCATCTCCTACCCCATAACCTCCTCATCCTCTAGAACCCATCCGTGCCCATAGAAGCACACCGGAGCCCCCGATTTCATGTCTTTCGTTGCACCGGCCGCCGCCGCCTCTCCACGAAATTCGTCCCAACCGCAACGAATTGAGTCCAACGTCGCCGGCTAGAGCTTTGTAGCAACGTCGCCGAGCTACAACTAGAAGGAATCGGCAGGGAACCGACGCCGCGACGAAGCCGCGCCTCCCCTGTTTTGGCCGCCGCGCGCTTCACGTCGACACGCCGACTCGTGGTCGCACGAACCCAATTAACAGCATGGTAAGGATCCTAGGCACCCTCTCAAGCTCAAACAATCACCAATTCAATCTATTGTGTCCACAAATCAAAATACCCAATTCCGTTCTTAGCCGCCGCCGCTAGACCACGCCGACCGGCCATCTCCGGCCACCTCGATCCACGAATCCACTTCCAAAACAGTTCTAGACATTCTAGAAGCAAAAGCCCCATGGTTAATTGACCCAAAACCGAGCCAAATCGAAAGCCCCAATTCGGGATGTTCAAGAACCCTAGAAATCCATTATTCATCCTTCCAGATTTTATTTTTCATCAAATTAAAGGCCTTAGAGTCAAAATTAGCAAAACGTTCTTATACAAAAGTTGTTCAAAATAATGTTTTACATCTAGATATGATTTTTCCAGATTTTTAAAATCATTCAAAATTTAAATTTGAATCTTAAACCCTCTCTTTAACAATTTAGAGAATTTCTAAGAATAGAAAAATCTTTGAAAAAGTGAAATTAATATTTTTCCTAACAAATAGAAATATATACAAAATTTATGAAATTATTAATTTCAGGACTATTTTATAAAATATATCAATTGTATATTTCTCTTTCTTTAAACTTTATAAGAATAATTTCTTAAGTAAAATTAATAATTAATTTGTATCAAAAATATTCCCAACAATAACAAAAATATAAAATGGTTATTTTTAAGTCACAAACGATTTTGATATTTCTTAAATTTCAAAACCTTATAGTACTATTTAATACACAAATTTTCTATCTATAAAATCTATTTCTTTAGAGTTTTAGAAATCTTCTAAACCTTAAATTTCAATGTTTTATAAAAGTGTACTATGTATTAATTTTCTTTAATTTAATTCTTTAAATAAAAAAGAGAGATAGAAAACCCTCTCCTTAATAATAAAATAAATACTTACTATTTAAATTAAAACTCATTCCCTCAGGATAATGTTAAGAGATTTGCAAAGAACCTAAAATAGATTAAATCACCTTTAGGGTCTTCTTTGAAATAAAATAAAAAGAACAAACTATTTTAAGATCATTCATTCCCATCTCTTCATAAAATATCCCCTGATCCCATCTCCACCATTCTACCACATATTTTTATAGTTTTCATTCTGTCCTATCCAAAAGGCCATTGCATTCCAAAAACCTAAACCTTCTCCAAAACATTTCCGCATGGCATCTAAATTCCTTTTCATTTTGATTTAATTCTTATCCTTTCTATTTTACTAAATATTAAAATCTCACGATAATAGAAGAAGATCAAGATTCAAGCTACTCTTTGGACGAAGATGAGGATCAAGAAGTGAAGCAGAAGAAAGAGTTTAGTTATATCCGTAACCAAGGCAGGTTTTCTCCACTCATTTAGAATTCTCTAATTATTACTTTATGTATTATTTTCTAGTTGATTATTCTGAGTCAATCTACTTTGATATCATATGTATATATATCATATAGAATAATTATATTCCATGTTAGAGTTGTACCATTAGGATACACCTAAATAAATAACATCATAAAACCCTAGAATAGAATAGATAGTCAATAATATGACAACTCATATAATCATTCATTATCTACTTGGATAAGCACATTATTCCAGTATGACAATGGATATGGATTTTTGGTTGTGTTGGTGTTATATAAAAATATTTCCTGCAAAGGATAGGCATGGGTTAAAAGGACCGGTGGTGGGTTGCTCATGCGCGGCATGGAGAACACGAGCTTGATGAAACAGGAATGGTAGGCCTATCCAATGCTAAAACCTGGGAATATCATGGGTTAAAGACACAATTGTTCAACTATGTATCTGATCAATATATAGATTGGACTAGGTTCTGCAGAATTTTATGAAAATAAATCATTAATGGACCGTACTCCCGGTATATGGAGTTGTGTCTGAAGGGTGATACCTGCATAATTTGTGTTTGTGATATATACTCAGTAATTTAATTAATAATCTAAAAGACGTGCAGATGATACAAGGTGGTAAATGGGTATGATGAGTAAAGAATTTGGTTGTGTAAAGAATTTGATTCTTATATGTTTTACAAAACCTTTGAAATAACTGATAAGTCATTTTAATTGTTGCATTATATTTATTTAAATCTCTCTCTTTTCACTTAGGTAACATGCATATAATTAATAGTCACTTGCATTGGTGAAAATCTGCTGAGTAGAAATACTCATCCCTGTCTAATCCAATTTTTACAGATTTTGCAATTAAGGAACTCTGATGACTCGACATTTTTCTAACGATTTGCTATACTTAGGCCCAGCCTGTGGAATGGGCGTATAGATGTAATATGTAAAACCTTTTGTATTTTCCCTTCCGCTGTAAAATTGTTATTAGTATTAATAAAAGCTATGCAATGGTGTCATTTCTGTTATACAATTGGAATCCTGGACAATTGTATTCTCGAGAATCTCCGATATTATCATATTGGAATCCGGTTCTCACACGTAGCTCCGTTCGAATGAATTAAGGACCGAACATGGTGCCAATCCCTTCGAGTTATGACGGGGACCGGGAGGAACGTTTGGATTATCACTCCGCGCAAAAATGCCGGCCCCCCTCCCCGAGCAAGGAAGTTCTCGCTCGGGCCCGGGCACGCCTGACCTTGCTCGGGCCCGAGTCCAGGTTGCTCCTTCCTCGGCCGGGCACAGGCCTTCCCATCCGCGGCATTAAATCCTCTGACGTCTTCAAGGACCACTGCGTCCCGTCGAACGTAGAGAACTGCGGCCACCAACTCACGTCTTGTTGCACTATTCCCATACCGTTTTCCCGTAAGAACGAATGATGGCAATGACGCAAGGCAAAGACAAGCTTTGGACCACCGGACAATAGGGCGTCTTCTCCATACCGCCGGATAATAGGGCGTCACCTCCACTGGAACACCGATCACGCCTGGGTATAAATAGATTGTGCTGCTGCACATGTAGGGGTTAGCTGCTAGGAAAACAGAAAGAGACGCAGGAGCTTCGGCTACTACCACCTCAGACCGAAGCTCATCTCCCCACTATAGAAAACTCATCTCCCCTGTAATCCTTCTCATATCTCCTATAGACACCACTGGACGTAGGGCTATTACCTCCACGCGAGGGGCCCGAACCAGTCTAAATCATGTGTGCTTGTTGTTGATGGTTGCTTGATCGAAGCTCGCCTTCTCGAAAGCCCCCGAGGCCGCAAGAAAGAGGCTGGTTGATCCTCACATTCAACAAGTAAGCTCGGCGCCTGGGGGTCCCGTACTCCCAACCGCCGACAGCTGGTGCCATCCGTGGGGATCGTCGATTAGCTTCTGCGGGGAAAGGTCCTCGAGAATGGCGAACTCTCAGGACAACCAAGATATTCGCTTCGACGACCTCGACGATCTGGACGAGTATTGGTCCGATACCGAGGTCGCCCGGATCATCAATCCGGAAGGACACACCGTGGCGGAGCCTCCTCCCCATGGATGTCTGCGCCGGCGGTGAGTTGGGCTCGAGTGCGTTCTGAGCCCTCGATTCCGAGAGTTCTGGGATAGGAGACACCGCGACGTCTTGGCGTCGGTTAAATGCGAAGTCGATATCCCGACATTCCGTCGACCGACCACGAGACTCTCTCCGTGGGGACACGGTCATAGCGTCCTCATGCGGCGTTCCCGAAATCCATGGCGGAACATCGGCGACGTCCTGCTCCCGTAGCTCGGGAGGGCGAGTCGCGTCGCCGCCCTAGATGCCACGCTGGATCGGCTGGCGGCTTCGTCGACCGAACTCGGCAACCCGTCGCGATGACACGGGCGAGCACCGGCCAACTCCTGCTCGCCACGGCGAAGTCGCCGCCTCGCCCTTTCTCCGTCCGTCGGCGAGAGCGCCAGCGCCGGGCTTTGGCACATCGTGGTCGCGACCTCGGCGATTGGACGAGCCGCCGAGCTAAGCGTCGCCATGGCCGAAGGTGGAAGCGATTGGCGGCGATCTTCCTCGCGCCGCCGACTCCCGGAGTACTTCCCGGGAGAGCCAAACCCCAAGGGGTAGTTACCCTCGTCACGACCTTCGCCGAGACCTTGACCGGCGAAGGAATGACAGGGCATCCCGCCGACATAGTGGTCGTCCTTCGGTCTATGGTCGGCGAAGCGAGCATCGCCACGACAGCCGCTCGACCCACGACTCCGCCCGGGAACGGGATCACCCCGAGTCCCGGGCAAGAGGTGCTCACGGCGAGCACCGTCCTCGCACCGACCAGGGCGGAACCCTATCGGGCACCCCCGACGCTCGGCGCGGCGACGTCTTCTCACGCCTCGGCCCTCTCCGAGGGCACGAAGGTTGTGACGCTCACGGGCACGACACCCGGGCGAGCCACAGGTGCCCCGCCTTCTCCCGCACACTACGGAGCGCTGCGTGGCCACCCAAGTTCAAACCAGGCCACATCGAGCGATTCGACAAGACTCAAAACCCGGACGAGTTCCTCTCGGTGTACGCTACCACCGTCACGGGCGTGGGCGGTGATGAAGGAGTGATGGTGAACTATTTCCCCGCCGTGTTGGAAGGGCCAGCCTGCACTTGGCTCTTCAACCAGCGGGAAGATTCCATCCACACCGGGCACAATCAGGCGAGGCCTGTGGCGAATTCCGGAGGGCGAGAGCCTCGGGACCATGTCCGGAGGTTCATCCGCACGAAGCACGATTCCGAGCATCCGGATGAAGCGATCGTCGAAGCCTTCACCGGCGTCAAAACGTCCGCTTCACCCAGGATCTCGAGCTATACTCCGGCTCCTCGGCCAGCGAACTCTTCCAAGCGGCGGAACGCTATATCAACGCCGAGGAGGCCGTGGAACGAAAGCGCCTTCTTGATCCGGCCAGGCGCCTCCGCAGCCGGGCATGGATTCTTCGGACAAGAAGAAGTCCGACAAGAAGGCCAAGAAAAAGAAAAAGAAGGCGGCCAAAATGGTGGCCACCATTCCAGAGCAGTCGTTTCCGCCCCAGACACCGAGGCCAAAGAAGCCTCGCCCATCCCCGGGCAAAGTGGGTGGTCAGCGGCGGGCAACCCCGCGGCGTGGGCCTCAAGGACCTTGAGCGGCCGTTTACATCCATTGCACCAGTGCACGGCATGATCTCCGCGCTCGCCGCGACTTGGGTTGCTCGGCTCGAGAATTTTTACAACGGCCGGGGGCCCATGCCCGTCCTTCCGGACGCCGGAAAAAGCGGCCCCGACCGAAAAACCGAGCCGCACTCCGACCCCCAGGGCCAGGAGAGCGAAGAATACCACGAGCCGAGTCACCACATCGCGGTGATCTTCGGGGGGTCCACGGCCTACTCCTCCCGACAGGAGTTGAAGGCATGCCCTTGAGGTCCGCCACAGAGCCGAGCGCACTCGGCGCCGAACAACTCCGATGGTCGGAAACGACCGTCTCTTTCTCCCGGGAAGATTGTCCCTTGGGAATGACGAAGCCTCAGAAGCTCCCCCTCGTGCTCCCGACCATCAGTAACACAAGGGTTGCGCGGGTGCTTATCGACGGGGGGAGCGCTCTGGACCTGATCTCCGCCCGGGTCTTGGACGAGATGCAAATCCCCCGATCCAAGATCAAAGATATTGCTATGCCCTTTCATGGCATTATCCCGAGCACGTCCATGACCCCGCTCGGGCAGATCGTCCTACCCGTGACCTTCGGTAGCCCGACCAACTTTCGGACTGAGCTGGTCACCTTCGAGGTAGTTGACTTTGAGTCGGCCTACAACGCCATCCTCGGCAGGCCGGCTCTCGCCAAGTTCATGGCAGTCACGCATCATGCGTATCACTACCTCAAGCTCCCAGGGCCAAAAGGGGTGATCACCGTCAGGGGCAACCACAAGGCTGCCTTGGAGTGCAACGAGATGGCGCTGGCCCTGGTCGGCCAGCTCCCGGAGCGCGGGCCCGAGCAAGATTCTCGCAAGTCCGCTCGGCCCAAGGTCGTTCTCCAGCCCCAGGAGCAGACAAAGCACATCCCAGTCTCCGATGAGGATCCATCCAAAGTGGTCCACATCGAAGCCGCCTTGGACCCAAAATAGGAAAGCGAGCTCGTCACCTTCCTCCGGGCAAACACGGACGTCTTCGCATGGGAGCCATCCGATATGCCCGGGGTGCCAAGGGAGGTGATCGAGCACAGGCTGGTGGTTCAGCCTGGTAAGAAACCAGTGTGCCAAGCGCTGAGGAGGTTCCCGCAATGGAAGGCCGACATCATCAAGGAGCAGCTGGACAAGCTGTTAAAGGCCGGCTTCATTCGCGAAGTCGAGCACTCCGACTGGCTAGCAAACCCAGTCGTGGTCAGAAAGAAGAACAGAAAGTGGCGGATGTGCGTTGATCACACGAACATCAACAGCTCGTGTCCGAAGGACAACTTCCCTCTCCCCCGCATAGACCAGTTGGTCGACACGACGGCGGAAGCGCAGCTGATGAGTTTTCGGGCGCGTACTCGAAAGTACCACCAGATCGGGCTCAAGCGGGAGGATGAAGAAAGCGCCTTCATCACCCCGCGCACCTACGCTACACAACCATGTCGCCGGTCTCGAAAAATGCGGGGCCACTTTCCAGCGTTTGATGCGAAGACCTTCCTGACCGTCGGGCGGAACCTAGAAGTCTATGTAGACGACATAGTCGTCAAAAGCATTCTAGCCGAGGCCCATATCCGGGACCTCGAGGAAACCTTTTGTAATTTAAGAAGACATCGGATAAAGCTGAATCCGGAGAAGTGTGCTTTCGGTGTGCACACGGGCATGGTGCTCGGGTATGTCATTGGGTCGTCCGGCATTGGCGCAAACCAGGAAAAAATCGAAGCCGTCAAGAGGATGCAGGCTCCTTCGAGCGTAAAGGAAGTCCAATCGCTCACTGGCCGGATGGCGGCCCTCAGCCGCTTCATCTCTCGACTCGGTGAGCGCGGACTACCTTTCTTCAAGGCCTTGCGCAAGCACGACGGTTTCGTCTGGACCGAGGGAGCCGACAACGCCTTTAAGGAACTTAAGAAGTACCTGTCGAGCCCGCCCGTCCTGGTCACTCCGAAGGAGAAGGAACCTCTGCTGCTCTACCAAGCGGCCTCCCCCCAGGCAGTAAGTGCCGTGCTCGTGGCCGAGCGGGAGGGGAATCAGCGGCCCATATACTACGTAAGCGAGGTGCTTTATGGACCTAAGGAGCGTTACCCTAAAGTCCAGAAGCTTCTATACGCCCTCCTCATGGCTTCTAAGAAGCTTCGCCACTACTTCTTGGCTCACCCAATCACGGTCCCGACCAGTTTCCCACTAAGGAAGTCCTCGGGAACCCCGCGCTTCGGCGCGTCGCCAAATGGGCGATAGAACTCGAAATTCGACCTCAAGTTCGTTGCGGACGGCGATCAAGTCTCGAATCTTGGCGGACTTCGTGGTGAGTGGGCGAATCCCCGACCGAAAGCAGCGGCCAAGATGCGCCAAGGAACCCCATTGGACAATGTTCTTGATGGCTCGCGTTCCTTGGCCAGGGCCGGAGTTGTCTTGATCTCTCCTCAAGGAGAGCAACTCGATCGTCATACAATTACACTTCATTGCGACCAACAACGCAGCCAGTATGAAGGCCTCTTGGCGGGACTCCGAGCATGCTCTGCGCTAGGGGTCCGACGGCTAACCGTGAAAGGGATTATTTGTTGGTCGTAAACCGGGTTAACAAGGAGTTTCAAGGCTCGATGACTCAATGGCGCGTTACGGTCGAGGTGAGGAAGTTGGAAAGGAACTTCAGAACTTGAAGTCCTTCGTGCCGGAGAGCAAATACTGGCCGACCAACTTGCCAAGTTGGGCACCTCACAAGAACCCGTCCCAACAGGGGTGCTCGTGGAGCACCTGGTAAAGCCCTCTATTCCCTCCGGAGAAGAGGCAGATGAGACGCACGATAATGTCTCCCTCCTTGAGCAAAGCGCCACCTGGATGACGCCATTCATCCAGTTCTTGGCGCCGGAACATTGCAGAGGATGAAGCCGAGAAATCCCGGCTTATCGGAGAACTCCACCAGACAAAGCTAGTGGAGGGTGCCTGTGTCGGAGAGGCGCGCCGAGTCCTCTCCAAGTCGTCTCCTAGGAAGAGGAAAATTCTGGCGAGGACTTGCACGAGGGTATCTGTGGGGCTCGCTCCTCCTCTGAGAATGCTCATCGGCAAGGCCTTGAGATGGGCTACTATTGGCCCACGTTGGGCGGCGACTTCGAGATCGTCACCACTGCCGGGCATGCCAATTCCATGCCCGGCAGTGCACCAACCACCTCGCCCTCCAAACTATTCCCTCACTTGGCCATTCTCTACCTAGAAATTTGGACATCCTAGGCCCATTCCCCGAGGGCGAAGGATCGCGATACCTCTTAAATGCGCCATTGACCGTTCACCAAATGAATAGAGGCCGAACCGGTTTACGGCATTACGGCCAGCGCCAAGAAATTCTTCATAATAACGTGGTCACGTGGTTTGGTGTTCCCAGCCGACTGATCACAGACAACGGAACTCAGTTCACCAGCGAACTATTCCAAGAATATTGCGAAGACGTTGGCACCAAGATTTGCTTCGCCTCTGTGGCTCATCCACAGAGCAACGGGGCTGTCGAGCGAGCCAACGGGCAGATCCTCCAAGGAATCAAGAAGCGGGTCTTCGACCGGCTTTCTAAGCTGCGGCAAGGCTGGGTCGACGAGCTCCCTTCCGTCTTGTGGGCTGTCCGCACCACCCCCAGCAGAGCCACGGGCGAAACGCCCTTCCGGCTCGTATATGGCACCGAGGCCATGCTTCCGACCAAGATAACTCTAAGGTCGCCTCGCGTGGACCTCGCGGAAAATGCCGACGATCATCAGGGCAGGTTGCTCGATCTCGACCTATCCGAGGAAAAGCGAGAGCAAGCGCTCGTCCGATCAGCGGCTTACCGGCAAGCTCTACGCAGACACGACGTCTGATCTATCCGACCAAGGACTCTGCAAAACGGCGACTTGGTTCTGCGACGCGTCTAGGACCTGTCGAGCGCCAACAAGCTAACCCCAAGGTGGGAGGGTCCTTTCGCTGTCGTCTCGTCTTCACGCCCGGGGGCTGTCTGCCTCGCCTTCCCTGACGGGCGAATTCTTAGCAACTCGTGGAATATCGCCCCGGCAGGTTCTCGGCGGTGCCTCGCAGACTTCGATCCCGAAACCCAATTGAAATACAGAGTTAGTAACTTTCGAACTTCGCGGCTACGCCGTGTGCGGTCTCTTGCTTTCAGCCTGGGGCAAAGACTTCGGCCACACAAGGGGCTGACATCGCCTTTTCGCGCATCCTCGTCTGCCGCCTGCCGTGTGCCGGTCTCTTGCTCGCAACCAGAGCAAAGACGGCCGCCTGGCCAGGCCGAACATCGCCTTTTCGCGCATCCTTGGTTGCCCGGCTTGCCGTGTGCGGTCTCTTGCTTTCAAACGGGGGCAAAGACTTCGGCCACACGAGGGGACATCGCCTTTCGCGCATCCTCGGTGCCCGGCTGCGCCGTGTGCCGGTCTCTTGCTCGCAACGAGGGCAAAGACTTCGGCCACACGAGGGGACATCGCCTTTTTCGCGCATCCTCGGTGCCGGCCGCCGTATGCCGGTCTCTTACTGCAACGGGGGGGCAAAGACTTCGGCCACACGAGGGGGACATCACCTTTTTCACGTATCCTCGGTTGCCGGCTTCGCCGTGTGTCCGGTCTCTTGCTCGCAACCGTGGGCAAAGACTTCGGCCACACGAGGGCCGACATCGCCTTTTCGCGCATCCTCGGCTCCCCGACTACTTCGTGTGCCCGGTCTCTTGCTCGCAATCAGGGGCAAAGACTCGGCTACACGAGGGGGCTGGACATCGCCTTTTTCGCGCATCCTCGGCCGCCCCGCTACTTCGTGTGCCCGGTCTCTTGCTCGCAACCAGGGGCAAAGCCTCGGCCACACGAGGGGGCTAGACATCGCCTTTTTCACGCATCCTCGGCTGCCCGGCTACTTCGTGTGCTCGGTCTCTTGCTCGCAACCAGGGGCAAAGACTCGGCGGCACGAGGGGCTGGGCATCGCCTTTTTTGCGCATCGCCCCTCTTTTGCGTGCTCCTACCTACCCGGTTGCTTCGTGTGCACGGTCTTTTGTTCGTAAGTCACGACTAAAGGCCCAATCATACGAGGGGGCTGGGTGGGTATGTGGCAGCAAGTAGTAGCATAAAAATTTTTTCTCAAAACTATATAAGCATGCACAAGAGAGAAACAAAAAACATCTTGTAATTAAGTAAAGGTGTCTGTTACAAACACATGTAACACCACGCACACTACCCCCTAGATTTACTCTTCAGGGCCTAAAGCTCGCCTCGCATCCTCAAGGCGACTTGGTGGAGAACCTCGTCTGGACTTCACGCCCGGCGGATCTCTTCATGAGCTTCGCCACCCTCTCGGCCTCACTTTGCCTACATTCCGCTCCTCCTCGAGCTCTTTGCGGACCCGCCGAGCTCCTCACAGGACGAGAGTTCCTCTCTGGACCAGAGCATACTCCAAAGCATGCTCGAGTTCATTCCGGACCCAGGCGAGCTCCATTTGGGCCTCCCCTAACTTGGACCACACCGCCGTCACCTTGGCCAGGCACCGAGCTTCTATGCTCGCGGCCCAGTCATCCATCTCAGCAGACAACTACAAGCAAAGAAGCCATCAGCAAAATTACAAGCAAAAAGTTACTCGCAGCAAGAAATTACCTCATGACGGTGACGCTCGAACAGCACCCTCAGCTTGGGCCGGGGGCCGACGCGGATGTTCCCCGAGCTTGAAGAAGCGGCGCCCTCCGTGCTCGGAGTCCGGACCGTCCCAGCCGTTCTTGCCTCCACAGGACTAGCCCGGACATCCTCTAAACCCGGGGGCTGAGCTTCCCCGGTCACCTCTCGCTCGCACTCGGGGCACGGACCACCAAAGCTGTCTCTTCCTCGGCGCCCTTGCCCGTACCCCCGAACTTCGGGGCGAGGCGCCACCTCAAGACCGGAGGCTAGCGCGCTGCGCTTTCTGGCACCACGCATAGATGGACAGAAGGCCGCCGGGATCGCCCGCCGTCCCGGGGATCAACCGCGTCGTAACTCGGCGCCAACTCCCTTCGACGCCTGAGCACCAATGGAGCGGAGTCCTCCGAGTCTTGTTCGGACTCCTCCCCGCCATCTCGCTCGGCCGGCCCCTCCCCCGTGATAGGCTTCGCCGCGATCGTCGCCGCCAGATCTGCAATAATTCGGGACGCTGAGATTTGAAATGCTTCCATAATCAAGACTCTGGCCCTTGCCTCTGTCAAAGGCACATGGGGTCTTCTCCCCCACGGGCCCCTAACTATATTCAAAAAAAGAAAGTTAAGACCGCGGTAACACACGGCCGAATGAGAAAAAGGTCGGACTCGGGGAAACTTACCTTCTTCTTCGGCGTCCCGCAGACCTTGCCCATCGTCGGTATCCTCCACTTGGGGTTCTCCGTGCGCCCCTACCTGGCTCGAGGGGCTCTCCGTCCTCCCCAACGGTGGAGGAGCAACCCCCCCGCTCTGCTCGGGCCAGCACCCGTCCGGGCAAGGCTCGCCGCTTCAAGCCACTCCGGACGATGCTCCTTCGACCACTGAAGGAAGCCCCTGAGTTCTTCCTCAAGCGCCGCCCCAAGGGCAGCGTCCCTCGGGCCCTTGAGCCACGAGGACAACGCCGCCCCGGTCCGGTCCGGATCCGCCCAGGCTCCTCCTCTGGCATCCCTCTCCCGAGCCCACCGCCATTTCTCGGCTCGGCGGCGTCGGCCGCGATCTGCGATAACGTGCGGTGTGGTCAGGATAATCCCTAGAGTATTGCGCGAACCAGGCGGACAATTCTTGTACATGGTCTGCGTACTCTAGGTGAGGCCGTGGAGGGTTGTGCCTCGGCGACGCAGCATCCGGCCAGCGGGGCCAGCTTGCTTGCGAGCCACCCGCCGAAGAGGCCCCACGCTGCGGTCACTTCGGCCGCGGTTCCTCGTCCTCATCGGACATCCACGAAGCCCCCCTCCTCTTCTTCGAGGCGACCTTCTTCGTTGGAGGCCATTTCCCTTTCGTCTCGGCCGGTTGCTCGGCCGCCAGCACGGCCTCCAGAGCAGCCCGGTCTTGCGAGACGGAGGTCGATCAGAACTGGGGACAATCTCGCCCGAGCATGAAGACCGACGAGGGACGAACCTGCTCCGAACAGTCAAGGACGTTCTTTGGTCCTCGCCGGCCCAGGTCCGGGTTCTCCTCCTTCCCCAAGGCGAAGAGCTCCGCCACCCGCTCGTCGACCCATCGGTCGTCCGGAGCTTCAAAGAGAGACAAAATCAGGAAAGAACCCGACAAAGCAGCAATCCGAGCAAGAAAACCTACCGGTGTCCGCCTCGCGAGTAATGTCGCTCGAGCCAGCGATCTCGAAGAAGGATGCTCCGCGCCGCAGGAGAGACCCGGTTCTGAGAAGTCGGGCAATAGCCTTTGCCTGGTCGGTATTGTCGCTCAACACTTGGATGGTGTCGAGGATCTTCTCCTCCTCTGGCTCCACGCGCGGTCGGCAGAGGTCCTTCTTCTCCGGCGGTGCGTTCCGAAAGTGGAGTCCGTAGTCCGCCCCCTTCTTCGCGTAGAACCACTGCTCCGCCCGACCAATGACGGAGTCCTTCAACATGGTAGGCGGAGTGCAATGCGGTGCGAGAAGCCAGCAACCGAAATCGTGCACCCCAATCGACGGCGACCCCAATGCGATGGAGCATGTAGAAGTGAAGGAACAGGCTTACCGTCGGCGGTACGCCGACGAAGCCCTCGCAAAGATGGGAGAAAAGATTCAGGATAAGAATGGAGTTTGGGTGGAGGTTCGTGACTTCCAGGCCGCAATGGGCAAGGACTGCGGCCATGAACTCTGACTCCGGGGCATGAAGCCCGTTGATGGCGTAGAGTTCGCAACTCACGAACTTCGGCTTCATGCCGTGCCGGGAGGACCTCGTCGTCGGGGGCGTGCGAGACCTAAGGTCGGTGGCCCTGCGCCACGAGGTCCCCTAAGCGCCGCAAAGATGGTTCGTGAGGAACAAACTTGACATCGGACGGAGAAAGTCAAGAAGGGCGGCGGAAGAAGAAGACGAAGGAAGAAGACAAGAAAGAAGGACAGCGTCTTGAGTGGGAAGAAACGGCGGTTTTATCCTTTCCCTCTGAAACCGCCCAGAATCTCGAATCTGGCGCCGACGTCGCACGTCCGCTTTAAAACCGCCGACCCACTCACAAGTAACCGTTGGTAGACCGATGTTTGGAATTATGTTCGGATGGCCCTTGTTCGGCCGACCCGAAGTTCTGCTCGGGCGGCCCTGGCTCGGCCGACCCGAAGTCCTGCTCGGGTGGCCTTTTGCTCGGGTGGCTTTTTTGCTCGGCCAACCCGAAGTTTCGCTCGGGTAGCCTTTGCTCTACCGACCCTAAGTCTTGCTCGGGTGGCCTTTGGCTAAGGCCAACCCGAAGTCCTACTCGAATGGCCCTTGCTTGGCTGATCGGGCAATGCCTTGGTCCCGTCCAAACGTCCGACCCCCGGATTTTCAGCACACGGTTTGGAGCCTCGAGGGGGGATCCGGCTGAGTCCCCCACTCAAGGCTCGGGGGCTAGATGACGGGGACCGGGAGGAACGTTTGGATTATCACTCCGCACAAAAATGCCGCCGCCCCCCCCCCCCCCGCGAGCAAGGAAGTTCTCGCTTGGGCCCAGGCACACCTGACCTTGCTCGGGCCCGAGTTCAGGTTGCTCCTTCCTCGGCCGGGCACAGGCCTTCCCATCCGCGGCATTAAATGCTCTGACGTCTTCAAGGACCACTGCGTCCCGTCGAACGCAGAGGACTGCGGCCACCAACTCACGTCTTGTTGCACTATTCCCATACCGTTTTCCCGTAAGAACGAATGATGGCAATGACACAAGGCAAAGACAAGTTTCGGACCGCCGGACAACAGGGCGTCTTCTCCATACCGCTGGATAATAGGGCGTCACCTCTACTAGAACACCGATCACGCCCGAGTATAAATAGATTGTGCTGCTGCACATGTAGGGGTTAGCTGCTAGGAAAACAGAAAGAGACGCATGAGCTTCGGCTACTACCACCTTAGACCGAAGCTCATCTCCCCACTGTAGAAAACTCATCTCCCCTGTAATCCTTCTCATATCTCCTATAGACACCACTGGACGTAGGGTTATTACCTCCACGCGAGGGGCCCGAACCACCTAAATCATGTGTGCTTCTTTGTTGATGGTTGCTTGATCGAAGCTCGCCTTCTCGAAAGCCCCCGAGGCCGCAGGAAAGAGGCCGGTTGATCCTCACATTCAATAAGTAAGCTCGGCGCCTGGGGGTCCTGTACTCCCAACCGCCGACAAGTTACTATACGTACGACCACACGTGTTTATGAGGACACTTGGCCAATTTCCTGTGCATGCTCGTGCCGTTGGGTACCAGCGGGGCAACTTGTGTTAGAGGGAGGGGTGGCAGGGTGGACCATCCGTGGTGAGTCCTCGTGTTTGGGTGTGATGGGCCTTGGACAAATCCACTGCAACGGTTGGCTCCCTCCTGCACTCGAGGAGTGGGGAGTGGATAAAGTCAACTCGGGTGACCCAATTAACTGGCATGTACATCTAAGAGGCTTCGGCATGGCTTGCTGTGTCGTGTGGGTAAAGTCGTACACCTCTGCAGAGTGTTAAAACTATTCGAACAGCCGCGTCCAGGGTTAAGGACGAAAACTTGTGAGGCGAGACACTAATGTTAGCTCATGGTTTAGTTTGGGTATTGGTTTTTGGGCATGGTGGGATAGCCAATGTGTCTTTCCGAGCACAGGGTTGCTCGTGGTGTATGGTCGGACAGAGACCAAGGGCGGATAGAGCCCGAGCACGTTGTGGTTATGGTCGGATAGAGACCAAGGATGGTTAGAGCCTCATGGATTGATGATGATGGGTTTATGATGATGAACCATGATGGATGTTACAAGCATTACTTTTTGAAATGTTTTCTTCAAATGCAATTTACAACCTACTCATATCCATGTCTTGCAAAAAAAATACAAATTGTGCTAAAAATACTGCTAGCCCTTCCTTGAGTACATAATATTCATGATTGAGGATATACATTACCTCTTAGTGTTGAGTACCATCTGTACTCAACCGATGTGCTCAATTTCAGGTGAAGATGACCCCATGCTTGAGTACTACTACCAAGCCGAGCACGGTGACGCTAGCGAGCAAGCGGAGTTCTAACTTCCAGTCGGTTGCCCATGGGATTAATGGGGGCATACCACGCTGGTTTTTTGTTTATTTATGATGTCCTCCCACTGCTATTTTGGTGAACAAACTTGTATTTCCGCTGCAGTAAAACTCTGATTATGTTAAAACTTATTGCTTGGGCAGCAGTCCATGTTGCTCGGATGGATGTAAATTATGCCCCAAGATGTATGTGTTGTGCTATCAATCATTATGAGGATATGTGTGTGATGGTAGCTGAACTTGGGAGCCATCACCGGGCATATATCCGGGCACCCGGTTTACATTCGTTTCAACGAAGGTCGTCCGTGTGTACCGCTGCATGCTTGGGTTGGGACCTAACATGCTCGGCTTACTCTTGGGCAGCTAGTATGTTATTTACTAACCATATGGATAGCGAGTGGGCTATGACTTCATTGAGCCGAATGTAAATTTAAAAGGGGGCGCCACATAACGTGTGGCCATTACGCAGTACAGCGGGTGTGGAGGCCTAATAGAGTGCTCTACGAAGGCTCTGGCTGAAGTTCCAACCTAAGGTAAGCGCGGCAAGGCGCCACCACCCGAGGGTGGTCTAGGTCATACATTCGCTGGACCGACAATCTAGGAATGATGATCCATAACAAGATTCTTGAATCCCAGAATAACATGGCGGGTGTTTGGTGGAAGAATAGGTACGAAGGTTCCAGCTTCCAGCAGAGATTGAGTTTGGTTTAGTCGTATAGGGCTTAGACAAGGTTGATAACTTGGAAAATCAATACTCTCAAATACTCTCTTTCCTAATGAAAATTTGGCTAAGTCATAGGTTTATTACTATAATTATTTTCAACTGTTTCTTACAAATAAATAAACCTTAGCCTTTCCTTGAAGCCTTATCATTAATTCTATTAGAAGGATGTTAACTCGCGCTGCGGTTTGATTGCGTACTTATTCTCGCATTCACTCACTCTTTAGATGAAGATTTCCTGGAAGACCGTTTCGAGGATGAGGAGCATGAATTTGAAGACGAAGCTTAGGACGTTTCTCCCAACCTCTTGCAGTGATGCATAGTCGCTGGATTGAACTTTTGAAAACTTTCTCTTGTACTTTGGATTTTCCCAAAGGGACTATAATGACTTTTGACCGTGACAGCTGTGTGTTGTAAAAATATTCGTCATAAGACGTTACTTTTGCTTTTATCCTATCGTTTTATACTTGTTTGATCTAGCTATGTAATGATGTGCACTAGCCTACCAAACTAGAGACTACTGCAGGAATCATTCAAGTGTCCAAGTGGGGCCCCACAATTAGGATGTCTAGGAATGTTGAATTCTGAAGGATTGAAATCCATAGAAGAAATTGTTTAAACATGTTGTTTGATTGTACAAGGAAAAACACTGGAATTTTAAAATTAAGTACTAATTGAGTGGTTAGAGAAGATACATAAAGAGATAAAGTTACATTGGCATTTCTGAAAGAAATGAAAAAAAGATTAGATCTCATGTTTGTAATCCTTAGAAAAATCCTCTAGAATTTCTTTGACACCTCTATATAATTTTTTCTATGGAATTGATTCCTTTTTTCTTTAAAAAATGCCCTGTAAGAAAAAAAAGAAGAAGCCAGGCTGCTATGTTCCGACTAGTAGAAAATACATTAAAAAAATGAACAAACCAGAAAAATAATACAAGAAAAAAAAACTGCACCGAACAAAAGGACATTTTTAAATTGGCAGCTATGCTGTTACAAGGAAAGGAAGAAGTGATCGAAAAAGAAGTAGAAAAGAAAGAACAGAAAGATCACTAAACCATCCGGACGAGGATGACAACGTCTCTTGTCTGAACGTCTCTCTCCTAGAACCTCTATTAGTCTCCGTCCTTACCAGAAAAAGGGAGACGATTTTTTTTTTGAAGTGGAAAAATGGCAACCCAATAGAAAAAGATTTTTTTTTTAATTTTGGTTGGTGGTGCCGTAGAGAGTGGGAAGGCCACGAGGAGGCGACGAGAGGGAGGGGAGGCGCGGAGAGAGCCTGAGATTCCGGCGGCGACCTGAGGAGGAGGAGCTTGCAGCTACCATGGATTCCGACCTCTGGATCTCGCGCCTCATGGCCGCCAAGCGCCAGTACTCGCTGCAGCGCGCGCAGCATCACCATGCCACCACCGCGTCCCACCACGGTATCCTTCCTTCTCCTTTCTTGATCCGGCCATGAAAGGCGCGGTTTCTTGAGGCGATGGTGATCTAGCGTGACGAATTTATCTGGATTACGCGATGACATGGCGCTGGGTTTCTATTGGATCTCGGTTCTTTGCTTGCGGATTCAAGGGGCTCGTTCCTGATGTATTCATTTCTAGGAGGTTGCTCGATTATTCTTGAATTTATGTTCTTTAGTGGCCGCCTAAGAAAAAATTGAGCCGCGGCTGGAATGCGTCTTAGTTTCGTACAATTTGATCGCATTTCCTGGCGTTGTTGTGGTTATCAGACTCGTCAAAAAGATTTGACCTTTGACATACATGGAATTTCACCGAAGATAAAACAAATGTTACGGATGCTCTTACCTTTTGGTAGGACTTCTTTGTTAGAAAATTTACTTTGCCTTATTGGACCCTGATTCAAAATACCATTGATATTTCTCTATTTAAACATTTTGCCTTAGGTTCAAATGTTTTCATTTGCAGATCGTTTTGGGTATGATGATATTGAACACGAGGACGAGATACGTCCAGACTTCCCATGCCCTTATTGTTACGAAGGTCATGACATTACATCTCTTTGTGCCCATTTGGAGGATGAACACCCTTTTGAGTCTAAAGTTGTGGTAAGTATCTTTGAATTTATTCGTTCTTTCTAAATGTGTGACATGCTTCTTGTATCTAACACAATAACATTTTCATAAATATGTCAAATCTGTGAAAAATGATTTCTATGGTAGGTACTACTTTCATTTTGGCGATACATTGATTAATACTGTAGATTTCGTGCATAGGTTAGTACATTTTGATGTGAAGGAGTTTTGTCTATTGATTGGGGATTCCATAACTAATACATAAGACTGGGGGAGATGTTATGAGGAGAAACTGAACAGAACTAATCATGTTCTGCACTTGTTAGATGGTGTCTAGCACAAATCATTAGTTTAAATTTTATTTATTGTGATAAGAACATGTTTGTCCCTTCTGATCTGATTGCCTGAATTTGTTTGTCCTCATTCAGTTATATAATTTGGTCTTAATTTAGTTGGTATGCTGCAGGGGTAACTTCTTTTTGTTCTTATACAATGTCATCTCCTCTTTAAAATTCTCCATTTCAATGCTGAGAGATTAACTGTCTATGAATGTTTAAAGGCTGGGCTTGCAATACCCAGGTATAAATGCATTGTTTGTATAATTTCATAACTTTCTGACGTGATTAATTAAATATTCGTATGTGTTGGAGATGAAGCTGTGAAAGAAATTAAATCTAGTTGCTGTGTTTAATTTCATGTCAACATGGCTACTCTGAAAGTATTAGGATGTATTTCACTCTTTCATTTATTTGTTCTCTTTTTAGAAATAAAAGCTTTAATATGGACAACATTACACCAAATCCAGCTGGTAACTAGTTGTTACAGTATTTCCCTAGTTCGACTGGGATTCCGTAAACTGCCAAGTTCAATCTTTTCAATTAAATTATAATTTAAGGTTTGGATTTTGGTTTTACCAATGATTGCTATCTGTGAACGGTAACTGAATTTATTTCAAAACTCATCTTTTCCATTCACTAGCACTTTACTGACAATTGGATGCATAATTATGAGTTATGATCATTTGGATAGTAAAGTTGACATGAAAAAGGAAAAGCACAATATTGTGTTGACTGACTACGCTGTACATGACATTTCTACCATCCTCAAGTTCATTTTAATTGTTATGAGTATGGTTGGGTATGTGTGTGAGGACCGAGGTTAGGGTAGTCACCCTTGATTGGCTGTCCATGCCGCCGGGCAAGGCTCTGAGGCCTGCTTGTGGAAGAGGGGAAGAGAAATAGGACATTTTTTGTTTATTTATTGCCTAATCCCATGAAGATATGAGGGGCACATCTATTTAAAGGATTAACCGAACAACTCAAATAATTAACCAAATAACTAGTGTTATCTGTAAAGAAAAGAGTTAACATATCGTAATCAACTAAGGGAGCAACTACTTGACTTATTTCATGAGAAAGCCTCCTAATTTCCTGGTATGCAAGGACCAAGGAGCATGCAGGGCTGCCTCATCTGTGCAGTTGCTGCTGCTCCTAGGCACACGATGGTGACAGATCGTGAAAGAACAATGTATTATTTTTTGGGATTGGGTGAATATTTATCATTCTCCCGGAAGAAAAGTGAGGTCTGAGGGAGTGATAGTTCCTCTTCGCAAAAGTTTTTACAGACGTTACAATATTTTAATGTCATTGTGACACTGGAAGGTTTTTTTTTATGGATACCATCAAAACTAAAACTCTTTGCATGTTTGCTTCAATTCAACATAAGAAACCTTTTCGATTGGAGATATATCCATAGAAAGATGCCCTAGATTTTTTAGAATTGGCTGATGAGAGTGCATAAGCGCTTTCGCACTTTGCCATACTATATTGGGAGTTAAAAGTTACAGACAAGAAGGAAAGACAGTGTATCTGGAAACTACTGTGTTCTTCTCTGGTTTACAGATGGGATACTCGTATGATTAATGTATGTAAGCTTAGTGAGATACAAGTATCGAAATTTTTAAATAAACAATGAACATACTGGTTTAGCAAACTATTGCTGGATAGCAACTATCAAGACAGTAGCTGATCCTGAGTGAGCTATCTTTTCTGATTGGAACATACTGGTTAGGGATTTCCAGCACTTGCATTTGTCAGTTAATTAGATGTGCCACATCATATGCTTGTTCAAAGTACTGAACATGAATTGATCAAAAGTTTGTCCTATGTAACATTTAGCATGCTTAAATTGTCCAAATAATGTTCACATACAACACACATCCTGAGGTAGAATTACTTTGGGCCATTATCCACACAATGATGCTTATAGTCTGTTAGGATATTAATGATAAATTAGTAAGTAAATATTTTCATTTCTCACAGCCTTGTCAAATCGAATGGGTTATTTATCATTAGTTCCAGCCATGTGGCTTATCCTGTTATCATCCCTAGCATAAGCTAAAATTTCAGCCAAATAACCAGTTTATCTTAGGGGCATAGAAGGCTTGGCTTCAGCTTATGTAGGGAACAATGGTTTGGCCTTCCCAATTCCCACAGAAGCCTTTTGGGTCTTTTCCCTCTTCAAACACCACCATGCATATAATCAAGAAATTCCCACACGGGTTTTTGGTCTTGTGCCAAAAATCAAATTTTTGGGCTTATAAATTATAATCCTGAGAATCCAACTTTTGGCATCAAAAGAAGCTGGGCATAATAGGCCTGTTATATACTCTACAGTTCCTAACCTCGCTTTTATATTCTGCAGGCTTGCCCAGTTTGCTCGGTTAGGATTTCGAAGGACTTGTTGGACCATATAAATCTTCATCATGGCTACCTGCTTAAAATATCCTTTTCATCATGGCTACCTGCTTAAAATATCCTTTTCTTGATGGTTAAATTTCCAAAGGAAAACTGGGCAATTTTGTAAACTATTTTTTTGACTTTAGCTGTCGCATGTTTCCTTAATGGTGTGCCACTTGCAGAGACATAACAGATTACGTAAAGTTGTTGTAACTAGCAGCAATGCTTTCTCCCTTGCAGGGAGAGATCTACAGGAAACATACTTAAAGGTGCTTCTTGGAAATAGTAGTCGAACAAGTGATACCAATGCATCAAGTTCAGTAACTGATTCACTACTGTCTTCGCTCGTTTTGAATCTGTCTTCATCAGAAGCAGAAGATACAACAAAATCTTCTGCTTCTGCTGTGGTGGAAAATAGTTGGTTTAAAAGAGCACTACCTCCAATGACTTGGAAGACAAGGTGTGATCAACACCCCTTCTTATCTCTTTCTACTATTACTCTGCTCTGTGTTTTTTGGCTCTCTATATCAGGTAAAATCATTTTAGCCATTTTGAATTTAAAATAATTTCACTGGTTCAAATAAGATTCCTGGTGCATATAATTTGAACGATTTGCTTGGCCTAGCTTAGTTTTATCCCTACAGGTTAGCTTGTTGTTTGTTACCATGTACTCCCTCCATTCCATTTTATAAGGCATATTTTGACTTGAGAAAAGTCAAACTTTATAAATTTTGACCAACATTTAATCAAATTATATGCATCTTTAGTGGATAAAAGTTATATCAACATGTTGGCCTTTCAAATTGATTTGAATACAATATGATATTATAGAAATTGCCAATATATAATAAGAGAAATTAATGGTCAACATTTGTCTTGGAAGACTTTTTTCAAGTCAAAATACGCCCTATATTTTGGAATGGAGGGAGTATAGCTTAATGTTCATCTGTATTTAGTAAGTTATACCAGCCATTTAGTAAATCCAGCTTATAAGCTGCTATAGACTTGTACGCTCCATAATCTACCACACTAAATTCAATAAGCTGCTATAGACTTGTATGTTCCATAAACTGCCAACACTAAATTCATTTTATCCATTAAAAATTATGGGTTAGTACTATGTTTTAGGCTTTTAGCTTCATATCTACCTATTTAGCTCAAGTTTTAAACCTCCTTTTCTCATTAGACTAACGGTGTGTTTGGTTTGAAACCCTAGGGTGTGTTTGGTTTGAAACCCTAGGGTGTGTTTGGTTTGAAACCCTAGGTAGCCCTACCAATGAATTGGTCATGACCAATCCAGGGCATGATCAATTCATTGGCAAAAATGTGGGTGTTTGGAATGAAGCCAAGAAGGTGGCCAAAATTTGGCAAGACTCGTGTTTGGTTTGAAGCCAATACTAATAAATTCTAATATTGATTTTTTGAAAATCAAAGAAATTCTAAAATCGATTTCCGATACATTCTGCAAATCAAACTTGTAGGTCGATCTTGATTTTGTAATGAAATAAAAAAGGGAAAATAAAACAAATTGATAAAATTATGAAATTTTGCAGGCAGCTAGAACTTGATTTTAGATGAATTATGACTTTTGTTTTACTAGATTTGGAGGTCGGATAAAATAGATATGAAATAACGAAGTTTGGAAATCAAATGAAATAAACAAGCACTTTGTTGCACTATTATCTAGTCGTTGGCTAATCGCTGGCTCACCGGTGGCCCTTCCGACTGTAAGACAGCCTTTCGTTGGCTCGCCAACGAATAGCGCGACATTTCCGTGCCCTGAAATGGCCATCGCGCATAGTTCAATTAACATTGGCTTGGCAAGGTGTGCCAAACGTTGGCTACAATCCAAATGCAAGTCAAATCATGAAGGTATGACCAATATTTGGTAAGGTAGTCAAAGATCGCAAACCAAACATACACAAAGTGCTTGTTATGCCTCTAGTTTGGGCTTATCTGTAAGTCAGCTTATTGGGCTTAGAGATTATGAACAGAACAAACAACTTCCAGGAAGCAGCTTTGTTGAATCCAGTTTATAAGCCCTTGCAAGGGTTAAAACTCCAAGACCCCCACTTGGTCTTTCACATAGGTAATGTGCCAAGCTATTGGCCTAAATTCCTCTTTTACATATAAGCTCAATTTTGACTAAAAATGTATTGATCTTAAATTGATCAAACCAGTCTATTATATATTTATATTAGGAAAGTGTATAGATTACCCTCTTGAACTCTTGCAAAGGTATAGATTACCCCCTTGAACTCCAAAACCAGACTTTTTTACGCCCTTCAAGTGTCAAAACCGGATAGAATCCCCCCTTGGCCCATTAGAAAATGGTTTTAGGGCATTTGAAAGCAGTTTTGGGTCACTCGAAAATGTTTTCTCCTCCCACGGCCTAGGGCGGCGCTCCAGCGCTCCGCCGCTCCTTCTTCTCCTCCTGTGGCTCCGTCCCACTCCAACAACGCTGCCACCGCAGCATGCTGCCATCGACATGATGCCCTTGTTCTGCCGCAGCACACCGTCGCGAACCTGACGCTGCTGCTGCTGCACACCATACCGCCATAGCTGCTGCGCAAGCCGCTGAGCTCGCTCCCTTCCTAGATCTGTGCACGCCGCCTGGGTGGATACTGCCCCTCGCCAGAGGGCGCCTCAAGGCAGAGGAACAGCGGGGCAGGGCAGACTGGCGAGGTAGAGAGAGATACGAGGTATAAGAAGATAAGAGATAGGACGGATGATGTGGCATGTACTTGTGGTGCTTAGGGTGAAAAATGCCACGTCACCATCCATGTGGTGAAGAAATGCCCCAAAACCGCTTTCTGATGGACCAAGGGGGATTCTTGTTGGTAGCTGAATTCTTACTCTCATTGAGAGGATGACACTAGGAGTTGGGGCAATTTTCTGGTTTATTTCTCACACAATGCCATACAAACCCGAGGGGTTGGGGTTACATATTTATAGCTGGCCAAGGTAGCCAAGCATATGCTAAGATGCTGTCTTAAAGGTGGTCTAAGATGCTGTCCTAAAAGTGGTCTAAGATGTCTGTCCCAGATGTCAGTGTCTAAAGGTCTAAGATGTCTTGTCCTAGATGCTTTGTCCTAAAGGTGGTCTAAGATGCTGTCCTAGATGCTGTCCTAAAGGTCTAAGATGCCATGCAATTTCCCCACAAAGACCAACAAGACAAGGACTTATTCCATCATTCTCCCCTAAGTCTTGTCGTCATCTTGTGGGAAAGTTGGACCATCCGGTCCGGGAGCGGCTCAAGGAACTTGATCCTCCCAAGGGCTTGGTGAAAGCGTGTCCGCAAGTCGGTCCTTAGTGTTGATGTAACACGCCTTGATGCTTCCTTCGTCCAAGCAATCCGGATGAAATGGTACCGCACCGGATGTGCTTGCTCGTTCATGGAAGACGGGGTTCTTTGCCAGGGCCAGAGCGGACTTGCTGTCCACCCTGAGTTCCACCGCTTCAGTGTCTCTGCCGAGGAGATCACCAAGCAGTAGAGCAAGCCAAAGTGCCTAAGTCGAAGCGGTGGAAGCCGCTATGTACTCGGCCTCGCAGTTGGACAGGGCCACCACTTGCTGCTTAACTGACTGCCAGCTAACGAGGCACTTGCCGAGGAAGAAAAGAATCCCGCCGTGTTCTTCTTTGGTGTCGATGTCGCCGCCGGTCACTCCTTGCCAGAGTTAACGAGGCGTGCTCTCCCGCACCTCGGGTAGAAGAGGCCGTGGTCGAGAGTCCCCGCAACATAGCGGATGATCTTCTTCACAGCTTCTTTGGTGCTCGTGAGTCGGTCATTGCATGAACCGACTAACGAGCCGACGGAGAAAGCCAAATCAAAGCCGTGTGTGGGCGAGTAGCGGAGGCTCCCCACAAGACGCCGGTATATGAAGGCCCACCTCCTCCGTCGTGTCGTCGCGGCTCGGCCTGACCTCTCCTCCATCGGAGCGAGTCTTTGGGTTGCGCGGTGAGCCCAGCCACTTCAACGACGCTGGGCGTAGGCGGTCTGTCGGCGTGATTCCGAGTCGCCCCGGTGCACCTCGATCCCTGTAGAAGAGAGAGGCCCAGTGTCACTCATCCGAAAAGTGGCCTTCATTTCTTCCTTGAACGCCGCCACCTCCACATCCTGGTGCCGGTGATCACCAAGTCGTCGACGAGACACCCACCGCCAGTATGCGTCCACCAGCGTTCTCGCCGTAGATGGTCGCCTCGTGCGGGCTTGGCTCAAAGCCCGTCCTTTGAGCGTGGAATCCAACTTGGCATTCCACGCCTCTGCGTTCCGCCAAGCCATAGAGGCCTTATACGCAGCGCAAAGACTTGCCCTCCTTGCCGGAATTTCAAATCCGGTGGTGCGACGTAGACCTCCTTCAAATCGCCGTTGAGAACGCCGATTTAACGTCCATGTGATGAACATGCCACCTTCCCGGCAACAACAAGAAGTCGTCGACGGATTCCATCCGTGCACGCGAAGCGAAGGCATCGCCGGTCGATCCTCCTCGCCGCACGAAACCGCGTGCCACCGCGAGCCTTGTGCTTGACGATGGCGCCGCTTCATCCTCTTCGCCTTGAACACCCACTTAAGAGTAATCGCGCGGTGACCACGGCGAGATCGGCAAGCTCCCAGCGCGGTTCTTCTCAACCGCGTCCATCTCCGATCGCATCGCGGCACGCCATGCTGCGTGTCTCGCGCCCTCCGAAAAAACGGGTTCGCCGTCGTCACACGCAAGGTGCAAATGCGCCTCGGATCGCGAGGCACTAGTCTCGCACGGCCGTCGCCGAGAAGGTTCTCAACAGACGATACCGCAACGGCCGCCGCCGTGGTACGCTGCGTCGGCGCCTCGCCGCGTGGGAAGCGGAGTGGCAACTCCATCGCCGTGGTGGTCGACACGAGCCGGTGTCGGAGTGCGACGCATCGGAGGAGCGGACGCGGTCGCGGGATGCATGGAGTTTCCTTTGTGGTGGTGTTGGCGAAGAGCTTGCCGCAAGGTTGTGGCTGGAGAACATGATGCCGAGTCGATGGAAGCTCGGGGACCGGAGTAGGCATGCTTGGTGAAGAGTCGCTTACTCCCAGCTCCTTGAAGTGATCGTACTCGACGGTGAAGTCGTTGTGCGCCGGAGTCGAGCCGCCGCCCACCGCTTGTCCCATGCCCATCTCGCTTTTCGTCGAACACTACGTCAAGCCGCTTGCGCACACGCCGTGTCCTCGGGTCAAGAATGCGGTAGGCCTTGAGCCTCGCGTGGCCGATGAACACCCTGGTGTTTCGCTGCCGAGCTTGCCGATGTGGCTAAGCTTTTGACGAACGCGAGGCGCCAAGACCCGTGGGTGAGAGACAGCCGGCTGCGCCCGTGCCAAGCCTCGACGGCGTCTTGCCGTTAAGAGCTTAGCGGGCGAAGCGGTTGAGATGTAGACACCGCCACCACCGCTTCCCTCAGAAGATACCGGCGTCCTTCGCTGAGGAGGCCCGAGCCATCCTTACAACCGCTCGGTTGCGCCGCCGACGATGCCGTTTCTGCTGCTGGGTCAGACGGTAGCGGAGTAGCGGCGCTAATGCCCTCATCCGCGACAAGACGACGCGAACTCGCTTGCCGTGAATTCGCCGCCGTTGTCGGTCTTGAAGACGCGCAGCTTTGCGGCGCGACTCCGCCTCCGCAGAGCTCATACAGCGCGATGGCGTCATGCAGCCTCTCCCTTGCCGCCGAGAACCATCACCCACATGTAGCGGGAGAGGTCGCCGACGGCGGCGGGAAAGTAGCGTCGTCTCTCCGGTGGCCGGTGTCACCGAAGCCACACAAGTCCTCGCACGAAGCTCGAGCCGCCTTTGGCTCGGAAGCTCGACCGCAGGGAAAAGCGGAGCCGCCGCTGGTCAAGACGCAGACGCCGCAGAATCGCTTCCACGTGGTCAAGGCACGGCAGCGCGCGACCATCTCGCTGGCACCGAGCCTCTTCAGGCCTCAGCGGCGGTGCCCGGCGCTCATGCCATCGCCACGCCTCGTCGTCCGATGAGCAACAAGGCAGAGGTTGTGCCACTGCACGCTGAGGACGAAGTCGATTGGTGCCTCGGTTACCTTGGCAAGAAGGCGGCGATGGTGATCCCAAATCCTCATGACTCGCTTGATCGCCACGCCGAACCGTTCTCATCCAAACCGTCCCAAGTGATGATAGAGTTCCTCAACGCGGGATGTAGTGACTCGCGAGCGACACAGCTTTCGACGCGGCGGTGAAGAGATGAGCCGACGCCTTGATCTCCACGCCGGGCGCCCCAAACTTGACGGAGCCTCGGACGCGAGTCAAGCTTCGGTGAAGAACTCCGTCGACCGGTCATGTGATGGGTAGCGCCAGTGTCGAGACACCACCCGTCGACCACGCCGCCGCTGGAGCTGCCGCCGAAAAAGCGCGTGTTTCGGCCATCAAGATGGAGGAGATTCGCCGCGCCGATGCCACTGGAGGTAGCTCGATGCTGCGTGTGCGGCGAGCAGAGCCGCTCTTCCTCCTCCAACAGGCAACGCGGGCTGGCCGCGTCGTGGTTGCCGACAATCCTTGGCCCAATGGCCAAGCTTGCCACGATTGGGCAGGAGTCGCCTCGTCGCTTTTTGTTGCCGGGCGGCCGCCTGGCGCCTCATGGCGTCTCCTCGGACGCCCTTGCACCTCACCGACGAAGTCCGCGCTTTCTTGCTGCTTAGCGCTGCTATGGCGCGTCTGTCGTGGAAGAAGACTCTTTCTTCCGTCACCTGGCGAGCCTCCCATCGCTCCCGAGTGAGATAAAGCTTCCCGCCGATGGTGATAGGCCCCGAGAGAGACTGTGGTTCGTCGCTGTCGACGACCTTGAGACGACCTATCGCCTCTTCGATCGACATCGTGGAGAGGTCTAGCAGAGACTCGATCGAACGAGCGATCTGCTTGTACTTTTCGGGGATACAACGGAAGAGCTTCTGGACGGCTCTCTCCTCGTCGTAGGTGTCGTCGCCGAACTGCACCATCTTCTGCAGCAGAGTGTTGAGACGGAGAGCAAAGTCATCAACGTCCTCACCTGGCTTGAAGGCCAGGTTCTCCCACTCCTTGCGAAGTGCCTGCAGCGTGGTCTTGCGGGCGCGGTCGCCGCCGTCGTCGTCGCAGCGATGGCGTCCCAGGCCTCCTTGGCAGTTCGCCTTTTGGAAAGCGAGAATTGCATCTCCGACGGAACTGCAGCTATGAGGGCATCCAGCGCCCGTTGATCCTCGTAGTAGTCGACGTCGCCGTACCGAACTGCCTCCCACATGCGCCGCGCTGGGCCGCACTCATCACCGCGCGACCACTCGACGTAGTTGGTCTTAGCGGTAGGCCGCCCACCGCCGGGACCGACGCCCTCGCAATGGCTCGATCCGTGGTGACCATAGTACGGGTCCGGGAGGAGAGCGCGCCGCCAGAAGGCCGCGATCTCCGTCGACCAACCACCGCCGCCGGAAGCGCCGTTATGCGCGTCCGCGCTGTTCTGCCGCCACCGCTGCCGTCGGCGCGCGCCGTCACGCCGCTCGAGCGCCGCTAACGCGTCCGCGCTGTCCGTTCGGGCTGCCACCGCGCTGTAAGTCTTGCGCGTCGCCCATTTCATGTTGCCGCTCGCTTCGCCGCTTCTCGCCAACTTGAGCCCCACGTCGGTGTCGCCCGTAGCGGCAGAGCCGCTGAGCTATCTTGCTGCAGAACCTCGAAGCTTCGCTGCCGCCGCGCGACGTGTTTGCATCTGCCTTCTTCTTCTTCACTTCGCCTTGTTGCCGCCATTCCGCGCTGCCATTCGCCATCTCGCCATTTGCCGCAGCGATCTCTGTTCTTGCTGTTCGCGGTCCTTCGCCTGGCGACCTCGCCACTGCAGGTGCCAAGGCTCGAGGTGACCGAAGGCCGAGATCGTTCTTCGGACATGGCGCTAGCGGGCCGCTGCTTGGGAAGAAGCGCCTCGACGAGCCGCCGCCGTCTGCTCAGAGATGGAGGAAGAGCAGGAACAGCTGTTGTTACAGCTGCTGGCTGAAGGCTACGGGGAGCGTGGGAAGGAGATGAGCAAGAGATGTTTAGGCTGCAGGAAACACGGGCTCTGATACCAAATGTTGGTAGCTGAATTCTTACTCTCATTGAGAGGATGACACTAGGAGTTGGGGCAATTTTCTGGTTTATTTCTCACACAATGCCATACAAACCCGAGGGGTTGGGGTTACATATTTATAGCTGGCCAAGGCAGCCAAGCATATGCTAAGATGCTGTCCTAAAGGTGGTCTAAGATGCTGTCCTAAAAGTGGTCTAAGATGCTGTCCTAGATGCTGTCCTAAAGGTATAAGATACTGTCCTAGATGCTATCCTAAAGGTGGTCTAAGATGCTGTCCTAGATGCTGTCCTAAAGGTCTAAGATGCCATGCAGCCCCCCCCACAAAGACCAACAGTACAAGGACTTATTCCATCAATTCTATCCTGTTTTGGCACTTGAAGGTTGTAAAAAATCTGGTTTTGGGGTTAGGGGGGTAATATATATTTTTTCCTGTTTTATCTAGTTGCTGCATTACGTCTGATTTTTAAGAACCAATATGAGAAATATGCATGTTCAATGTTGCAGAGGATTGTTTAACTGTAGGTACGTATAAGTTCCATACCAGAACATCATTGTGTACATGTGCAGCAGAGCCTTTAAAGCACTGAAAGCACTGTTCATCAGATAATTTAGTGGTTTGAATTTTAGAGTCTATGATGGAGGAAGGAATCTTTTAGAGGTGGCAGTGTAGAGGGTGAAGAGTTTTAGTATTTTGGGTATAGAGGTTTGGATTTAGAATCTCTGGGGATGCTAATGAGGCTTGCTAAACTGTAGCTAATTACAAATGTTTGAATTAATTCATGCGTACTAAGTTGGGCCACCCTATGTGGCTGTTGAATTCAAACAAAAGCCGCAACCTCTCCAATAGCCTAGCTGTCCACTTCATCGAGTTTTTCTGAGCTACACAAGCCACTTATTTCTATGTAGATTAATAAGTAATGTGTGTGATTAGACTTCAGACTCCAGCAGAAAAAAATCTGGTGTATGTGTCAGGTGATTTGCGAGTTGCAATTGAGTGATTGACCATTGGGTGACATCTCTTCTGGAGTATGTGTCACATGATTTGCACTCTCTTTGCAGTTCTGACTCCAACCTCAGTCATGAAGAGAGGGAGCGAAGGCGGAGGCGAGCTGCGGTGAGGGCATCTTTTGTACAGCATCTGCTTGTCTCTACCCTTTTCGATGACTAGCAGAACAGATGCAGCTCAATGCACTGGAATCAAGTGAACTTTGGCCCACACATTTATCAGATGAACGATGAACCAATCACCTTCCAGGTCGCATAGTTGTTCATCCGACTGAGGCTGGTGCCCGATCCCATCAACCCTAACGGTAAACCAAAGAAGCGGCAAGGCCTCTTTACATGTTATTGGAAGCAGCTCTAAACATTTGTTTTCAGATCCCTGAATTACCAAGCTATTCTTTAGTGTTCCTGTAGTAGACATACTGTTTTTTGGCATGTGAGTTACAACTGGTGCTGAACTCTGCAGACTGCAATGTTTCCGTGCGCATTGCTACCTATTGAATACAAGTTCCATAGATTTGTATTGAAAACCTCCCAATTTGAGGAAATTCACAAGTTTAAGACAAGAAACCACAGAATTTCAAACAGTAAAAAGACAACATAACTCCGCTGCCGAGGGTTCGTGGGTCTAGTGAGGGGTTTATGGGGACCTTAGAATTAGTGGGGTGAAATAGAAGGGATTGAATGGTGCGACCAAATTTTTACTGAGATCTTAGAATTTCAGAGATCTCCTCACCGTTCTTTTGGGTTATGTCCCAAGGAGGAAGCCATCCACTCGGAGTAGTTCTTCGTTCGCTTTGGACAGGTAGTAGTCAAATTTTAACAAGATGCCCATCGTCTTCCAGAAGCAAAGCACCTTTAAGGAAGATCACCAAGCCAATCACGTGACCATCTAGGAGTCACTATGCTCCAAAAGTAACAAGTCTTAACATGTTTGCTTATAATCGGTAGGGCAAGCAATAAGTGATGCACGATCTAGGTGTAAACTCAGTGGCACTAAAAAATCACCTGTAGCTCAAAGGTGCCCTCAAGTGCATACACTCTAGAATAAACTCTCTACCCTAGATTACGGCACGCTATCTTCGTTGTATTAAGAAGAATAACATAATCCTCGTGATTACAAAACATAGAAACACTCCATTTCAAGAGCAGTATCTGTGATTGATTGATCTCCGATCACTCGCGATGAGACATTGACAGATCCATCCTCTCTTCAAAATTGTCATTTGGACGGCGTAGTCGTCCGTCCGTTCGTGTGTGTCACAGATTCAATCACGCGATCCTAAACAGTTGCTGACTCGTGGGCATCTCCGTCGTATCAGCATGAAAATGCCGACTCCGGCTATGGGTCGCCCTTCGGCAAGTCAACCTGAATCCACAGATCGAGGATGACATAGTTCGAGATCAGCTTAGTTGGCTCAAACATTACGGCACCATGGCTGTGCATGACTATTCAATGATTTGGAACTCTTCTTTTAAAAAAAAGATTTAGAACTCGAATGCAGAGAGTGAACGCAAATTCTTTGTTTGGTTACTGTTCCGTAGGAGAATTTTAAAAGAGCATATGCTACTTCTTAGAAAGTGGCCGCACATCCTCCTCTGTGGATTCAAATGATGAGGATGCAAAAGCCACCTCACCCTCCACTTCCTCTTCATGATTCAAATGATGAGGATGCGAGCAACCTCGCCCTCCACTGGCCCTTGGCAAGACGGATTTGGTGCATTCTCCTTGAGCATGTCAACCTAAACGTCAATGAGTTGCTATAATCCTTAGCAGATTCACAACCCCCAATTGTGGTAGATTGTCCACAACAAGGTGACCAAACGTAGGCGAAAGAAATTGCCGAATTCTTCATCTACTGTTTTGTTTTTGAACATTTCGAAAGAAAGAAATTTCAGGATTTTCAGTAAAAATTTCCAATAGGTGTTCAGTCAAATTTTGCAAGACTGTTGTGCAGGAGAAGGGCGGCTTCAACCCCTGTCGTTTATGGTGGCAACTAACTGTTTATCTATTGTTGTAGTAGCCTGTACTTGTATGAAATTTGAAATATGAACCTTGTAACTCTCGGGAAATTTCGTGGAATGACACTCAATTCGCTGGCCTAGGACCGGGTGACACTTAACTGATTTTCGTATACTAAAATGACACCGTGTCAATGAATTTTTTTATGGATTGACATTTCGGTATTTTTTCTGACATTTACCCTATTTCCACATCAAAAATACCCAAACTACCTCTAGTGGGGCATACCTGTCAGCCACCGAAGCTTCTTCTTCCTCTCTCCATTCCTTGCTCTCCATCTTCCTCTTCTTCCTCTCTCCATTCCTTGCTCTCCAGGCACCGCGCCGCCTCTGTCGTCTCGCCCCCGACCGGAGCGCCACACCCCAGCTCTCGTCCTGCTGCCGCTTAGGCCGCTGCTCACCACGCAAGACCTCTCCTCGATTCTTATCGCCTGCTCTCATTGCTACGCTCGCGCTGTTATCCTCTATGGCCCCACGCCAGACGCCGTAGTGCCGCCACGCCCCGCGCGCCGCGCGCCGCGCCGCGCTTTAGGCGCCAGCGCCGCCGCTTGATCGCCTCGCGTCGCTTGGCCTCCACGCGACTAGCCTCGCGCCACGCTGCCCGCCTCGCGACACCTGTTTGGCCTCTGGCGCGCCGCTCGCCTCCGCGCCCGACCGGCCCGCCCATGTTGCTCGATGCCATTGCTCGGCTCGCGCCCGTGTGGCCCGACCCCACGCCATGTTGCCCGGATGCCGGGCCGCCTAGCCCCGCATCACTCCGGTGGCTCCAGTGGCTGACAGGTCGGCCCCACCAGGCGTAGTTTGGGTATTTTTGACATGGAAATAGGGTAAATGTTAGGAAAAATGCCGAAATGTCAATCCACAGAAAAAATCGTTGATGTCATTTTAGTGTACGAAAATCAATTGAGTGTCACCCGGTCCCAGATCAGCGAATTAAGTGTCATTCCAAGAAATTTCCCATAACTCTCTCCCCGTTTTATAAATAGGAAGAACACCTGCCAACGATTTAAAAAGAAGAAAGGAAAACACCAACTCTGCTCCGAAGATGAAGGGTTGACTTTCGATTTTAGTCATCCTATTGCTTTCATATTTACTCGCAAAATAGGATTATGGATCACATACAGTACAAAATTGCAAAATTAGATGGAGGCAATAGGTATTCTCCAAAATTTCTTCCATGTCTCTGCTTAGGCCATCCACCATGGGGTCCTCTGATGCTGCCTTCAAACACGTGCACTCTCTCTCTCTTGCTTAGAGACAGGTTCTAACCATTGCGTAACCTTTAAGATTTGCCTCTAAGCTTGAGACTACCCCTAAGCATAACGAGTCTATGTGGTTCTACCTGTCAACGAAATAAATGATAGTTTGTAGTTTTTTTTTTTTTATCTTGGTTATGCTTCCCGTGTGCACCGCATGAAAGATCTCTAAGCCTTCGAGAAGTGTAGATGCTCTTAATTACCTTGCGAACAACTCTCCCAACATGGGACAATACATGGTGAAGAGCTCAAAACAAAGGAGTCGAATCAGTTTAAGTGTGAAGGCAGATATGTCCAATAGGAAATAGAAGAAACAATATCGGGAATTTCAGGCATTTTCTCAACAATTAATTCCAGAATTCTAGAAAGATAAACCGCAACCGGATTGAGAGCTGTTCATGTATAATACTGTGCAATAGATTATCAGAGTATCAGACTCTAGAAAAAAATAATTAAAAAATCATGGTATCAGACATTCAGACCACAACATTAGTCTTAAACAAGTTTATTAAAATGCTATAGAAAATAGTTAATATTATTAGTGGCGCACATATAGCGTGGAAAGTGCTTTCGGTCCTAAAACGTGGGAAAGGCTACATGGGCTGTTGAATCCGATTCACCCCCGGCTCCCGACGATGGAGCTCTGACAATGGGGCTCTCCTCCCTCAAGCCCTGGCGGCCGTGCTCTTCTCCCTCTCCTCGCCAAGCTTTGTGGTGGACGTTTCGCTCACCACAAACTGCGGCGAAACTTTCCATGGCAGAGCCTTAGGTTAGCAGCTAACCAAACGGTTGCCTAAATGCATGTGGCATGACTAAAGTTAACTTAGACAAGTTTAGTCACAAACCAAACAAGCCCTTAATTTTCTTCATATCACTTATGAAAGACATTAGCCCCGATAGATCAATAGATAAGTGTCACAAGTGTTTCACAATTCATATCATCAAACATAGAAACACTTGTCATATGAAAACTCTCAATAGTACATCATGTGATAAAGTAAACGATCTATATATACATAAGAGATAGATACCGAAAGATATTTATATTATTTTCTGAAACATAGCAATTAATTAATTCAATTATTCTCCAATTTTTACGTAATGCGTACATGAATAAATATAGCAGAAAGACACATGTAAATTTAATAATAAAGACATATGTGAAGTGGTCAATCCAATAAATGTGAGAGAAATAGAAGCATGGATCAATATAGGAGACATCACATCATATATTAAACTACACTTTAAGAAGTGCATATAAGGATATACAAGAGGGATATATATTCACAAACACAATTAATAGCATGGTGAAGTTTTACTTATGGATCATATGAAAAAGGACAATATGAGTATAGATCTATATATGCAAGCAATCAAAACATATATCAAACTCACAAGATAATCATGCATAAATAAATATGAGATGGAGCAATGTGCATAAATACATTCAAGATAAACTTGAAACTCAACATACACTTGTACATGAGAAATGCAACAATAGATATGAGTAGAATACCAAATTGTATATCTCAATTTGCAATCCATGCTATTTGTATATATGAGACTAAGGAAGATCAACAATTAAATGTTAATCTCAACAGATAATTAATATGAGGTATACCTTACTAGGATAGATAGATTATTCTCTTGACATAAATAATTCCTCTATTAGATGATACTAAAATAGAGTTTAACAACAAACTTGTTAGTCCCATAAAAGAAATTCAAGACATATCAGAGGGTTGTCATTAGTCAAGTACTAAATCAAGCATTAAACTATATTTGTCATTTACAATTTATCATTAAATATGTTTCTCATTTAACAATATTTGTCATTAAATATGTTCGCCATTAATCACCAAAATTACAACGACCACTTGAACTTATATAGAGCCTCTAGCAAAGTGACACGAGGGTGGCGGGCAAGAAGATGAGCACAGATCTACTCAAACTCTGGCCGAAGATGCGTGAGGAAGTCGTAGATGCGACGAAGCACAAATCCGGCAATCATGATCATCCACTATAGAAAGCACATCCACCGCATCAAGAGAGTCAAGCTAATGCCACACTGAGGAAAACTGTGTGTAGATTTCATCCACTGTAGAGTCACCCTGCTGCAGTGTCTGCACAACTGTAAAGTACTTAGGGTCACCAATAGGCTCATAGCGATCATGAAGATGTGACCATAAAAGTTGAGCAAAAGCCAACAAAACCACCTTGCATGTGAGATGCACCTTCATGCTAGCCACCAAAATAGCAAAGGCACGAGCATCCTTGTCACACAAGAACTTGTAGGCAGTGTACTGGGATTGATGAGACCCTAAAGCCTTCTTATGATCATCAGAAGCCTTCTTTTTAGCACATCATCATTACCATCCTTCAAAACTAGCGACGCAGGAAGCTTAGGACGTGACGGACAAGGAAGCTTGCCAGTGAAAAAATCTCAAAGACGTTGACGACGCATGTGGAGACACATATGAAGAGCCCAATCATAATAGTTGAGAGCATCGAAAATCACTAGACAGCGAGAAACAGAAACAATGCCCGACGATATTTTTCTTTCTTTTTCTTTTTTTAGTACACTACCAATAATAGTAGTATAAAAGTACTACTAGTACCACGGCAGCCGTGAGCCACCAGTGAGGCCATGAGTGCCCAACAAATCAGAGCCCGCAAGTGACACTGACAACAACGGGGCAGCAGCAACAACGACAGCGACGGACCCGAGATCCACGAGAGTATTACTTCAGCGACGAGAGCCAGGGCAGCTTCGGCGATAGGGTAGCAGCGACGGCGTGGACACAACGGCTAGATCTAGGCTGCTGTTAGTGCCGTCCTCAAAGACAGAGAGTCGGCGATGAGGGTAGTGACAGCGACGACAGACGAACGCAGTGCCAAAGGACCGACGCAGCGGTAGCGATGAGGGCCGTAGATGGCAATGCGCGAAGGCGGCGGCGGCGATAGTGACCCGATGACAGCAACAGGTGACAGGACGGGACGACGACGAGGAGCAGTAGGGAGAGCTACAGCCGAAGAAGACCTGCAATGGGAGATGGTGGGCAGGATGACGCAAGTGCAACGCCTATAACCCTAACCCTAGTTTCGCTCTAATACCATGTAAAGAATAGCATCTGTATTCATCTAAGGCCAATAGAATAGTATAAATACTCATACAAGGGACATAACAGAAAAGCCCAAGTACAAAGGAAGGCCCATATAAGTCCATATACACATATACCTGACAATACCACGAGGTGAAAAGAAGCTGCACTCCATACATAAGACAGCTGCCCCATTAATGAAGATAGGTCGAACAAACACACTGGTGTAATTGCTATAGACACTTCTTTGACAAAATTAAGAGGTTATTCTCTTTAGCTTATCTTCTTATCTTATCTACTTATTGCCGAATCAAAAAGTCAAACGTTTTAACTTTTGCAGTCCGTTCTTTTTTGTCTTGAAGGTGCATCCAAAACTCGTAGAAACAAGTCAAAAGAAGTACACCGGAGTTCCGTAGCTACCTCAAGAAACTTTCAAAGTTCAGCTTATAAGCAAATAAGAACATAAGATAAGCTAAGTAGAACAGCCCCAAATGACATCTTAAGGCCTACAAAAATGAAACTCTATGAAGTGTAAAATAATCGACATAAGGGACGGACAACAATTGCATAAACTGAGTTTGTAAAATGAAGAATTGAGAATGACATGCGTGTGACGCTGAACAACTTGTACTGAACTAAAAGGATGCAAATAAACAATTAAGGAATTAAGGAATATTTTCCAAAGAGATAGAATGTACTATTTTTTAAAAAAACTAGGAAAACAAGAAACCATATTAGTTAAATGTGGAACTTAAACCAACCTAGGTGCTTGCCACGTTCCTACTTTATTAAGAGTGAGGACTTCAAATTTGTAAGCATCAAACTTATTTTGTTGAGCTTATCACAAGGGAAAAAAAACTTGTTTGTTAAGTTACATGAGAAAACCAGATCAGTTACCCTAATCAGAGCTTCCATCGTATGCTGCAAACAAATGATATTAATTCTAACGAATGACCTGCAGCAATTTCATGTCTTGTTCTTATTTTTCCCTTGGTTGTAATTTGTAACTTTTATATGATTCATCATTGATGAGCCACACACTGTCAGGGTATAGCATTAATCCTACCGTACATTTGGCATCCAAAGTGCAGTAGAACTGAGCGACATTGCTAGATGTGAAGAAAGAGGGAATGCCTGCAAATGCATTTCATCAGTTCACGATATCTGTCAAGACAATAATAAGCTAAAATATGTTTGCCACTATTAAGAATAGCCAAAGCATGTGGTCTAAGTTTTTCTGCCACCAACCAAAACATGTTCAATTGTTCATTGTTTATAAAGCAATCAAAACATGTCATGATGTGGAGAAAACAAATTACCCGGTCTCAGTTCCATTGCCAGCTTGAAACGCAAAAGAAAGTGTCAGGTTTGGAATGCATTAGTTCTCAAGAAAGGAGCTAACTCCAGGGTCAGAAAAAGTGTCTTGGCATCCCTCGTCTGCCTGCAGTGTTTGATACATCACAAATGCATGAATAATAAGGATTACAATTCACAAACAGCACTTGCTCACACCTGCAGCACAAATTAAATGAAGACTTGTCTGCATATAGTTAAGAAGGTAAAAACATAATACATCCTCTTCCACACATTTACTGTTATCTCATCTATCTGACTTAGCTTTTCCACTACTTACCCTGCCAGTTATCATGCCAGATTGGCCAGTAGAATCCCATCAATGGCAAAAACTACATATACAAAGAAGTTAACAGTGGCAGTTTTGGATGGTACAAAATGAAGATATATGTGTAGAAGATATATGTGCAGTATCTTGGTAAGCATGAAAATAGCCACATGTCAATACAGTGAAGCAACTAGTACATGTACTTACCATGTTACTGGCCCTGGATTGAACGACTTATTTCAGCTGCTTCTGGCTGCTGCGTAGTAAAAAGCTGCAAAGCCAAATTAAACGCTTCAACTTATAGATAGTCAAACCAAATGTTCTAGCTTCTCGAAGCCGCTTCTCTAAGCTCTTGAAGCTTAGCCATTCAGCCACAGCTGTTTCAAACTGGGCCGCCTCTCCAACTTAGTTTGAACTTCACCAAGTTTGTAATAGACAAGTGTACCTCGAACAGCACGGAGAACACTTTCACTAGTAAAACTAAATAGCTCATCATTTTCCATTTGAATGAGAAATTGACTGTGCTTAGAAGTGCCAACCATTAGCACGGCAGTAGTTGCGTGAATTAGCAAGTGCACGTGCATCTTTAACTTTCTTGAACAAACTGTATGCAGTCTCGACTTTGTTCATCTCCAACAGCTTGTTGTTCAGTTTGCTATATACAATTCTCCCAAGACAGAAGCCTTTCCGAAGTGATTCCTCCACCACAGACACAGCAGCATCAATCTTACCCACATTGCAAAGCCCATTTACAATAAACTCATAAATTTCCTTATCAGATGGATGCCCACATCCTTGCATATCCTCCCAGATTTCCAAAACTATTCCACTCTTCCCAAACCTGGCATGTCTTTCAAGCAAAAGCTTATATGCTTTCAGGGATATTCTACAACCAGCGTTCATACACTTCTTGTAAATCACCAAAGCAGCGTGAGGGGGTCCAAATGTACACAATGGCTCAATGAATGACGTAATTACCCCACTGTTTGGCAAAATTCCTCGAGCCAACATGTCATCAAACATTTGAAGCGCATCAGCCACCCTCCGTTCTCTCAAAAAAGCTATTACCATCTTGTAGTATGTGTCAATGTTTGGAGGACAATTATTATCCACCATATCCTTGTAATACTTCATGCATCTGTCCAAATCACCCATTGCGATAAAATTGAAAATAAGTGCATTATACACCATCGTAGTTGGACTGTATCCATCGTGTACCATCTTCTCAAACACCCCAAGTGCCTCCTCAGTCCGCCTGGCTCTCCCTAATGCCTCAATGAGATGGCAATGTGAAACCTCGTCTGGCAGTAGCCCATCCTCTAGCATCATTGCCCAGAAATGGTTCAGCTTATCAACCCTCCCAAACCTCGCCCAACCAGCCATCACCTCATTGTACACCTGTTTGTCAAGATCAAACAACTCGCTGCGAGCGGCCTGCAAAAGCGAGCTGGCAAGGCCTACATGTGACCTCCGGCAGAGGCAGTTCATGAGAACAGCAAATGCCTCCTTTCTGTGGCAATTTTTCCAAATTCCAAGTCCAAATTGGTTAGTGTCGAGCAGCTGGACAGCCCTGTTGACCTGCCTGGCCGCAACCAGACTATCAATGATTATCTCCAATGTGGTTAGGTCGGGAGAGATGCCATTTTCCCGCATGATCTCCAGGGCGGGGTCGAAAAAGGCAAAGAATTTCCTCCTGCCCAAAGCCCTGATGACAATGTTGCAAGTATGGAGGGGAGGGGAGAGTTTGGTGTTGGTGATGGCCCAGTCAAAGAAGTCAACAGTGGCGGCGCCTCTTAGGTTGCCGCGGCTGACGACATCGGAGAGTACCTCCGCGGAGAGGGCGGCGGCGGCATCCAGGCCCGTGGAGGAGAGTGCTCGGTGGAGGGCAGCGCGGCCATGGGGCTTGCGGAGGAAGACCCCGCGGAGGCGTTCCGCGGGGGACAGAAGTAGGGTAGTAGGAGTTGCTGTTGTTGGATCGGAATTGGGGCTAATGGAGTGGAGGAGAGTGGGGAGTGGCGCTGGTTGGTTAGGTTTAGTGGAGGACAGGCGCCGGAGTGAGGAGACGACCAGGTCCTCGGCGGCGGAGGAGGAGGAGTAGCTGAGGCTGCGGCGGAGGAGGCGGCAGGCCATTTGTTCGTCCTTGGGAGGACTCGAAGTAGCGGGGTAACTAGAGTTTACCGGAGCCGAAGAAGAAAGGGTGCTTCTCAGAGCAACAGTTGCGCCGCCGGGGGGAAGGATAGGAGCGACGGAATCGTCGAGGATTGACGGGACCCCGGATTTTTACCAAACCAGACCCTTTGGGCGCGTTTGGTTGGGTGGCTCCGGCCTGGCCCGGCTCGCGCGAGCCACCCAACCGGTGTTTGGTTGGCTGAACGGATGCGAGAGCCTGGCCGCCTCCATGTAAAATCACTGTACTGGCCAGGCTCACGGGAAACGCCATAGCCGGCCGTTTCCCGCAGCCTGGCCAGCACAGTCACACACGGCACGCAGGTCAACTGAGTCAGTCAATGACTAAACTCCAGTCCGGTTCTTAGTTCATCAACTTTTTCATTCTTTCAAAAATTTTTAAAAATTCAAACGACATCTAAATTCAATGAAACAAAAAAAAATGGAACCGTAGATTCAAATACAAGGTATTGAAAAAATTTCAAAATTTTTTGAATTTTATTTTTGTTTTCAAATTTAATGATTTTCTAGTATTTGTTTTTTGAATTTTTATTGTTTGTTTTTTGAATTTTTTATTTTCACTTTTGATTTTATTTTCTTTATTTTTAATTTTCTCTTTTGAATTTGTCCATCCCATTTCTCTCCTAGTGCAGCCAACCAAACAACATCTCTGCGCAGCCTGTTCAATCTCATACAACCAACCCAACAACATCCCCTTTCATCATCTCAGCCTGTCTCCCACCAGCCTGGCTGAGCTCATACAGCCTGGCTGAGCTCATACGGCAACCAAACAGTCCCTTTGTGTTACGGTTTGACCCCTTTGCGGTACCGGTATGAGTTCCAACCATCAATACTCATATCCACAGTGAAACAGAATTATGATACCAAAACAGAGCTGCATTACCTAATAAAGTAGTTCAAAGTGCGGCCAAACAATATATTACATTAGCTTAGGAATACAAAACCGTATTAAAGCGAAGCAAAAGGTTATAACCAAAGACCACTGAGAAGCTCTTTAACCGGGAGCTCGGCCATTCAAATGGGTTTACTCTGCAGAGATTGTACGCTTTACCCGCAAGATGTCATATCCTCTCGTCGAAGGATATCATAACCAAACCTTTCAGGAAATTAACCTTGGGCTTACCACGGTCGTACCTGATATCCACAGGTACCCAGAGAAATAATATCCGCACAAGTCTCTGGCAATATCTCGGTGGTGTTTCTCTTTGAACCCATCCACCGTGCAAGGACAGTGAGTAACCCTGACCCCGACGTTTCTCTTCCTTTAGATTAGGCCCGTCCCATACTAGGCTTATGGTCGCACGGGATTATCTTAGTTAAGTGTGACACAATCATCGGTTCTTAGACTCGGAGCGGCAACCAACACAAACCGGATACTCGTGCTCACGTGCACCCACCTTACATTCCATGCGTTCCCGATCCTATTTATTAGTTGGTCAAATTTTAATGAATGATGAATAACCTAAATCCCACCATAAACTGAAATATCATTTTTTAATTCCCTCACTGGTTATATTCCTTTTGGGATCGGACCCCCGAATACCTACCTGAGCTTCTCTAAGCATCTAATATGTAAAAACAGTGGGTATTAGTATCAAAAGTTACCCTAGGGTCGAGGGTTTGCCGGTGGATGCATATATCGGATAGACCTATGCATTAGGCAGCACTATATGACCATAAGATATTTTCATCAACATAGCAATTTTAGCAAAGCTATAAAATTACGTTCTAGAGGAAAGACTTGCCTTTGGGGTAGTCAAGCTCCGGCGGTGCGTCGGCGGTGTCGAGAAAATCTCCTTTGGCGCCCGAACAATGTGTCGCACGCAAAACGAGAAAAACAACCAATAAATAACATGCATAGTAAAATAATTTTATAAATTATACAAAAATTACAGAGGGTAGATATGATTTTTATGGATTTTTAGAAATTTGAATCGCTGGAATCGGAGATCGGATGAATCCGATACGAAAGATTGAAGTTTGAGGCTAATTGAAATTCTAGGAAATAAATAAAAAATACTGTAGCTCACGGGCCCACTGTCAGCCCAGCTGAGCAGCGGATAAGAGCAGGGTGGATGGCTTAGAGAGAAAGAGAGAGAGAGAAGGAGAGGGGAAAGGAGAGAAATAGAGAGAGCCAAAGGGAAGGGAGAGTGGTGGCGGCGGGTTTGGCCGGGGGCGAGCTGGCCGGCGGTGGGTGGTGGTGCGAGGAGGCGGCATGTGGACCACCTGTTAGGGGTGGCCAGCACCGCACTAGTCTCTAGACTAGTACACTAGTGCCACATGTTACAAAGCCGGATCATTTCATACAACGAGATGTCTTTATTTGTAACATACTCATTTTCAAAAATAAAAATCACATGCATTGCATCTCATGAGAACTTTTGGAAATATTAAAAGTATTTAAAAATGAGTATGTTCCTAATTAAAAACTTTTGCAAAAAGAAATCAAAACCTTTCAAAACCTAATTGCATAATATTGTTAATTAAAGTTTTATAAAAAGGTTTATTCAAACAAGTAAATGGTAAATAATAATTGTACTAATTTTTCAAATACTATTTTACAGTTTAATCATCAATTAATTATTTACTTGTAATTTAAAATTGAAATAAATCAAAATTATAGAATTTATAATTATTCTGTCCCTCTTGCAAGTGGACCCCACCTATTTTCCTTTTTCTTCCTTTCTTTTCCCCCTTTTCTTTTTCCTTTCTCTCTTTCCCTTCCTTCTTTCTTCCTTCCCAGACTTCTTCTCGATCTCCTCCTTCCAAACAATAGAGAAATTCTACCCCAACCCTATCTTGGACTCTCCCCTAAAAATCCTCCCCAAAACCGGCGAAATTGGTTCCCATGATCGTAGGGGATCAATCCCTACCCGAATCGACTTCTCCCATCCGCAAATCCCTCCCCCAATCCCTATTTAAACCCTAGCTGCCACCCCCCTCTCACCTTTGCCTCTCCGTGGAATTCGGCGCCAGGTGAGCACCATTGGCCGAACCCTCCGAGGACGTCCTCCTCTCCTCCTCGACATATCCCGCTTTGCCGCAGAATCGCCGATCGAGCTCACCGAATTCGACGCTGGAAGGTCTTCTTTGCCACACCGCCGCCATCCCCGTTCTTCGTCGAATTTGTCGCCGCCGCCGGTAAAATTCCCCTCCTCTGCCCCTCTCTGGCACCCCTAGGGTCCAATAAAGTTTTCCCCTAGGCCAAAACGGCCGGCGCCACGAGGGCCCCGCCACCGCCTCCTCCTCCCCTCCCACGGCCGCCACGCCGCCGCACCGCCTCCGCCCACTCCCTCCCGGAGACCCCTACGGCCTCGCCACGCCAGCCGTCCTTCCTCGTCGCGCCGCTTTTCTCGCCATTGGCAGCACACACGTCAAGACCACCACAAAGCCGCCGTTGTGCGCCATTCCGCCGCCGTCGCCGACCTCCTCATCCCGGACCGACCCGCCCCAAGAATCTCCCGGACTCCCTACCTTCCCCGCCCGACCGCCGTCGCTCGAGTGCTTCGCACTGCCGCATCCTCGCTCCGGTTCACCGACAGGGACCCCACCTATCGGTCACCCAGCCGCAATGCCGCCGCCGCCGCACCACGCGTGGCCGCCTTCCGCTTCACGCGTCTTTGGGCCACGCGTCCCCGCCACCCGCCTCCGCCAAGACCGCCTCTCCCGAGCTCGACCGCTCCCCTTCGCCCGTTCACATGCCCATGCCATGCCGCGTGCAGCGTCTTGCTGCAGCCTCCACAGTCGGCCGTCAGATAGGGCAAGCTGAGCCGGACGCCAGTGCTCCCACGCCTCACAAGACGCGCTTCTTGCAGCAGCAGCCGCGTGGCTGGCCGCCTCAAGACCACACCAGCCCACGCTACGCTGAGCCGGACCGCCAGGTTGGTTGTGCCCCCAGCCGAGCCGTGGGCCAAGCTCCCGAGCCCAAGCCAGATTAGCCCTTTTAATTTAAATAAACAGTAAACTTTATAATTTTTGTATCTTTAATTTCATAACTCCAAAAATTGTGAAACAAATTTTAAAATGTTTGTAAAATCATGGTCTACTGTTTTACAAAGTTTCATGTGCATTGGCATACATTTTAATTCTTGTTATTTCTTTTGCTTTGCATTTATTTGTTTATTTATTTTCGTGCGTTAGACCCGAGTGCCGAGTTTGTTTCCGACACAGCGGAGGATCCCCCCCCAATTACGTCGATCAAGGCAAGTGCTGAAACATCTGAAACCTCTGAACCCAAGTTTTCAAACAAGTTTTGTAGAATTTGAACAGTAGCATGTATGTTTAACATAAAATGCAATATAACTAATTTGCCTAGCTAAATCCTCATTGATAATTAATTCTTATAAAATTTCCTTGCTACTTTAGGATTATTAATTTTGATTAATTATTGCCATATCCTTGAATAGGTTTTGCATCTGCTTAGTAGTGCTCATAGTAAACCACTTGATTAATTGCTTGCTACCATTAATTACCATTTTACTTTGTGAAATTTAAAAGGACAATTGGTGTTGTCGTTTGGTTGTAATTGGGCTAGTTGATAGTGGGTGCTATCGGGAAAAATGTTTTGCAAAACCTGATTGGGGTGGATGGTTGCAAGGATGGTGCTGCGTGCATGAGATTCGGGTCCAGTGCGGGACCCACCCTGATCTCTAAGGACCGATTCCTTGAGGTAGATGAGCTAAGTACAATAGTGCGACCATTGAATGCTTGTGTGGGCAAGCCCTGGTTGAGTACCCTTCGGACTTCTAGTTTTAGCATTCTAGTTGGTGGAGTAGGCAATTGGTGTTGTTCTGCAGGCTCAAGAGGGGGCTTCAGCCAACTAGAGTAACTAGCGTTGCGGTGGAATCCTTAGAGAGAGTGCCAGGCTAGGGAAATGTCGGTTAAATACCTTGTGGTGTTCTTTCCCTTTGGGTGATTCCTAGGGAAGGTCACCTCTCATGATAAAAGCGTGCAACCTCTGCAGAGTGTAAAACTATCATGATAGCCGTGTCCACGGTCAAGGACGGACGACGGGGAGCTGTCTCATTGGTACTTCTTATCTTTGTTTTCTAAATGGTGTTTTAAAGGAAAAACCACAGTCGGTGTCGTGTGTTTTGATTTTTCTCCTCATAGTGGGTGCTATGAGCGATGAGGGTAATTGCACGGTGGGTGCCGTGAGTAGCTAGGATTGGGCAAAACCAGTCGAGGCCAGAGTTTCAAAGAAAATACTTCAAAGACTTGCTTTCCTCAACACATTTCAAATCATTTTATAAAACCTTAGGAAAAATTTGCAAAACTGGCTTTATGCAAAAGAACCTTTACCCTTCCTCGTTAAGCCCTAGTTGCATTTAGTCAGCCTTGCTTGTTGAGTATAAAGTATACTCACCCTCGCCTTTTATGCGGGGCTGCTTATTCCAACGAGTAGGATGCGACACTGAGGAGGAGGTGTACCAGGATGGGGACTTCGCCGAAGGAGTTCAAGACGAAGACTACTCCGATGTCTAGGTGCGCATCTGTCAGACATGCCTGTGGAGTTGCGTTGGGTTTTCCTTTCGAGTTGAACTATGTTATTTTAATTTCCACAGCTAGGTCATGAAGCCTAAACTTTGTAATAATTATGCGACTCTGATGTAATAAAGTACTTCTCGTTGAATGGTGATGATCCAAACTGTATATCTGTGTGTACTAGCTACTTGATCCAGGGACTAGTACAGGTAAGGCACAGCAGGGATTCGACTCCGTTTTTGGGTCCCGACATTATTACAACAAACAGCCATCAGGCTGATTTGTAGTCAAACGGCCATAGTCTTATTTACAAGACAAGTCCAAAAGATAACATTAGAGTTTGCGAAAGATTTTTACAAAATCACACCAGCGGCTTTGCAACAGCGAGCAACTGGTGGAACGCTCTAAGCTTTGCTATCCTCCTAATCTTGATCTTGATATTGAGGATCGCCATCCTCATGACATTCATAAGCATCTTGGCCTCCATCGTCTCCTTCGACTAAAAAGGGATATGTGCGAGGTCAGTGTCATCCAAACACTGGCGAGTTAACACCTAACCTAATGCATTTGGTGATAGAGATTTCAAAGGAAAGGTTTTGTTTGTTTGTTTGCAGAAAGCCAATTTTATGAATCAAAGCCTATGACTTATCAATTTTAACAAAGTTCTACTTTCGATGTGTTATTCCAGAGATTTAGCTCCAAACCATAATCCATCCCATCCCATGACAGTTTCCATGCACTCTGCCAAACATCTCCTTCCTCCCACCATCATATTCCAGGTTGGCGACCCGTTGTGAACTACAACTCTACTGGATTTGTCGGTCCAGAAAGTGTGATTAAATCACCCTTAGGTGACGTCCCAAGCCAGACCTTCTTAAAGTGGGGTTTCTTGTCCAAGGACTGGTTTCGTAAACCACCTCATGTGACCCCCAACTCCTACTACCGCGCGATGGCCATGCGTTGTGTTGGAACCACCCCTCAAAGCTAGTGGCGGCGATCTTCACTTCTGCCGTATGTCTCAAGCTCTGCTAGGGCAAGCCCGCACTCTACCCTATCACCGCGTCCACCCTGTCCAAGATAACTTCCTTCTCCCGCTCTCGTAGCCTCTGCTACACTACTGTATCGGACCCCGTCCGTACAGAACCATAATCTCAACCACAACCAAACACCACACACTGGCATGCTAGGCCCCATATCCAGTTATCCGTGTTATTGTATAATCATGTCCGGTGAATATCGGTTCACCGTTCCAAGACAAACTAAGCCTAAAAATAAATTATTGGACCTGAGCAATGTCTAAGAAAGATTTTAACCAGACTTAGGGGTCTAACCAGTTTTAAATCATAGACTTAAGAGTCTAATAACTGTTTTGTTCCTAAACCAGGGTAATTCAAGGATTGATCATCAAGGCGATCAGGCTATGATTCAACAGGTAATGATCATCAACACAATCATCAAAGGGCATTGATAATTCAATAAAACAGGCATGATATAACATGATTAACAAGGTAGGTACTCATAATTGAAAAGCATGCAATTTGGTACTTAAGAGGAAATAATTTAATAAAAACTTGGGATCAATATGATCTAATGAATGTTAACTCACCTGGATCTTCTTGAAGGTTGTCTTGGGGTTGTTTGGGGTCTTCGCACTGCTCGTCAGCACCCTCAAGCTCTATTCCATGAATAACCAATCATGAACAACCAAAATGCGGAAATTATGATGCCTGAATGCAATCGGCATATTTAATCTTAGCGGCACGAAGATCTTAATAAGGTATGCGAAAACTACTCATCGAAGGGTGTGATGAAATGCTCATGAATGCTGTGGAATGTATATATAATAATGCATATATGTATATGTGTATATATATATATATGTGTGTGTGTGTGTGCATATACATACACACACACATGTATAGCTGTATATCTACCCATTGCTTAGCAAATAAATAGTTCCAAATTTACTTTTGTTTGAAGTATTTCCCTCACAAATACAATCACCAGGACTTAATGGTATAGGATGTTTGGTTGATAATTATTAAGTGTTTGGACCAGAGAGGATTATTAGATCAGTTTACTAAAATTAGGTGGCCATTTGTAAAATGTGATTATGGATAAATTAGGACTTAATATGGGCTTAAATTTTTTAATTTAGCAAGCTAACATTCTGATATTTTTCCTAGGTCCAAAGAGGTTTTATCAATTCCCTAGAATTTTCTTAGATTTATCTTGGTTAGTTTATTATTTTAAATAGCCAAGAAATAATTTTAGCATGAAATCCTATATGGAAAACATCCCTAAATAAGACTTGTATAATTTTCCATTGAGCATCCATAGGTTTTCCAGCAGGATTATATTTTAAATAAATCCAGAGAGTCTTCTTCTATTTATCATGATTTTTGGGGAATTTTTGGGAGTGTCTAACTATTTTTAAGAAAATCATTTCTAGTTCTGTGATTAATTTTATTGATAAAAGTTGGGAAATCCGTGGTGAACAGTGTTGGCGCCATTGCTCGTCGAGCCACGACCCGGCCGGTGACAGTGGTCCCGCTTGTCGGTGACGCCATGGCGCCACAAGATCGCAAAAACGCACCTTCGCGCTAGGAAAGCGTATTGTCTGAACTACGCGATCACTAAACCAAACAATGGGCCATAGGACCCACATGGGAGACATGTTTACTTAATCACGCGCACGATTTAAACTAATACAGTGCACGCACGAATCGTGGCGCAAATTCGACGGTTGCCGGTCATCTTCCTCCTCACGTGACCCAGGCGGCGCTCCGGTGAGATCGTCGGCGGGCCCTCGGCGAAGCTACATGGTACTAGCGGGGCCATACAAGCTTGCCGAAGGCCTAGCGTGACTAGGGCTTGGACGTGTCACCGTTGGCTTGCCGGCGATGGGCCTGGAGCGGCAGCGCCATGGATGGTGGTGGAAATAGCCGTCGGGATCAAGTGGCATTGGCGATCTACTCGGTTCTAGTGCTAGAAAATGATACTAGAGCATCGGGGGACGATGAGGGTGCTTACCGTAGCCCTGGTTTCGACGGTGAAAGGACCGAGATGTCGCCCAGAGGGGGGTGAATAGGCGACTACAAATTTGAAACAATTAAGCAGCGGAATATAAATATCGGACTATCTGATATGAATATCGAATACTCTGATGTGGATCGGACTATTCGATGTCTATATCGGATACTCTGATATGCACAGAGTAGAAATGCCCAAATCTGCACACAATCAAGTATACCACCCACAGCCAAATATTCTCAAGCATGTAAATATGTAGTAGGAGCTAGCAAAGCTACTCATTCAAAATGATAGCTCAATCACAAAGAGAATCAAGTAAAGAGAGTAAAGGAGGTAAAACCAAAGTGAAAAGGAGACGCGTCGATTTGTTTCCCGAAGTTCGGATCCTTGAGGGGATCCTACGTCTCCGTTGAGATAGGCTCGGTCACACTTGAGCCCGGGTCTCTTTCAACCCTTTCCCTCACCAAGATCCGCACCAAGCTCCCTTGGTTTCACACCCTTGGCTCCTTCCTTGCGGAGGTGGAGACCGGGCCTTCACAACCTTCCCACGGCCAACCACACAAAGCACCGGTGACTCGTAGGCGACCTCCTAGCCGTCTAGGAGTCATCAACCTTCAAGAGTAACAAATGCTCACGAAGAACAAGCTTAGAGATGAACTCAAGTGCTCACTAGATCAAATCTCTCACAACCCTACCACTTCCCTCCTCCAACTCTTCCCAACCATTCTCTCAAAGGGGATCACTAAGATCTAAGAGTGGAGAGATGTTTGGGGCTCAAGAACACAAGGGTTTAGCTCTCACTCCACCCAGGAATGCCCTCCTCCAAGTTCTCCGCGAAGTAGGGAAGGAGAGGCTTTAAATAGAGAACCCAAAATCTAGCCGCTGAGACCATTCTGCGACATATCGGAGTATTAGATGTCCATATCGGAGTATCCGATATTTTATGACAGAGAGGGGTCAATCGGATAGAGGATCGGAACTTCAGAATATCGGATAGTCCGATATGACATCGGATAGTCCGATAATAATTCAGCCCACAGCGCAGCCCGACGAAAACGGACGTAACTTTTGACTCCGGACTCCGTTTTGGGTGATCTTAGGCTCTACGGAAAGCTAAGAACAAGGGCTACACAACCAACAAGGTCTCACTGCCCAAATCCCAAAGGATAAGTGCTGAAACCACAAGGAAGCCAAGAGAGGCCCAAAATCCTCACTTCCCGACACCACCAACACTTCTCCCTCTCACACCAAACCACCTACACCTAGGTGTACAAGATGTGATTTGTGTCTCTCAATCTTTCACAAAGATAGATCACTTGAGCACTTGAGACATATCTAAGTAATTCGACGTTACATCCCTCTTAATAGTACGGCAATCCTTAGACTCAAATTCAAACAAAAAAACTAAGTCTTACATTCAATCCACGTGCCGTCTTCTCCTTGGATGCATTGTGCGTGATGACCTTCAACAAATGATTGATGAAGCCTTCGCCTTATCCAATTTGACTCGATTCACCTCATGAGACTCTCGTCCCATCGACCTTGACTTGATCATCCTCCCCGACGATCTCCACGCCAAGTCAATCTTGACTTAGTCCTCAACTCTTGGTAACACTATCGTCTTGTTGACTTCGGCTTAACCGTCATCCTTTAACATACCTTGGTCATCACATATACTCACGGGACCTAAATCTTTTCAAACCACTCATGAAAGGTATCAATCCCAAAAGCTCAATTGATATGAATAAGTTGATATTTGTGAGCAATTAAGGTGTGTCAAGTGTTTCATATAAATAAACACAATATTAAATGGAACACTTGACATAGAAAAGATCTCTACTAAATGCACCACGATGAATATACAATTAATCTACATGCACTAGAGAGACAATTAAACCATGGCAAGGACCACAATCTTCACTTAATGATCCACATGATAAAATATACAAGAATTACACATGTGCAAATAATATTCAAGCTAGAGTGAAGTTGTGGAACAATTTATATTAAACTTCACTAAGTGATGTGCATGAAAAGATATATAAATAAGACAAGGATGCACCAAATCAATTTATAGTAATTTGAAGTTTACCTCTAATTAAGACAAACATACTAGAAACGAGCCACATATTGAACTTAAGTGAATATATATGCACAAATCGATATGACATGAACCAATGTGCATATATATAAGCAATATGTTACATGAAGTTCAATATGCACTTGCACAAGAGGAATGCAATAATAAATATAGAAGGGATATCGAGATTACATACCTCATCTTTGCTTATTCACTTGACCTAAAGAATTCCTCCATTTGGATGAGACTAAAATGATCTTATCAACAAACTTGTTAGTCTCACAAGATAAATAAATACTTACTAGAGGTTTGACATTAGGCAAGCACTAAGTCAAGCATTTACATCAATTTGTCATTTACAAATAGTTGTCACTATATGTGTTTGTCATTAATCACCAAAATCATTTATGTGCCTGGATGCACTTTCAATCTCCCCTTATGTGCTTAGATGCACTTTCAGACGGATGTGGCTCGGAGAAGCTCGACCGCAGTGAGGCCAGACAGAGCTTGAAACTTGGTCACCATCGACGGGCCGCTATGGTGGAGATCAAGCGAGCTGCTGCAGGGAGAAGATGTGCCTAGTCAGGACGAAGCTCGGGGCGGAAAGAATCGCACAATGGCTTACCGAGGTTCGGCGGCGCGGTGAACCAACGGCAAAGAAACGTCGATTCCGGCGAGCCTACGGCTTCCCCGGCCGATTCCTTTGGGCTGGAGCAGCGCAAGGAGATGAGAGAGCGAATGCGGGGGTTGGGAACGAGAGAGAGTGAGTGGGGAGAGAGGGCGACATGCACAAGGGCGTTCGGCGGATATAGGCCGAGCTGGCGTGGCGTTCCACGGCAGGAGCTCGCGTGCGAGTAGGGACAAGGTGTACACGCAGGGGCGGTGGCAGGAAGAGCTTGCCACGGGGCAAGTCGGGCCAGGAGCTGTCTGCCAGCAAGCCATGGGGAGAGAGAGATGTCCGGGAGAGAGAGAGGGAGAGTGAGAGAGAGAGGCTGACAGGGGGCCGCACAGGAACAGTGCTCAAATTGACTGGTTAATGGCATAAAGGTAAATGAGATTTTCAGAAAAAAAAAATGGCTAAGAGTGTGCAAGATTTGGTATTCTAGGTTTGAATTTCATATTCAAATTGAATTTGAACCATTGGGTTTAGGTTTTCTAAATTTAATTAAGGAATGTTCATAATTTATACCCTAAACTTAATTTTGATGAATGTAGGGAGTCTAATTGATCTAATTGGATTTAGAATTTCCACTAACTAGTATTTGTAAATTTTTTGTATTTATTATAAAAAATTTGAGTTTCAACAAATCCTTGATCATTGAGTTACACAGGGCCTATTTGAATTTATCATGATCCAAATCACCTTGATTTTGGAAAAATTATCCTAAATTAGTATGAAAATTTGGATTACCAAGAGAATTTTGATTTAATTTATTTGGGAAATTTTGATTTGCAAACCATAGAAAGTCCAAAAATTCACTTAATAATTGATATTACAAAAGTTTTTTGAAAATTGCCACATTTGGGCTATTACACGGCGGCCGTGAGGGAGGCGACAGGATCGGCAACAATGGCGCAAGCAAGGCAAGGACGGCCTTGGCGGGAGTAGAGCGGCATGGCGACGTATAACGGCGGGCGGCACGCTGCTAGCTCCGGCAGGGCGAGCACAATGACTCATGGCGGCCGTGCTTCTGGCGGCCCGGCGAGGCGATCTGAGGGTCGCACCGAGCGCCGCGGGCGAGGTGGTTCCACGAGGCGACGGCCAACGACATTTACGGCAAGGCAAGCAGCGAGGGGCGGCGCTGGCGGCAGCAGCTGGCTCGCTGGTCCGTAGCGGCCGCGAGTAATGGGGCAACCAGTGCTAGGCGACGACTTGGCGGCGGCGGCGGAGCTCAGCGGCGATCGGCAACAAGGGATGCGGCGTCAAGGGCGGCGGCGGCTGCACTACAAGGCGGGAGCGGCAGCGCGGGGACGCTCCAATGGCGTAGCGGCTCCGGCGAGGCACAGAGCTGCAGGTGAGGCACAACAGCTACATCGGCGCAGGGCGGCGCGATGCTGGGGCGGCGAAGCGACAACAGCAGCTTCGGCACCGTGGGGCGGCAGCGGCAATTGGGAGTTGGTGTTTTCGGGTTTGGGGTTGGCTTCGTCTATAGGGTGGATGGTGATGTCTTGCAGGTGCACCCGTACGTGGCGAGAGCCTTGCTGGTCACCATGCAGGCCAGCCACGATAGGGGCTGGGCGGCCAAGGAGGAAGCTAAACTCAAGTTGGACTTGAGTACCGCTGGAATGAGGACGCTGTGGTGTATGTCCATGATATTCTAGGGGCTTGCTTATCCAAAGTCTGCCAAGCTGAAATGAAACTAAAGCATAGGAAAAGGAGGGAAGATGACTGAGAGAAGATTAGAACTATATGTATTTTTGAGGTTGCAATTATTCTTTTGGGAAATCAAATAAAAAGGAATATTGTAATTGAAACTTTGTATTTGTGCTCCAATTTGTACTCAAATTCAGAAGTGATTAATGGATGCATTTGAAATTCATTTATTTACATATATATTTTATTTTATGGAGCTTTTTTAATCTTTTTTTTATGATGACGTCACAAGGATGCGGTGCCGAATCGTCCGCGGTGCCATCTCGGGTTGGAGATAGGTTTTCTCAGGGAGGCGAAGGCGGCGCAGTTGGGTAGTTGATGTTGCCGGCGGCGAGGGAAGTCACCGGAGACGACAGATCCGAGCGGCCGCGCGTGGTCAGGAACAGTTTGTGGAAGTGAAAACGGAGGGCCTAGAGGCCAGAGCCGTGTCGAGGCGGCCCCATGAACAAACCGGACTGGCCGGCCCGGTTCAGGCCGCTTGGCCTGGTTCAACATACGAACCAGAGCTAACAAGCCAAAGGGTTGGGTCTCAGCTCACACGGTTTGCACAATAACCGAACCAAATCGGGCCAAACCGGGCCGGCCTAGTAACGGTTACAAGCAGGCTGACTCATTTTAGTCTAAAAAATAAGAAAATGATTATATTTAGTAAATATGTGTTATAGAATGAAGAAATAAATTATATATCATAAGGAAATAAACATATATATATTTAATTCAATATGCGTGCTACAGTACTTGGTCAAACCGAGCCGAACCGAACCAGGCCGAGCTACCACTATCCGAACCAAATTGGGCCAGCCCAGCGGGCCGAGGTCTTGGCCCAAATTCGATTCGGTTGAACAAACTAGGCCGACCTGGTTTGGTGAACAGTGCGGGCCAACCCGTTTGGGCACCTTTAAAGCTATGTACCCATGCCATCAATGGAGTGGAGTGGTGGGCATTGCGTAGTGGCTCTGGGTTGTGTAGCTCAACAGTCTGCCAATCTCAGGCTAGCATGCCTAGTTAGCACACTCCCTTTTTTTTTAAGGACGCTGCTATTGAGTAGTACACCATCCGTAGGGTGACAACTAGCTAGCTTGTGCAAGCCAGGGTTCGGCTCGGCTTAGTTAGTGCCTAGCTCGACTCAGGTCGGCTTGGTCACTAGACAAGCTAGAGAAAAAGCTTGGCTTGGCCTCGCTTAAAGCTCGGTCTGGCTTGTGAGGACTCGCGAGCCCATTCAAAAAATTAATTGACGCTCCAGAGTAGAGGAATCGAGGGGTTTCAGGAGGCTTGAGTTAGGAGGCCTTGAGGTTGAGCCTTTAAGGGCCTTTATTGGGCTCTGTTAGGGCCAGGTCGTAGCCGTAGATGGGTGTGTGGGCTGAGTACTATTGATGACTGGCTAGACTGGTATCTGAACACCCACAAATCCATGAGCCATGAGCGAGCCAGTTCTAGGCTCGGCTCCACTTGTTTTTTGACCAAGCTAGAAAAAAGCTCGAGCTTAGGCTTGTGGTCTATGAGCCAAACTCGAGCTGAGGCAAAACCAAACTACTCATGAGCAGCTCGTGAGCTAGATTGTCAGCCCTAAGTTTGTCCGTTTGAAGCAGACGGTGCAACAAAACGACAAAGCCAGTTGTTTTTTATGGATGTGCATGTGGGTGAAACGTGCTCGTTGCGCAACACCATGGTTGGTTGCTAGGCCATAGCCCGTGTGTTTCATTGGTGGAAGTTGAGGTGGGCCCTAGCTAGCCCATGGGTGGAGCATAAGCGTGAGTGTATTTGCCACCAAGGGCTGGGCCCACCGAAACAAAAGATGCAACATACTTTTTTATCTCCTTTTTCCTTTTATTTTCTATAGTTTAGCAAGTTTCAATAGTTCTTGTGAGATTTTTGTAGTATCATGTTTGAGATATTAACAAGTTTTTAGGTATCATGAAGTATGATGTGTCGTCCTAAAAAAAGAATGACGTATCGTCGAACATTGGGTATCGTTAAATATTGGGTCGGTATCAAAAGTATCACGTATCATTGAATACTATGCATAGTCAAGTAGCTATCATCGAGTATCGGGTATCGTTGAGTATCACGTCAGGTATCATCGCGTATCACGTATCATTGAATACTATGCTTTGGGCATCGTCGGGTGCCGGATGTATCGTTATGTATCAGGTATCGACAAGTATCAAAGTATCGTCAAGTATCAGACAACATGAGCATGTGTCATAAGCATCGACTTATCATTTAGTATTAGGGCAGGTATTGTGGAGTACACATACACATCATAGTTGAGTATCAAATATCGTGTTAGGTATCAAGTATCATCAAGTATCGAGAATCACAAGGAGACATCATAAGTATCGTTTGGATATTAGGTTTGAGTATTGAGTATTATGGCATGGTATCATAAGTATCATTAGGTATTGGGTCGAGTATCAAGTCAAGTATCGAAAATCATCGGTAGGTATCATAAGTATCATTGAGTATTGGTGATCTCATCGAGTATCGGGTTGAATATTAGGTATCATCAAGTATTGAACGTCATGAGTAGGTATCATAGCTATCGTCGAGTATCGGATTGGGTATCATCGAGTACCATGATTAGGTATCATAATTATCAAGTATTGGGTTGAATATCTTTGAGTATTGGCATCATGGAGTATCATAAGGTATCATTTAGTATCGGGTTATCGAGTATTAAGGGCATCGTCGGGTATCATGCATCGTTGGGTATCGAATATTGTCGAGTATCGAACACTAGCATTGTTGATTATCAGAAGATATTATCCAATATTTGGTCGTCAAGCATTAGGTATATAGTAGAATATAGAGTATTGGGTATAGTAGAGTATCGAGAATCAGGTATCTTTGAGCATCAAGCATCATTATGTATTATCATAGGCATCAGACTTCACCGGCAAGTATCATACGTATTGTTAAACATCGAGTATCGTCGAGTATTGATTGTCATTCAGAATTAGCTAACACTAATTTTCTTAGTTGTAGTGCACTCAAAACAAGTGAATAAAAAATAGAAAATAATACAAATTCATAAAAAAAGAAAAATCGTACAAAGCTATATCTTGATTTCAAATGAATTACAAATTTTGTTTTATGTCACATAAAGTCCACATGATTTAGATATGAAATTGTGATGTCTAATTTTTTTTTTAAAAAAAGAATGTACAGGATGAATACAATAAGTGGAATCCAAGTCAGGGTATCCAGCTCGTGAAGACAGCCAGCCTACATCTCATGCGCATGTTGAATGAACTTTTGTCGCTTTCTTGTACCACTGCATACGCCACGAACGATACACTGTTGGTTAGTATTTCACTTTTTTTTGAGAAAGGATTCCATATCATTCCAGTAATAACCTCTGTCTTACATCAAAGCCCCTAATAAAAAACAAACTAGAAGTACACCCTCGTACGGCCTTTGTGCAAGGTAGCAGAAATTACTCTCCCTTCTGCTCTTGCCGGTGATGATGACAAAGACCACCTGGCAGCACAGCGCAACGAACTCCAACTTCTCCAGCCAAATTCACGCAGGGTGACAGAAGAATAGCTCAGAACCAACAGAAATCATGAGAGCTTCAAACTCCATTGAGGCCACGAATAAGGAAGATCAGACGATGAGGTCGCCATCGCCACTTCGACACCGAACCCACAAGCTTCCGAGTCTCTCTACAGAAAAACCATTAAAATCTTTCTCCTATTAGCGGCAACAAACTGGCGACACCACCACCGATGACCGCCATGAAGACGCCGCCAAGGCAGGGGTGAAAACGGGTCGGGTACTACCCGACAGGTACCTGACCCGGTTCAGGTCGGGTCAAGGAAAACCCGATTTTTTTGGTACCCGTTGGGTTCGGGTTCGGATTCGGATATTACCCGTTCGCGTCTGATCAGGTTCGGTTCGGATATGGGATGGGTGATACCCGAAATTTTCGGATCAGGTTTGGATACCCGATCGGGTATCCGGTGTTCTACCCGCTCCATTACCTAATAGGCTAATACTCCTTGATTCATCCCACAGACCCACACCACACTCCAGTCCTCAGCCCTAGACGCCCCGACTCCCATCCCGACTCCTGTAGCCACTCCCAACCCTAGCCGCCACCGGCCACTCCGCCAGCCCGCGACCGTCGCCGTCCCTCCCCGTCGCCGTCCGCCGGCTTCCCCATCGCCCACCGCCGTTTGCTGCTCCATCCGCCGCCTCCTTGTTGCCCACGCTGCTGCCCGTCCGCCCGCCTCCGACCCCGTCGCCGCCGCCGCCGCCCGCCCGCCGCCCCCATCGCCGCCGCTGCTGCCGCCCGTCCGCCGGCCTCCGTCCCCACCTGTCGCCCGCCCACTGGTCTCCGTCCCCATCCGCCGCCTCCCGTCACCGCCCCGCCCTGTCCTCCGGCCTCCGTCTCCATCGCCCGCCGCCGTCCGCCGCCCCGTCCGCCGGCCTCCCCGTCACCCGTCGCCCTGTCCAGACTAAGTAGACTAATTCTATTTCACAGTGGTGAGGTTCTTTTGCAATTTTTGCTTGTCCAAGAAAAAATGGTCTAAATAATTTGCACTGGTCGATTGTAAGTACAGGAAGCGATCCACATTGGGACCAAACCTAATGAAGTATGGTTGGTTTAGCAGTTAGCCTAGTACATCGCTTCATGCAACCACTGAAAATTTCGTGCATCACACTTTTAGTAGATTTCGTGCTTTTGTGCTTGAAAGTTGGTGATAATTTGAAAAGGTCATACTTTTGTACCATCAGCCTTTATTTTATGATTCCATGGGTTTAAGTAATTATAGTGAAGTATGAACAAACTTAAGTCAGTAGCGTTGTCATTTGCTCATAAATTTGTGGGCTGAATATTTATTATAATTAACAGGTTATTTCAGTGTCCAGTCTGATTTTAGTACTACAAGTAACTACAATGATGATTATGGTGCTGTCCTGATTTTTGTAGACTATTAATCTAAGTCCTTCACTTGATGCTTCATTCTTATATGTAGACCGTAGACAATGGGAGACAATGACGGTGGTGGAGGCTCGGGTTTGAATAGCCAGAGTCATGAAGCAATTAAGGAGCAATCCGAGGAGTTAGAAGTCGTCGATGTCGATGCTGATGTCGATGTTTGTGCTCCTGCAATAGGGGAGAAAGAGCAAGAAGAGGTTGTTGGGTCTGACCATGGCAAGAAAAAGGTTGCTGGTAGTAAGAAGAAGCTAGTGAATGCATGTCCGCGTCCGTTTAAAAAACATAGGAGTCTTAATGATGTTTTAGGAGTACAACCTACAACCAATAAGGGCAAGGAAGACACGACCTCGAGCAAGGGCAAGAGTCCAATGACATCTTCAAGTAAAAGTAAGGGTCCAATGACATCCTCCAACACCAAGAATGTTGCAACCCCTACAAGCAAGTTTATGGGTTCTGCGATCTAGGCCATAGTTATAGCTTCTCCAATCACATTGAACAAAGGTATAATCTGATGGTGATATTTGTACTTTTATAATGGTATTTTTTCAATAATATCTTTGCCATAGTGATGATTGTGTTCTTATTATCATTTTTGTAGCTTCACAACTTAAAAGTGCAAGTGCAAGTGTGGGATCAAGTGGACAAGATGATGATGGTGAAGACAAATCCATCAATGGAAAGAAGACCACTTCATGGGTGTGGGAACATTTCATAAAGTTTGAGAAAATAGTGTCTATGGATGATGGTAGCACTATGGAGGAGACACGGGCTAAATGCAAGAGGTGTAGACATATAGATAGGGCTGTAAGTACCAATGGTACAACGGATTTCAAAAATCACTTGAAGAACAAGCACAGTGTTTTGAAAGGCCAACAACTTCTAGATCAAAATGAGGGAGGGCTTGCGACATATCGGTATGATGAGAAAGCTAGCTTGAGAAAGTTTAATTATCCTATCATTATGCATGAGTATCCATTCAATATTTGCCAACACGAATACTTCGTTGATTTCATTAAATCTTTGTGGCCAACTTTTCCTATAAAATCTCGCATCACTGTTCGTAAAGAAATCATGGAGATTTATAAAGAGGAAAAGAACTTGTTGTATGAACATTTCAAATCCCTCTCATGTCGTTTTAGCTTTACCATGGATATGTGGATATCAATTCAAAACAAAGGTTACATGTGTGTCACCGCGCATTGGATTGATGACAATTGGAACATGCAAAAGAGGATAATCAATTTTATTCATGTAGAGGGCAGTCATTCAGGATTTATATTGGGTGATACATTTTTTTACAAATGTATTAAATTGGAACCTAGACAAGAAATTGCTTGCTCTTTCATTGGACAATGCTTCTTCAAACAATGTTGCTGTTGATGTTATTGTTGACCATGCTAGAAGCTTCCTTATATGTGGTGGTAAATTTTTTCATGTGAGATGTGCAAATCATATATTGAATCTTGTTGCTAGAGATGGACTGCAATTAATTCAGTGTGCCATTGGAAACATTAGAGAGTTCATTTCAATCATAAAAAAATCATCTCAACAATGGGAAGCATTTCAAACATATGCTAAAGAATGTGACTTGGACACTAGAAAGGCTCTTTCTTTAGATGTTGCTACGAGGTGGAATTCTACCTATAGTATGATTAGAGATGCAGTTTATTATAAGGATGCCTTTGACCGTCTTGCTCTTAAAGATAAGACAAGATTTGAATTTGTTGCTCCTACAATAGCTGAATGGTTAAATGCAACAACTATTTGCAAGTGCATAAAAAAATTCTATGATGTCACCTTGCTTTTCCCTGTAACATCCTATCCTACTGAAAATATTTTCTTTCGAAAATTTTGTGAGATAAAGATTGCTATTGGAAAATGGATTGATAGTAATGACATCATAGTTTCTAACCTGGGTGAGGCTATGCAAGAAAAATTTGACAAGTATTGGGATATGAGCAATATGGCTTTGCAAGTGGCAGCCTTTCTTGACCCTAGGTACAAGTACAAGGTGATTGAGTTGTACTTGTCCAAAATATATGAAAATGACATGGCTGAATTTGCTAAGATGGAACTAATGAATGTGATCAATGAATTATTTGCATCATATTTATTAAACAATGCATCTTTATCAAGTCCACCATCCACTTCGCAAAAGCATGATGTGGCTTTAAAATCAAAGAATTGCACATTGGATGAGGATGAGGTTAACATAGATGAGTTGTATCACCCTAAAAATAATGGAAACAAGAAGTCCGAATTAGATATATACATGAGTGATGATCTCTTGAAGTTTGATGATGGTGATGGTATTTTTGACATATTATCATGGTGGAAGGGACAAACAAAAACCTATTCTATCCTTTCTAGGCTTGCTCGGGATGTTTTATCTATTCAAGTGTCTACGGTTGCTTCGGAGTAGGCGTTTAGTACCAGTGGACGTGTTATTGATCCATTCCGTAGTCGACTTGATGATGACATTGTTAAGCCCTTAGTTTGCACAAAGGATTGGATGATTGTTTTGCGTAAAGGTAAATTTTTTCTTCCAAGTTATGGCTTCCTTCATATATTATGTATTATGTATGTCTTTATTTGTGCCTTCTAATTTGTTATTTATTACATTTAGGTTCAAATAAAAGTGGAGTAGAAGCTTTGTGTGACCAATTAAATGGTTTGAACACGAATGAAAATGAAGCAACGAAATTGGAAGGCGTATACAATGTTGAAACTTGACATGTGTGTGAATGCCATGAAGACAAAGACAAATTATCTTTGTGTTGGATTATATCATTATCTATCATGTATATTGGACTTTAATTTGTGTTTGTGGACTATGTCTTGAACTATGTTACTATGTCTTGGACTATGTGTTAGAAAATTATCTCTCATTTTATTGGACTATGTCTTTAATTATGTGTGTATGTGAACTATTATTGTTATGTCCGGACTTTAAATTATGAACTATTTGTGTAAGTGGACTTCATGTTATTTATGGACTATTTGTGTAAGTGGACTTTATGTTTGAATTATTTGTATTTGGTGTATTTATGTTAGGATTATGTCTCCAATTATGTATTAGTTAGGACTTTATGTTTGAGTTATTTGTATTTCGTGTATTTGTGTTAGGATTATGTCTCCAATTATATGTTAGTTAGGTTATTTTCATCGTATGCTTTAATTTATGTATTTTATATGCTACCCGATTTAGTATCCGGTATCCGTTCACTATCCGTCCATATGATACCCGATTACCGTTTTTTACCCGACCTTTAATATCCGTATTCGTTCCGACTATCCGACCGTATTTTAGTCTTACTATCCGATATCCGACAAAATAGATTAAGGTAGGATATGGGATGACCCCTACCCGACCTGTTTTCACCCCTACACCAAGGTATGAACTTCTCCCCAAAACTGGAGTTTGTAGAAGCAAACCAAATACCCCAGATCTAGTGAGACAAGTCCGTGCGCATTCCAAGCAGGTGCCATCGAAGAAACCTTATTAATTAAATTCAGTCCCTTCATGTAAGTGATGTTGCAGGTACACATTAACACAAAATTCCTAAATTTGATGGTATATTTATGGTACTCTTTAATGGTATACACATCAACACAAAACCCTATTATCTTCCACGCACCCTTTAATGGTACGCTTTCTGCTGGTTGGCCCAATTGACAATGGCGGGCGCCACGGGTCGGATGTCATGACGTCATGATGATGTCATCATGGGAAATTTAAAAAATAAATACCGAAACTTGAAAAATATACTAATGAAACTTGGTTACAAATACTGATGAAACTTGGAGAAATGCTAATGAAATTTGGCTACAATATTGATGAACTTGTGAAAATAACTACTAAAACTCGAAAAATATACTAATGAAACTTGACTACAGTACCGATGAAACTTCAAAAAGACCAATGAAATTTGAAGAAATTACTTATGGAACTTAAAGAAATACAATGAAACTTGGCTAAATACTGTTGAAAACTTGAAGAAGTTCATATGAAATCTGAAGAAATAGGGGTACACCTCCTCCTAGTCTTCTTCTTTAGATCCGGCGTGCCCCTACATCGATGCAAAAATAAAAAGTTTCGTGAGAACAAGATCCAAGTTTCAGTAGGCAAACCCCAAGTTTCATACGTACATGGTTCAAAGTTCGTAGCGAAAAATGGGGGTGCACCTCCTCCAGGCCTTCTTCTTCTCCAATTCCAGCGAGCCCCATGCCGTGCTCGCTGGATTCGGCAATCAAAGCTCGCCAAGCTCACTCACCGTGTGGAGAGAGGGATGAAGAGAAGAAATGAGAAATAGAGAGAGAAAGAGAGATAGAGAAAAAATAGAGTGTACTAGATAGGGGAGCACCAGTGGCGGCGTCGGCGCCGGCGAGCCCTACCGGCTGGAGCAGTGACGAGCAGCGGCGACACAGAGGAAAAATCGAAGCTGCGCGACGCAGAGGAAAAATTGCCGAAGCTTTATTTTTTCCACGTCGCTTCCCATGCCTCCTCGCTCATGCGTTGAGGACGAAAAGGTCGACGCGACGTGGGACCCACACCCACGTGCCTCTCGCTCACGCGCAGCGCTGAAGCTTTCCAATTTCCCGAGCGCGCGGCGTCCGATGCGGGCAGACGCCAGCGTGGAAGTGTTATCCATTGACAATTGTCACTTCTTGAACAAACGGCCTGCCAATCTCCGGCTAGTCCTTAAACGCTGCTGCTTGTCTGATTCCTAATGACCTAATGATTATTTCTCGTAATAAAAACATAAAAATTATGTATGTTAAGAATTGTCGTCGGACTAAGAAGAGACTTTTGTATTAATCAAAAGCTAGGTTACATTATACATACACGAACAATGTTCCGAAAATGTCAGGCTAACGTTGTTGTTTCAAAATACAAGGCCAGCACGCACTTCATAACGGCTTTGCAAACCCTGATCAGCAATTGACCATAAAGATTTAATAAATAAAAAACTGTGCCATACTACCATTAGATTTCCTTTTATAATGACTTCAACATCATCAGAAATGATTTATGGTTCCTATTAAGAAATTGCAAAACTTGGTTACAATTTATTCTCAAAGGTAATAGCACAAATGAAATTGCAAAATAGATAATATAAGAAGAGTATAACAATTGGTGCTCCGAAAAATCCAATAATTTTCATTAAATTCCTAATGCCATTTGAGCTTAGGAAAAATATTTCCAACTTATAGTTCATTTTTATTTTTACACAAAAACCAAGAAATCTAGAAGTGCTTTTTTAATCCAGAAAATATAATTTTTTTAAAAAAATATGAATTGAAAAATATTTTAATTATTTCTGATGATGCCGACGGAAGTGCATGCACGATGTGCGTCTCTGACTGCTGCAAAAACAGAAAAAATCAAAGACTAGCTGAGATAGGATGACATGCGCACGACTGTTGACATGTCTCTTCAAGTTAATAACAGCAATATGCTAGTTTGTTGGAAATCAATAAATATGACTTTGATCTTTCTTTTTTTCTCTTAGTTTTCTCTTAGTTTTTTTTCGTTTTGCCTCATGACTCCAAGAAATTAAATTGAAATTTTATTTAATTTATTTTCTAAATGAAATTTGGGAAGTTACATATGTGTGCTCTAATATATCGTGTTAGTTTCTCTTAATTAATTTCAACTACTTATTTAGTTCTATTTGCCTCCTTGGTGAAATATGCATATATCTATTGGCAGTATATCTATCTACAAATGAATGCACTTAATTGCTACGAAGTTTGTACATCTTATCTTTTGTGATCTAATAAACTGATTCCAAAAAATAACGAGCATCACACTACTATATATATGACCAATGCAACTCCCTAGCGCTCTCACCGGACATTTCATCTCCTGCAGAAGAAAACTAATCCTTTTCTTCAACACTGAAGCTTTTGACATCTGAAACAGCATAAGATGAGGACAAGCCATGTTCTGCTCTTGGCCCTTGCCCTCCTAGTGATGTCATCAGGTACCTTGCTACCTATTTTCACTTGTAGTACATGGTTGCCACAAAGTTGGGTCAGGATGTTTGTAGTGGTGAAGCAACTTAGGTGCTATTAAACTGTAGTTGCTTTGTCACAGTTATATACGCTATATTTCTCTTAGAACAGTCTACATATTTTTACAGGAAAGTAACTAAAATTAAATAACTGGATTTGTACCAACCTATAAAAATAAATGAAATTGATGTAGTCTAAAATATTATGTAGGGGGCAAATCATTGATTTTACTTATTTATTTAGTTGTGCATATGATATCTCTCGAGCACAAAAGCAAAAAAAAAAAAAAAGGTGTACACCTGTAGCAAAATACCACGGCATTTTACTGTAATTTTGCAGTGTATATATCTAGGTAATGCACGCAATAGATAAAATGAGCAATCCGTTTAAAGAAATTTGTCTTTATATTGATCCTGTTTTTTCTTGTCGACAAAAGCAGGTGCTCAAGTTGACCCACAAGGCAGCAACTGTCAAGTGTGATGCCCAACAATGCCAGAAAGACTGCAAAGCACAGCTTGGAGGGGGAAGCGAGTGCGGTGCTGACGGATGCATGTGCTCGATATGCTCTCCTTTTTGCTGCAAAACCAGAAAAATTAAAAACTAGATAAGATCGATGGGATGTACGCAGCTTTTGGTTTGACTACTTCTCAAGTAAAAACAGCAATGTGCTGTCTTGCAGCATACAAGCAGTTGTTCCCTGGTAATGAATAAATATGACTTTGATTTCTTTTTTCCTCTGAGATTTTTTTTTCGTCTTGCTTCATGAGTTATATGAGAGGAGATATATCATGGTGTAAATATACAAATTTCTTCTAAGCATTCCATCTGGAAAAGTGACATGAAAGTGGAGTAGAACTTAATAATTATAAGCATTCCAATCATTTGAACTCTTGCAAAGGGGCTAGCTAGTGGGAATTGGGAGTGTTTATACGTTACAGAAAAATGGGTACATGATGGCAACTTATGCTTAGATATCTAGAAGACAAATCAAACTCTCACGATCTCATATATATTTCTTTCAAACAAGGATTAGCTAGGACTAAAAATCAAACAACTATGCCCAATCCCAACATAAACTCCCATTCATTTCATTCGCTACTACAACAAATGTTCCTCTGACTTCATGCAATCCTGTGGTCACAAATTGGCCCTTCATACAGCTGTGACTGCACAACCGCATGAAGTTAGAGGATCCAAGTCCCAAATGCTACACTTTCTGCAGTATCAAGGGAAAAATTGCAGGCAAAAATATCATATGGCTGGCAGACCGTATATCTATCAGAAAACTGCTATCTAATGGGAAATAAAGTACAGTTCACATGGTTTACGTGGAATAAATTAAGTCTTGGATAACATAACAGTCGGCTATATATAGCCTATTATTAAGAGGACATGTCATTTGCCATAGACGAGGTACAGAAGGAAGCAAAAATTTTCTGTATGCCCTGTGGGCTACAAGAGAACATCGATGGCTAGGTTAATATTTTTCTGAGGGGTCCAAAATGACTGACAAGTTAAATAATATTTCTGACATGAATAGTAACTTTGTTAAAAAAAATCCATTTCCCTGATGGGTACAGAGGAAAATGTGTGAATTTTCTCCTCGCTGTTCTATAACCGTTAGGTTAATTACCGCTAAAAAGGCCAACCATAAGCTGTAAACCCTTCTCCCAAATTTAAGTCTATGGCATCTCCTTCCTCTTCTTCCACGCCATCATCTACATCTTGATGTTGACCCCTGCACTCGCGTCCACGCCGCCACCTCCCTCTCCTCTGCATCGCTAGCAACCTCCGCACCCCGCCCCTTTCATCCCCTCCAAGCTACAACACACCTCTAGGTCGCCCCCTACCCCGACATCGTCCACTACAAGAATTTAACCTACTGCAATGAAAATTTTTTGTTGCATTAAGTCAAAAATCATGGCAATATGTATATATTGCAATAAAACTAGAATTGTTGCATTAATCTCTGTGGTAATAAGAAATTGCAAAAAAAATCTAAATCATGGCAATAAATCTCTATATTGCAACGATTTGGTTGTTGCAATAGCAAACTATCACCACAAGTTGAAATCGTTACAAGTTATGTGTATTGCCACAATTTAAATTTCATGGCCATAACTTAATGCAATGAACTATATTTCGTAGCAATAACTTACTACAATGAACATTATTTCGTAGCAATATCATAATGCAATAAAATGGAGTTCTTGCAAAAAGCTTATTGCAGTAGGCCACAAGTCACATATTTTTTCCATGACATAGGTTGTAGGATTCAAATCCGCAACCGCTCAACTCTAAGTAAGATTACGTAACCAGGCCACCTCGCATAACTTGTTATCTCAGATAGGATATGTGTTCTTTTTGACTTTGTTGAATGAACCTGTTGCAACGAAACTAATTGTTGCAATAAGTACAAAATCATTGGAATATGTATATATCGACAATTGGGAAACAGATTCTTCGCCGAGCTAAAAGGAATTTTACAGGAAGATAAATTAGTGTAATCCCAAAATACCACATAACTTATAAAGTGCTGGACTCCAAGATGTTTGAAATAGGAAAACTGAATATTGAACAAAACCTAAAACAAATTACATAGTGAAATATTGATAGCCACTACCGCACTAATCTATTAAGATTATACTCTTTGCCATGTTGCACTAAGAATCTAAGTTCATTGAAGACAATAACACCAAAAATTTAGAAACCGTATATCTGCATTGTCTTAAGAATGCACAGAGAATCTTCTATATCCACAATATCCTCATTCTTGCATAGGCCTGAAATTGCATGGCCGGAACCATATTATAAACTGAGCTATCAGATTAGCATCATCTTTGGCCATAAACTGCACAACTAAAAATGATATACACCTAGACTAACCATCACACATAATCGAAATGTAAGCTTAAAACCAAGTCCAAAAATATGTACTGTATGTCTAAAATAAGTGTCTATTTAACCTAAAAATTGGAAAACACTATAGAACAGGCTACTCCATTCCACTAAGCACAAAAGAAGGGAAAAAATACCACGCTGCATAGGACACAAAGAGAAGGGTGATGGTGTCCTTCGCTAGGTATGAGGCAAGCTCACCAACAGATCCACGTGATGGTGCAAGCGCGGTCTGAGATGTTATGCTCGAAGAATTTGAACTGTCCCTACCATGATAGATTTTTAAAAGGATATCTTTCTCTCTATCTGTTGAACTAGTGGCGGCTATTGTGGACGAACTCCTACATACTTTTCTTCATATTTTCTATACAAATCATTTAGTCTACTTCTAACATAACGAAAATAATTAGAATAATCTATACCAATAGCAGCACCAAGTTGTGTTAGAACATTAGTTAGTCCTGAAAGTTTGGCCCTAAGGTATAACAAAAAAATGTAAGTTTTTTTCCAATATTTTAGATATTTAGGTTTCATATGACTAATTGCATCAAACAGAACAACATCATTTTCAAATGTCTTCAAATAATTAGTGATATAATAAATGCATTGAATAATAGAACAAGACATAAGTTCATACACAATAGGGTGAGGGTGGCTTCATAAAAAAGCTCTAAAAATGAATGTAAATAGTTAAGTACTTGCCAAACCTGTGAAGTCAGAAATGACGTGCCATCACGAGTTTGATATTGTGTGTTAATAAAAACTTCAAAAACTTGCTTGTACGATAATATATGCTAAAGCATAAGGTAGGTGGAATTCCACCTAACAGACATGTCTAAGCCAAATTTCCTAGGGCATACCTATGAGGCACGACATTAGTTCTTCCATGCAGCAATTCTTATATTAGAGCTATTTAAAAATGAAATGGCATCCTGAATAGTTTGAGGTAATGTTACAATCTTTTTAATCCAGTTTTAACAATTAGATTAATAATATGACATGCACAATATTGATGCATTAAGAAATAATCAGCATATATAGCTAGTAGAGGTGTCAAAATATTCATAGTACTAGTATTAGCTGATGGATTAGCTAAGATAATAGAAAAATCATATCGATTATTTCAAATTCCTGAATAACATTCATGATGATATCAGCTATATTCTCACATGTGTGACTAACATCTAAAAGTCTTAGTGCAATTATTTTTTCTCTATTTCCCAATTTTGGTTAACATAATGAGTAACAACACTAGCCCTACCAGCCCAGATGTTCAAGGTTAACGAAATAGAAAATGTGCAAGTTTTAAACTGTTCTTTTAATTTCGACTTGTTGGTGTCATACAATTTTTTCAAATCTCTAGTTGTTGTCGGATGGGAAACACTAGTAAATTTAGGATTATAAGCAGTTTTAATATATTCGTGAAAAACAGGTGATTCACCATATCCTAACGGAAAACCTTCGGAAGCAATTAGACGACACAAAGCCTCTCTAGCTACTTCGGGATTATAGTCCCAATTATGTATTGTACAGTTAAGGTTGTAGTTCAATTGCTACTGCCTCATTTGAATGTCTTTCCTCTTCTTGCATGCCGCCGCGTGCCTCTTCAGTTGTCCTATGTCCGAGCTTGTCGCCACTGATAATTCCTACGCACAAATTTTACATTTAGCTACATACCTCACTTGCCACCCGTTGGCAAGTCGCTTCAACTCGTCATAGTCATCCCACACCTTCGACCGGTTCACTTGGGCCTGCTTCGATCCAACGGTATTGGAGCCGGAAGCACATGTTGAACTGAAAGATCCATACGGTACTTTTTCGGTTCTTTGTGTTCTTGTTTGGTCGTCTAGATAGAGCAAACTATGATCAATTGGTTCATAGTCCTCCGATCCTAAACCGAACTGGCTAAGATAAAATTCATCGTATAGAGAATTTCCATTGGCCATTTCGAACCACTGTAACCGTAAAACAATTGAACAAATAAATTAGATAATGAATAATACACCAAAAAATATTGCTGTGATATAACCATACAAACCTCATGCTACCGAATCTAGAAATTGGAAATATTTTTTGTAAAATATTTCAAACTTTGCCCAAATTTGCAAGGAACAACTAAATTTTTATCTTACAATGCAGAGAAGAGAATAGGGTTTGAAGTGTGGCTAGATGAGGAGGGGATGCATGCCTATTTATAGGAAAAACTAGGATTTTTTTTGGATTTCCCCATTTTTTATGATTTTTCGAAGCACCGAATGGTCAAAAAGGCTATATTCATCCAAAAAAAAAAAGAAAAACGCTATTTTTTCGAACTAACCGAGTGAACTGAGCAAACCGAACCGGCCTGCATTGTGCACGCACTGCCCGCCTACCAATGCCTGCCATGTGGCGCAGCTGGCCTGGCGCGTGTGTGTGTGCCGCGTGGCCCGCAGGCGTGGCGCACGACCACGGAGCAGCCGACACGTGGCTTCGGGCGCGAGTGTGCAGACGGGCAGGCGGGCGCGCGGATCGGAGTTCGAATTTCAAACTGCTACAGTAACCAGGCCAAACGAACCGGGCCAGCCCGATGGTCAGTCCCAGGCTCGGTTCGCCGAACCAAACCAGGTCGGCCCGGTTCGGTTCGGTCCGAATTGAGCCGGTCCGGTTCGTTTTGAAACCAAACTGAACCAAGCTAGCCCATGAACAGTACCAGGCCGTTCGGTTCGACCCATTAGATTTGGCCCATATGGCTAGCTCTAGTGACGGGCTACCATTGTGGGCTAGGGTTATGTAGGGCCGTGTGTTGATGTACACAAAACTAAAAGGGCCACGCAAATAGGACATACCAAACCATCGGATTTCTTCCATGCGTACCATCGGACGGTGATAAAATAATTGATGAGGTGTCCACCATCCGTAAAAGTGGAGTGCAGGCTGATTCGAGAAAACCAGAAGGGTTTCTTTGCGAAACTGTACAAGCTGGGCAGTTGGATGTGTGACACGCGTCCGCTGATGCAATGGACGGGCGAGATTTTTCGGATGACTTGTACGGCTTGTGTACTCCTCCCCATTTTCTTGCCCTTAGTACATACAAAATTTGGGACGCAGATGGTTAGCACCTATAAACGGAGCATACAATCTCCACACCATTACAGCTTTCAACAGCTCTCTTTTTTTTTTCTCTCTATATCCACTATTACGTCCCCTCCCTAACACTAAAATTTGGGACGCAGATGGTTAGCACCTATAAACGGAGCATACAATCTCCACACCATTACAGCTTTCAACAGCTCTCTTTTTTTTTCTCTCTATATCCACTATTACGTCCCCTCCCTAACACTATTCTCTCCGTATATCAAAACCAAACCCAACAATAATCCTTATCCCATTCATTTATATTCTTTCTCATATACACTACATGCATCCCTATTATTATTTACCTCTCTATATCAAAAACCAAACCAAACAGCAATTCCTATATCACATATCCTATAAAAATGGTAAATAAGGTGACTGTCGGGCTTGCCCTGGTCAGAACCTATTGAACATGAAAGTTCGACATCAACATCACATTATCACATAAGAGAAAACAATACATCTTAGACTAACTAATAATGCATTTGACCTTATTTAATACCAAATTCCTAGCTATCGACCGAATTCAAGAGCGATTTGAGTCGCCGCTTTCAGATTCATGCTTTCCATCTGCGGTGTCGCTGCTGCTCTGCAGTCCCTCTTTTTCTCTCTTGGACTTTTCCCTCAGCCTTCACAGCTGGCCTGCATCCGTGCCACCATCGCCGGAACTCTACCTCTAGATTAGGGTTTGCGGTTCACCAGGTTAGCTCTAGGGTTCATTATGCCCTTGGACTTTGAGGGAACCTGAGTTGGCAAGAGCATGGTGGTAGTAAGTGCGCGGCAGGGGGGAGCAGTGAGAGCACCACTGCCACCTCGGGATCATCGGATGGCAGTGGGCGGTAGTTGCAGGAGATAGCGGGGATTGTCTCGACATGATGGCCAAAGTTAGGATAGGAGAAGCCGGTGAGGCAGTGAGGAAGCTGCTAGCCAAGGGTGGTGGCCCGCAGGCACTTGGGTGGTGATTGAGGCATAAAGAGCTTCACTAGAGAGGAAGAGGACACCACGAAGCTGATGGGCAAGCTGAAGGGCGGTGGGCAAGCTCTTTGGTGGCGTGCTAGTTAGTTCGCCAGGATCATATAGTGTTTGGTTGCTTGCATGGGTTTGAGCTAAGTTGGTGGGATAGGACCCTCTCATCCTTTCATCTCATGTTTTGTTACCTATATGCAAGGTTGAGCGGTGAGCCAGACTAGTGGGATGCAAAAATATTGTTCTAGCCTAGCCTTAAGGAAATGCAATCGAGAGCACGGGGAAGCCATGCCGGAGCATGAGGCGACGGTTGTGATAACGAGGAGGAACACAAAACATGGGAAGGACACAAAAAAGACACTTGGGAGTGTGGGGTGGTGCTTGGGAGATGGGATGACGTTGGCAAACCTAGGGTGGCGTAGGAAAGCACATGGTATCGCTCAGGGCAGCAGAGGGAGCATCGGGTGGCCACAACACAACAATAATTGCGGCAACAAGGTGAATCGACTGCCCCTCACGGTTGTCCAGACTCCCTGGATGCAAGTGATTGGATTAAAAAAAAGCTTGTTCGAGTCGTCAGGGTCATTACACTAGTTTATAGTTTCTAATAAGAGTCTTTTACACTTATATACCGATATTTACCATTATATTTACATTTGATGTTTCTAAAAGCACCAGGATCACATGAAACCGGCCAATGCACTGTAGATCCGCCCTCCTGGCACCCTCTGGCAACTGCTAGAATGCTTGAAGATGAGAACGAGCGAGGCGCGCGTTGGGCGAGTGAACGGCCAAACAGCAAAGGCACGGAGTGAACTAGGTGAAGTGTAGACGCAGTAAGCAGGGCTGTGGGCTTTTGTGTAATCGTGTGCCCTAGAGTGGCATAGAGCCCGCACGGATTCAGTATTCGCCTAGCTTGATCGATGCCCAATCCTGCGGTCGCTTCTCTTGGTAGGCTCTCCCTTAGCTATCAGGCCTTTGCGGCGGCGGTCAGACGGTTACTGGAGATCAGCAAATCTATGGAACCCCTTGATATTTTTTTTCAAATTGGCAAAAAAAAAAAATTGGGACAGAGCTACCTCAAAGATGTTTGACAAAATGCTTGAAGCCTTCGTGGCAACGGTTGGACGGTTATTGGAGATCAGCGAATCTATGGGAGGCCTTGATATTTTTTTCAAATCGGCAAAAAAAAAGTGGGACAGAGCTACCTCAAAGATGTTCGATAATATGCTTAAGCCTACTTAGCACTAATACGGGACAACAAAATACGCACGCTCGGGCCATGCTCAGAATACAGTGTCAGGACCCACATCTATACTAGTCTTTAGATCAAGTAGCTAGTACACACAGATTCCAGATCTTTGGATCATTGCCATTGCAGTTCAAACAAATATTACATCAGAGTGCACTACATGGTACTAAATCAAAGTACAAAACTCAGACATGCAGACCTTACACAGCGGAAGTCTTAAAGTCTCCTATAACTCTAAATGGAAGAAGCAAAACGCAATACAAAAATATCCCACAGGCAAGGCTGAAGGATGGTGATCCTAGGAGTCAGAATAGTCTTCGTCTTGAACTCCTTCGGTGAAGTCCTCATCCTGGTACATTTCTTCGTCGGGGTAGGTGTGGTGCTGATCCAGACCTACATGTTGGAATGAGTAGCCCTACATGAAAGACAAGGTTGAGTATACTTTATACTCAATAAGTAAGGCTAACTATATACAACTAAGGCTTACAAGGAAAAGATAGGGTTCTTTTGCGTAAAGCCAGTTTTGTAAGTTTTGCCTAGGTTTTATAAAATAATTTGAAATATGTTGAGAAAAACAAATATTTGAATCAGTTTCTTTAAAATCCCGGCCACAACTGATTTCACTCAAACCTGGCTACTCATGGCACCTATTGTGCAAACACTGTCATCGCTCACAGCACCCATTATGAGGAGAAAAACCAAAACATACGATTGCAATCGTGGTTTTTCTTTAAAACACCGTTTTGAAAACAAATAGATAAGAAGTACCAAAGAGGTAGCTCCCCATCGTCCGCTCTTGACCGTGGGCACAGCTATCATGATAATTGTACACTCTGCAGAGGTTGCATGCTTTACCCACGAGAGGTGGTTTCCCAGCTTTCACCTAAAGGATGAACACCACAAGATCTTTAACCAACATTTTCCTAGCCTGACAATCTCTCTAAGGATTCCACCACAGCGCTAGTAACCCTATTTGGCTGAAGCCTCCTCTTGAACCCACAGAATAGCACCAACTGTCTACTTCACTGATTGGAATGCCAAAACTAGGAGTCTGAAAAGTACTCAACCAGGGCCTGCCCATACAAGCACTCGATGGTCGCACTGTTCTACTTAGCTCGTCTACCTCAAGGAATCAGTCCTTAAGGATCAGGATGGTTCCCCACACTGGACCCGAATCTCGTGCTTGCTGCACCCATCTTGCAACCATCCACCCCGATCTGGTTTTATAAAACATTTTCCCCGATAGCACCCACTATCAAATAACCCGTTTGCAAACATGACAGCACCAACTGCCCTTTTAAAATCCATAATTTAAACAAGCATTTGATAATGGCAATTATCCAGAACGGAACAATAATTCAATACTAAGCATTTCTAAGCATGTGCAAAACCTGATTCAAGGGTGTGGCAATAGGTTAATAAAGTTAATAACTATGGCAACAAGGAACATTTTAACAGGATAATTATTAAATTGGGTTTTATCTAGGCTAATGAATTAGAGTTTTTATTTTTAACATACCATGCCATTTGGAAATTTCTAGAAATTGTATTTCAAATTATAGAGACACAATGTTCAGTACTTGCCTTGATCAGCACAAGCATGGAGAATCTCTGCGGGATTAATCGCAATGCTATCGTTGCTAGAACCTAACAAACGAAATAACAACAATAAACACAAATAACAAAATAAAACATAAAATGACATGCATGCTCATGTTTATACAAAATTAATTCAAAAGGTAAAGTTTATTTCTCCATTTAAAATAAAATTTATTTACAATTTTCTTGAAACTAAAATTCTCTAAATAACAATTTTAAAGGCATTTTATTAATATATTAATTAAGAATAAAATTAAATGTTCTTAAATATTTATGAAAATTTACAAGATGGTGGAACACATTTTTATAAGCATTATGAAATTTATTTTGGAATTTTTGGGCTTATGGATTTAAAGATATAAAAATAAAAATATTTATGGCTAAGGAAAATAGGAAAAAGAAATTGGCTCTGCCGCGGGGCTTGGCCGACTGTCGGGCAGCCCAACCGGCGCCAGTGCCTACGCACGTGCGGCCTAGGCGTAGCGGCGGCTTGCTCGGCTGTAACGCCCTACTTTTATACCTAGGCTATGTAATAGCTATGGGTTGGGTTATGAAAACAGATATATGGTCATGAGCTCATAGATACATATGCATCCACATTAAAAACCTAGCCAAAATAAATAACTAAAAGAAAACCAACAAACATGAAGGAGATTTACTAAATAATCTATGTTATATAATAACTAAAATGGGACCCTAGGTTGGAAACTCATCCATTTTGGGTCTTAGCCCAGGCCCAGCCCAAGCCCGTGGGCCCGCGCAACCCATTTCCCCCTTTCCTTTGCTAGCCGGGCCGGCTAGCCAACCAACTCCCTCTCCCCGGCTTATCGAGAACGAGCCGAGCCACTACTCTCCCTCACCCCTTGGCTCGGCCCCGCTTTCTCTTTCTCTCTCTCTCTCTCGTTCTCTGCTCCCATCGATCTCTCTCTATCTCAATCGCCCGAAGTCCCTCTCTGTCCCTCCCCCTCGTTGGTGCCCATGCTCTGGCCAAGTTGCCCCATGGCTGCTGCCCCCTGGCAACGCCGGATGCGTGGTCGGCTTACCTTTGTGCACATGCGAGCTTGCGCTGTGGAGAGTCGCGCCGCGCCACCTTCATCAGCCGCCCGCGTCGCCCCTGTCTTCTCCCCCTCTTCGCTCTCGAGCTTGTAAACATAGCTCTCTCACTCCCTCAGTGCCTTCCCTACTAAAGTAATCGACCCTAAAACCCACCGGAGCCGCCGCAATCGAAGATTTCGTCGCCGTCGGTCTGGAACCGCCTAAATCACCCCCTTCTTAATTTATTCCTCCCCAGTGAGCCATTCTCCTATTCCATGCGCTTGCAGCACCCTTGTACTGCCTATGACCTTGTGCACGCGCTATTTTTCCCAGAGCGTCTCCAGGCTCCCTGAAACGCGAAGACACGCCGGCATTCCCTGCTTCGCCCCGCACGTGGACAGCTCGATCCAGCACCACTCCCGCACCCTCTTCGCCTCGGTGAGCATGTACCAACCTTCGCGTAGCTCCTATTCGTGTTACTTTCCATTGGTACATACCAGAGCACCACTTCCCTATTCGGCTCGAGGAGAGCTCCGCTGCTGCTCGTTGTGCCGCCGCGTCCGGTCGTCTTCGGCCTCGACGTGGGCACCAGTAGACGCACGCAAACTCACTGATTCCGTAGAGCCTAGGAATCCACCCAATGGTGGCCCGTAGCGCCGGCGAGACCCCCGGTGAGCCTCGTGGCTGTGCGCGCCGGTGCGAGCTTGAAGACGATACGAGAGCCATCAGATTCGAGCCAAGATTCATGCCCTCTCTCGAGCGTGAGTGTGAGCTGAGTCACTGACCCGTGGGGTTCTGTTTAAATCTCCCACGGTTATAACTAATAAGCCACTGACCGGTGGGCCCGGAGACCCACCCGTCAGATTAAGTGGACGCGTAAACAGTGTAGTGCATGTCTCGAAGGCGAAAGCGTATTTCCAGAAATGTGCTTTCTCCACTAGGACAGACTAGGCTGCCCCATCGCTGGGCTGGTCCATTACTGTGCTGAGGTTTATTCCCTTTTTCCCCTTTAAAATAAATTCCAAAAATAGAAAAGATTTATTAAGCATAGTTATATTCTTCTAAAATTTATGAAAAAATCACAGAAAATCTCAAATGAATTTCTAAGCATAATATAAATTTTGGAGCTATTGTCACCACATTATTCGCTCTCTGGAAATTTTGGAGCGATATCTATGAAAATGTTTATACTCAATTAAATCCAGAAAATGATATTGAATTATTATAATAGCTAGACATCTCTGTATTCTCGACGCGTTTACGAAATTCAAGATTTTTAACGACCGATCCGAACATTGATCTTGTTCATCTCATTGAAATGTAGGTACCAACCAAGTTTCATATTTTTTTCATTTGTTTACTATTTGTTTCGTATGTTCTAAAATCAGTTTTTTTGACGCTCCACGACTAATTAGAAGGCTGATTTTTAAAAATACGAAACAAATAGTAAACAAATTCAAAAAATACGAAACTTGGTCGGTAGCTATATTTCAATGAGATGAACAAGATTAACGGTTCGGATTGTTGTTAAAAATCTCGAATTTCATAAACCCGTCGAGAGTATGGAGGAATCCGTACTCTCGAGAGTACACTAACTATCCTCTCTCTCTCTCTTATATATATATTTGGGCAGAACCATACTTCCTGGAAAATGAGATTTAGGGTTAGGATCTAAACTAGACCACCCCTTGGTATAAAATGGTAATTTCATTTATTCATGGAACTTCCTTAATAAGTAGGTAAAATAATATTACAAACTACGCAAATAAGGCGTGTAGTGTAGATCAGTAATATTTGCGATAGAGCATGCATCATATGCATCCATGCAGCATTTTCTGTTTTTTTACTTGGTATTTATTTGCAACGAGTAGATACCGACATTGTTGATCAAGCCTTAGACGACCCGATCAAAGACCCCGACTACGATCATGACTTTGTCGACCCCGCCACTCTTGTCGCAGGCGAGTCAACATCCTAATGCATATTGATCCCAGTTTTATAAATATATTTTTCTTTAAATTATCAAAAGTGTGTGTGCTTAAGTATATGATTACCAGTATATCAAATGCAAAACCTTAGATAAATACCTGTTGCTTTAATCATGTTATAACATGCTTGTCATTTGATTTACTTGTGAATACCCCGCATGATGGTTTTGATTATCACGATCCTTTGGATAACCCTAGGATAATTATATTTGTTTAGGCAAATAATATGGGTAAAACATGTTTAGACTTGGCTTAAGTCTCCTTCGGGTATAGACGTCCGAACAGTGGGCTATCGTCCACTGGACACGATATGATTCAACTTACGGTTGTATGAATGTTATTGAGGCCTGCTAGCAGTGTCGTGTATGATGATTGTGACCTTGTCATTTCCATCTCCGGATCTTGTAGATGTGGGTAGGCTTTGGTCATGTTTTGTACAAGAAGGGTAGGAATGGAAACTGGCAATAGACCATGAGCATGTGGATAGGATTCGTATCTGTCTTTGGATCTTGTACATATGGGTTGGCTTTGGCTAGGTTATGTATAAGGAGGGTAGGAGCGGATCCATCTCCGGGGCATGCTGATTTAAAACTGGCAGTAGACCATGAGCATGTGGGTAGGATTCGTATCCGTCTTTGGATTTTGTACAAGTGGGTAGGCTTTGCCGGGTTTTGTACAAGGAGGGTTGGAGTAGATTCGTCTCAGGGTTATGCGGATTGGGAACTAGCAATAGACTAGGAGCATGAGGGTAGGGTTTGTATCCGTCTCCGGATCTTGTACAAGTGGGTAGGCTTTGCTAGGTTTTGTACAAGGAGGGTAGGAGCGGGATCGTTCCTAGTGTATGCTCCTTATATATGATTATTTGGGTAGGGCCGTGAATCGGCCCGAATACAAACCTCCTTTTTAGAACAATTACCTCTTATCCCTAAAAATATTCTTGGAAATAGCTAAGTCATAGGATTTGACATATATATACTTAATCTTTAAAAATGGGCCTCCGCAAATAAAGCAACCCTCAGCCTTTCCTCTGAGACCTCTATAAAGACATGCATTAGACTGGGAGTTGGCTTGCGAGTGCGGTTGAATTGAGCACTCACGCTTGCATAATTTACTCTTTTAGAGGATGGACTCGATGATTACACCTACGAATGCCACGAAGACGATGCCCCCAAAGATAGCGGTCAGGCTATTGCTTAGAGGTTCTCTCTAGTCGCTTGCAGTTTGCATAGCTGTTGGAGGCTTTTGGTTTTAAATCTTTCGTTGAATTTATGTACTCTGTTGCCTCTTTTGAACTTAATGTATTAATCGCCTATGTGCGAATTTGGACTTGTACTCTGACAATGTAATATTTTGGTAATGAATGCAATGTATGAAATGATCCAACTATGTAAACATGTGCTCTAGTATACTGGTCTAGGGACTAGAGTTGAGTCACGGAGAATGTTTTCGGTAAGGAAAAGGGGACCCTCATTAGCCAGTGACGACGCAGACCAGCCTTCAGTGCGGCTGCCCAGCTCAAGTGGCTCTGGCGCGCTTGGTCAAGCTTGGACCGGGCCGACCTAGGGTGCAGATTGGCGGGGAAGGGAGAGGAGGTCTCGGCGGTCTCGCCGGTGGGGTCGGCCCACCGAACCGGCGATGGAGGACGCCCGAAGCGGTGGCATACAACATCATGCGGCGGCCCGACCGAACGGCGGCGAGGGGAGTCCGAGGGAGGTGGTCTCGAGGGGGAATAATGGGCGGCACGGCCCGGTGACGTGGCCGGCCCAAGGGAAGAAGACGGGCACGACGGCGGCGCTTCTTGGTGAGCTATCGGCCAAAATTGGCCGAGAGGAATGGCTCCTCTAGCCCTAGGGGTTCTCTAGGGGGAGGGAGGAAGAAGGATTACCGACGATTGATGGCAAATCGGAGAGAAAGCAGCGGCAATGCCGATGATGGAGACTATGGCTCGGCAACGAAATTCGGCGACCTCGATGATGATCCTTGAAATGCGACAGCAAAAAATGGGTGAAGAGGGCATTGAGGAAGGGAGTCCTCGAGGGAATCGGGCCATGGAGGCTTACCCGAGCCGAATTGAAGCGAGAGCAAATAAGGAGGGGGCTGCTCGGTTTGGGGATTTTGTAGCGAGGTAGGGAGATGAGGGGGTGGGTTACTGGTGGATTATCACCACTATGGTGATAACTGAAGTCATTAGGGAATCTTGATGATCAATGGGTTGAGCAGAGGGAGTTAGGGGAATTGGGGAGTTCTCTGTGTCGACACAGAGAGAGATCAATGAGGGAGAGAGAAGGCAGAGAGATAGAGGGAAGAGGGAAGGGTAGAGAGAGGATGACAGGGGGCCCAAAGAGAATAGGAAAAGAATTAGAGAAGGAAAGATAGAGTAGAAATAGGGCCAAAATACCAATTTATATTTTAAAGAAATAAACTTTGATTTTCTCCTTTTTGAAAATAAAACTCAGCTATAATTTTATTTTCTCTTTTTAAAATTAAACACTTAAGGTTTAATTACTTCATAAAATATTTGTAAAACAACTCAATAATTTTTAAAGTTTAATTATTAAACAAGTAACATACTCATTCTGTTGAAATTCATTTACTTTAAAAAGAATTTTAATGCAATGCAATGCATGATACAAATGAGTTTTTAGTTTTTGAAAATGAGGATGTTACATGCAAATCAGTAAACATGGGACTTACATGGACGGAAGCTATCTCTTGTGGGCCTACATGCCACCTATGGTCTAGGTTAGGTTTATCTAGGCAACAAACAACCCCATAAGGGCACGGGATAAGGACCTAGCATATGGGATTAGCACTCATATATATATATATAGAGAGAGAGAGAAATAGAGAGAGAAGCTGCTTTGTTATGAATTTTAAAAAAATTAAATGGCGTCCTACTGTGATGTGGACAATGTATTTAATTGGTGCATTCAGCTACGTTTACCTATCTAACTTTGATTTGTCAATGTACCCTAGGTTCGACTATTTTTATTACTCAAGAATTAGTCTAAGCTTTCATACTCGACTGTGTCATACCTGACTATCTTTTTAGAGTGCCACTGAAACATTCCTATAACGCAGATACATGGTAAAACGGAAAGTAAATAAAATCGATAGAAAACAATCTCACTAATGCATAGTGCTCTACTGTAATGTGCTACACAGGACACAACCATGGAGAGGGCCAACCTAAAAAAGTACATCTTGAATTCTGTTAGAACGCATGGGCAATATCCACGTGGAAGTTAATTAATGACAAATAATTGCTCTTGTCTAATACACGGCTCTAAAACGATATATACATCTTAACGGCTCTAATTAAATTGTGCATCCACGGTTTTAATTACCCAATATAAATTGCAATTAACGCGGTTCGAGGAATCAACGAGCACACGGCACAGTATAAAACGGCCTCCATTTCTTTTTTTTAATTAAGCACATTTCATCTTCTATACTGCACAAGTAAGAGCCATCGACACCACAAGTTTTCACAACTGAAACAAGCCAAGATGAGGGCTAGAGTGAGGCTGCTTACCACTCTTGCCGTCCTGGTCCTTCTGTCGTCTGGTACGTTTCGATCTCCATGGTTACATCAAAGATTCATATTTGGGTTGGCTAAAAATTCCATTAGTCGGATGAAACACAGAAATTGATGAAGAATTTTGTGAAATTTTCACAAATTTTTTTTGCCTTTTTTTCTTGTCAGCTGATTCGCCCACTTTGCTTTGGGCCGAAAACACCAGAATCCATGAAATTTCACTGGAATTTGAATCCCTGCAATACGTTCACAGTGTTTAGAAACTTTTGTTGTATAGAGCTCTGAATTTATTTTCCTTCTTGTTGAGATCCGCAGATGGGGAAGCAAAGTCGACGAGCAACGACGCTGTACCGGCCGTGAATTGCAAGACGATATATATCGGGTAGGGTAACCCGTGCGCTCTCGGGCCATGCCAGGCGGCATGTGCCAAGGAGAAGGCCACCGGTGGCGAGTGCGTCGCTGGGAAATGCATGTGCACCTTCTGCTTCCCTCGGCCTGCAGGTCCAGAGAAACGGAAGGAACCGACCGTCTAGGTTAAGGCAGGATGAGGCAGGATGTATCTGCATGCGCACCAGTTTGTATTGACTGATCAGGTATTATCAGCAAGCAAAATGTAATGGTAAGTTACAGCAGCAAGCAACGCCGTTCACTGGAAATAAAATGTTGTGTATGAACTAGCACATGCTTATTCCGCCATATAAAATGGGAACTACAGTCCATCTACAGTTGGTGTGCAACGGTCGACGACGACGTGTGTAAACATATATAAATTTTTTTCCGTAGTGCATGGTTAAAGGTCTTTTGGTTAACAAGATGGGCTCAATGAAGAGACATTTATTGAACCATTTTACAGTAAACTAAAATGAGTATTGAGTATGAACCATCCATTCTTCTTATCTAATACTCTAAAATACTACACGAGTAGTATAATTATATGGATAACCTCCTAAATAAATAGTTAGATCTAAAATATATTACCAATAACCATTCCGTACCGTAAAACTTCTCCCAACTAAACAGGATAGATTAAACATAGTCGCACGTGTTTGAGAGGTAAGCACTAGCGGTTTTCTGGATGTTAGATAGGTGCTAATATTCATGCTCGAGAGATATGCTCCTCTTCAATATCAGGTGGGCTCCGCTCCGACGAGTTAGGATTTGAGTTTCACGATGCCCCCATGCTTTAGTAAGGTGATGCCCCCAGGCTTAGGCCCTGTTCTTTTGGGCTTATCTAATCTGACTTATCTGTCTTATCTCGAACTTCGAGAATTTCCCGAGGTGGCCTCGAGAGTTGGATGGCCTTGATTTTTAGGATTTAGGGAGCTTTTAAACACACCTACGAGATAAAAAAACGGATCCAAAAAGTAATAAAAAAAATCAGATAAGTTACGAAAAAAGTCTGACTTATCTGACTAATATTGACTTATCTGACGTATGCGAGTCTAAAGCTTTCTAAATCTTAAAAATCAAGGTCATCCGACTCTTGAGGCCACTTCGGAAAATTCTCGAAGTTCGAGATAAGTCAGATAAGCCCAAAAGAACACCCCTTAGTATACGTGTATTGAAGTGTGGTGCTGCCTTAAGCCATAGGCTCATTGGAGCGCAGTTGGTCATAGAAGATACAAATATGGGCTGTTCCGTTGCCTTTCCAACTTAGCCAGATTGTATGAGCTCAGTCAGGCTGGTGGAAGCCAGGCTGAGGTGATGCAAGGGATGTTGTTTGGTTGGCTGACCTAGAAGGAGAATAGGATGGACAAATTGAAAGAGAGGGAAATCAAAAACAAATACTACAACGAAAATAAATTTAAAAACAAAAATAAAAATTTAAAAAACAAATACAGGGAAATCAATAAATTCAAAAACAAAAATAAAAATTTTAAAAACAAATACTAGAAAATCAATAAATTCAAAAACAAAAAATAAAATTAAAAAAATCTAAAATTTTTAAGACCTTGTACTTGAACCTATGGTTTTATTTTTTTTGTCTCATTGAATTTGGATGTTGTTTGAATTTTAAAATATTTTTGAAAGTTTGAAAGGAAGTGCAAGTTCTTGTTATTAGTCACTGCCAGGTTCTATCGTGCGGCGCCTACATGCACGAAAACGGCCAGATTTGGCGTTTCCGTAGGGCCAGGTAGTGGGAGTCTGTTGCATCTGCAGAGCCAAGCCAGATAGATTAGAAGACAACCAAACATTTCTCTTTTGCATCTATAGAGCCAAATCTTCTTAGATGCAGCCAACCAAACGGCCTAATAAAGTCCATTTGGGGCTTCTGAGTACTTGATAGAAATCTTATCTTCTACACTTTCCAGCAGACCTGTCTTCACTGCCAAATTTAATCTTAGTATCACGAAATTTTTAAAACTATAGGGCGGTCAAAAACTGTTTCCAATACTTTGGGGCCTAGGCCAACATTAATTAGGGCTTTGGTTAATGTGACGTCCAGGTTTAGTACCACCAATGTTTCTAGCTTCCTCCACTCCTCTTCGATTAATAGCATGCACTCCCTTATGAATCTTAATCAAACAATTTAAAATTATGAAATAGATATGTTATATATGTTCTTAGGTTTTCAAGTCACCGGCTCAAACTTTTCTAAAAATTATGTATCCCCTCCCATTGTTCATGCAAACACTTTATGATTGGTGCATCAAAAGTAAGTGAATAGAATTTTTAAATAAAATTCATTTTCTTCTTGTCTTCCTTTTAGCTACTTGTCCCAATTTTTCTTCTCCTGTGTCAACCTCGAGAGTAGTACAGTAGCATTGCATTGTCGTGATTTATGAATTAGATGATACAATGATACATGTGTGTTCCTTGAGAGATTTAGATTCTGTGACATTGTATAGAAATATCACATCATAGCATTCCTTATATAACAAGCCATCAGATTCGATAACGAATAAATGGTTCTGATCGGCTGCCAAACAGCTATGATATAAGAGAAAAAAAAAACCTTATATGACATTGGGTTTCTGCTTAATCCTATATGTACCACCACTTAGTCAACTATCTCTTATGTGCCATCACAATTAGCTGAATATTGTCTTACATGCCATTGTCATCTACAAATTTCCTCATCCTCCTTCTCCTCATGCTTGCCCAACGTCACCACCTACTCCTTGGTGAATCTAAAGCTGGTGGTGCGTTGTCTCCCCCACCTCCCTGTGAATGTGCCTCCCCTACCCCTTTAATGAGCCCTAGCGACCTCCTCGTTCCATCTGCATAGTGGCCACCCTGCCCCACATGGGCACGACTGCCTCGTTGTCGCCCCATCATCGCAGCTGCCTTGCCATCACCCCATCATTGTCAGGTCGAGCATGGGCTTGAGTGAGATCAAGCGGATGAATCGTCATCACAACCTACTCCTGGTCAGCGAAGGAGGCGGCTTCCAACTCGTCTATGTGCACCCGTCCGACGGTAATATAAGTGCAGTGGCGGCAGCGGCAGTCAGCACCACCCGCTTCTCTCTCTCTCTCTCTCTCTCTCTCTCTCTCAATGTCCACGCCCTCCTCATCGTGCCGTGCTCACCACCCGGCTACCCCTCTCTCTCCCCGCCACCCCCTCCTCCTCCCCTTCTAGCGGCGGTGCTCGGCGGAATGCTGTATTGGGCACAAGCATTTCAAGGCAGGTGCATCAGCTGTTCAACAGAATGCTTGGAAAGAATAACGCACGCCACAATCCCTGGTGAGCAAGGGTAATATTTTGTTCATTTAGTGTTGTTTTTAGAATTGGATATATAGGGAAATACATGATCTGAAGTGATAAATAGGGAATCCCTGGGTGGGCAAGGGTGAAATTTAGGATCAGCTGGTTTTCAGTAGAGAGCAGGGAGGCTCTGAGGATGTGGGTGTGTGGGTCAGCTGTTTTAAATAATGGGGTACTCTGCTGGGTGTGGGTCAGCTGTTTTAAATAATGGGGTAAATTTGCTGTTTGTTTGCAAAAGAATATCTATTTTATGGGAGAGGAACATACCATTCGTCACTTACTAGCAGACACTTTTAATAGTAGAGATGTAGCGATCATTTTTTTTGGGGAGAGGGGGAGGGGCCATGGCGCTGGAGTACGATGCTGTGCTCAAAGCCTACATCAACGCGCTCCCGACAAGTGCCTCTACAAACTACAGCACAAGAGATCACGTTAAAGTATGTGATTGTAGGGCTCAACCGGTGTTGCAAGAGATGCCGGTTGTGGTGGCTCAACTACGTACCTCTGGCCCAACCTCCAGCACGCTGCTTCACCGATGATCGTGTTCGAAAATATCTGCATTATTTTAAGGAAAAATTGATGATTTGTCACTACAAAGAAGCGTATTTGGTGATTTGACACTTCCGTGTCTATAACACATGAACCCTTCTGTATTCATGACATATGGGTCTAGTGGCAAATCATCAACCCAGCAACCTTTTAAGGTGGCAAGTCATCACATCCCCTTATTTTAATTCTAGACTTTACGAGGCAAATAACATAAATAATCATAGATATGAATTACAGCAAGCTACTCATGATAACACAAACTAATCCACACATAGTTGCACACATGACTAACAGAGAGATAGATGAAACTTACGATGGGCTATTGGGCTTGATGATGAGATGGAAGTAGTGTAGAGACGGGCTTGATGATAAGATGAAGCAGCGCAGAGACGACCAGAAGTAGAGGAAGTAGCCGATATTGAGGATCACGTTTAGCAGTAGGTTGTAGCCATCATATGTCTAGAAATCTTATTGCCACTTCTCTATAGGTCCTCGCAACGGCAATGGTTCAAATGTCCCGCTCTCCTTACTCTCGATGCATGCTGAGAAGAAAGGTTGGAAAAGGACGGAAGCATCATGATGACTCAACACAGACACAGATAGACAATGCAAGAGAAGAAGCCGTCTATTCGGTTGGATGTCTCTCCCAGTGCACGCCGTTGATGAAGAACAGAAGCAACACAATGATTCAACAAAGATCATAGATAGCAAACACGAGAGAAGTCGTCTATTCCCCTCGACGTCTCCAGGAGATATAGCTTCCAACTTGTAACTATCCTCCATGCGAACGGACACATTTCTCAAGCTGTTTCAGAATCGCTAATCATGGCCGAAATTATCTCGGGTGGTTAATGAGAGGAAAACCTAAATTAAAGAGACATTGTTGGTGATTGATTAGAATATTAAATTACATAACTGTCTCTAGAGGGATATCTTAAATTGTCCTCGGAAGCCATATCCGAAGAGAACCCCATGGACCTATAAGGACGCGTCTACATGAGCATTGGCATGTTAGCACGGGATTAAGAGACCCTTCGAGCACACATGCTCGTATACGGGCATACGCCATACGACCAAACACACTAGCTCGGATACCTCTTGCCTAGATGTAACTGTCATTCCGAACAAGAAGCCCACCATGGCCACGCTCTCCATACCGTTGGCCATGACGCGGGTCTAGGTGAGGCATTAACGAGGATTTAGGACGTGTTTATTCCATTTTTATCTGTACCAGTCCATAAATGGCAGAATTAGTGCGTTGAGTTGTGACACTAATATGGCAGTATAAATACCCCCTTCGACCAAGAGAGGGGAAGGGGAAGCTTCTTTGTAAAACACATTCGCATATAGAAACATAAGCATGGGAGTAGGGCTATTATCTTCGCTGTGAGAGGCCTGAACCAGGATAAACCGATCTTCCCCTCTGTCCCATGTCTTGGGTATCTTTCCAGATCCCCAAAGCTAAATCTCTACGGAAAGGAGTTCGATTGATCCCTCATTCAAGAAGTAAGCTCAGTGGGAAACGAATCTCTCAATCGCTGACAGCTGGTGCCCACCATGAGGATCTGATTGGATCCTTCGTCAAAGAGTTCCTTGGCGATGACCTAGAGGATGATGACATGTACTACACTGACGGGGATGCGCCTGCATGGTCACCCTCCCCTCCCCCTCTGCTTGCTCTGCCAAGTGACACGGGAGATGAGATAGATAAGGCGGAGAGATGGAGGTCAGGGAGATGAGAGATTCGAGGGAGATCGAGATGGGGAAATTTCAGTTTATAACATTAGATTCGAACGCCTCACTAAGAATAACATCCAATTGTCTTGTCTTCCCGTCATTGATATTGTGCACGCAAATTTCTTCACTTTTTGACATTTTGACTCATTTCCGGACTTTTGCTTTGTTTTTCCCCATTTGTGAACACGGTTGGACTATTTTGCCCCCGAGCCTACGTTGCTCCTAGGAACGCGAAGAGGAGGTCATCGCACACGGCGGCCTCTTGCTCAAGCCGCTCGACGCGGGCCCGTAGCACCGCGGCCTCGGCCTCAGCGAGCCGCGTGCAGAAGGAGGTCGCCTCGTCTGCGGCCACCGCGGCTCACGCGAGTAGTCGGTGCTCGGCTTCCATCCAGGTGGCGCGGTGGCCGGCGAAGATCTCAGCAGCGTGGGTGTTGGCCCGGGTGTCCTCGCAACGGCGCGCGCGCAGCTGGCGGAGCTGGTCCTCGGTGGCCAGGAGGCGGGCCGCAAGGACACAACCGCGCGACTACAGTGAGGAAGCACACCGAGAAGATCATCAGGCAACGAGGGCTACGATGGCGAGATCAAGCAGGTAAAGAGGGAAGCTAGCGAGAGAGGAGAGCTCAAGAAGGCAGACCTGCGAGCCGTGGGCGGAGGACTTGAGGCTGGTGGAGAAGGACCTCGCAGGGCCGAACCCCGCGCCAGAGTCGAGGTCGTGCTCGAGGGTGAACTGCACGGCATTGGACTCGTCGGAGCCCGCCACCGCCAAGGCTTCGGCGGATCGGCGGCGTGAGGAGACTACCGGCATGAGCAGGGGTGGGGAGGGGGAGGATGCGCGGACTCCCTCAAACTCATCGTCGTCGTTGAGGAGCAGCTCGTCGGACTGGAAGGTGGCGGTGAGGGAGAGCACGGCTGGTCGGCCGCCATTTGGGAGAAGGCTAGAGAGAGAAGGAGAGGGCGTAGTGGAGGGGGGAGAGAGACGAAGGGGGTGGGTGTGCTCGGGGGCAAAACAATCCGACCATGTCCATAAATGGGGAAAAACAAAGCAAAAGTTAGGAAATGAACCAAAATGTCAAAAAGTGAAGAAATTTGTTTGCACAGTGTCACTGGCTGGAAGGCAAGCCAATTGGGTGTCATTCTCAGCGAGGCGTTCGAATTTAATGTTATAAACTGAAATTTTCTGATGGAGATGGGCCTACACTGGATTAAAGATTCACCTTACCTCGTTTGTGTCGGTTTCCAATTAGATAATCAAATTATTCTAGTCGGTTCCGATTAAGAACCGGCATAAATACAGATAATTGATTATTTACGCCATAGATACTCATTTCCTCGGCTGATCCTTTAGAACCGTAGCTAATAAACTAGAATCGTAGTTGATAGACTGTTACACCACATTCTATTTCCAGCTTTGGTGCAGTGGAGCAACAGTAAATTCATAGGCATGTTTATTTCCATGGACTGATCTAGGGCCATCTGGCTGCTAGTCAGCTACACTGTTACTGTTATTATACTTGATTGCACGTGCAGGAAAGCTCATATGGCATCCTATCTAGCTAATAGTTCATTGGCAGTAATTACAACTGCAGCCTGCCAGGTTCCCAGCAACGCACTTGCCACTCATAGCTCCCAGTTTGACGCATTTCTTCTTGCAATCCTGGGGAACACACTTGGCCATCTGAATAAGCACTGGGTCACATATCTTGGGTATGTCATCTTGGGGCGCCTGCGATACCGCATCTGTAAATCTCAACAAGAAAAAGAGATCAAAACGCACACACCGCAATCATCTATGTTGTAACTGCAAGAGGTCGCCGGAGAAAGTACCTGACGATAGCACCATGAGGGCAAGGGTCAGGACCAACACTTGGGTAGGCCTCATCTTAATTACCTTCTTGCGAACGTGATGTTTCAAGACTTTGGTTGTTGATTAAAGTTCTACTGATGGCTGGATTACTTGTGGAGAGATCGATCCTTGTGAACTGGCTTGTGCGCGCTTTATAGTAGATGTGCCCTCGGCATTTTTGGGATCACATTACAGTAGTGCGCAAGATGAGTGGTAGAAAATAAGTAGCGATTAATTGCTATTAACAGTGTGGACATATAATATTGACTGGTTCCAAACAAATCAATCTATAACTGACCGTCCTATTGTTGTTGGTACTTGATACGCGTATTCCTTTGAAATGGAGTAATAGATAAGGTGTAGCGATTTAATTAGTAGCAATTAATCATCAATGTTTATATATGATATGTTAATGCGATCTAAGTGCGATCAATTAATGTAAAATGAGCATTCTCAAATCCAGTTTCGATTATCAATTTTGGCATTTCGAAACTACAATTAGATAATTTCAATACTGTAGAATACCATCAGTTTCTTTAACACCCCTCGTCATGTAAAAAGTTTCTACCATCTACCAAAAGTTCAACAAACATTGTTGGTACACTTGCTCATCTTGCTTTGCTTAGCTAGGCAAGGGAAATGAAAGATGTCTGGTTCTACTTTTTGCTAGGCTTGCCTCGGTTCTCTGTTTTCCCACTGTTTCTTCTCCCAATTCACCACCGGAGAGCTCCTCCCGTCGGGTGCCCCTTCACTGATCTCCTGCACGTTGGGCTCCTCCTTGTCGAGTGCCCCTCCGCGGAGGTCATCCGTGATGGGCACCCTTCCGTCGAGCGACTCCCTGCGAGGCGAACCTCCACGGAGCCCCTTCTCGCGAGGCGCCTCTCCATTGAGCTCCTCCTCGTCAAGCCACTCCCTAATGGGTGCCCCTGCGTTGCTGTCCAACCTTGCTAACTCGGGAAAACCAATTTGATATATACATTGGGCTGAGCACGGATTTCCATATTGGGTGGGGGCGAGTTTGCCTGAGAAATCAAATATTTTTGTTTCTAACAAACGCCTAACCTTGCTAGGAAAAGCTGGGCTAAGCTCCAGTAACGGAACCAAACATGCCCAAACTCGACAAATTTCTTCTTTTCTTATCAAGTGTAACCTTTTCTTGTTACGAGAACTGGTAAACCTAACGCAAGTACCTGCATATTCTTACATTCAAAACAAAGCATGTGAACGAATCCATTCCCATGTGTCCGTTTGGATCCTCCCATCGAAATATGTCTTAGACATCGGTACAAAAAAGGAAGAGTCACATAATACCCCCTTAAAGTTATAGGAAAATCTGATTTTGCATCCTAAAATTAAAAATTACTTTTTGAGCCTCTTAACTTATCTCAGTTTGTATTGGAGCCTCCACACCGTCAAGTCTCCTGATAAGTGCTAACCTGGCCACTGATCGACTTGAATCTGTTAGCATAGGCCGCAGATGACGTGGCCCAGAGGAGTATGTGCTTCTAAAAGATCTTTGATACTGTGCCCAATTCCAAAGTTAGTTCGATACATATGACCGGCAACGAGAAAATTGATTTTTAATAATTTTTCATTTCTTTTATTTTTTTCATCAAGTTCTTGTTTGATCTGTCGTTATCCGAAAATTCAAATTCGTTTCTTGTTTCAAATATTCACTTGTAGAAATATTTTGAGCCAGCTTTCGTGGAAAATTCTAATAATTTCATTTACCCGGAGTTCAACGTCTCTAGGATAAAGATCAGCGTCTAATAGTGTTCAAGATACTTTGTTATCCATGCATTTCTCATATTATAGATAGAGAGAGTACATTGTAGCCTCTTAAATTTATAGCACTTTTAACTTATTACATTGAAGTTGGAAATTACTTTTTGAACCATTTACCAAGAAAAGTTTTGACAAGCTTTGGGTAGCTCTTGCCAGCTTCTGCAAGAAGAGCATCGTAGAGTTTTGGTTGTGCCTCGCCAAGACTCATGGTGGACAAAGATGAAGGGATCGTTGAAGCTCCTATAGAATCCACTTGGCAGTCAAGTTAGCTCTACGACAATCCAGTACTGTATATCCCACCAAATGTCAGAAAGAGAATAATGAGAACCCTTTCAAGAGAACCAGCTATAACCGCTCATGGAGGTAAAAGACTTATTGGCCGCTACTTTAGCTTATCGGCTGGGGTAAATAAGTATTTTACCGAAGACAATCAGGCGAAAGAGTTTCTGGCCCTGCTTTAGTGTAACGGCGAGGATATTGAAGTCATTCAACAGCGTTCTAGCCTTTCCACTCCCTATAAATAGGTGTGAACACTACTTAATTTGTAAAGAACAAAGAGAGATCTATCTCAGACACACACAAAAGAACATAATACAAAGTGTGTGTATGTGTGTGTTGGTTGTACCTTCGTTTCCTTAGTGGTTATTTCATAGTGAGGCTCCACAACCACTTCGCTACGCGTGGAGTCTCGGGGAGGGGTAACCCCGAAGTGTTATATCCAGGGCATCCCAATGACATATCCGTTTATATCAGTGTCCCTAGTCCACCTCAAACCTTTAAATGCTTAAGTGAGTAGTAACATGAACACCGACTAACTGTTAGATGAGCCAAAAAAATGCAGTCGTTAGAATCTTAAAAAAAAAAATCAATTTTAGTAGGAACCCAAAAAATTTCCAGCACTCCAAAGTCCAAACAAGACCTAGATATGTTCCTGCAAATTAATGATTGAAATATGTTTTTGCTGCATTTCCATGATGCTTGTAGAAGTTACCTAATTAACCCATAGACACTACCAGGGAACTGTGCTATACAACCGGTTCGTAACCGCTTTCACAAGCGGTTATATAACCGGTTCTAAGCAACCGAGACTAATGCTCGCGGGAGCACTAGAAGCGGTTCTACAAACCGCTTCTAGTGGTGTCTAAAAAGGTAAAGAATAAGGATAAAGAATATTGGGGTATGTGGGATTTGAACTCAGGACCTCACCCCTCCTCGTGACCCACGCCTTACCCAGCTAGCCAACCTACCCACGTGTGCTCTCTGATGAGATAAAGCAAGCTTTCCTTTTAACAATTCGAAAAATGGACCTCTAGCAGCGGTTCGTAATATGAACCCCTTCTAAAGCCCCCTCTAGAAGCGGTTCGTAGAGTTGCTGGGTTTTAGAAAGGGTTCGTGACACGAACCCCTTCTGTTGCTTGGGGTTTAGAAGGGGTTCGTATTACGAACCGCTTCTAGAGGGGGCTTTAGAAGGGGTTCGTATTACGAACCCCTTCTAAAGGGGGCTTCCTGGCTTGGGCTATTAAACCGCTTGTGCTGCAACTATTAGAAGCGGTGTGCATCGAACCGCTTGTGATATACCGCTTGTGATGCTCGTTTTTCTAGTAGTGAGATCTTACTTTATATAACTCCAAAGAGCAAGAACAAATTCCTGCATATTTATTTCCAGGGACTTGATAGCCAGTCTTGTACATCATTACTGTTACTATCCTCAAGCACACACGCAGAAAGCTGCTAGACACTGACTAAACCATCTTAATTAGCTTCGTTGCGGTGGAGGCGGTGGGCCGCAGAACACGCAGTTGCATCCGGGCACGTCCCCAGTGATGCAGTTGCCGCTCTTGGCTCCTAGCTTGCTGCATTTCGTCTGGCAATCCTGGGGAGTACACTTGTCACCCAACATGATAACTACTGGTGTGCATTCCATGGGTATGTTTTCTACGGACACTTCTGCTGCCGCATCTGTAAATCTCAAACAGAAAAAAACAAATTAAAGAGGATCAAAACAATATAAATATACCGTAAGTTTGTAACACCGTAAATATATATTTGAACTGCAAATGGGGAGACAAGTACATGATGATAACACCACGAGGCCAAGGGTCAGAAGCAGCATTTGGCTAGCCCTCATCTTGGCCTGTTGCAAAGGTGATCTGTGAAGAGTTTGGTGAATGATGAAAAGAGCTACCGATGGTTGTCTGATTCATGGAGATCGAAAATGTTTGCCATGAACTAGTGCTTTTATAGTGCACTCGACCTCGTAATTTTGGAATCGCGTTACATTAGAGCGCTAGATAAGTTGTAGCAGTTATTTATTATTATCAGTGTGAGCATATCATAGATGATACAATTTAGTAGCTACTAATAATATGTTAATGCTTTTAAAATAATGCAATCAACCAATGTATAATGGGCAATTAATCTGTTATATCTTAAGTCTGTAATATATTGATAGAAATTAAGTGTGACCAATGTACAACTAGAATCATCGATATCTCTCTATGCAATCCAGAAAATGCAAGCGAAGTTCTTTGAGTAGAATTATCTGTCCATTGACACCCACCAGGATGAGGAAATCCTAACATCTATATCATCTGCAAGCGCACATGGTACAAACAACGACAAAATCCTCTCCTATGTGCCAATTCAGCGCCTGTTGATGATATTGCTTCGGTACAAGGCGTAGCGCACAAGGATAGAAGACTTTGTGATGAGAATATCCCGAATGCTACAACTTGTCATACCAATTACTCAATTAATTCTAACACGTAATGCATTATAATAGCAACAAGTAGAGGTGCAATCCTTCCCCGCTAATGTCATACAAAATTAATCGAAATTGATTACTACCTGATGCTAGTACTTTGTGTATCCTTAGGATTGAGGGCGAGTGAAATTGGCCTAAGCGGTGAACAAAAGAAGAATCAAGTTTCAATTGGCATCACATTTTTTGAAGCCGGTTTGAAATGTTACCAACCGGCCGATTGTCAGATCTATGCTTGACACATCATTCGGTGATATTATATCAATTTCATGAAGGCAAGTGTATCAAGTGCCATAGTTCCCAATGATCGAGAAAGACATTTGGAGAGGTTACGAGTCCAACAATGCATAGTATGAAGCATTCTACAAAAGTAATACACGTTTGAGTGCATAATGCCAAATAGACCGAGCATCGCAGTAGGGTTGACAATTCAAAGAGACTGTGGGCTTCACGACAACGTACAAGAATTTTCATGTCAATGGGATAAAGGAGCTACAATGAACTACATATCATAAAATTAGAATAGTTCATAGGAGAAGCAGACGAGCTTAAAATGACTTCCACGGAAGGATATAAAAATGCTCAAACCTCCTTATCAAAGGAATGGCAACGGCTACATATTTATCATTAATTAGGTGCTGAAACATGACTGGTTGCTGGTAGATCGATGCATCTTGGATACCTCCCCAAACAGACTGACCTGCGAGGCTGCGACAGTACATATCCTACTGAAACACATTCTGTTAGTTATCCTGCTTGGATTTGTCATATAACCAGAAACTTGGTCACTTATGGTCTATTCTTATAAAACGAGCGGGGTGTCCTGCGCATTTGCGCGGCTACATTTGTGTCAAATTTTTTTAAAAAAAATTATACGTTTAAAGATTTACACTCGTACTGATCATGCTAAGCTCTAATAGAGTCAACCTCGATCTCATTACAAATTTCTTATGTTTTTATTTTTAATTAATATAGTTGATATATACTTTTCCTGATATTTTTATTTCAGTTTCCTATTTTTATTATAATTGATACGAACACCTTTTCTAATCATATAGTATTTGATACAGGCTCGTTTTGTATTATTTTCATTCTGATTTTTTTATTGTAGTTGATATGGACTTTATTTATAGTCTTATAGTTGATGCTGAGTCGTTTTCTATTATTTTTATTCTGAATTTAAATTGCTTCCATGTTATTATTGTAGTTAATATAGACTTTTTCTTTTAATCCAAGACATCATAGTCTAGTTCCAATATAATCGATGGTGTAGATTTTTCTATAATTATGTCCCACAAATTTGCATGGCTAGATTTGTGTAAAAAATTATTAAGATGCTTTGTAGACATGAGCTCTAATATAGTTCATACCCAATCAGAATAATTTTTTTTATGATGTGTAGCCATATAGATCATAGTAAGCTCTAATATAATCTAAGGGTGGGTTCTTTTCAGCTTATCTTATCCATCTTATTTGACTTATCTCGTAATTTCGAGAATTTTTCGAGATAGCCTCGAGAGTTAGTTGGCCTTTGTGTTTGGGGTTTTGGAAGCTTTTAGACACGCTTACGAGATAAAAAAACAAACTCAAAAAGTAATAAAAAAGTGAGATAAGTCAAATAAGACACGAGATAAGCACAAACACAAGCACTAACAATCGGGTGGATATCCATCAAGTTTCGAGTATATGTTTGTGCTTGTTAGTACTTCAGGTTCAGGTATGGCATAGTTGTACATGGAGATACCCACCCGATTGCCATACCTGCCTACAAGTGGCGGCTTTCAGGTATCCGTCAGGTTCGGGTATAGATCTATGCTTGTGCCTAAAAGTGGTCTCCTATATGGGTTAGAACTTTAGGTTCGGGTATGGCATAGTTGCATATGAAAATACTCACCCGATTGCCATTTCTACCTAGCGGTGCCCGACAATTGCCATGCCTACCTAGAAGTGGCGGTGCTTGACAAGTGTGGTGACAAGATGTCGGCCCAATGTGGCTGCACCCTGTATCTACGTGGTTGCGTAGGTGTTAGCCTAATGTGCGGCACCTTGTATCTGCATGCCTGCGTCTGCCCGCGGTGGTGACACCTTCATCCTCACACCGTGTTGGTCCTGCATATGACCAAAGGTAATGGTGCTGGTCGGCATTGAACCGACCTCGGAAACCCTAATCGTCGGCCCCTAATTAATTTGAGCAAGTTGGCAGCACCGCTCTACAAAGCCCCATGTGGTGCCACTCTTCTAGGCTGCATAGCTGCGACCATGCCCTCGCGCATATGCCGAGATGAACTCGTTGAGACTAGGGATGGCAATCGGGTGGGTCGGACACGGTTAGAGGGTCCGTAGACCCATACCCGCGAAGGAAAACGCTACCCGTACCCGCCCACAGGTACGCACCTATACCCATACCCGTGCCCACGAGTAATCCGATACCCGTCGGGTAACCGCTACCCGCCCGCTATCTTTTGGCTTGCAACCTAGCAGCTAGCAAATGGTATAAAAAAAAGTCCATTTCATCAATGTTTAGTTCATTTTAGCAACATTTGGCAATATACGGCTTAATAAATCTCTATTGTATGTTAATAAATCTCAGCATACCGAGCCCAACTGTACAAAACATCAATTTGGCAAAATATAATTTAACATTTGACAACATATACAGCTTACCAAATATCAGCAGATCAATTGCACAAAACATCAATTTAGCATCACTTTATACCCAGATTTCAGCAACATAAATCATCAAATACATGCAGCAGCACAAAACAACAACATTAAGTGATATATATTTTTTTTATTTTAGACGCACATGTCATATACCCATCGGGTAAGATAGTGCATACCCATACAACGAAAAATTTACTCGTGGATACCAGGTTATACCCATACCCATACCTATACCCGTGGGTAAGAAATTCCATCACCCGTGCCCGATGGGTAATTACCCGCGGTTATTTGCCTATACGCGTACCCATTGCCATCCCTGGTAGAGACCGATGGCGGTGAACGCAGGGCACGCTCAGCCTCATCGTGCCCTGCCAGCCGGTGGCAGGGACACCGACAGATCCACGCGGCAGGATGCTGATATGCAGGGGCGGACCCACCAGTCGGGCTGGTTGGGCCGTGGCCCGAGCTAGATTTTTTTGAACCACTTATACCTCTGTATAGTATAGAGTGTAAGCCCAATATATTTTGGCCTAGCTAGGGCCAGTCCGTCTAGCAAACTCGCCATTGGGCGAAGTCGCCCCCAACGTCTTGCCATCTTGCGGCCCACACCCACGAACGCAGCACGCTGCACGGCAGCCTGATGAGTGATGAGGCGGGCAAGTGGCCGCTGGATGCTTGTCTCTCACGGGCTCATCACTTCATCAATTTCTCACTCACTCTCTCTCTCTCGTCTTTGCTCTCTTTGCCTCGTCGGTCGGCAACGGCGGCTCCACGGCTAGGGTTAGGGCGCGCGGTGTGGCTGGCGCCGGAGCGGGACTGCGGTCTGTGGGAGTGGCTGAGCGCCGAGCATGGCGAGGGGAGCAGCAGCGGGAGCGCCGGAGCGGGCGAGCGAGCGAGCAAGCAAGCGGCAGCCGCCGGCGAGGCGAGCGAGGAAGCGGCGCGAGTGGCGTCGCGGCCCCGCGGGGTTAAGCGGCGGCGGCGGCGCAGCCACGCCGCCCACGCTGTGACGCGCCACGCCTAGGCCTAGGTCGGCCGTCGGTGGGTCGCAGAGGGCAGAGCCAGCAGGGAAGACCGAAAGAGGCGAAGAGCAGGCGGCGAGTCGGCGACGCCGGCGTGGACCACGCCACCAGCCCACCACGGTCCACGGACAGTGTCACAGTGGGAGCCCGAGCCTGGGACAGTGGGACTTGGTCACTTGGGACTGTTCACTGTTGGGAGGGATTTGGGCATTTGGCCATTTGGGGATTTCAGGATTTGATCATTTGGAGGCATAAGGCATCAAGTAATCAAATCTAGTAGCTAGCGGTGCTAGCGATCGTGTGAGGTAATTTTTTTAAATTTATAGTAGTCTAGTAGATGAGAGTTCATGAGTATAAATTTATTGAATTGTTGTCTTAAATGTCTGTTAAATGTTTGTTAGTAGTTAGATCCTTAACCTATTCAATTTAATTGTCAGAAATGAGGAGATTTCTTGTTCCAATGACCATGTCAAATTCCAATCAAGAGAGTACAAATGTAGCTACACCACAAGATGGAGACCCACCACCACAACAAGACCATACGCCGAATGTCATGAGAGAGTTCAATCCGGATGAGATAGTCAGCGATCCTGCACTGAGGAAGAAAATAGAAGAGTATAATCCAAACACTCAAGACCAAGTGAGAAGAGCTTATATTTTGAAGGGTCCAATTCAACCAACCGGTTTGAATTTTCCTCGCAAACAATATGGTAAAAGTTCAAGAAGCTTTCAAGAAATGTGGTATAAAAAATTTGATTGGTTGGAGTATAGTGAGTCAAAGGATGCTGCATTTTGTTTTTATTGCTTTCTCTTTAAGCAACCGGGAAGGAGTGATAAATTTGGACATGATGTGTTCACGAAACTTGGGTATGACAATTGGAAGAATGCATATAAAGGGTTGGTGGACCATGTTGGAGGTGTTAATAGTGTGCACAACAATGCTAGGCTACATTTTGATGATTTTAATAATCAAAGACAAAGCATCTCTAGTGTCATGTCTAATGTTAGTCGTGAGGCCGAAGAGTTGTACAAAATTCGTTTGACCTCATCTTTGGAATGTGCAAAATATTTTTTGATGCAAGGCTTAGCTTTTCGTGGTCATGATGAGTCATCAAGTTCTTTGAACAAGAGAAATTTTCTAGAGATGGTAGATTGGTACAAAGAAAAGAAAAAAGAAGTGAGGGATGCTTATGACCGTGCTCCAAGAACTTGCATTATGATTTCTCCAAAAATTCAAAAAGACCTCGCAAAATGTTGTGCCCAAGAGATCACGGAGGCTATTATTGCAGGGCTTGGAGATAGGCAATTCTCCATTCTTATTGATGAGTCACGCGATATATCGGTCAAAGAGCAAATGGCGGTGATATTAAGGTATTTAATTGTCCATTCATGCTTAATTCTACATTGTCATTAATGTTTCTTACTAAGGTTCATGATTTCTTATATTGTAGGTTTGTAAACAATAAAGGACAGGTTGTCGAACGGTTTCTTGCTCTCCAATATGTCTCCGAGACTACATCAAATGCACTACGGGAAGCTCTTTTTGGTCTTCTTGATCATCATGGGTTATCTATATCCAGACTTAGAGGGCAAGGCTATGATGGTGCTTCAAACATGAGAGGTGAATATAATGGCCTGCAGATGAAGATTTTAGATGAAAATCCTTATGCTTTCTATGTGCATTGTTTTGCCCATCAATTACAATTGGTGATTGTTTCTGTTGCTAGCAGTAGTTGTTGCCAATCTATTCATGATTTTTTTGAGTATATATCATTAATTGTGACCGTCACAAGCTCATCATGCAAAAGAAGGTATGCATTAAAAGAAAAGCACCGCAAAGATATTTTGAATAGACTAGAGAGCGGTGAAATTTCTCTAGGAAGAGGTTTGCATCAGGAAAGTAATCTTGCTAGACCTGGGGATACTAGATGATGCTCACATTTTATAACCTTAGTTCGTTTGGAGACAATGTGGGACTCTGTGATTCATGTTATTGGTTTGGTTCATGAAGATGGGCGTGTACCAACACAAGCAACGGGTTTGATAGAAAAAATAGAGAGCTTTAAATTTGTTTTTATTTTAAAGCTTATGCTCAAGCTGTTTGCTATTACAAATGAGCTGTCACTTGTTTTACAAAGGAAAGATTTAAACATTGTCCATGCTATGGAATTAATTGATGTGGTGAAAGCTCGATTGGCTATTATGAGGACAGATAGTGGTTGGGAGGCACACTTTGATGAAGTCAAGACCTTTTGTTCTTTGAAAGGCATACCTGTGGTAGACATGGATGAAGAAATACCGGTTAGAGGTCGTTCAAGGCGTGATGGGTTCACAGTCATTAACCTTCACTATTATCGTGCTGAGATCTTCTTTATTGTTATTGATAAAATTAATTCAGAGTTGGATCATCGGTTTAATGAAGTTTCCAGTGAGCTACTTCTTTGCTTCTCTTGCTTTGATCCAAAGAATTCATTTGCCAAGTTTGATGTCAATAAACTTGTTCGTCTTGCTGAAATTTATGATGAAGATTTTTCTATCAAAGAACGTGCAATTATAAGGGAACAACTTGAGACCTACATCTTAGTAGTGAGGAGACATGCTTCTTTTGGTAATTGTGAAGATCTTGCATCTTTAGCTATTAAGATGGTTTAAACTGAAAAACACATTATGTTTCCATTGATTTATAAGCTAATTGAGTTAGCATTGTTGTTGCCCATGTCAACGGCAACCGTCGAGAGAGCATTTTTAGCAATGAATATCATCAAGTCTGAATTGCGCAACAAGATTGCTAATGATTGGTTGAATGACTTGATGGTATGCTACACCGAGCGGGAGTTATTTAAGTCACTTGATGATGAAACTATTACTCGGCGCTTTCAACGCATGAAAACTCGAAGAATGAACTTGCCTCGTACTCTGTCGCCTCCCACCTGAGTGGTATGTTTGATTATTTTCAATGTAATATATCATAAAAGTTTTACATCGCTTCACTAATTTACAATTTTTTTCTCACAGGTTAGATTTTTATTGGTGCGGTTATCTACATATGCTTGATGCTTGTCTGTACTCTTCATCAATAGACAGGTATCACTACCATGTGCCTATGTCATTTTGTTAGTAAATTTGTTCGTCCAATTGATCGTGAACTTGTGTAATTGTTTGCTTTGTGTACCTATATTTTTATTAGTTTATGGTTTATTAAGTCCATGACAGACGTGGATTAATTTAGGCTTGCCATATCTAGATTTTCATCCTGGATCCGCCACTGCTGATATGAAGTGTAATAAGTAGAAACTTGAAGTGGGTGCATATGAAGGATAGCACACGTCATCGCTAGATGTTACTTTGTTAGCATAGCCAAAAAGATGGGTTGATGATACTTTATGATTTTTGATTGCCTGGCTTCTGGAAGCATCGTCATCTACTCATCTGTCATCTGTGAGACTGCGTGATGTTTCAAGGTCTTCAAAATTTTTCTACATGTGAAAGGAAATGGCTTCATAGTTTTATACATGCTATTTTAATTTTTACAGGACCATATTTCTAAGGTACGAGATGGAAGTAATTACGTGTTATTGGCCTGGAGGATGCGATGCTCCTTCTCGAGCTACCCATCCCACAATCTTCATCGTCATCGCGTCATGGCTATTATCCTCGTTGCAGCTGTCATCATTCATCACCCTCCGCGCCGTCGATCTAAGCAGAGACAAGCACGCAAACATGCAAAATAGCTCCCAGAGCAAAACGGATACAACACACGGGGAGAGAGTTATAGATGAGGAATCCTGGTCGAAAGAGTAAATGTTGGGCCAGCGCAATGTCAATGTACTGATACCGAATGTATGTATGATTCCATCTCTACCAACAATCTGAAAAGCCTCAAGGTCAACATTTAATAAAACAAATTAATAAAAAGGAACCAAAACACCTTTGAACAAGGTAATAATAGTATACAAATAGTTAAGCTTCTCTGCTAAAATAGCACTGAGTTGAAAACAAACACAACCGTGCACCTGCACGCTCTATCTAGATTGTCTCCAAAAAAAAAAACTACTATAAAAAAGGCATTTAACTATTACATTGCAGGCATCCCACAGGTAAGGGCATTTAATTTATGTTTCATTGTTTTGCAGGGTTTTAGTCGAACCCTGCTACTTCCCCTGGCATTGGAGCAAGCTCATTCCTCCCAAACCTGTCCTCATCAAAGAAGGATGCATGCACCACACGCCCGCCAAAGAACCGCCCTTCCAGATCAACCAACGCTTTTGTCGCCTCTTCTGCCTTACTAAACTGTATGAAGATTCTTACAGCCTCATCCGCAGGAAAGTTTGCCTGGGTGATCTCGAATATCAGCACACGTGACACCGTGCCATACTTGGAGCACTCCGTTGCTATCTCGTCTTCTAGATAGTCATCAACCTCACCTGGACCAACCTGCATGCGACATAATGTTACATGGTGATCAATCACAACGCTTCGCACTTTGTTCAACTACTAATGCAATGCATCCCTCCCGCTCAACACTTCCACCACACTAACTAGAAATAAATAATTGACTTAATTATGCAGAAATAATGCGACTTTGTGATGTCATCCCCATGTTCCAGGCATCAGAAAAGGCCTCGACTTGATTAGTGTCAGGATTGCAAAGCCTCCCACGGTTATAACAGCCATACACTTCAACAAGATAATGACATAAGGTCATAAGGGTATTTTGTCAGACAAATCAGTCTAAAATTCTGTTTATGGAGACCTCTGATCCCACAGAACGAGGTCTCTTTAGCTTGTAGGATCAAATATGCACTCCCTGTTTGATCAACGTTGTTTATCAAAATTCATAATCTTGAGTGGCAATATGCCAAAAGTGGGTGATGTGATTGTAGTAAAACTTTGATCATGTTATAGATATAGGAAAGACTTTGATAAGAAAGTGTATTTCATTCTTCTTGCTTGTCTTCACAGATGTGGCACGTAAAATTCCTTACATAAGGATATTGATGCCTTACCCAGCAAGTGACTAGTTCTAATAGGATTGAACTCATTTGACTATATCTCTACTAACGACTCAGACCTGACAAGCTATTCTTAATTTCTTATCTGCTATGGACTAAATCTCCTAATCCTTCCCTAATTCTGAAATGAACTTATTAACTTCTGTACTTCCTAAGCATGTACCTCTTCTCATTGCTTCTGTCCATGTTGACAAGCCGGCTGGCCGTAAATGCACATGAAACCCATACTATTGAAATTCATGAATCAAATATTGCAGAGCTATATCTAAACAAAATATTGCACTGTCCATTGGTAGAAGTAAACTCCTGCAGAGAATCCACTGTATGTTCAACATTCTTCACATGAGGTTTGACCTTAAATTATATTAGGAATTAAGGATCTAATAAATAAATTGAACTAAAAGGTATCTAACTTATTTGTGTAACGAACAAAAACTTAACCTTACACGAATTGGCTGGTAAACCAACAGAAACGTGTAACGGTGTAAGACCTGAATTTCAGCCTTTTCAGCCGTGTATATCTACTAAATTACCATATGTAAGCCGCCTATGCCACAGATGGTTTGATTTGGAAGCTAATGGACACAGCAAACCATGTAGTTGATATTACCTTGCTTATCCCTAATTTGGGTAGCTCTCAACCACAAAATTACCAATTAACAGTATCAATTATTGCATCACGCTTAGATTGTCAGGTTGCTGCTCAACTTTGATGATTTATTTTTCTAGAATTCATGCGACCTATTGCCTGAAAATGGATCAAACGATAGCATGTTCAACTTAAACAGGAAGAGGAAATTTTCCCCAAACACAGTATGACAATGCCACCTATCTGTGTATGTACTGAACATTCATTATAAACAAACAATCACGACACCTACACAATTACACAATAATTACATTTTGCTACACAATTACATTTTGCTAGCAATTGGTATCAGTGCATTCAATTATTGTCGAGACAGTAATACGAAATATATATGCAGATTATATTCTTGAGTATCTGTTGGCTATGCACTAGAGATCAATACAGCAGCGGACAGACAATAGCTTGATACGAAATTGGCCAATCAGCAAATTCTGTCTACTCTTTAGACATTTGCATGATAAATCTGGGCATATAAGTGCACCAGCATACATCTTGTGGCTCAGTGCCTGGTAAATTCTTTGAAAAGTATAACCATGCATCACCAGTTCATTACTAATTATGTGAAATCAAAAATATGGACAGAATGCACTATTTTTATTGGAAGAGATGTCATGGAAACATATTTACCATGTTGCGGAGCAGTAAAACTCGGGTTGGCGGATCATCAATGTTGACGGATCTTGGCTTCTTTTCTGGCCTGGAATTGTTCTCATCGACAATAACGCCTCCCCTCCTATCAGTCTTCCTAGCCACTAGAGGAGCGGTGATTCCCTGCTCTTGCTTGCCGAGCCCCTGGCCTTCCCTCCACCCCATCTTGGCCATCATTCTCTGGGCAGCAGTCATCTGCCCGCCAGCGCCCAGGCCCAACCCAGAGGAAGAGGAGCTCCCTATGGTGAAGCCATCTCCATGGGGTGGAGACGACGGCGCTATCCTCTGGGCAGGGCCGCTCATTGCTGCCCTCCTCCTCCAGGCTTCCTCACCGGATATGTTGAGGGAAGAGGCCCTGGACTGGAAGTCCCTCTCCTCACGCTCAAGGGCCTCCCTTTCCCTCTGCTCACGCTCCCTCTCCCTCTCTTCATCCTCACGCCGCCTCCTCTTTAGCTCCTTCATCATCTCGGCCTCCTTGGCCCTCTTGAGCTTGTCCTTGCGGTAGTCCTCGTAGTCGTTGGGCCTGGCGGGGTCGTACTCCTCGAGCACGGTGGACTGGACGGCGACGAGGGCGGGCTGGAAGGGGGCGCTGGTGATAGTATCCAGGGGAAGGGGCGGCGGCGGGGCGGTGACGGCGGCGGCGGCGGAGGTGGCCTTGGGAGTGGGGCGGAGGTGTTGGTTCCTGAGGAGGGATGGAGGAGGAGCGAAGGTGGTGGAGGGCTTGCGGAGGGTGGGGGGCGCCATCTTGGTGGCGCTAGACCAGACGGCGGCGGGAGGCTTGTCGTCGTCGGAGGGGTTGGAGGAAGGCGGCGGGAGGTCGCCGTACAAGCCGCCCAACATCCTGGATGGATGGATGGATGAATTACTGCTGCAGCACCGTCAAATCAGGCTACAGCAATCAGCAAATTCCAATTGGATTGAAACCCTAGCAATTTAACCCTATAAGCCAGCCAGTGGAGCGTGATCCCTTCCCGCGGTAGAGTAAACTAAACTCGATGCGACTGGGGAAAAAGATGGGGGTACTGGTAGATTGATTCGATTGGACTGGTTTCAAGAGGATCGGTGGATCTTGGACCGAGGAAGAACACGATGAGGAGGAGCCGCCGCCGAAATCGTCTCCTTCTCGACTTCTCTGTGGCTGCAGCCTGCAGGTTGCCTACCCTGGCCTCAAATGTACGTCCCTACTTATTACTCCCTCCGTCTCTAAAAACATGTCGTTTTGAAAAATTTTAAGTACATTAAGAAGAGTATATATAGGTAGGAATCTAGAGTACTTTGTTAGAAGAAGAATATATAGGTACTTTATAGTGGGGAGAGAGGAATCTATAGGTACTTTATAGGGGTGAGAGGAGAATCTAGCAATTATTACCCTAAAGTGACATGTTTTTAGAAACAAATTTTGAATCGTAGAATGACATGTTTTTAGAGACGGAGGGAGTACGATTTAGGAGTTGGGATCCAAACACGGATAGTGGCTTCCGCTGCGATATGATTTAGGATTTTTAAATCGGATATCTCAATTTGAATCGGCTCCGGATATTCTCATTATTTGTACTATTGTGAGATATTATGATATTTTATCTTTGTATATAGTGTACTTAAACATTTTAATTTACTATTTAACCTATAACTGACGCTAGCTAAACTAAATACTGGTCTAGTTAATCAGCCGTATTGCAATAAAATACATATATTACTGTCGTCGGCCTTGACTGGACAAACACATTGAACGGCACCCCTTTGTGCCCTTAGCGCTTAAGGAGACGACAACCAACTACACAAGGGGTAGACCTGATCACACCTTGTGTCGGCTCGGGTTTCAGGCTAGGCTTGAAAAAGCCCAATGCTCTTGAGCCAAACCTGAGCCTAGGCTAGCCCAATTTTTTTCTACATACTTGAGCCCGAGCTTGGCCCGAAAGCCCAGAACCCCGGTCAAAAGCACAAAGCTCGACGGGCCGACCCGAAGTTTGCGTGTAAAAGTTAGTTTCATAGAAGCCCGAGCCACCTTGATTTTTTATTGATCGGGCCCGATTGTTAAGCCCCATCTTGCCCCGATGGTCAAGCTCGACCCAGCCTGGCCAGGAAAAATCGGGCCAAGTCACCAGGTCAGGCTGCCTATGATCAGGTCTAACAAGGGGATGACCTTACAGGGAACGATTTTGGATGCGAATGTTAGAATGATTTGGAAAAATGGTGTTCTGCCCTTTACAAGGTCTCGCCCTCTCCCTTATATAAGCGGGCTAACTTTACAGTCTGTGAAGGACTAAAACGCCCCCGAAAAGGGGCAACCCTAAGGGCACAATGGTCCAATGAGAGGCAAATAACCTCGACGCCTTGCTTTTCCCTCTTTATTGGGCACCGAAGCCATTTACCATTACAATGTGAAAAGAAAGGACTAAAGTACCCTTCCACCGTCTTACTAAAGCAGGGTTATAAGAGGGATTTACATAGAGTAGGTAGTTACGATCTACTCCCTAGAGGAAGGGCCCAATGATGCTTATCCTGATATCTGGCGAGGTATGCTATACTGTTTGTCCCTCGAGCTTTCGTAGATCTCAAGTTGATCTCTTCCTTCGACCAAGTCTATGACTGGCCAAGAAGCGTATACCCTCTAGTCACTGCCTCGCTAGGGGCGCCTAGGGCTCTTCTTTACCTCGTCTTGTTTGTATAGCCCCGGTGAGTCAATGACATGGGGGGTCCTTGCCTCGCTCAGTCTTCCCAAGCGATCGTCGTTGCCTCACCGAAAGTGTATCTAGGCACTTAAGTGATTTTGGTGATTAATGACAAACACATATAATGACAACTACTTGTAAATGACAAATTTTTGTAAATGTTTGTCTAAGTAATTGCCTAGTGACAAACCTCTAATATGATTGTGTTGTTATGAGACTAACATGTTTATTGCCAAGTTGAATATTGTCTCATCTATTTAGAGAAAATCATATATGCCAAGTGAACAATCTATCCATCCTAGCAAGGTAAGTCTCACATATAAAAATAGGATAGGTAAGCAAAAATGAGATATGCAATCTCGGTAACCTTCGATATATATATTTATTATTACATTTCTCTTGTGCAAGTGCATAGTGAGCTCCAAGTAACACATTGACTATATATATGCATATTGGTTGATATCATATCTATTTGTGCATATATATCCACTTGAGTTCAATATGTGTCTTGCTTCTAGTATACATGTCTTAACTAGAGTTAAACTTCACATCGCTATGACTTGATTTGTTGCATACATACTTTATTTGTATATGTCCTATACACATCACTTAGTGGAGTTTAATTTAGATTGTTCCACAACTTCACTCTAGCTCGAATATTATTTGCACATGTGTAATTCTTGTATATTCTATCATGTGCTACATTTTAGTGAAGATTGTGTATTTTCCATGGTTTAGTTGATTTATTATATTGGCAATTATCTTCCTAGTGCATCTAGCTCCATTACATATTTATCATGATGCACTTAGTAGAGATCTTTTCCATGTCAAGTGTTTTCGTTTAATATTGTGCTTATTTATATGAAACACTTGTTGTACTTAATTGCTCACAAACATCAATCTATTTATATCTATTGAGCTTTTGGATTAATATCTTTTATGAGTGGTTTGGAAAGAATTAGGTCCCGTGAGTATGTGTGATGACCAAGGTATGTTAAAGGATGACAGGTAAGACAAGGTCAATAAGAAGGCGGTGTCACCGAGAGTTGAAGACTAAGTCAATATCAATTTGGCGTGGAGATCATCGGGAAGGATGATCAAGTCAAAGTTGATAGGACGAGAGTCTCATGAGGTGCATCGAGTCAAGTTGGACAAGGTGAAGACGTCATCAATCTTTTGGTGAAGGTCATCATGCATAATGAAGAAAAAGACGACAAGTGATTATCCTAGACTTGTATTATCTTTGATTTAATTTAAGTCTAAGGTATCTTTGATTTAATTTGAGTCTAAGGATTGCCGTACTATTAAGAGGGATGCGATTGAAAATAACTTCTAGATGTGTCAAATGCTCAAGTGATCCATCCTTGTGAAACTTTGTTGGAGAGTGCTGTTGGCGGTGTCGGAAAGTGAGAGTTGTAGGTCTCCCTTGCCTTCCCTGTGAATTCTGTATTTATCTTTTGGGATTTGAGAAGTGAGACCTTGTTGGTTGTGTAGCTCTCGTTCTTAGCTTTCTGTAGAGCCCAAGATCACCCAAAACGGAGTCCGAAATCAAAAGTCATGCCCGTTTTCGTCGGGGTGTGCAGTGGCTGTTTTCAGGCCTCGGACTATCCGATGTCACCTAGTCCAGACTGTCCAATTTTTCAGAGTTTAGGGTTCACTGTCTGAAACTGATTTTATGTTCGGACTGTCCGATGTTATATATCGGACTGTCCGATGTTGTGTAAATCAGACTGTCCGAACTTCCAGAGTTTGGGGTTCTCTGTCCCGACTTAATACTTAGTTCGGACTGCCCGATATTGCGCAGAACTGTCTGTAACGGTCAGATTCATGGAAACTCCTATTTAAACCACCCCCTCTCCAAATAGCTGTTGTGAAGGCTGTGTGCCAAGGTGTGTGAAGTGCCTCCCCTTATTCTTGAGCCCCCATAACACCCCTCAACTCTAGATCTTAGTGATCCCCTTTTTGAAAAAGGGTTGGGAAGAGTTGGGAGGAGGGATTGAGTGATAATTAGAAAAAGGGTAGGGAGGTGATTCCTTTGTGGATTTAGTGTTTTCTTGAGCCCTAGTGACCCCTTCACTCTTCGATCTAGGTAATCCCCTTGGGAAGAAGGGTTGGGAGGAGGTGTGAGTGTGAATTGAGCAAGATTGGATCTTTGAGCACTTGAGTTCATCTCCAAGTTCGTTCTTCGTGGTATTTGTTACTCTTGGAGGTTGAGGACTCCTAGATGCTTAGGAGTTAGTCACGAGCCACCAAGCTTTGTGTGGTGTGCCGTGTTAAGTTTGTGAAGGTCGGATTCCGTCTCCGCAAGGAAAGTAGTCAACTAGTGGATTTCAAGGGAGCTTTGTGCAGACCTTGGAGAGGATTTGGGTTGAAAAAGACCCGGGCTCAAGTGTGATTGAGCCGCCTCAACGGAGACGTAGGATCCCCTTAAGGATCCGAACTTCGGGAATAAACATCGACGCGTCTCCTCTCCACTCGTGATTCTTCACTTCTATTCTCAAGTTTGATTTACTTGCTTATTTTACAATTGAATTGATTATCTTGTCTTGTGTGATACTACTACACCTATACTTGCTTGTGAACTATCTTTGGTGCAGGTGGTATTCTTCAATTTGTGATATTTGAATTGAATCCAAAGTCCTCTATTTTTTGTGCAGACCGGACAGTCCGATACTTGCCTCGGACAGTCCGATACATCGAGCGGCCGACCACTGCACCATTGGATCGTCTGATCTGACTTCATGAATTAAGTTTGTTTATTGTTTTAAAAATTTGATATCGCCTATTCACCCCCTCTATGCAACATCCCGGTCATTTCAATTAGTATCAGAGCCTAATCTCCCACATAAAGCTTAACCGCTTGGAGAATTTAGGTTGTTGCAAGACGGGATGAGTGAGAGTGGAGCTAATATTTCTTTTGATAATACTAACATAAATGCTCCATCTTCTGGCTCTTATATCCACATTTCTTCCGGCTGGGCACCTTACTTTGATGGTACATTTTATGGCCCGTGGAAACACAAAATGATGATGTTCTTAAGGGCTCTCCATCCTTCGATTTGGGATATTATTAAAAAAGGTTATAGCATGAAGGATGAGAGCAACCCAACCACTGAAGAGGAGCAAGATGAAAACTTGAATGCTCAAGCCGTAAATGCTTTACTTAGTGTTTTGAGCAAAGATGAGCGAGACAAAGTATGCCATCTCAAGTATGCTCATGATGTGTGGATGCTCATTCAAGGAAATCATGAGAAGTCCAAGATTAATTAAGTAGATAATTCACAAGTATGGACTTCAAATGATGATTTCTCCACATCAAGCTCAAGTAAAGATGAATCTCCTTCACCCTCCACATCTCCTCATTGCTACATGGCTCAAGGTAATAATAAGGTAAATGAAGACGAGCTCTCTTATGATAAATTAATACTCATGTGTGGAAAGCTCGATAAGCATCTTAAGAAGGAGATGAGAAAATCATATGATTTAGTATGTAAACTTAATATGCTCCAAAATTCATATGATGCATTAAAGATAGATCATGAGAATCTCCTTCTCAAGGATATCCCTACTAGCAAGATAGATGTTGGATTATCTTGTGATATTCTAGATGACTTGTCGTGCTTAGATCCTATCTCTAGCATTTCATCTAGTACTCATGCATCTACCTCTTGTGATGATTTGCCCAACATGCCTACTTGCTCTAATGCAATTCTTCAATTTCCATCATGTCATGCAATGATAAAGTTGATATTCCTTGTTGCTTAAATTCAAATGATTCTACTTCCTCTAATGCTTGTTGTACCAACAATCTTGTAGAGGAAAACAAAGAGCTCAAGGTTCAAGTGCTTAAATTGAAGAATGACTTGGAGGAGTGCTACAAAGGGAAAGCCGACCTAAATGCCATCTTGAGCAATCAAAGATCCATCAACAACAAGAAAGGGCTCGGTTTCATCCCAGAAAAGAGAAATTATGAAACAAGACTCTCCAAGTCAATCAAGAACTAAGAGAACAATCCAAAGCATAATGCCGAAAAGATAAAGACTATCAAATACTTTGGATGCAATAAGTTAGGGCACATTGCCTTTAAGTGCCCTAACAAGGAGGAGACCAAGATTACACCTATCAAGAGGCAAACTGGTAAGGAGCAAGTCAAGTTGAAGAGAACTTCAAAGCCTACTTGCCATAATTGCCGGAAAAATGGACACATCGGTAAGAATTGTCCCAAGGGTAACACTCCTAAGTCTATCCTTGTCAATGACCATTATTTGCTTAGGAAGGATAAAAATGGAAAATTGATTGCTAGAAATGTTAGTCCAACTAAGGATAATGTGAAGGCCATTTGGGTGGCAAAGCATATATTTGATGACAATTCTCTTGGGGAGCATGGGATCACCTTGGGTAAGAAAGAAATTGGGAATTTACCCAAGGATGGTGGAAGGATAAGCTCCAAGATGAATTTTGCTAAGAAGGTTGTGCTTTGCTTAGTTGCTAATCATTCTAAACCAGTGGACAACTCTCTTGCTAAATGCCCTAAAGTAAAAGCCATTAGTAGTAAATCTTGTTATTCTCTTGTTGATTCTAAGGACAAGATATCTACTAGGGCACCTAAATGCATTGTGGCTCACACCAATGGACCCAACAAGAGTTTGGGACCAAAATTTGCTTGAAAATGCTTAATAAGTGAAGAAGGGCATTGAAGGCTTGGGACATGCATGAAAGATGTGGAGTCGTCACCAACCATTTATGGCCAAGCTTGAGGATATACAAGTCACCAACATGTACCAATTTCCCTTCGCTAACAATTTAAATTCAAGCACTTTGCCTTGTGTAGGTAATTACAATTCAATGCATATCATGAAAATCTTATATCTTGCTCATGTTCAAAACTTCAATGTTCCTTTATGAGCTTGATAAGTGTTGTGGCACATTTAGATATAGTGCTAATTCATATTCATGTGTATCATATTTTCTAAGCGTGCCATATCTATTAAGTGCTAGTGTTAATTTTCAAAAAGAGTCATTTTAGCTAAAATGTGAATTGAAGTAAACATTGAAAAATTTGTTTGAAAAATGTTCCAAAATGATTCTCAAATGTTTTCAAAGGGTTTTGGCTAAAGAAAAATCTATTTTTATTAAAAACAAGTTTTGAACTAAACTTCTAGTTACTAGTATCTTGTTTTTGCAATTTTTTTGGTATTTTTCATAGAATTAATTCTAAACCGAATATGAGAAAAGTTTCAATACTAAAAACATAGAGTTGGTCATTACAAACATTTTTTGTACTCAAAGTATTTTCAAATGACCAACGTATCTCTTGCTATGAGGTTTTGAAACTCGCCGAAAAACCTACTTTGACCATAATTGCCTATTTCTAGCACTTAATTGAGTTTTGCCAAATGAGTCAAATTTCATTCTATGGATTGACTCACAAGGGTGTTTTTAACCCATAAAGCTTTTAGAAAGAATAAATACTCATTCAATCTCATCTTTGCAAAATTGAAGAATTTCTTGAAACATGATGCTTTTATTGGCCAAATCCAATTCTTTATTTATTTGATTGTCTTATCTCTTTGAGTTTGTTCCAAATGATGTTTTTATTGGTTATATTGAATATTTGGAGCATTTCACTGAGGTTTCATGGATTCGCTCTAGCTTTGTTGCAAAATACCACTATTTGGGCTTTCTAGTCAAATTTCTTCAAGTCATATAAATATTTGAATTGCATCTCTTTCATTGAACCTTTGTGTAAGGAGGAGATTTCTAAATGGATTTTTAAGCTTTTTAGAGCAAAACTTCGTCATTTAGATTGTCTCTTGTGAGTTTGGGTGAAACTTCCAATCTTTCCTATTTAAACTTGTTTTAAAATGATGAAAAGCAAAATCTTTGTTTGAAAGGCAAAACTTTATGAAAAATGACTTCAAAATGTTTTAAAGAGTATTCCAAATCTTTTTAAGCGTCTATCCCTTGGGTAGGTGCTAAAAGTAAAATTTTGACCTAAAATGATCTATTATGATCTTTTTTTGTATTCAATTTCAAATTTTTCTAAAAGAAGATCTATTTGGAATTTAAAAAGTAATTTATACAAAACTTTTGAGGTTTGGGATTTTAAACCTTTTTCTAGTTCAAAGTTTCTCCAAATTCCAAACCATTCAAAAGCTATTCCCTTTTGAAATTCACCTAAATCTCTCTATTGACCATATTTGATATATTCTTGCATAGAGTTGAATATTGCAATTTGAGTGGATATAATTTTGCAAATTGGCTTATAAACATCTCTATAACTCATATGAAGCCATACGTGTGCAAATTTCCATTCAAAACACATTTGGTTACATTTTGAGGATTTGGTGAAAATCTTTATCCTTTAATTGATTCAGATGCATCGTTCACCATATTTCTCGAAAGAAAATTGATTTATTAAAAATTCTTGTTGGAAAACCTTCTATTGAATGTCAAGTTCAAAACTAGAAATTCTTAAATTTATTCAAACTTATTTGCAAGATTTTTGATTTTATTTGACTTAGTGTCAAAACCGAACCTCCAATGCTCATATTGACATAATGTTTTTATTGGAGTGTGATCTTTCAGAAATTCCTTTTAGAAAAGTTTTTTAGTTGTTCATTAACATTTCTACAAAATTTCATGGCTATTGAACTTCATTTGATCAAGTTTTCACCTCATTTCAAAATATTCAGCTTGCCGAAAATTCAGGTTTTGGGCTGATCATTGGGCTGTTTTGTGATTTTTGTATCTCCATAAGGGTTCATAATTTGAGGAAGATATAATAATGAGTTTTGATACTCTATAGTTGGTCTACTTGGACAAATTTTCTCAGATATATTGAACCTGGTTTGTATATTCTTTAGGCCCTGTCAAAAAGCTTAAATGGAATGTCAAATCTGAATTTTTCAGCACCTTGCACTTCCATGAAATTAATTGTCTTATTAAATGGGTTAATTGCATAGATTTAGGAGGAGCTCTTGCATGATATAATATTCATTTAGCTTCTCCATATTCATATGCTTTTCATAGTTGCTCTTGATCTTTATAATTTCTAGATGGTTAAATGATCTATTCTTTAGATGTCTTTATAAGTTCAAGAGCTTGTTTGATTTAGTTTCAAAATTTTTGCTTTCATTTACTTATAAGTGGTATTCCTAAGTATAATTATTGCATATTCTCATCCAAGTGTCATCTAACATGTTTTGTGATCTATTTTTAGTTCCTTTCATGTGGTTTCCACTTCATATCATTTAGATGATACTTCATCAAGTTATACTCTTGTAACTTGCTTATTCCATCCGATCATGAGCATGTACTCCACTTATATCATTTGGCTCATGATCATAATGCTATAATTTTGTTATGTCATGAAGTGTTCTTCACTCATACTCTTGTGACATGACATATTTGCTTAATGATGATAGCTTATCCTCATACCTAAATCTTGGATATATTTTGTTTCATCTCTTGACTAGATTTAGGGGGAGCTTAATATTATTGCTTTATTGCTAGCTCCTTTCTTTTGTCTTGTTCTATCTAATCTTTTTATTGAGTGTGCTATCAAGAGGGAGAAAAAATATTTCTTAGTGGATCTTTGGATGATTGATGACTAAGAGGGAGTTCAAACTCTAAATGGATAACAAAGACTTATTATGGATCTTTTCGGGATTAATGACAAAAGAGGGAGAATTTATGGACTTATCAATTGCCCCCCTAATCGATTGACAAAAAGGAAGAGAATGTTTGAAGAAAATGACAAAAAGGGAAGAGAATGTTTGTAAGTATGATCATTTATTCTCTCCCCATGTTTACTGTAGTGCTAAATAGCATCATTTTGTCATTTGGTGCAATTGATAAAAGGTTTGTTATAAATCACGAAAAAGGGGGGAGATTGAAAGTGCATCTAGGCACTTAAGTGATTTTGGTGATTAATGACAAACACATATAATGACAACTACTTGTAAATGACAAATTTGTGTAAATGTTTGCCTAAGTAATTGCCTAGTGACAAACCTCTAATATGATTGTGTTGTTATGAGACTAACATGTTTATTGCCAAGTTGAATATTGTCTCATCTATTTAGAGAAAATCATATATGCCAAGTGAACAATCTATCCATCATAGCAAGGTAAGTCTCACATATAAAAATAGGATGGGTAAGCAAAAATGAGGTATGCAATCTCGGTAACCTTCGATATATATATTTATTATTACATTTCTCTTGTGCAAGTGCCTAGTGAGCTCCAAGTAACACATTGACTATATATATGCATATTGGTTGATATCATATCTATTTGTGTATATATATCCACTTGAGTTCAATATGTGTTTTGCTTCTAGTATACATGTCTTAACTAGAGTTAAACTTCACATCGCTATGACTTGATTTGTTGCACCCCTCAACTCTAGATCTTAGTGATCCCCTTTTTGAAAAAGGGTTGGAAAGAGTTGGGAGGAGGGATTGAGTGAGAATTGGAAAAAGGGTAGGAAGGTGATTCCTTTGTGGATTTAGTGTGTTCTTGAGCCCTAGTGACCCTTTCACTCTTCGATCTAGATGATCCCCTTGGGAAGAAGGGTTGGGAGGAGGTGTGAGTGTGAATTGAGCAAGATTGGATCTTTGAGCACTTGAGTTCATCTCCAAGTTCGTTCTTCGTGGTATTTTTGTTACTCTTGGAGGTTGAGGACTCCTAGACGGCTAGGAGTTGGTCACGAGCCACCAAACTTTGTGTGGTGTGCCGTGTCAAGTTTATGAAAGTCGGATTCCGCCTCCGCAAGAAAAGGAGTCAACTAGTGGATTTCAAGGGAGCTTGGTGCGGACCTTAGAGAGGATTAGGGTTAAAAAAGACCCCGGCTCAAGTATGACCGAGCCGCCTCAACGGAGACGTAGGATCCCCTCAAGGATCCGAACTTCGGGAACAAACATCGACGCGTCTCCTTTCCACTCGTGGTTCTTCATTTCTATTCTCAAGTTTGATTTACTTGCTTATTTTACAATTGAATTGATTATCTTGTCTTGTGTGATACTACTACACCAATACTTGCTTGTGAACTATCTTTGTTGCAGGTGGTATCCTTGAATTTGTGAGATTTGAATTGAATCCAAAATCGTCTATTTTCTGTGCAGACCGAATAGTCCGATACTTGCCTCGGACAGTCCGATATCGGACTATCCGATACAGCTTCCACAATTAAGTTTGTTTATTGTTTTAAAAATTTGATATCGCCTATTCACCCCCCTCTAGGCGACATCCCGGTCCTTTCACTCACCTCGCCCGATTAGCATCTACGAGGCAACGATGATGGGGCTGCCTCTTGTCACATTGCACCTCTGCCTTGCTTGGTCAAGCCCTTGGTCAATATGTCGTAGGGGGTGGATGTATTCCCATTACAACAGCAACACCTCATAATTGAGTGCCTGCCTCATCATGCTCTTGACCATGCTATGTTTTATACACTTATCTTCGTTTGCATGATGAGAAGGGTTAGCTCGAACTTTTGACTAAGTGCACATACCTCTATGGCTTCTTCCACCTTCATCTTACGGCAAAGCTATTGTTTAAATGCTTTGAATTCTCCGCTTGTAGTGGAATACACATGTCACACTCAGGGGTGCCTAACTGTCCCTGTGTGGACCATCGCGTCATTCACGTCACGTGCATTGTACCTTATTTAGTGTGCCATTGTAGCCTGTCTACGTCTTGGACGTGCAAATCCTACTGAGGTAAACACGTATTATCTATTACCTATAGGGGTAACCAATACTGCGATCTGGGTATGTCCACGTCATCCAAAAAACGTCAACCGTCCGATCTGCACCTGCGGCTCGATCCGTCCGTCGGCTCGCTGCCCAGCCTTCACAGCCGGATTGCTAATGCAAAAAGGCCCTCCGACTTTTTGATTTTACGTGCGCGTCCTCCGATCGTCATAACCGTCCGATCGGCCGATCAAGCAGCCCTCGCTGCGTCGTCTTTCCGTTTAGCCTCCTCGTCCTTTTTTCCCTCAACCCGCCGTCCCTCCGCCTGCCGCGAACCCTAGCGCGCCCGATACACTCGCCCTCCCCAGTCCCCAACCTCGACCCGGTCCCCGCCGCCTCCTATCTCCCGTCCCCGTTGCTGGCCGCCGCCGCGCCCCTCCGCTCCCGCCTCCTCCCAGCTCCCCTCCCCATCGCCGGCCGCCCCCTTCGTCTCTTACGACGTCGGTCCCGGATCCGGATATGGATCCGCCGGCGCCGCCATCCTCCTTCGACATCAGTGTCGCCCCGGGCCTCCACGGTCGGCGGCGGCGGAGAAGAGCCGCAGCAGCCCAAGACGCTGGTTGACTGGGCGCTGGAGGTCCTCTCCACGGACAATCCCGGCGAAGGCCGCTGGGGACCTCGCCGCCACCATGGCTCGGCGGCGCCATCCGCTCTCCTCGACCGGCCACCCCCGCGCGCCCGCCCGCTGCCGGCTGCGGCGGTGAGGCTTCTCCGCCGTCCGGCGCCGGCTGAGGAGGGCGGCGTCTTGGCCGGGCGCTGCTGCGCTGGCCGGCGCCACCGAAGGCTGGGCCGTCGACCTCTCTGGGACATCATCGCCCGCTTCGGCGCAGCAGCTGCGCATGCCCCGCAAGTTCTTCGACGACTTCGCCGCGTCGCGCAGGAGAGGCGGCACTTCACGGTGCTCTCCGCGCTGCTCCGGAGCTGGGTCGCCTCTGGCGCTTCCGCGCCGACGACGGGCTCTGGGACTCGGCGGTGAGCACGTCGCCTTGCCTCCTCGCGGGCCTCGCCGTCGAAAGCATGCGTCCACGAGGTGAGGAACACGCCTCTGTAGTCTGCAGCTCTGCTCTTACCTTTATTTACTTCTCGCTAATTAGAAATTCATTGACAAAATCATGTCGTGTCTAAGATTATTTGATATGATAAAGCGATCGTAATCTTAGGCCATAAGCGGCCAAAGCCTTGAATATCATGCCTTTCTCGAAATTCGGTGATAAACCTATCATCATTTCATTTTCGTCATTTACGGTTGGATCGGATTTGCATTTCACGAAAATCAGATTTTCGGTTGGAGCCAAAGATATTTCTACATGCCTAGCTGATTTAGATGTTAAAGACCTCATCATGCCTTTCTCGAAATTCCGGTGATAAACCTATCATCATTTCATTTTCGTCATTTCTGGTTGGATCGGATTTGCATTTCACGAAAATCAGATTTTCGGTTGGAGCCAAAGATATTTCTACATGCCTAGCTGATTTAGATGTTAAAGACCTCATCGACTTTTAAAATCTCACTTGCACATTAATCTGGATTAATAAAACAATCAAAATTAATGGAACCAGGCCTTTATAATTGGTGCTGGATGCATCCTGCCTATCTCAAGACTGATTTTGCTACCAAAGTACATGGTCATAATCCTGTAGTGCAATTGCGACTTACCATGGACCTTGCACTTTTAACAGAAAAACAGATCATTCCCCCAGTTAGATTCTTGGCATATTATTTTTTACTAGACCTAGGCTTTGGATTGCAGCCAAGTTGGTGTCTGCACATAATTCAGAATCCTTTTTCAGCAACTCACAACCTTGGAGGCGTAGGACAATATTGTTGAACCGATGCAGGACATCAGTAGAGCACTTTGGAAGCGGATGTAAGTGTGAATCTTACAGTTTTGTAATTTTCTTTTGATTTTATTTTGTCCTGAATAGTATAATCCAACTTGTGCTTTATTCGAGTAAGTTTGCCAGTTGTGACATGGTTTGTTTCATCTGTTAGTGAGAAGGCTTGGGGTGCGAGATCTTATTAGAGGAGTCCCACCGCACCAAAGCAATTAGTGAAGGTATGTTGTCCTATTAAGGAATTAACATACAACACCCTCAAATGTTTTTTGGGATAATGCTTTTATATGTTTAACTTTGATTTTTTTGGTTGATAAATAACTTTGATTTTTTTCTACAACTAATTAATTACGTATTGGATCTTTTCTTAACTGAAAAGTTCTTTTTTTCTTCCAAGGAACAATGTAACACACTAGCAAAGTTAATTTTATGACACACACAAACAATCTTCACTAGAAGAATGTTCAGTTATTGCCTTATGTTAGTTGAGCATGGTGGCTATTGTCTAAAAATAATATATGCTCCTAGCACAGGAAGAATAACCTAATTTGTGGTGCAGATTGTGCATGATGAACTGGTGCAGCTCATAGGGGGAGAAGTATCATATCTGGTATTTGCAAAAACCGGCCCAACTGTTATCTTACTCACTATACTCAGTGAACAGGTACTTTTTCCATGTGCTTAAATTTTAGGGTAAGCTGCTTTTTTTGACATGTAGTAATTCTATGTAACAATTGTGAAATTTTAGAAGCCGATGTGTCCTCAGATTGTTTTAAAACCTAGCTTAGACCCATCATTGCTTGAAACTCTATGTTTTGTTATAAAAGCTTGAAATCCCTATCTGTAATGGGTGAGCACTTAAGGGAATAGCTGTGTCAAGGTGTGATCGCTTTTATTCTATCTGTAAGACCTTTAGATTGTATTGTTTTTGTTACCTGCAATGGAAACCAACCCATCATGTTACATTTGTTTTTCGAATGAACTACTACATTTGCCTTTGAGTAAAACAATTTGGCCTTTGACAGGTGGGTGTACCTGTTTACTCCGAAGGAACGGGAGCTAAACGTGCACAAATAACCAAGAATGCAGTGGAAGAGGCAAAAAGGAAGAATATCAGTGCCATTATAGCGCTCATTTGTTTTTCGAATGAACTATTACATTTGCCTTTGAGTAAAACAATTTGGCCTTTGACAGGTGGGTGTACCTGTTTACTCCGAAGGAACGGGAGCTAAACGTGCACAAATAACCAAGAATGCAGTGGAAGAGGCAAAAAGGAAGAATATCAATGCCATTATAGCGCATACTGCTGGAAGACTGCAGGTCAGTCTTCTATGTATTTCCTTTCCATTTTTTTCACTTTCCATGTCGTAAGCTACTATGGAATACTAATATGAACATAATTTGGTCATCATTTATACAAAACAGAAATACATTTCAATCCGATGACATATCAGCTTACTGCTGATTCTAGCTGATCACCTTTCTGCCATGCAGATTGATAATGCAACGATGGATGATTGCCAATTGCTTAGTGCACTATTCGTAGTTGCAGCATTAAACATCCAGAAAATTAGCTATACCTCTGAAATTTGAATATCTGACAAATTCTGTACGATTGTTGCCATGACATGTTCTGTTAATCTTATAAGATCATATGGTAGATGCTTAAAAGACACTTTTATATAATAGAGTTGTAGCTTGCAACAGACACTCAAAACTATTCCTTTTCTGATTTGCAGCATTGGTCACCTTTAATATTGAGATTGGTATCACTGGTGCCATATTGACAAAACTGGATGAAAGACTACCACTACTTTTCTCTGTGCATCTTTCTGATTATCTTATTTTCTTTGACGTTGCGTTTATCAGGAAAGATCTTTCTATCATCATATTAACTATTTGTGCTGCACTGCATAGGGTCTATGTACCACTATCTGAGAACTGGACAACTGCTCTGTTTGTTCGAAAATAAAAGTTCCTGCTCAGGGGAGAGAAACCATCATAAAAATAACTATAGGTAAGGTAGTTACACTTGCTACTTATGTTTCTACAATAATTTAAGAAGATATGCTCATTACAAGATAATATATGTGATAAGCCACTGATACTCACTTTTTCTGTGTTGGCAGTTTCGCGCTGCAATTCAATTGCACTTTGATTTCCATTGGCCAGTATACAACGTTGGAACTGTCTTGCTGTGCTTCCTTCCATAACTCAAGAAATATGTATTTTTAAAACTTAATTGGCATGACTGGTTCGGTTAAATTCAGTGGCTGATTAGGTTTCATGATAATAATAAGAATTGGTCCTCTTATCTCTTCTAATGTTGTAGTATGACTTAGCTGAGGATACCATGAGATTTCGAGGGCTAGGTATTTCCCTTAATGAGCTTTACAGTCAGTCTCCTATCTATGTTGCAGCTGCTCATACATTGAAACCAAATTACTTGGTATCTGTTTTGCCAACTTCCTCTGTCCCCTGCTCTGCTCTTCTGACTTTGCATAAAAAATTCAGAACTGATGGTATGATCTGCATATTGTGAATTTCTCAATGCGAGACTCCGGCATTTGTTTATATGGTTTCCTAGAGGCAACTTGCAGACTTACCAATTTTTCTGTGTTTTTTTTTGTCGCAATAGTAGCTCACATGCATTATGCTATTTATTGAGGCCTCATTTATATTTCCCTGCTGACATAGTTGATTTTTGCTCATTATCTTTAGTGCTTTCGAATGCAATTCTACACTGCCCCAAACACTTGAATCTAACCACGCACTTTACATTCACCGGAACAACCGGGACGTGCGCGCAGGCGCACACCATCATTTCTAGTAGCGCATATCCGACGGACGTAGGGTTCTGCTATAAAATTACACGGCTGTTGGGTTTCCACCCTACACCGTCATTGTTGTCTGCTGCTCACTCTCTTCTCCAAACCTAGCTTGTCACCGCCGTCGCATTTCTTCTTTGTTCCCTAACTTTGGCAATGGTCTATTGTAAAGTTGTGACGGTCATGGTAAGCGAGGAGGCGCACACCAACATCTATAGCGACATTGGAACGTTTGTTATTGGCGATGACACACACGACCGCCTGGCCTCCACCTATCGACTACATCACGATGCAATGTGCGTCGCCGGTAAAAACATGACTCCGGTGACCCATGAAGATGAGCCCCTAGTTTTTGAAGCTTTTTTTGAAGGCTGGGTTGTGATTCCCTATGTCCCCCATCATTTTGGAGGTTTTGGAGATATATAGTGCGGAGTCGTTGTAGCTAACTCCCAATGCAATAGTCCGCTTGTTAATTTGCGAGTGGGCATTGCGTTCTTTCGAATCTCAGCTAACCGCCCCAGTGTTTGCTCAACTCCACGATGGTCACTAGCAGCCAAAGAAGCCGCGTATAGGTGGTGACTTCGGTTTTGGATGCTTCAACTTTCAGACAAAGAGGAAGCGTGGCGGTGACCTTCCTTTGCCTGCAACGAAGAACAAGTGGGACGCTGGATAGGGGCGGAGGTGGTGCTACCAGCGTCTGGATGGTGAAGGCTAGCGTCTGCGAACCACGGTTACCCCTGTTGTGGCAGTGGTTGCCCCAAAGGTCACTCTCAGTGCTGATGACGAAGCGCATGTTGCCTTACTCCACCGAATTCGGACGCATTTGAGCATGAGGGACTTGGCGGAGGAATGTACAGTACTCCATGTGGCCACCCTTGCCCACTATTGGGGGTTGGAGCGTCGTTTCGACGCCAACGTGATTACCATCATACATTCGCGTGAGCTTCCCCCGAGGACTGTGACCGCCATAGAGGAGTATGCGCGGCATCAGCTAGGTCCTTATACCGTCTTGGAGCATGATCACCGCGTGAGCGCAGTCATAGACAATCAGCGAAACTGTCTAATTAAATCGCCATTGCTCCCTGTTCCAAGTAGGATGGCTAACGCGTCTCCCGCCACATCGAAGCGGGACGCAGATATAGAGGGTAGTACCTCGCGCTCGAAGAAGTGGGAAATGGTGCCATACTAGAGATTGCCCTGCTGTGTGCTGCTCCTCCTGCTGATGACACTCCCTCGGGCACTTTTGAGGGGGTGAAGAGTCCTCTCACAATGCTGATGCCCCTGAGGACGACATGGAGGAGGAGATGAATCTGGAGAGGTTGAGACTAGGGTAAAGGAGGAATCCTGCAAGGTCGAGGTCATCGCGGATGACGTCCCTACGACGGAGCCACCTGATGTCGCTCCGGGTTCACAACATATTCGACTCTGTGCCTTTGCTGGAGCTATCGAATGATGAGAAAAACCTTCCAACCTCCCTCACTGAGACGCCTCCTCCATCGATTGTTGTGCTCCCTCTTCCTACTCCTGTTGACGCGGCTGACACAGTGACCCTGGAGTTTACCAAAAATGTCACCCTTGACACAACTGCTCTAGCTGCTGCCTCATCCGATGGGCCAAGTACAGATATGTTAGGGCATGTGGGTGACAGCGTCGGCGTCACCGAGGTTGTTGCTGAGCTTCGAGTTGTCGCCTCTCCATCGGCGACGGCCCAGCCCTTTCTTTAACGACTACTGCCTCGGCTTTGGTAGTTGCTTTGTCTGCCCTAGTGACCAATGCCTCCGGCTTGGTGCCTCATGTGTCAAGTGTAGCACTCGTTGACTTTGGGCTTTTTCACCCTTTGAACTTCCGCACACGAGATAATGTTGTTCCCATGTTGCGGGCCTATAAGTTTTAGTCACCCGAAAGTGTCGTTCGCCCTGCCTTGTCGGCCTTCATACACGAGGACTTGGTGGATCATACACAAGATCTCCTCACGAAGGTATTGTTCCCCTATTGTTGGGGAAGTACACGGCCCACAGGAACGCGGCCCACTTGCCTACCTTTGGCCCAGCAGAGAGCACGCGTGAGCTTCATAAGCTTGCGCCTAGGCTTGGCAAGCTCGCACCGAGCTTCTCCACTCTGAACCTCGGGTGTCTCGCCTCCTAGGCTTCCGAAGCCCGGGGGCTCGGACTCCAACACGGACTGCGCCGCGCAGCGCGCAGGCATGCCGCGGGTCCCGCATGTCACCGTGAGTTAAATGCGACCGCAGTACCGATGCGTGCCTGTCACAAGCCGCTGACAGGTTGGTGGCCGGTCGTGTCAACGGTCAGCTTACCATTCGCCCCATAGGGAAAGACACGTATTGCTGTGTGGCGGTCCGAACACTGACCCTAGCAAGTCAGGAAAACACGCCCGAATATCCGGTGGACCTCGTACGTCCGCCATGCTGCTGCACGGCGAAGCAGGAGAATACAGCCAGTGACTAGGAGGCAACACGGTGTTTCACGACGGACCAAAGTCAGACTACAGTGGCCGGGAGCCGCCTATAAAAGGGCGCACAGGCAACAACCAAGCCACCGAAGACAGACACAAACAGGAGAGCACTCGGCCACCGTAGAATAGGAGCACTTGCACTTGTGTAGGGTCTCTAGTTCTAGGCGTTAGTTCTCCGCATACAGGTATTGTAGGAACACACATAGTGCCTTGAGCACTTATTGTACTCAAGCCTAGGCTTCCCAAAGCTCGGCCTCACCCCCTTGTACTCGTTTAAGCTCGATACTAAACGAAGACTGGACGTAGGGTTGTTATCCGATAGTGGAGGCACGAACCAGGATAAAAACACCCCGTGTCACACACACACGTCCTTCCCTCGGCAGCGCCCGCGCACCCCGTGGGCCTCGATCGAGAGGGGGTAGGGCCGCTCTTGGGTCTCGCACACCCCTTTCCCTTGCATATCGGCCTGCGGAGGCTCGCCTCCCAGCCGCCGACACCTACCCTGCTTTCTCATTGTTATACTTTTGCCTCGCTGCCCTTCTTCACTTACCATTTCTTTGCTTTTGTTTTACGGGCTTCTATTCTTGCTGGCAGGATTGTCGTTCGCTCACATGAGCGTGATGATACCTCTATTGACCTTAACACGGAGGTCAATAAGTTGCGTGACATGGCCTTAACGTGGATTGAGGAGCGCATGCAGCTGGAGGATCGCATCAGGACTCTCCAAGGTAGCTTCGATGCCATTTGAGCGGAGGTAGGAACACATCGTGAATTGATGGATGAGCATGACTCCCTAAAGAAAGTCCACGAGGTCTCATTTGCCAAGATCAAGGATCTGGAGCAAGCAAACCAAACACTATCTCGGGAGAAAAAGAAGGCGGAGGGCTCAACCGAGGAGCAGGGCAACACACTCTAGAAGAAGGATTTTGCCCATCTCACTATGCAGCTTGCCACTACCAAGGCCAAGGGCAAATCTTGGGAGAGCAATTATCTTCGTGAAGAGGAACAGGCAGCAGCACCGTTGAAGGATGTATAGGATTTGTAGTCCGAGGTTAACTCCATCACGGATTCTCTCTTAGCGTAGCTTCCTTGCTTTGGGATTAAGCCTCCTTCCTCCTAGGCTACTGCCCTTGAACTTGGCGGGGCAATGGATCTCTTGGTGCGCGTGGCGAAGGTTTCTTCGTCAGCCGTGGCATTCGGTGGGCATTGTGCCCATGTAGCTTGCCTCGCCTCCTTGAAGCTACTAGAGTCGAAGGGTTACGAGCATGTCAAGGAGCTTGGGGTGGAATCCCCTAAGTTTTTTGAGCTAAGTTCCCTCGAGCAACCTTCTTCCTTCGCGACATGGGCGTCTCGTCACTTCTACAATGAATTTTGGGTGGAGCATGACGAGGCCATTGCCCGACACTCCATAGCCTGCATGCGGGCAAAGCTCCATGTGACTGAAGAAAGGAAACGAAAAGATGATGAAGCTCAGGGCCTGAAGGGCAAGGGTCTTGCCCTCTTGTAATATTTTTTTATGTAATATGGCTTGTTGTAATGAATGAATCCATTTTGACCATGTTACTTGGCAAGGGAATGATACTCTGTATGCTCACATTGACTCTATAAATTCTTACTATATGTGAAGGCCCCCAGCGGAGTGTTGGTGCTAATTAGGCTTGCGAGGTTGTAGTATTGATCTCGTAGTTGTTCGTAGATGAACAAGATGTTTAGTGAGTTATTTATGTATACGTTGCATTGTTTGGTGAAGCGAGGTTGAGTGATGCTCCGGACTTGGTCTGCAAGTCACCAGCGCATTAGCTGTATAAAGGTTGCGCTTGTGACGAGACGAAGGTTAGGGGTGCTTTGAACTTTGTCCACAAGTCACTAGCATCCTAACTGTGTAGAAGTTGCACTTATGACAGAGTGAAGATTAGGCGTGCTCCGTACATGGTCTGTGAGTCATTAGCGTATTAACTACGTAGAAGTTGCACTTAAGGCAAATCGAAGATTATGGGTGCTCTAGACTTGGTTCGTGAGTTACCAGCACATGAACTGTGTAGAAGTTGTGCTCATGGCAAAGCAAAGATTGGGGGTGCTTCAGAGTCGGTCCGTGAGTCCCTAGGACATTAATTGTGCAAAAGTTGCGCTCACAGCGAAGCGAAGATTAGAGGTGCTCCAGACTCAGATTGTGAGTCACCAATGTATTAACTGTGTAGAAGTTGTGCTCATGGAAAAGCGAAGATTAGGGGTACTTCGGACTCGGTCCATGAGTTACCAATGCATTAATTGTGAAGATGTTCCACTCACGGTGAAGCGAGGGGTGCTCTGGACTTGGTTCGTGAGTCATTAGTGCATTAGCTATGTAGAAGTTGTGCTCACGGTGAAGTGAAGGTACGGGGTGCTCCGAACTTGGTCCGTGAGTCACCGGTGCATTAACTGTGCAGAAGTTGCGCTCACAGTGAGGCGAAGATTAGGGATGCTATGGACTTGGTCCGTGAGTCACCAGTGCATTAACTATGTAGAAGTTGCGCTCATGGCAAAGTGAAGACTGGGGGTGCTCCAGAGTAGGTCTGTGAGTCTCTAGGACATTAACTGTTTAGAAGTTGTGCTCACAGCGAAACGAAGATTATGGGTGCTCCGGACTCGGTCCTTGAGTCACCAGTGCATTAATTGTGTAGAAATTGTGCTCACGGTGAAGCGAACATTAGGGGTGCTCCGGACTCAGTCCATGAGTCACTAGCGCATTAATTGTGTAGAAGTTGCACTCACAGTGAAGCGAAGATTGGGGGTGCTCCGGACTCGGTCCGTAAGTCACTAGCACATTAACTGTGTAGAAATTGTGCTCACGGTGAAGTGAAGGTATGGGTGCTCCGGACTTGGTCCATGAGTCATCAGCCCATTAACTATGCAGAAGCTGTGCTCACGGTGAGGCAAAGATTAGGGGTGCTCCGGACTTGGTCCGTGGGTCATCAGTGCATTAACTGTGTAGAAGTTACGCTCATGGTGAGGCGAAGATTAGGGGTGCTTAGGACATGGTCCCTGAGTCACCAGCATTAACTCTGTAGAAGTTGCGCTTTCGAGTTGGAACTTGCCTTGCGCCCCTGAGTCTTGTTGAAAGGCATGAGAGAAGATTTTTTTGCAAGGAAACCCCTTATGGGGAAAAACTACGGGTGGAGGGCCGAAGCAGCCCCACGATTTTCTTTTTCATTTTCTCATTTTTTGGTTGTTTTTACTTACATCTTTTTGTACAAGGGCTTGTTTGGATCCTGGCCTGGTCCGTACACAAGCGGGTGTTGCACCTTTCTAGGGATAGTACTTGCGGAGTGCGTGTTCTAGGTCCTCGAGACCTCCTCCCCTTCGAGTGTGAGCAAACAATGCGCTCCTTTCTCCATTGTTTCTTGTACCACAAATGGACCTTCCTATTTTGTGTCCAACTTGCCAAATGGTGTCACCGATCTCTTTAGCACTAAATCTCCTAGCCCCAGTGTTCTTGTTCTTATTTTTTGTTGTAAGTCTTGGCCGTTTTCATAGCGTAGGCTTCCATTCTTGTTAAGGAGGTTAATCTCTCCTCTTCTGCTATGTCTATTGTTGCTTCTTTATCTCGTCCTTCGGGCCCTTGTAGCACCCTCATTGACTTTGCTTGCATTTCTACCAATGTCATTACTTCTTCGCCGAACACTAGCCTGAATAGGGAGAATCCTATTCGCTGCAAGCTGAGGTTCAAACAGCCCATAACACCTTGGGGAGTTCCTCCGGCCAGACACCATTTGGTGTATCATGTATCCTTTTCCTGATGCCTTCGAGTACTATACAATGGCCCTTTCTAAGGTTCTATTTAATTGTGGATGCCCTACGGACGTGAAGTAGATCATTGTGCCCATGTGTTGAAAGAAACTTTGGAAATTTTCAACTCTAACTGCATTCCTTGTGCCTATCCCGTATCTACATATGATCATTTTCCAAAGGAATCTCTGTGCTACTTCTGCGGTGATTTTTGCTACCAGCTTTGCTTCGACCCACCTGGAGAAGTAATCGATTGCCACAATTGTGAAGCATAGGTTCACTCGCGCTCTAGCCAATGGCCCCACTATATCAATTCCTCACTTGGCGAAGGGCCATACTGTTGGTGCCACTGGGTGCAGTGTGTTCAGTGGAGCTTTAGCTGGCCTTTTCATCCATTGGCATGCTTGGCACCTCTTCACGAGTTGCTCCTCATCATGTAAAGCTGTTCGGCCAATATAGCCCCATTCTGAATATTTTTGATGCTAGGTTGTGTGGGGCCTGGTGTGCTCCGCAGTCCCCTTCATGAATTTCTCTTAAGGCTTCCTGCCCTTCTTCTATGGCTACACAACGAAGCCACGGGATGCAGACCCCTCCTCTGTACAGCATATTATCAATGATTGCGTACTTGCACTCTCTCACCTCTATTCTTTTTGTTTTTGCCTCATCGTCTAGTAATTTCCTAAAGGATAGATAATTATATATTTTTGTTCTCCAATCTGTACCTTCTGGACCTAGTAGTAGGACCTCCTAGCGTGTTGATTGCTTCTCCAATATTTGAAAAAATGCGCCTTGTGGCAGCCTTGCTCCTAACCTCGCCGCTTTCGCTGGTTGGACCGCCTTCTCATTATGCGTCCTTGGTATAGCATGCACGGTTACTCCTTGAAAATGCTTCTCCACTGCTCTTACTGCTTCAAGATATCTTGTCAAATCTAGGTCTCTTACTTGTGTTTCCTTGCTCACATGCCCTTCTAGCAACTTAGTCTTTTTTTTATCAATAGTCTACAAGCCCCCAACGCCTTTGCTTTGCCAAGCGCCAGGAGTAATGCCTCATATTCGGTGATATTGTTGATCGTTGGGAACATTATCTTGGCCGCATAAGCTGTTGTCTCCCCTTCGGGTGTGGTTATGATGGTCACTGCCCCCGTTTCGCTAGAACTCTAGGACCCATCCGAGTGGATTGTCCACAACTTCTCTTGGTCTTCTCCTTCGAACCTCGAAGATGTCTATTATGCAATGAAATCTGCCAATATTGTGACTTTATTGCTATTCTTGCAACAAAGAAGATTTCAAATGATGCTAGCTCCATGACCTATTTATTGATTCTTTCTGTATTCTCTTTGCTTGCGAATATTGCATTCAATGGGTAGGATGTCGGCACTTTAATTGGGTGTGACTGGTAGTAGTGGCGAAGCTTCCTTGAGGCCATGAGTAGCGCATATGACAACTTCCCCATTTCTGAATACCTTGTGCGGGCTCCTTGAAGTGCTTTAGACACGTAATATATTGGGTGTTGCTTCCTTGTCTCCTCTCAAACTAGTATTGCACTTACCGCGGAGGAATTGGCTCCTAAATACTATAGAAATTCTTCCCCTTGCTTCGAGCCTACTAGGTTGGGCAACTCTGTCAATATCTTTCTAAGCTTGTCAAATGCGTCTTGGAATTCTTGTATCCATGCGAAGGTGGCTGTTGTCTTTAAGGCTTTGAAGGTAAACTGTGCTCTGTTGATTTTGGTAAGAATCTACTTAGGGCAGCGAGGCGGCCCACAAATCTTTGCACTTTTCTTATGTTGCACGATTTCTTGTATGGCTCTTATCTTTTCTGGGTATCGATTCCTCTTTCGGATATCAGAAATCCTAGCAACTTTCCTGCCCGTACGCCAAAGATGCACTTCTCAGGACTTAGCTTGATTTGCTTCGCCATTAGGGTATCAAAGGTCTCTTTAAGGTCCTCGGTATGGTCTTCCTTTTTCTTACTTTTGACTACTTGCTTCAATGTTGTGTCCGACTTGCTTCGTGAATATCTTGGCAACGAGCCTTACGAATGTTGCTCCGGTATTCTTGGGCCCAAATGGCATTCGCACGAAGCAATGTGTCGAAAAGGGTTATGAATGTCGTCTTTGCCTCATCCTCTCTTCTCATATAAACTTGATGATACCATAAATATGCATCCAAAAGGCTCATCATTTCACATCCTGTTGTGGCATCCACTAGTTGGTCGATATGAGGCAATGAGAAATCATCCTTTGGGCAGGCCTTGTTCAAATCACTGTAGTCGATGCAATCCTCCAGTTGCCATTAGATTTCTTGACTAGGACTACATTTGATAGCCATTCTATGTGTACTGCCTCACGTATTATGCCTACTTTGGTTAGCTTGGTGATTTCTATCTTCACTGCTTCCTAACGGTCCACACCCATCTTGCATAGCTTTTGCTTCTTGGACCTCTCGTCTAGCTTCACCGCTAACATGTGTTCTAATGTTGATCTTGCTACCCCCAAGGTGTCCTCCGGTGTGGGCCCTCAAAATTGAGGTCCACAAACTCCTACACTAGTCCTTGGATTGGTGGGCTAGTACCCACCAGTGCATAGTCAGAATAATTGCATACAGTCGTCACAGAGCTGTCTTAGATAATAATTGAAGTAGCACCTTATGACGATTAGTTTACAAAATGGCCAGCCAGGCCAAATGTCTTAGTACAACACAACGAAAAATCATAGTTCAAGCGAAAAGCTACGGATAACAAAAGAATCTTTCAGTAGCTATGCAGTTCTACTAGAGGAATGCCCTAAACTTCATCGTGTCCATCGTAGACAAGGCCTTCATCTTCATGGCATTCATATGGGTCTTGGACTTGGTCTTTATCTAAAGAGTAAGTGAGTGCAAGGGTAAGTGCGCAATCAAACCGCACTTGCGAGTTCACAGCCTCCTAATGCAAGTAATGACAAGGGCTCCAAGGGAATTCTAGGGTTTGTTTATTTGCATAAAGCCAGTTGAAAATAATCATAATAAAAACCTATGACTTAGCCAATTTAAATCATGGCTAAGAAGATGTGTAATTATTGACTGAGTTGTGTTATCCAAATAACCCTATTATCCAAACATGTCTACCCTTGTACCATCTTATGTATGACCAGACCAACCATAACTTAGATGGAACCACGGTTCCTATTCTTCCTTTTTTCACCCGCCATCATATTTCGGGATTTGGCAATCCCGTTGTGGGTCATCGCTCCTGGATTACCAGTGTAGTGAGCACACAATCTAGATCACCCTGGGTGATGGCGTCCTTCCGCCTTCGCCTCAAGTTGGAGCTCGTTCCAGGGTCTCCATGAAGCACGCAATTGTACTAGACACCCGCACTACTGCGTGATGTCCACGCGTTGTCTCGGACGCATCCAACACTAAATAATATCAAGGAATCTCTTCTGTTGTCGCTTCTCATGGCCCAAGAGCTGGAGATCCTACACTCTGCTCTCTGCCCCAATCTCAACAGGTCCTCGACCTCCAAGTCTACATTCCACTCTAGACAAACAACTCATTCATATAAACCATTACTATCCCCACATAATGATACAAGACCAAGGATCCTTTAGAATAACATTATATAAACAATGTGTTCACAACCTAATCGTACTTGATGAACATTGCGAACAATGTTTATTCGTGGAACTGATAACATATTATCCAAGAGTATATAAACATAGACGTGATACAATCATCTTACATAATCACCTCTAGGGAGTATCACTAACAACGATATCCCGCGAGGGTCCTGCTTACTGCGGTGTCATGGGTTGGGTTCTCACCATGGATCTCGCAATAGTATTTTCTTCTCTGATCATCTCGAGGTGCTCCGCCTCGGTCCCTACCTCTGTTCTGGCCCTGATTCCTATCATGGCCACGATTCCTACCTTGGCCTTGGTTTCTGCCTCTGGCTCTCCTCTCCACTTGTTCTTCTCGACCCCGTGCTCCATTTTTGTGGTCCTCGTATGCTTTTGCGTTGTATACTCTTTTTCCTCTGTTTTTACTTCCGTAGTCTCTTTTATCGTCATTCTTTCTCTTCTCCGAGTTTTTGTCTTGATCGTGCTTTTTGTACCACTCATCTAGCGAGGGGTCTTGCTTCGCTTGATGAGGAGGGTCATTCCCTCGCAAGGTATCTTCCTCTGCTCTAGCGTATTCCTTCCTTTTAGTGAATAGTTCTTCAACTGTTTTGACCTCCTTGTGGGCTAACTTTTTTGTAAGGGGCCCTCTTCGTAGTCCACATCGTGCTACATTAATGATAGTTGTGTCACTAACTTCTCAGAGCTGGCACTTCACCTTGTGAAATTGTTGGAAGTAACTTTTCAGTGTCTCTCCTTTTGTTTGCTTTACCGCGAAGAGGTCGCTCTCCTCCTTCATATCTCCATAATTCCCTTGAAAGTTGCTTTCTAGCCATGAAAGTTGCTTTCTAGCTTTTCCCTGAGCTGCTACCAATTTTCTGTGGATCCAGGTGACAGAGAGAAGTACCAAGATAATGTGATTTCTTTGTTGGTCAGTAGGAGCACCTTAACCTTGATGTCACCATCTCCATCGGCGGCTTCGACTGCTTTTTCATAGACGCGGATGAATTCCTTTGGGTCTGTTTCCCATTGTAATGCTTGAACGCCGGGAGTTTGAAGCTTCTGGAAGCGGGCCACTTCTTGTTGCACAATCGTGCCGACAAAGGATTTGGGTCTTCTGTGTTGCTTTTGTTGCGCGCGTTGGTGGAGCGGTGACAAGACCTCTTCTTCGTTCATGGCCACGCTTGTTGCTTGTAGGTTCATGTTTCTCTTTAGCTGAGGTGTTGGGTCGGCTGGTGGTTACATTTGCGAAGCCTTTCGACCTCTGCGACCAATCTAGCATTGGCGAAGAGTAGGTTTGGATGTTTGGCTTTGGCTGTCCTATTGAGGCTACTGGATGGTTGTAGTGCGATTGATGTGTGTTGGTTCGGGTCGAAGTTGTGAGATGGTTGTTGGGAGGGGTCAGATGTATCTTGGCGAGGATTTTGGTTCGGGTCGGGGGAAATTGGAGGGGTTTTGGTTAGGGTCTTGGTTCGAATTTTTGGGGAGGATGTGGGAGGGTTGATGGGATGGCAACTGTGAAGAGCTGCGAGGCAACGATGACGGGGCGGTTAGCATCTGCACCTCTGCCTCGTCTGGTCGAGTCCTTGGTCAATATGTCGCAGAGGTTGGTGTATTCCCCTACAACAATTATTATATTAATTTTGAATATGAATATGGATAAAATAGCATTGCGGATAGCACAAGTCCAAACCATATCTGTGTCTATATTTTTTTTAGCAGATATAATTCGAATAGTACATAAATTGTTCAATGGATGTAAATATCTAAATCTACAAATACAGATGTTGGATAAAACGGATAATACGTATCCATTTTGCATTAATCATATGGATAAATCATTACACGTTCCGAATAAATTTGGCTTAAATAGATTCATTATTCATACCAGCAAAGTTCGTAATTTCACAAGAAGAATTATATTTAGCTTAATTTGATTCATGCCTGTCGGGACCCTCCCCCCCCCTAGCGGAGGTGAGGTCCCACCTGTGTCTTACCTGTGCTAGTCCCTGAATCAGTAGCTAGCACACACAAATCCAGAATAAGAGATCACAACCATAACGATTAATTTATATAAAATTACATCAGAGTGCGCCTAGCGGCGTGGTTACAAAAGATTGGCTCAAAGGCCTTACAAAAACGGAAGTCTTTATTTTACAGCTGAAATTCCAAAAGAGGAAACCAAAACAATCCCCACAGGCAAAGCTGGAGGAACGCAGCCCTAGGCGTCGGTATGCTCCTCATCCTGGACTCCGTCGGTGAAGACGTAGGCTTCGAGGTCTCCATCTTCGGGGTCGCACTGGTACTCTGAACCTGCGCGTTGGAATGCGCAGCCCCGCGGCAAAGCGCGAGGGTGAGTATTTGTGAAAATACTCGCAAGTTAATTGACATATGCATATGCATGGTCTAGACAAGGGGTAGGTAGGGCTTAGTTGCGGAAAGCAAATTTTAAAATAGTTTGCCTAGGATTTCAAAGCAATTTAGAAAAGAAGTGAAGTAATTGAATCGATTGATTAAACATTTAAATCATCCGGCCCCAGCCGGTTTGTGCCCAAAGGCTGGCTCACGATACAAATCGTGGTTTTAATCCAAAACATTTTCCTTACGGCTAATCCACCGAAGGACCAACAACTCTCGACGGCTAACCACCGTATGCATAATACCAAACGTCGGCTAAACCACCGAAGTCATCTCCTCACGGCTAACCACCGTAGGCTCCCAAAACAAAACATGGCACCTGCCAGTTTTCTTCTTTAAGACACTGAGAAAGAGAGGAGAGAAAACTACCATTGTGATCAACCCACCGTCGTCCGCCCTTGACCGTGGGCACAGCTTTCTAGAAAGTTTTACGCTCTGCAGAGGTTGCACGCTTTACCCATGAGAGATGGTTTTTCCTAGGAATCACCCAAAGGAAAGTAATCACCACAAGGCCTTTGACAATCTCGCTCCTAGCTTGGCATCCCCTCTAAGGTTTTCACTGCAGCGCTGGTCTCCCCAGTTGGCTGAAGCCCCCTCTTGAGCTTGGTAGGTTGATGAATGCTTCGCGCCTACTCCACCACACAGGATGTCCAAACTAGGAGTTTAAAAGCTACTCAGCCAGGTCCCTCCCATAAAGGCACTCATGGCCGCACTGTTGTACTTAGTTTTGACAACCACAAGGTATCGGTCCTTAGGGACTGGGGTGGTTCCCACACTGGACCCAATTCTCGTGCTTACTGCACCAGCCAATCAATCCGTCTACCCCAATCAAGTTTTACAAACTTTTTCAGAAACCCCCAGGTAACATACCCGCCACCTGGCACTAACAATTTTCCCACAGTAGCACCCTGCTACTGCTAATCAAACAAGCACTTTGCAAACAGAGAGATGCTTTGAATTAAAACAGATATTAAATTGCGGTGAAGTGTTCATTGTGTAGTAATCATCTGACTAGTAGCATGACTAAGCAAAATTAATTAAGCTAATCAAGGGTTGTCAGGTAATTACGGATTAATTATCCTAAGGTTACCAAAGATCAAGATTAATAGCATAATTAAAGTGTGTTAGGTTCTTAACTAAATTTCCTACCAACATGATAGTGATTAATCAACATAGCCATGCACATTTAATAAACTTCTAACAAAACATTTGTAAAACTAGGTTTCAATATGGTCAAAGGTAATTAGGGGGAAATGTCAAAAATGACTTGCCGTGGATCAGTAGTCGTACTCTGCCTGCCTTGAGCTTCACCCGAGCACAGATCCGGTCGAATCTAACGATGGCAAACAACACACATTTAAAAACAACAAAAAAAATAAAAATTATGCATGCAGAATGATTATGCATGAATGTGATAAAACCATGCTTCCATTTATTTTAAGATTTTTTTAGATATTAATTTTATTTTAAAATGGCATTCTTTATTAAAAATGTTTAGTTAAATCATTTTCTATGGAATTAGAAATTTAGAAAATAAATTAAACATAAGATAAATAATTTAATACTGTTCTTATCTCATTAACATGTTTTAAAAATTTAAATTTTATTTTAACTAGATATACATAATTAGCATGGTATTAAATGCATGATCTTATATTTTAAAATAATATTATATAAATCATATTAATATTCATGAAATGATATAAATGGAATTTTTAAATTAAACTTCGTATTTTTTGAGTTTTAGAAATTTATTCTACTGATTTTGGATTTGTATTTTTAAAGATATAAAAATAACAATTTTATTATCTAAAATTATTTAGTAAAAAGGAAATAGTGGTGGTCGTTGGCTCATTTCGGCCAATGGGCGTGTAGCTAGGCGTGGCGGCCCAGCGTCTGCCACCAGTGGCCCCGGGCTCTGTGAACACGCTGCCGGCACTGGCGCGTCTCACAAGTGGGCGCGGCGTGCGAGCGAGCGAGACTACCACGGCTGCCCAGCCAGCGCGGCGATGAGTCGCGGTGGAAGACGGCCCGGCGAGGCTCGCGGCCAATGCCGGTGGCGTGAGCGACCAGGATGAACGAGCACCTGGCGGCCGGATCGACCGGCGGACTGGCCGTCACTGTCCGAGCCGATCGACGGGCGAGGCCCGCTGTCAGCGACCCTAAGCGAGAGAGAGGAGGGCTCAGAAGGGCGAATCCGGCGACAATGGCGCCAGCGAGGAGAGAGGAAAGGGAAGAAGGAAGGAATGGGACCCAAGAGTAGGGTCGGCGGCGAGGAAGGCCGTGGCCGACCTCGATGGCGTCTGGAGCGGCGGCGGCGGCTCGTCGCCAGTCGAACGGCGACGAGGAGAGCGAGCGGCAGGGTCGGCGAGGTTCGCAGAAGCATGATGAGGAGGAGGAGTGCGCACGGGGACGAGGAGGACCGATGGCGGGCGGCGTGGCCAAGGCGGGCGGGGAGGCGCGCTGGCGCGCGGCTCCGTGAGAGAGGGGCGTGATGGAGGAAGGTTTCCCAGGGGCCTAGGGGAGCTAGGGGAGAGAGGAAGGGAGAGCTTACCCGGCCGTGAGCCTCGTCGATGTGAGGGGGCGGTGCGGCTCCAGTGGTGTCCTCTGGTGTGCTCCGGCGTCGGCGGCGGCCTAGAAAAATGGGATCACGGGTGAGAGGGAGAAGGTGGCGGAGGGGTTTGGCCGAGGAAGGTCTCACCGGTGGGATCAAGGGAGAGAGACACTGAGGAGGAGGGGGAGGAATGGCTGCGTGAGGATGAAGCAAGGGACTGACAAGGGAGGGGTGAGGTGGCAGGTTGAGAAAAGGAGTGGGCCCCACATGTAAGAGAGAGGGAAAATGGAGAGAGGGAAAATAGGTAGGTTTAAATAGGAATTTATTTTATTTAAACCCAATTTGCAATTTTAAATCTTATTTGAGTCGAGTCTAAATTGTTGTTCTTAAAGTGTAATTTTGAAATTAATAATTTTCAAGTTAGTATAATAGGTTCTTACATTGATTAAGTCGCAGACAATGATGCTATGATTTTACTTTTCAAAGGATTTTTCGAGCAAAGATTCTTTATTTTAAAATTCTTGAAAACATGATTTACCAAGGTGATCCGTCCTAGGAAATCTATGTTTCCACTTTATTTCACATCTAAATCAAAACCAATTTTTTTGTTTTATCAAATCGTTTTGCTTTACCAAACACTTTTAAAAGAGTATAAATTAGTTTAAAAAGGAATTCCCAAAACTCTTATGTTTAGGGTTTTCAAAAGGAACTTTTGAAACTTGGGTTTTGCTTCTATAAGATTTTTAGAATTATATTGGAAAACAAACATCTTTTCAAATAAATCTGTTTTTAGGTTTGGGTTAAACCCTTAACAAAATCTCCTTTAAAGCTCTTGTCTTTCTGAGGAAACCAAACTATTTTAGATTTATAAGCTCAAAAGCTAATGTAACATACTTATTTTCAAAAGTTTTAAATTCTAGTGAAATTCATTAAAATGCAATTGCATGATGCATGATAGTTTTTAGTTTTTGAAAATAAGGATGTTACAAAACTACCCCCTTAAACAGAATCTTGTCCCCGAGATTCGAAAGATCTAGAGGACAGAAAGAATAGACGGGAGCATGGAAGAGCGGTGGTCCTGTCGACCACTTCAGCAGCTTCTCGAAGATGCTTGACGGCGTGATGACATTTGAAGACTCTGGCCACTTTGATTTATGGTACTTGATGGTGTTTGTCTTCATAGAGGAGAACCTTTACCTTTTGTTGTCGACGATATTGCTTGGGCCTTTTTTGTCCATTACGAGCTTTTTGACTCAGGTGGCTAGAATACAGGTGAGAGGGAATAGCATAAGAGTTTAGGTAAGATAGAATTAAGAGTAAGAAAATGAGGAGAAGGAAGAGTCTTCAGCTCTGCAAGTCAAGTGTGTCGTCTTGTTTTTCCTTGGTATTGAGATTCTTCCAACGGTCGAGATCATACATGATCTCTCAAGTTGCGGCATTTTGATGTCTCGATTACTCTTGGATGGATAGATGGTGTAGCATTCACAGCACTCGCTGTATCTTCTCGGATGCCCATGTTTAAACCTGTCCATCTAAAATCCGACTTTTGTTCCATTGATCCTAAGTAAGTTGTAACCCATCGAGTATCATCAAATCAAACTCCAATACATAGATTCAGTCCAATCCACTTTTAACATGGGTTACTTGTTCACCATTCGAGTAACAAAATCATGGTTCTACCATTTCTGTTAGATTAATCAAATCGTTCTAATAAGAAACTCCAAACTTCAATCAATCGATCAACTGCTAATCCAACAATATCAGATTGGGGCTACCCCCCTTAAACAAAGCTTCTACCAATCATAAGAATATGTCCAACTCACGAGTTTAAGTATCATTCCTTTGAGTTTCTTCCAATATACCTAAAAATCGACACTGAAGATTGTTAGACACTTTCTATATACTTGTAACCAGTATGATCATTAAAAACCACCAATGGCATCATTTTCTATATCCATACGAGGGCTGTGTTTGCGACCCACATCTATCCATCGTACCATTTTTAAATCGGCTTTCTTCGGTTTGGCTCAAAAATGTCTGTTGCCGCTTGTACTTCCTTCCGTTGCTGCTGATAGGAGCCTTAGAAACAGGGGTAAGAGGGAATGAGCATGGCGTAAGGCTGGAGAGATAGGAGGAGACTACTCTATCTATCCCAATCACAATAATGCAAACAACAACTCTTATGCGACTACAAGGTATACCTATAGGCAACCAAGCAGTGCATTGAAGTTTATAAGTAAACAGCAAGTGAACAAGTGATTATAAGGCAAGAGTGTCTTATACCACTCAAAACCTTGAGAGTGAACATTTGTTTTGGTTTGTGAAGAGAAGAAAAAGTCAAACTGAGCATTTTGAAGGGGTCGAGCAACTGGATTTTCCAAGACTTTTGTTTGTAAATCAAATGGGTTTTGAAGAAATCTTTTAGCAAGCGGTCTTTGGTTCTTAAAACCAAGAGGTGTTAAATGAGTAGAAAATACGGTTGAAAAGACTACCTTGTAAAAGAAATTCTTTTTAGGCTTAACACATAAAGAGTTGTAAAAGTTACGGCAAGTATGGTTGAAAAATATCTTGTTTCAAGCACCTTCCATTTGGAAGCATGGAAAATCACAATTTGGTTTAGAAAGTTTTATCAAACGAATGTTTTTGAAATAGGCTTACAAAATCAATACACTACTTTTAATTTGGAATGAAATACTCCTTTGTATAAACTTTTGAGATTATTTGTGCAATTGAAAATTCCAATTCATTTGAAGAAAAATTTAAAAAGGTAGCTTTTAGAAATCAAATCGAAGTAAATAGGATGTTAAACCAATTTTGTATCTGGGAGTATTCGGGAAAATGAACGTCTTGCAATAAAGGTTTTCTTTAAACCAGTTTTGGAAACAGCTTTAGTTTTCAAAAGAATTCCCAAAACAATTAAAGAACTTATTGCAAAGCAAAGTGTTTTTCTTTAACTATTGAAAAGGTATCGTTTTGAAACCATTTTCTCAAAACCAGTTGACAATGAAATTTTGATTTTGAGAAGGTTAAATATTTTGTTAAGAACTCTTTATGAGAAGCATTTGGTTGCATGAAAATTTTAAAATTTTGATTTCTATTTTTGGAAATATTTAACACATTGAAACGGCTTTAGCCTTTAAAACAAAAAGCCATAAAAAGGGAGTGAGTTTGACTAATGCTTTTCTAAAAAGGTACCTAGTTTTGAGAGGAATCTTTTGATGTTTTGAAAGAGAAATCTTTTTAGCAAACTTTAAGAAAGACCATTTCCTAGTAATTTTTAGAAATGAAACTCCTAGAAACCACACAAACCAATAGAACGCACAACTCCAACACTATAAGAAGCAAGAGTTCAGAAACGTACAAGTGATAGCTGCATGGTCAGACCGATGCAAGCTATCTCAAACTCAACAAGAAGATCTAAAACGCCTACTACGATTATATATAGGGTTCCTACAGACTGAAGCAACTACTCTCGCTTTTCAAAAGATTTCTTGGTCTTTGACGCTTCTCTTCCTTTTGAAGTTGTCTTGCTCATCGATGCTTCTTTTTGATCTTGCCATAGCTGTCGACGGGTTGTAACTTTCAGGTTCTCCACTGAGAGGGAAAGGTGTTGACTAAATCATTGAATCAGGGGAGAATTTAGATACGGCCGTTTGCTTTGAAACACAAATCATCCAGAGGGTAGTAAGAGAGGAAAAGGTAAGACCAGATGGAAGCGAAAATTTTAGGTAAGAAAAACAGAAGAGAGTAAGTTTCGAAAACTGTTGAAAGTAGTTTTATTATTTAAATAGGTCCTTAGGGCTATACCATTCTATCTAGGTTGCGGCCTACAGCCTAATCTCTGATACCAACCCTGTCGGGACCCCCCTCCCCCTTGGCGGAGGTGAGGTCCCACCTGTGCCTTACCTATGCAAGTCCCTGGATCAGTAGCTAGCACACACAGATACAGAATTTGGATCACAACAATAACGATTAATTTACATAAATTTACATTAGAGTGCGCCTAGCGGCGTGGTTACAAAAGATTGGCTCGAAGGCCTTACAAAAGCGGAAGTCTTTATTTTACAGCTGAAATTCCAAAAGAGGAAACCAAAACAATCCCCACAGGCAAAGCTGGAGGAACGCAGCCCTAGGCGTCGGTATGCTCCTCATCCTAGACTCCGTCGGTGAAGACGTAGGCTTCGGGGTCGCACTGGTACTCTGAACCTGCGCGTCGGAATGCGCAGCCCCGCGACAAAGCGTGAGGGTGAGTATTGGTGAAAATATTCGCAAGTCAATTGACATATGCATATGCATGTCTAGACAAGGGGTAGGTAGGGCTTAGTTGCGGAAAGCAAATTTTGAAATAGTTTGCCTAAGATTTCAAAGCAATTTAGAAAAAAAGTGAAGTAATTGAATCGATTGATTAAACATTTAAATCATCCGGCCCCAACCGGTTTGTGCCCAAAGGCTGGCTCACGATACAAATCGTGGTTTTAATCCAAAACATTTTCCTTACGGCTAATCCACCGAAGGACCAACAACTCTTGACGGCTAACCCCCGTATGCATAATACCACACGTCGCCTAAACCACCGAAGTCATATCCTCACGGCTAACTACCGTAGGCTCCCAAAACAAAACACGGCACCTGCCGGTTTTCTTCTTTAAGACATTGAGAAAGAGAGGAGAGAAAACTACCATTGTGATCAACCCACCGTCGTCCGCTCTTGACCGTGGGCACGGCTTTCTAGAAAGTTTTACGCTCTGCAGAGGTCGCACGCTTTACCCATGAGAGGTGGTTTTTCCTAGGAATCACCCAAAGAAAAATAATCACCACAAGGCATTTGACAATCTCGCTCCTAGCTTGGCATCCCCTCGAAGGTTTCCACCGCAGCGCTGGTCTCCGCAGTTGGCTGAAGCCCCCTCTTAAGCCTAGTAGGTTGACGAATGCTTCGCGCCTACTTCACCACACGGGATGTCCAAACTAGGAGTTCAAAAGCTACTCAGCCAGGTCCCGCCCATAAAGGCACTCATGGACGCACTGTTGTACTTAGTTTTGACAACCACAAGGTATCGGTCCTTAGGGATTGGGGTGGTTCCCACACTGGACCCGATTCTCGTGCTTACTGCACCAGCCAATCAATCCGTCCACCCCAATCAAGTTTTACAAACTTTTCCAGAAACCCCCAGAATGATTATGCATGAATGTGATAAAACCATGCTTCCATTTATTTTAAGATTTTTTTAGAGATTGATTTTATTTTAAAATGGCATTCTTTATTAAAAATGTTTAGTTAAATCATTTTCTATGGAATTAGAAATTTAGAAAATAAATTAAACATAAGATAAATAATTTAATCTCGTTCTTATCACATTAACATGTTTTAAAAATTTAAATTTTATTTTAACTAGATATACATAATTAGCATGGATTAAATGCATGATTTTATATTTTAAAATAATATTATATAAATCATATTAATACTCATGAAATGATATAAATGGTATTTTTAAATTAAACTTCGTATTTTTATGAGTTTTACAAATTTATTCTCTGATTTTGGATTTTTATTTTTAAAGATATAAAAATAACAATTTTATTATCTAAAATTATTTAGTAAAGGGAAATAGTGGTGGTCGTTGGCTCATTTCGGTCGGCCGGCCGGCAGTGGCCTCGCTGCGTGTGGCGGACGACATTTGTGCTGACCAGTGCCAGCCTGCATGACACATGGCTCGGGCACGTGCTCGGCATTTGTGCGCTGTTGGCGAGCGAAGCGAAGGCAGCCATGGCGACCACGGCGGTCTTGACCAGCCTGTGAGGTGGAAGACGGCGGCGAGGCACGCTACCAGCCAATGAGGCACGCAATGCCAGGAGGAACGGAGCACGGCCGGCGAAGGATCGACCGGGACCGGCCGTCGGCCGTCCGGCCGCCGACGAAGCGAACTCATTGCCTGCCACCCCGAGCAGTGAGAGGGAGGGCGGCGGCGATCCGGCGACAGCGGTGGCGCCGGCAAGGAGAGAGGGAATGGGAAGAAGGAAGGAAAGGACCCGAAAGTGGGGTCGTGGCGAGGAAGGCCGTGACCTTAAGGCGTCTTAGCGCGGCGGCGGCGGCGGCTCGTCGCCCTACTGAATGGCGACGAAGGAGCAAGGCGGCGGGGTCGGCGAGGTTCATGGAAAGGAGGAGGAGGAGGGTGCGCCACGGGGACGGGAGGACCAGCAAGGGCGGCGGCGGAATCGCCGGTTGTCTTGGCCGGCTCCGGAGGAGGGCGGCGGAGGAAGGATTCCCAGGGGCCCAGGGGAGCTAGGGGAGAGAGGAAGGGGGAGCTTACCCTGCCGTGAGCCTTGTCGACGTGAGGGGGCGGTGCGGCTCCAGCGGTGTCCTCCGGTGTGCTCCGGCGTCGGCGACAGCGGCGGCCTGGAAAAATGGGATCACGGGGGTGAGAGGGAGAAGGTGGCAGAGGGGTTTGGCCGAGGGAGGTCTCACCGGTGGGATCAAGGGAGAGAGACAGTGAGGAGGAGGGGGAGAAATGGTTGCGTGAGGATGAAGCAAGGGACTGGCAAGGGAGGGGTGAGGTGGCAGGTTGAGGAAAGGAGTGGGCCCCACATGTAAGAGAGAGAGAAAATGGAGAGAGGAAAAATAGGTAGGTTTAAATAGGAATTTATTTTATTTAAACCCAATTTGCAATTTTAAATCTTATTTGAATCGAGTCTAAATTGTTGTTCTTAAAGTGTTTTTTGAAATTAATAATTTTCAAGTTAGTATAATAGGTTCTTACATTGATTAAGTCGCAGACAATGATGCTATGATTTTACTTTTCAAAGGATTTTTCGAACAAAGATTCTTTATTTTAAAATTCTTGAAAACATAATTTACCAAGGTGATCAGTCCTAGGAAATCTATGTTTCCACTTTATTTCAAATCTATATCAAAACCAATTTATTTGTTTTATCAAATCGTTTTGCTTTACCAAACACTTTTAAAAGAGTATAAATTAGTTTGAAAAAGGAATTCCCAAAACTCTTATGTTTAGGGTTTTCAAAAGGAACTTTTGAAACTTGGGTTTTTCTTTTATAAGATTTTTAGAATTATATTGGAAAACAAACATCTTTTCGAATAAATCTGTTTTTAAGTTAGGGTTAAACCCTTAACAAAATCTCCTTTAAAGCTCTTGTCTTACTGAGGAAACCAAACTATTTTAGATTTATAAGCTCAAAAGCTAATGTAACGTACTTTTTTTTCAAAAGTTTTAAATTCTAGTGAAATTCATTAAAATGCAATTGCATGATGCATGATGGTTTTTAGTTTTTGAAAATAAGGATGTTACAATGCCAACGGGGTTCACAATTTCGCAAAATTTCACAAAATTCGCTCCTACCTCTGGGTAAGGCATGAGATTACTCGGTACAAACCGACAAATTCAGAATTGGCAATAAAATTACCAAGTGTTTTTTTAAAAAAAATAGAATTAATGTGTTTCAAGCTTTGCTCTCTGGTATTGATAGTCGAAGGATGTGTAAAACCTGGTTTTGAAATTGAGGAGGGATTTTATATCTTTGCCATAGTTAGCGGGTACTCGATACTTTTTCCTCAAACAAACATGCCCTCGCCAAGGTTGATGATTTCCTGGAGGCATCCAAGTCGATGTTGAGCTAGATATTCAGGACACCGTCGGGCAAGCGGAAAGCCAAATTGTTGTTCTATTTGAGCAGATACTGGTCACACAAGGCAACTCCAGCGTCAGTAGCTTCTGCTCAGGAGGTGTTTGCTCCTCACCATGGCTGGGCGCCAGGGCCACAAGGAAAGCAGTTGCTGCTGGAGGTTACCCTTGACGGGTAGATGGATGATTAGCATGTGTTAGCCTTGTGTTGTCACGATAGCAACTTTCTAGCATTTGCTGCTTCACGTGAAAGTTCAACTGATTCCAGGATAATTCCACCCGTGTATGATACCTTCCTTAATACTACCATAGTAAGCATATCTTAGCCGATTCACAAGTCCACAACATTCATGAGTTCGATTCCATAAAGCGCAAGACTAAACTAAAAGGCGACACAGGGATTAAAAAGTCAAGGTAAAAGACTAGAAGCGGCGGCAGATATGGTACCACAAGAAGCCAAATAGAGAATGCAATAGCAACCTCGTCTATGCAGATCCACAATTACAAGCAAGACTTATCATGTAATGTCCTCTCTACACATCATAAGGACACAATCCAAGGATGGGTGTAGACGCATAAGTTCAAACTAGATAAAGATGGAGCCATTGACAGATGCGATACGACTTGGGTTTCTGGCGCAGTAGCCCGAAACAAGCTCCAACGGCAGCGCAGGACGTCTGGATTTTAGTGACCATATTTCTGAAACTCCCATTCACTGTTATCTGTAAAATGGCAAGAAAGCTGTTAGCCAGCATGCAAATGCAAACAAAATGAACCTCAAGACCAAACCATACACAACAACCGCAACTACCTAATGGGCACACTTGGCGAGTCTTGAGCCACCTGCTGATGCAATGGAAGTGAAAAGCATGATTGCAGACGCCTGCAGCACGTAGAGAACATAATGCATAACGTTAGATAGCCACAAAGACTCAAATGTTCAAACAAGCCAAAAACCAAAAACATTAAAACCAAGATAGATACAACATTTGTGACCGGGATAAAGAGGAAGCACCATCTGAATGAATTAAGCACATCACATATACATATATGTTACAAGCCAAAATTTAATTAACCATATATTAGACATTCTTTGCTTACTGATATTCATTTTACAACCAAAAGTTTCCTATATAGTCATACTCGTTTAGGAAGGGATAGATTTAATCCCACAAACTAGCGAGATGTATGTCATATGCCTGGTGAAATTTACTTCCAAGTCCCAACAATATATCACATTACAAAATACCTAAGAATTGATGACTTCAACAAATATCAAACATTTCTATTGAGCGCATCCCGATTTAATCACTTAGCTGCCAGACCGGACATCTTGCTGTCTCCTGAGTCTACCTCCCTTCGTGATTATCTGGCGGCAAAAATTACATGACCACGTACAACCTCACAGAAAATATGATATCATAAGGCCATCAATGGCTAAGGAGATAGTAAAGTACATTACAATTATAAAGTAACAGATGATACAAGATGTTTCAAGGTCTACCAATTTCAACATATGAGTAAATGGCAGCTGAGCCCCATTGTGACAGGTCCATTCTGGAGCCATTGGTACAGCTGTACCATACTTATTAAAACATCATCATGAAGCTTCGTTTAAACCCCAAAACGGCCTGGAAGAGTGAAGCGTCTCAACGTTTTGGCAAGCAGGCTTAGAATGTTTGTATCACGGGGAGAGAGTCGGTAGAACAACGTTTTAGCGTCCAAATCAACGTTCTGAGATGAACGCCCGCTCTAGGAGCAATTCCACTCCCCAGCCAGAGTTACCTGTGAATCCTTGGCCCATTGGAAACAGATCAGGACTCACGAGAGCGGGGCAGCGAGGCATCAGGTTAGGCAGCGCTAACCCTAGTGCCACCACGCTCATCCACCACTGTTGTCACCGCACTCATCCATCACCACCGCCACACTCATCCATCACCACCGCTGCCGACACCACCTCCTTCTTCCCTTTCTCCATGCCGAAGGGAGGAGCCTGCGTAGCCATGCCACATGACCGCCTAGAGCATCTGGCTCCTGGATCCTTCCCGGCTTTGCCTTCTCTCTGCCATCGCTTGGAGCACCTTGGAAGCTTCAGCCTTCAGCCCTTCTCCTTTGCTTTGAGCTGCTACTGTGTGGGGAAGGAAGGAGAAGATAGGGGCAGTACTCGTGGGAGGAACAGGGAGGAGAGTTGCTGCTTGCTATGGTTAGTACTAGAACTTGGGCTCGACTATGGAGTTTGGGTTGGGTGATAGAGTTAGTTGTCAGAGTTGGTAGTGAAAAGTAGGGCCAAGCAGCAGCCTGTGGGAAATGGGCATTGAGCCTCAAATTAATGAATTATATGGGAAAAGACCAATGAATCAAATAGCGCGCTATAGCGCCGCCATAGCGGTTGAGACCACCCGGGCGATACACATCGGCTGCTCTAGTAGTTATGTCCGATTTCACCGATATATCACGCCGCTACAGACGCTACCTGCTATACGCTATTTCAGCGCTACTGTAACAAACGTTCAAACTTCACCAGATTTGATTCCATCATTGCCACCGATTAAAAGTAAAAGGTATACATGTGATATTTTTTGCTTCCATTGTCGTTTTACTATGTGTCTAAAAAGGCGTTTCAACACTCTTTTAAACGTTTAAGCGCTAAAAAGGTAGTGAGACGTTTCACCTCGTTTTAACGTTTTAATAACCATGAACTGTACAATCACTATGACATGGCTATTACAGCAGTAAGATGAGAAGCAGCACCTGACCACCACAACTTTGGCCTTTTAAAGGTATAAGGTGTGCGGCTAGGCGAGCATACTCACACCAAGATTTCTTATGGTAACAAATTTAAATAGCAACAAGTACTTGCATATCTTTTTAGGCCCATATTATTTTTTGCCTAAATACCATCTTATCCCCACATGGACCTGGCCAACTCATGCCCAAACATGGGCCACCACCCACTTTATCCCAACCCATGCCTCCTCTCAGTCCTCACCCCAATGCCCTAGCCTTGTACCATGTCCCACCCAACCACCGCCTCCATCCAGTCTTCTACATAAGCACCCTAGTTGCAAGCAGCAGCAGCAGCCTGACCAGATCTGGATCAACGGCGAAGCAATCATGTTATGGTGTTCTCCCCCAATTGCCTTGATGCTTTTGTGGCACCTTGATAACCATGCACTTTTTCTTTTTCATTTACCTCAACCCAACAATAATTATAATCATTTCCAACTACAAACACATTGATGTACTAAGTTTCTATTACTAAAACTGTAATATGAGACTAGGGTTCACTAGACAAAGAGGAACAAGGAAATGATACATAAAACATTACTTCAGAAACATGACTCTAAGCAGCATATTGCTCTAGGGAAATCATATGTAGTGCCACCTTTTTCTGATACTATATACACAGCCAGGTACATATTGCAAAATTTGGGCATTGTTCGTGCTACGTGGAACTTTCTTTCAGCAATCAACAGCACACGTGCACTTTACTACTATGCTGCTTTGTACAAATTACACATTCAGATTTACAGATGTACTCCCTCCGGTTCCTGAAAACATGTCGTTTTAGACATGTCCTAAGTCAATGTTTTAAAATTTTATCTATGAAGATATTTTGAACTATTTGAATTGGGCACATGAAAATCATACATATAGATTTGTTTCAAAAAGCACTTCCATGATATCATATTTTTTGTAGATTTTATAATAAATTGCAGTGGTAATTAGTAGTCAAAGTTGCATTTCAAAGACCGTGTCGATATCCAAAACGCCATGTTTATAAGAACTGGAGGGAGTACCAATGCTACCTGGTATCCTACATGTTAATTGCCTGGAGTAATCTAAGATTTACAAGACAAGCTTATCTGCAGAATAAGTTTCTTCTGAAGAAGTGATTTTGAATGTAAAATAAAATACAAGTTCAGGTAACCATACAAGTCCAATAGTCATATCACGGAAGGGCCACGGGCTCAGATGTGAGGGCTGAGGGGATAAAATTTACTGTAATAAGCAAAATTATACGACTAGCTATTCATATGGAAGTATACAGCCTCGTGTAATAAACACAAAACAACAGTATAGTTGAGAAGAGCAACAATCTTGATTCACCGATGAGAACAATACACTAAATCGTAACAGTGTAATACATAGTACATAACGATTTCATCTGGATGAAGCGGCATGGACAGATAAATTAAGCACGCAGCAACTGAAAAAGAAACATGGCAATAAACAGATGGTATAGATAAGACTAAGTGACTGGAACCGTACCCCAAGCGACGGTACACTCTTCGCTGGTGGCGCTGGCCTGGTTTGCCTGGCACTCGATGCCTGCATCCAACGGACCAACTCGTTCAAACCCTAGTCGCAGATCGAGAATCCAAACCCTAACCAAGACGGGAACGGGAGCGAAACTCACATAGATCCATGATGTGGTTGCGGCAGATGGCGCAGTTGTCGACGACGATATCTGCAAGAGCGCGAACACAGGACAGATTAAGGATCAGAAGGGATCGACACGGAGCATCTAGGATTAGGGGGATAGATGTGCTTACCCCATGCCCAGAGCGCGACGGCGTTCCACTTCTTGATCTCGAAGCGCTTGTTGGGCTTGCGGGAGGAGGAGGGACCGGCGGCGGAGGAGCCCTCGCCGGCGGGGGTGGGAGGCGGCGGCTCGTTGATGTCGGTCTCCATGGCTGCCATTGTCTTCGGCTTGGCTCTAGATGGATCTCTTCCTGCGGATGCGGGGGGAGTGCGAGTGCGATGTATTGGGGGCGTGGGGATTCGTCTTCCAGTTCACCGCTCCACCAGAACTGGTGAAACGGGGCACAGGCCCGTTAGGCCGTCCTGTTTGCTGGAATTTTATTTTTTTTTATATTTAATTATTTTCGGAAATAAATAAATGATATTCAGTTTTAAAAAATAAATAAATAGACTCCCGTCGCCAGCCCGTTGGGCGGGAAGTTTGAACCGCCCTCCGGTCGGGCGAGATATAAAAAATCCGCCCAACGGGAGGGCGACCTTTGCTTCATGGCCAAGACTGAGGTGGAGCAAATTCCGCCCGACGGAAGGCGAACTTTGACGCTGGAAAAAATCCGCCCATTCAAAGGCGAGATTTGACGGTGAAATCCCGCCACCAATCCAAGCGAAATTTTTTTAAGTCAAGACTGCCATGCATGCACAAGACTGCTTCCATTTCACACGAAGAGGAGAAAGAGAGAAGTGAGGAGAAGAGAAGCCTGAGCGGTTCTTGATTTCACAGTATTTTTATTATGTAATAAAAATTTATTTGATAAAACTTGGTAGGATAGTCATATGAATTTAGTGTATGTTACATTGTGTGTAGAGCAGGGTAATATTTAGACTAGGGTTTAGACTAAAAATAGTCGTGTAATATTTAGGCTAGGATTAGGGTTTAGGCAAATAGCATAGTTATATTTATGCCCAGGTTAGGGTATTACACGGCTAAAAATAGGCGTCTAATATTTAGGCTAGGATTAGGGTTTTAGTTACAAATAGCATGGTAATATTTAGAGTTTAGATTTAAATAGTATAGTCAATAAATTGTACGATTGTGTGGTATGTTTCGAACATGGTAGGGTTAGGATTTAGATAAGGAATAGAAGGGTAATATGTAATGTTTACATTGAAAATAGTATAGTACTTTACTAATTTATTATATGTTGAAGAGTATTTTATTTGTAGAGATAATGAACAAGATGTTGGTCGATATTTTGGCTATAGTAATATTGTTAAAAATAGATGTAGAAAAAGGAGATTGACGATAATAATCAATGTGCGAAATTTGTTGGGCGGGGTATATAATGAGACAAGGTCAATTTTCGATCCATTATGGGGAAGGAGAGATTGTGCAAGGTCCTTATGGGGTAGATTTATCAATGTTCCAATCATGTACATTAGGGATATCAAGACCCACCGAAAGGTCATTTAGTGGGCTACAACATTGGTTATTACGGACGTTTCAACTTAACGAAGAAGAACATGTCATGAGAGTTCGGGCATTGGTGGCCGTGTTCTTTGAAGGTTTTTTGGGAGTTGATACCTATGTCGAGTACTCGGAATTGGAGACGCCACGTTGAGATTGCAATCGAGCGGTGCCTTCCTCTAGTTCTCTTAGTGCGGTAGAGTACAAGCAACATGCGGATGTGGAAGAGCGGGGAGACTAGTGGTCTTTGTAGTGGAAGAGGAGGTGGAGGTTGTAGGGAACACGGAGGTGACAGAGGGCGTGGGAGAAGCACATGCGGAGACAGATATAGGAGAAGAAGGCAATGAAACAATTGAAGAGGCGATCGGGCGGCCGATGAAGGGGAACGAATCGAGTCAATAGTTCTTTGAAATGGCGGTAGAGGATCAGAGCATGAGGAAGTCCTGATGAAGATCGTCGACGATGAGAGAAGTTTGAGTGATCGACCGGTGCTCGTAGAGTGGAATACTTCCAACTTCCAAGATTTATCTGTACATGAAGGCACGCACACACCATGGGATTACCATGAGAATGAGGTGACTCAAGGAGCCATGTACCCGACTAAGGAAGCTGTATTGGATGCCGTGAAGTATTGGTCTTTATCTCTGAGGAGGGAGTTCAGGGTAGTGAAGTCGAGTAAAAGCGTCTACGATGTGATGTGTGTTGTTCCTGGTTGCCCGTGGCGTGTACATGCATTTAAAGGAAAGTGGGTGGATTACTGGGTGTGTTCAATTGTAAAGGAGCACGACTGTCAGTTACAAAATGCACAACAAAGGCACAGAAATATGACATCAACATTTGTTGCAGTTGTAATGTACTCACAAATTGTTCAGAACATAAGATATGAGCCTCGGTCCATTATACGGGCCATTGAGGAACAATTCCAGTACACCATAAAGTATCCCACTGCCTGGAGAGCTAAACAGAAGGCTTTGGAAATGCGGTTCGGGACATATGAAGCATCGTATGCAAATATGTCCCAACTTCTGCAGACGATTAGTAGAAGAAATCCTGGAACGTACTATGACATGAAGGAGTATCACCTTCTGCGTCGACACCGGCAAGTGGGTTCTGCAACGGGTATTCTTTGCATTGGGTCCGTGCATAAGAGGCTTCACATATTGTCCACATGCTCGTGTAGATGGAACCTTCCTCACCGGGCAAGTATAAGGGCAAATATTGACAAAGAATTGCCGTGGATGGCAACAATCGATTTTACCGATGGCATTTGCATTTGTGGAGGAGATATCTGAGATAGCCGGTATCGGTTCCTAGGCGTGTCAAACATCTTTGTTGTCACAGGAGACCAAATGTGTGTGTCATTCATGATAGACATGCAAAGCTTCTGCGTGCGATTGATGAGATTACAAATGGCTCCGACAACCGAGGGGTGCCCAATGGAGTGATATGCAAAGCGGTGGTGCATGAGGCATATGGAGCAAATTTTTAGTCACTTTAAGAATAAACACTTTGTATGAACCTATTCAAGAGGTTGTGCAAGCGAATCGATAAAGAAAATTCAACAAATTATGGAAAACACTCGATGAGATGACCACAAAGCGTAGTCATGAACTACGAGCAAGGCGAAGCGAGGCGACACGAGCTTCCGCCGTGAGATGCTTCTCGATTGGATTAAGGATGATCTAAAAGAGAAGTGGGCTCTCTGTATGATAATCTTGAAGGGGCTAGATACGGAATAATGACGACAAATCTGGCAGAGGTGTACAATTGGGTCATGCGGGGATGAGGGCATTGCCTCTGGTTGCAATTGTGGAGGAATTCTTCACGGTACATGCAAGTACTTCATGGATCGTTATCGTGCCGCTCTGCCGCTATGGTCGATGCGCTGATATACTCATTGCTATTACAAAGTATATGGCCGAGAAGATAGGTAAGGCGAAAGACATTGCGCGACGGCGATGGGACAGATCATCTCGGTACCACATAATCTGCGAGGATAGAGGCGTCGTGGCGGTAAAACGTGGCGGTTACGCAGAGTGCATATTGCGTGATCATACATACACATGCTCATGCCGCAGTCAAGCTTCTTCACAAGCCATGCTCTCATGTACTAGCGGCGGCTTCAATGACAAATCACCCTACTTTTCCATTTGTGTCCGAATATTTCAGAAGGAAACAATCCGAAATACATGGCATGCGAGATATATGGGTATGCAATTTTGGTACATTCTTGATCCACTGGTCCAAAACGGTAGTCATGTACCGGCTAGGAATTCTGAAGTGTGATCTTGGTCGTCGCCAACACCGTCGATTCGAACGACATGGATCGGTCGGAGGTCGAAGAGTTGAGAAGAGATGCAAGGAGTGCATGAGGACGGTCACACTTATGTAAACCGTGACAAGCCTATTGCATTTGGGTCCTCGATTTGGATCTTGGCCGTCCGGCCTGAGGCGGATGGGCAGCGACCATTCGGTTGAAAATGTATCTATGAAACATTAATCGAACTACTTGATATGTGTAATTTACATTTGTAATATTCGCGTCAATGTAATATGCTGACTTACTGGTGGCAATGTAATATGATGACTTATTTATGTTTATGTAATATGTTATGTTTGCATGATATGTAGTGTCTGTTGATGACATTATCTTTTGGTATATACGTATTTTTCTTTATGAATTAGTACTGCTTGAATGGAAATAAATAACTCATACTTGCATATCTCGCAGGGTGACGTGACGATGGCCGACGAGATGGGCCAGCCGGAGCCGGCGCCACAGCAGCAGCAGCAGCAGAGGGCCCTGCTCGACCCCTCCCTTGACCGTAGGCATCGGGCCTACCTCAGTGCAGTGGAGGGCAGGCTGCTAGGTGTCTTTCGTACTAGGACACCTGCCGAGTTGCTCACTCTGGACGCACGTTGGGTTGACAGGTACATCGTATAAGACGAACCTTCCTTACTTTCGTTTTTTATAATTTACCTTTACTTACGTCTTCGAATGCTTCATTTTCGCAGATGCGCCTCTCGAGCCTCCTCCGCCGTGTCGGATCTTTGGAGGCTACTACCAGCGTTCGTTGAGACCCGCCCAGCAGATCGTCGAGGCGTTTGGTTTTGACCGGTCCCTCCTTGCAAAGACTTGTGGACCGATGGAGGCCGAGACACACACTTTTCACCTCCGTGCGGGAGATGGCGCCGACTTCTGCGGGGCGGCTTCGTACCTTCTGGGGCTTCCGTGCGCGGTGCACCGTCGTGGGGTGGACGCGTCTCACCCGCTGGGCGTGTCGACTGCTAGGCGGTTCGCGGGTAGTCCGTGCACCAGCGCAGTGTGTACCGCCTTTCCCTCGGCGGAGACACGTGGTCCATCGAAGAGGTGGCTTCGCGATTCACGGTAAGACCTAACGAGCGACTTGTCCTTCTTAAATTACATGCTAACATTGGTACTTGCAAACATTGACAGCGAGCACATCCACTCGTGCCGATGGCGCTCATCGTGTCCCGACACCTTGAGGCCTACACTGCTTTGGTTGTTGGTGGGTGATGTTCACCAAGACGGACGGCCATTGCGTCGATAAGCACCTCCTCGACGCGCAGGAGATCGCCGACGCCGTCCCCTCGAGGTCCCCTAATGCAGTTGGGCTTGGTGTCCTTGCGGGGGCGTCTGAGAGGTTTGTGCGACGCCGTCTCAAGACGGATGCCTGGCCGATCCTCGGTGGTCGCCCCTTACACTTACTGTTGTGGTCGTATGAGCGGATCGCCATTGGGCGTCGCTCATGGATCACGATCCTACGAGGCGGCGTACTACCACGACACACCGAGGATAGGCCCACCATGGGCTTCCTTTGGTTTCGCGGAGAATGCGTAATGTTTAAATCATGATTTATGCATTATTTACGTAACATAGCGAGAACTACTGCTTGTTTTCTCCTTTGCGGCCTACGGGCCCACGTTGAGCGCACAAGGACTACCAATCGTGACGCGGTGGGCCGAGTGGCGAGAGGGATGTCGTTTGGACACCCTACGATGAGGACCGAGTGCTTGCTCGCGCCCTCACGGGTTGTCGCCGCTTCTTGGCGGGACGATTATCTTGCTTCTGACCCGACCGTTGCTCTTCGACATCTTCGTCGAGAGTACTCACCGCAATGGGTGATCGGCGATTCGGCCTCCACCAGACTTCCTCTACTGTTGTCCACACCGTCGCGTCGAAGCTCACCAAGATCGATCTTTTCCATTAAGCTCTAATTTCCATTTCGATCATCCGCCTTATAAGTGTTATACACGATGTTTGCTGCAGATCCACTAGACGTGGCCACACCGCTGGCTATCTGTGGGCTCCTGTGATGGAGCCTTGGGTAGCACAGTGGGAGGACGCTCTAGATGAGCGGGTCGAGGAGGACCGGCCGTACGACGCCACGTTGTATCCGGCGTACGTACGGTGGTACAGTGCGTCTACGAGGACGCGGATGGGTCACACCCCTTCCACCGAGATCGCCCGTCGCGCGAGCCACCGACACGCACTACCGCATTGCACAAGAAGCCGCCTACCGGCGGTACCGATCTTTACCCACGCTTTCAATTTCTATTTTTAGCGAAGATACACCGCTTGATTGCTATGGGCCTATATCTGATCGACATTCTTCGTGAGTGCAACGTCGATGCACGCACGGGTTGTCGGCGCTGCAAAGACGGCATTGGGATGACCGGAGGAGAGATACTCGCGACCTTCCAGAGGCTCTGAGAAGACAACACGAGCTATCGCCTCACGTCTCTGCAGCCTTCCTGGACGCCCTCGGCCTACCGAGGGTATGAACTTTATTGCCCTTCTCCACCCTACCTTCATTAAAATTTATAATGTGACACTACCTTAATATGTAGGATTGTATGGGCGGCACGCAGTTTGACCAGTAACACGTCGGCCCAGGGCCACCATCCTCCTTAAGGGTACCGCCAGAGGCCTTTGGCCGTCCTCGCGATGGCGCCCGAGGCGCGGAAGCGGCGATTCGCGAGGCGGGGCGTCTTCCTCTGCCGCGCGTCTTCATCGAACCGCCGCGCCGTTCACACCCTACGGTGCTTCGAGGCACCACCACGAGTCGTCGCACCCACACCACGAGCACCGCGCCCTCTATTCTGGTCGCGAGTTAGTTTTCTAGTCGAGCACTTCAATTTCATGTATTTATAATTTATCGTTTAGTAATGTGGACATTGCATGGATTAGGTCCTATCTTCACAGAGTGGCACAGTCCGGTCGGTCAGGCTGTGGACGACCAGGGCTTCGACGACCTTGACGTGGACGATGCCGTCCGACCAAGACGACGAGGTTGGGGGCTCCGGTTGTCGTGGGCGCCTCTGCGGCGATTTCTGGCCGTCACAGTGACTTGGCGGCGCCGCGGCCAAAGCTCGTCCTCACCGGGGCGTTCACCGCCGGACCGCTTCACCTTCCCTAAGCGCCTGGTAGGCGTGCCCGCAAAGGCACGCAGAGATCGATCCATGAGGTGAAGCCCAGCGAGGGACGACCGTAATTTCTTTTCTTTGCATGTTTGTTTGTACCTTCTGATGTATATATTCAGTAGTTGTATGAACATTTTCGCCATTTGTCATTTTTACCTTTATAGCTTTTTTATTTATGCCATCTATCGCTCCTGATATTTTTCGTATTTTCTGGCCCCACTGAGTGCCGAATGTGGCCTGAGAAGTTATGTGCACGCTACCGGTGGGCTCCGCCACCCTACGCAAACCCTTAGGTGGCCATACACGTATGAGGGCTACCCGGCATTAAGTAGTGTACTGTATCTCAAGGCTTTGCACGATATGAATGAGATGAAGATGGTGCTCCGGTGACATTGACAATGTGAAACGCATTACATGGTAGTAATCCACGTAGCCCGAATCTTTATGCAAATGACTTGAAATAAACCCCTATTGTAGTAAGGACGCTAGGTTTACTGCCATCCACGGAGCGGTTCCACACGGGTATACACGTTGTAGGCCCGAGTAGCAAAGTCAACTCGCTCCTCAAGCCGGGAGATTCTTGCGTGAAGATGTTCAATGTAACTGAACGCGGCCATTGGGAAGGGATCGTCCATCCATTTGGTGAAGCCGCAGTCATTGGTCTACATATAGAAATGAGAAAAATGTGAGATGGAAAATGTATTAAACACTTGGCTGTTGTCCGGATGGTTACTCACAATAATCACGCATAACGGTAGAAACGCGTCGGCCATCCATCCTTCGACAACTTTGGTCAAAAGTTTGTACAACTGTGTTCACCTCCGTCGCGCACAACGTGGCCATCCTCGAGAAGTTTGGGTCTCTTATCATTGTTGGCTCTGTGTTATAGCTAGCTCTTGTCCGAATAAGGCGGTCTTCGCTGGTAGACGGGCTTGCGATCCAGACCATTTGACGTCCACCGGCTTGTCGGATCCAACCGCTCGATGTGGGTCGTGAAGCTATATGTGCGATGTGGTATGTCTATCTCTACTCGCCTCCTCCTCGGCCAACCCTAGTAGGGAGTATACACACATAGAGTCGAGTGAGAGTGAGGGTGGGAGTGAGAGGGGCGCCACTACGCCTCGCATTATATAGGCCGAGGTGTACTTAACGAATTGGATTAATAAGTTGTTCATTATGCTTCTCGACATCGTTTAATGATTAAACACATGCTACCAATGCCCTATATCGCCTCGGCCACATTTAAATGATCTTCGAGGCGGTGATTGCTAACGATGCATGCGGTCACATCACTAAATCGCGCGTCATGGCGACCAACAAGACCGCCGGCCACCGTCATATCAATAATTGCGGCATCGCTGACCTCTGATACCGCGGACACCGTCACAAGCAATAATTGCGGTCATCTGGCGACCAACAAGACCGCGGACACCGTCACATCAATAATTGCGAACGCTGGCGACGGCCAGATACCGCCGGACACCGATCACGTCAATAATTGCGGGCACCGCTAACCAACAGCACCGCGGACACCGTCACATCAATAATTGCGGCACTGCTGATCGGCAATACCGCGGACACCGTCACGTCAATAATTGCGGTCATCTGGCGACCAACATACCGCCGGACACCGTCACATCAATAATTGCGAACATGGCGACCGGCGATATCCGCCGGACACCGGTCACGAATAATTGCGGGCATCTGGCGACCAACAGATGCCGTCGACACGGTCACATGAATAATTGCGGGCCTTTGCTCCAACAATCCGCCGACACCGCCCAATCACATCAAATGCAAGAAGATGAAGGCAAGAACTCGGTCCATGCACCGAAGCGGACTTAACTATTTATTTTCCTCCGGCCTCCGAGTCCTCTGCGCTCTAAGTTTCCTCTCAATCTCACATATTATTTCCATCACATGGACCAAAGAAAGACTTTCGGCGGGGATACGAAGCAATGTCATGCTAGCTTTTTCAACTCTATGGTTATTCAGCGAATGTTCTGTTTAGACCCATTCATCCTTCACGGCTTGTCGCTTTTGTTTGTAATATGATCCTAATATCGCGAGTTTTGCGATGTTACGGGTTATATTACACTCAAAATGTGACGTGTAAGCCGTGATGGATGAATAAGTCTAACCGCATGACTGAACTTAAGGCCTTTAGGAAATTAGACAAATAGGTACGTACTATTTTTTATTTGAAAGGTAGCATGACATACATGGTGCGATGATATGGAAGGGTGGTCACCATGGGCGGGTGAATGAGGGACCAGAGGCAAAGAGCGGTGATGCCTCCTTCCTCTCTATATAGGGCGTTACGTCATTATCGGCACTGATTAAATTAGCTCCTAATTATCATTAATTAACTGCTTCACGTTGACATGGCAGAATCTCCGTCGTTCATTCCATCGGTGTAGCGGTCTTGCCAAGATAACAAGGTGGAGTAGTGCGGTGGCTTTGAATGCTAGCCGCCTAGGAATAAGTCTTGTCGAATTACCGCCTTCAAAGACGGGGTTTGGTGGCGCGTTTAGCCACTTGTTTTAATTTCACTTTGCTAACATTGCATGCCGTCGACGAACAAGATTCTCTTTTGGCGTCCGGTCACATCGCTGCGGCGGAAGATCCATCATAAATCATCGCATCGCGACGGCGATGCCACGGACACCGGTCACAAGAATAATTGTGGGATCGCTGGCGACCAAGACTACCGCGACACCGGTCACATGAATAATTGCGGGCATTTGCACCAACAATCCGCTGACACCGTCAATCACATCAAATGCAAGAAGAAGATGAACTCGGTCCATGCACCGAGCGGACTTGGCTATTTATTTCCCTCCGCCTCCGAGTCCCTGCGCTCCAAGTTTCCTCTCAATCTCATATATTACTCCGGCCATACATTGCACAAATCTAGTTGTAACGAGCAATGGCGACCTCATTTGTGAGGACCGTCCATGAAGCAAGTTTAACACCACCGTGCTCGAAGGGTCAATGTTCCAATATGCCTGCGGTGACCTTTGCAAGTTTGTTCAATCCGACGAAGATTTCTCATATACTTACGGAAGGAGGTTCTTCATGTGTGCAAACTCTGAGTACGATCCATCCAAGGTTGCCTTTGGCGGCGTCCAAAGGTACTTGCTCACCCTATCTGCATGATTAACATATAGTCTTATGTGCTTCATGTGATCTGTCTTGACTTATGTTCTTCTGCTTAACATATAGTCTCCCCACCTCTCTGCGATTTACGGCGTTGGCTAGACACGAGCAATCGGAGAAAGACAAGAAACACATCGGCGTGAGGTCCGTTGGAAGAGGCGTTGGTTCAGCAAATACCAATATGAGGAGGAGCAGGAGGAGAAGCGAAAGCGTTCGGAGAATGTACCGAAGCGATAAGAGGACGCCGAACGTCAAGTCTTTGAGGCACGAGAGGTGAAAAGGAGAGAAAGCGAGAGAGGCACGTCGTGCAAGGGAGGCCGGACTGATGCTATCGAAGGAAATATCCCGTTGTACTCGATAGGAACATACTTGTAATCCCGAGAATAAAAATTTCTGAGAGTGCTCTTTCTTCAACGCGGCATGTGAGGGTTTATGATTAAATCTCGTGAACGGAACAGGTTTATTGTTCTATCTATTTATTTAATCTTGAATAATTATTAATATAAAAAGTCTGCTGAAACTTATTCATTATTTTCATATTATTATTTTTAAAGATTACATAGACCAAATAACGAGCCATATATCTTGATAATATATATACTTTTATATATAATATATATCATACATATGTTATATATTAACTATTATTATATATAACATATATAATATATTATATACATGTTATATATGGCATATATAATATATAATATATTATATAGTTATATATGCCAGTGCTGCGCTACCAAACCACGGTGGAGGGGTATTATTGTCTTTGGGTTACAACAATGAGCATTTTTATATTTGTAAATTTTTTTTTGGGTAAGCAAAAAAAAATTTCGGTTCGATACGGCGCATCTATTATGACTTACATTTTCAAACGATGTTGGGACTCCATTTATTTAGTTTTATTTTTATGATACATAGTATTTTATTCTAAAGTCATATAATTTATTTTTTCTGAAAATTGCAAAAAATTGCAGAATCTCGCCCTATTGGCGGGCGGACTATACTTATCGCCTGTTGGAAGGGCGATTTTGGGCGACAAAGAAGCCCGCTTTAATTAGCAGGCGGTTCATTTATCTCGCCGTTCCATCGGGCGGACTTTGCTCCACCTCGGGCTTGGCCCGGCGAGGCCAAAGATCGCCCTCCCGTTGGACGGATTTTTTATATCTCGCCCGACCGGAGGGCGGTTCAAACTTCCCGCCCGCCGGGCTGGCGACAGGAGTCTATTTATTTATTTTTTTAAATCTGAATATCATTTATTTATTTCCAAAAATAATTAAATATAAAAAAAAATAAAATTCCTGTTTGCTGTGCTGACTCGTGGGCTTATCTCCAAGGCCCAAGCATAATGGCACGGCGGCACGCGAGGTGCCTGGGTCAGACGAGCCTAGTGCTGGATTCGAGTGGAGTCGAGTTCGAGCGAACTTTCGAATTTAGGCCCCGTTTGATACAGCTTTAACTCTTAGCTCTATTTCAGATATGAAGTTTATAGGTTAAAATAAAGTGACTTAAGTTTATATTTTAATTTAAAATATAAATAAGATGACTCATCTAAACATTCTTAATGTACCCACAATTCTAACTCTCCATGAATTTCTGAAGTTAGAAATAGAGTGCTCCACCAACTCCACATATTTGGTGGAGCTGGAGCTGTGCCAAACAGGGCCTTAGAATGGTCGGGCTCGAGCTTGGTTAGACTCCAGCTTGTCTCTAGCAAGCGTTAACCATGTGGGTGGATTCAAACTTGGTCTCGATGAAAGCTTGGTTAGACTCAACCTCAATTTACACATAGGGTGTGTTTGGTTGCCGTATCAGCTCAGTCAGGTTGCATGAGCTCAGCCAGGCTAGTTGGAGCCAAGCTGAGGTAATGCAATGGGATGTTGTTTGGTTGGTTGTATGAGATTGAACAGGCTCCGCAGAGATGTTGTTTGGTTGGCTACACTAGGAGGGGAGTGGGTTGGACAAATTCAAAAGAGGGAAATGAAAAACAAACAAAATAAATTCAAAAGTGAAAATTAAAAAATTTTAAAAATATTGAAACAAAAATAAATTCAAAAACAAAAAATAAAAATTCAAAAACAAAAAATAAAAATTCAAAAATAAAAATAAAAATTTTAAAAAATCTGAATTTTTTTTAGTACATTGTACTTGAACCTACGGTTCCATTTTTTTGTTTCATTGAATTTGGATGTTGTTTGAATTTTAAAAAAATTTTGAAAGAGTGAAAAGTTGATGTATAAACTAGTTTAGCAGTAGCAACTTGCTGCTAGTCGCGTGTCGTCGCGTGCCGCACGGGCCTGGCTCCGCGGAAACGGCCGTGGCGGTCGTTTCTACGGAGCCAGACCCGAGCTGACGTTTTGCACCACCGCGTGCAGGCTCGGCGCACACGCGGGCAACCAAACATCTGTTTATCTAGCTCACGCGAGCCAGGCTAGGTGCGTACGCCCAACCAAACAGGCCCATAGTACCTCATTTGACATGTTTTTTCATGAGACCACGACAATGCACGCCAGCAAGATTAGGAAGTGCGGACTCCTCGCTTGCCCAAGGAGAAGACTCCATAGTTTTTGGTTGTGGCTTGTGCATGGTAGAGAGACGTTAGGCGGAAAGTAAATGCTGGTCCTATATATGGCGTGTCGACGGTGATCGAGGAGGTGGAGTAAGGCAAGCTGGTCCTAGACCATCTGGTCTCCCTAGCCGGCGCGAGTTGTCAACCGAAGATGTAGAGTCACTACTAGGGAACCGGGTATTACAACCGGTTCCAAACCCCCTTCACAACCGGTTTTGGAACCGGTTGTAAGCCACCGGGAGTAATACTCCCGGGTATCACAACCAGGTTCACGAACCGGTTGTGCTGTTAGTAAAAGTTAGAAATATATTGGGAGAAGTGGGATTTGAACTCAGGACCTCACACCCCTCCTCGTGACCCACACCTTACCCTTCTAGGCAATACACCCACGCGTGCTCTCTAATGAGAGTAGGACAAGTATTCCTTTTAGCATTTCAAAAATAGAGTTTCTACAACCGGTTAGGACATGAACCGATTGTAGAACCTAATTTATACAACCGGTTCGTGTCTCTAACCGCTTCAACCGGTTGTAAAAGTCCACAACCGGTTGGGACATGAACCGGTTGTAGAAATTAGGCTCTACAACCAGTTCGTGTCCCAAACCGGTTGTAGAAGCCCTCTCCTGATTCCTAGCCTAACGAACTGGTACTGGTGCACCATCACACCGGGTTCGAAATGAATCGGTTGTGATGGGGTTTTTGAGACCGGTTTGTGATACCTATTTCTCTAGTAGTGAGTCGAGCCAGCTCTGGAACTTGGGATGAAGGCAGACCATAAGGCCCGAAGGCTTGATGGGATGTCGTGCCGGATTCGGGCACAACGTACGACCGTCGGCCGTCAAGGGAGCTCGCCAAGAGGTCAAGTAGGTGGAGACGGCAGGGATACAACGACGATGTCGTGCCGGATACAGTGTGCAGGGAGCCAGATAAGTGGCCGACCGTCGAGGGAATCACCGAGTAGAGTAAGCGGTGGCTAGCAGGCAACAGCTACATGGAACGGGAGAGAAGAGAGTGAGAGACTAGTTTTGTTGCTTGGGTTAGAGCCTTTTGGTTTATCCGTAGTTTGTAGACCCTAATTGTAACTTATAAGCGGGACGTTACGGTAGGCCAGACCGGCTGATGGGATCGAAGGGGTCGAAGGCTCCACCTCAAGGACTTAAGGAGAGTGGGCTACCGCCTGGCCCTTAGCCCTACTAATCGAGCACAAACCGAGCTGCTTGAGCTTGGCTTAAAATCATCTCGAGCTTGAGGCCGGGCTCGAGCTCGAGCTCGTCTCGATTTACTTTTGAGCTCAAGCCAATCTCGAGTAGCTTGTTGAGCTCAGGCTTTCTTTCTAGCCCTAGTGCTATGTACTGAATCTATCCGATTCTCCTCTACTAGATGATGAGCATAATACATCTTGTATATGGATCAGAGGGTTTCTATCTATGTTGTGTTCTTGCTATTTTGCTCTTTTTCTCGGGTGAAACATCGTTAGTTTGGGTTGAAACATCCTTTAATAGCCATCCAAACATTCTTTGTTAACGTTTGAAACAATATTTCAGAATATTTTAATAGTACTTGAGTTTTGTTTCCGACAGTCACTGCTCATGTTTTCAAAGTCGGATCCTAGTACCTCTCAAAAAAAAATTTCAACATAAAATTTGAACAGCATAATTCACCCTCTCTCCTGGACACCTGTCCTTAGGAGCCATTAGCGCGTCGCATGGGCTCCTAGCAAGGCCGCTCTGTAGTTTTTTTTCCTCCCTAAGAGCACCTCCAGTAAAGCCTCTCAAACATAATCTTCTCTATATTTAGAGTCTTTCGTCCTCTAGCAGAGTCTCTATCTCAGCCTCTAAATTTAGAGTTTCTCTCTCTTAATTTCTAAATTTAGAGGCTCTCTATATCAACCTTTATAGTTTTTCTAGATAGAGACTCTGCTGGAGAGAATAAAAATATAGAGAGCAAATAGTGATTTAGAGATAGTGTATAAAGACCTGATTTTAAAATTTCTGCTAGAGATACGCTAACTACTTCTGTTGCCCTATGTAAGTGGCCGAGGAAAATAGCCACGCGCCACATGATTTCAAACTTGGTTCGGCTGGTGGTGATGACGAAAACAACTTTTTTTTCATCAATTTTGCCAACAAAAGTAGTTCTTTTCTTGAAATTATTCTGATGGCCTATTTTCATTGGTTGACCAAATAAAAAAATATTTTCGTTGGTTTTGGGGGCTTTTTTTTTTGTTGGTTATGGCTGACGAAAAATAGACGGAGTCATGTAGTGAGGATTTATATACAAGGTTATTTCACGATTAATGTTATAGAAGCTTAGCTATATAACAAAAATGAATACAAGCCATCCTCTCGGTCTAATGGCCCAGATTGATTTTAATTTTTGATACTATCATAGTAGTACTTATACTACAATGATGGTATATTTTTAGGAGGCTTTGAATGGATGGTTATATCTAAATTGCACTACCATCCTAGTAAATTTACCGTTGTGTACCGTAAAAGAGCTCATAATTATACACGGTTACATGGTTTCTCTCGGACTCGTAGTCTACTGCCTTCTGGACAACTTCTTCATTCGCTAGTCATATATGTTGGGTAAATCAACACTTTTAGGTTTACTTCAATCAAATAAATCATGAATACAAACTGATTAACTAGCAACATCATGCAGCACAAATATATTATATACATAGATGAAATAGATATATTCATATATCCCTCTAATATGTAAGTAAACAGAGACAACAGGAAGCTGCCAATTAAGGTAGGGAGCAGTATGTACCGATCTTTCTCGGAAGTGAAACCGAGAAGAGATAAAGACAACCCCGTTGCGATGATGTGATAGCTAGAGCAGATCGTGGCGATGACATAGAGGAAGCAGATCACGAGTAGTTGCGCGAAGCGCTTCCCAAAAACCTTATTCGCTCTCTCCCGATGCAGGATCTTAAGAGCGATGGGTTCCGGAGACCTACTCTCCCGATCACCGGTGCATGCTGGCGCAGCGGGACGGAGTAATCGATATGTGGCGGCGCAAAAGGCTGAAAGAAGCAAAAAAACTCTAGCTTCTATGGTTTATATGGGATAAGTTGATGGTCAAATGTGTCACAAGACATGCTATGATCGGACTCGCATGATTTCCATATCTCGTAACCGATTCCATATTTTACATACCACGATCGAACTCACATGATTTTCATATCTCGTAACCGATTCCGTATTTTTCCCGGAGAGCAAAAAGAAATAAAACTACAAAAAGAGGTTGCGCCCGCACAAGCAACTGGACCTGATTTTAACGGACCATTTACACAGGTGCTGTGCACCCACGCAGCCCTAGCGGGAGCCCGGCCCGGTGAGGCGAGAGAGCACGTGTGTTCTTCTCTTTCTCTCTTCCATATGAGCTAATGGAGTGGAGCACTCTCTACTATTTAATTTAATGTCTCTTCACCTCAACTAGCATATATGGTTCTAATGAGTTCCCACACCCCCTTCTATATGTAGGGCTTTGAGATTTTTCAAGAATTATTCTTGCAACAATACATAAGCAATACATAACAGCAAGACGGGAAAATTCAGCTAAATCATCGAAGAGAGACGAGTGAGGAACACATTGAAGGCAAAGTGGAGAAGATCCGACCACAAAATAGCCTCTCCGATCTAGTTACTGAAAGCTGCTTCAATCACATTCGTCTGTCTTATCTCTGATTTGTGGTTGTGCTAAGCATCCTTGTCTTTCGGGCTCTTCCCCCCGCGTGGGTACCATTTCATGTTTCTAACAGGCGCCACCAAAGGGGATCATTCTTGGGCTAACTTGTTTCTTCGTTTGCAAATGTCTAGTTCGAACTCTAGCTATGATAAATATTAGGACATAGGTTTCACCTGGCTTTGTTTTTCTTGGTCATAACCATGAGCCTGATCACTGGCTGTTACCGGTCTTTCTCGTTAAATTCACTTGTTCCTTCTAAGCATAATGTTGTCAACTTGTCATTGTCTATTAAGTGTCATTTAAGTGTTGTTTCTAAAGAGAATTTACACTAGGTTTAGCAAGAAGCCATCGAGGTCACACGACCCTGATACTTACACTAAATCTGTTCCTGCTTGCATTTTCTAAGTAGTTTTTGCTGTTTCCTTAAAACTTGTAATTCCTTTGAAATGACATGAAGATTTAGAGATAATCACAATTCTCGCGGTAGCATCCACGATTTTAAGGATGATTACCAAAAAAATGGATGCCTGGTTAGGAGCTTCCAAACAAGGAGCTCCCCGGACGCCAAGATAGGGCAGGTGCGATCGACGCTGGTTGGATACTTGCATCGCAGTGTTGCTTTCCAAAGTCCAAGCACATAATTTCAACTTCAGACAAGAAAATCGGCGTAGCTCAAGGGTAAGTCTAAATAATAAGAATCAAAATGTCAACTAGATTTCCCAAAAGAACATATTAACAAGATAAGGCTCAGCACGAGAGATAATCAACCAAACACACTCATGCTTCTATTTTTATTTCAACCAGTGTCCAGCAAAACTACCAGCATACAACAGCTACAGTTGAAGCACTCCTGATGGTACAATATGTGACATGTTTTCCCCTGTTTCGCCATTACATTGCAGCAGCTAGTACAGCCACTAGATGTGGAACTGTATATCATTGTATAGAAATACAATTCGCAAGGAACCGCAGAGAAGAGGCGAGCTGCCATGTGGTGAAACAGGCTAGTCGTCTATCTCCATTTTCTCATTTGGCACATCCTGGAAACTATCACCTTTTGGGCTCACGCCAGCCTTGCGGTACTGATGATTATAGCGCAGGATTACTACCGAAATGAAGGCTGCACATAAAGATATAGCTCCACATCAATCTAAATGCCATGTTTGATTAGGAACGGTAAATCACAAGGGATAGAAACGGTTTTGCCATCAGCGCACAAAATCTAAGGAGACAAACTATGTCCACATTTTCAACATTTTGCAATTTTTTTTATAAAAAACATCTTCTACCAAGTATAACGAACCATGACATGTTTATGTCGCATTGGTTGTCAGTTCAATAATCTTTTCTAAGCAAGAGGTTGATGTAAAATAACATTAACTTCCTTTTAGGGGCCCAATGTTTATTGCCTGTGGTGCAAATATGAAAGACAGGTAAAGGACAGCTAATATCAGTGGCTATTCAGTTTATTCTTCACCAAACTGCACATAATCTTTTATCACAAATTTCGGAGTTAAAACCGAATCCTTTAGAAGATTGCTTTTTTACATTGCATAGTGCATTACCCGCTGCTATGTATGTTTAATTTTGCAATCATAGTGCGCATGCTGAAATGACTGGTCTAAAGTAATAAGTAGGTGTCGTGCCTTTTGAAACATCTGTGGTATCTAAAGTATTTCTTGGATCAACATTTTGAAACAACATATTGCTTGATGGACCTTAGTCTTAGTTAACTTATCAGCCAGGAGCTCAAGCAATTTTCACACTATTCTTTAATATACAATGTCACATTTATAAAGTACAAGTCACTTGCAGGCTTGAAAATCACCTGGTTTCTTCAAAATTTTCAGTACAGAGGCTAGTTTCTAATGGCAAATAAGGACAGAGATTGTTCCACATTGATTAACTAAAAAACAGCTAGCGGTCTAGCAGAAACCGGCTACTTAATAGAGTAATTGCACTTATAGGTCTTGAAGTTGTTCCGTGTTTTCGCTTAGGTGCACAACTCATAAAACCATATATTTGGGTACACAAAGTTGCATTACTATAAACGAGAGTGGTTTGTTGACGTGGACTACCACGTCACTGAGCGTGGCCATATTGCCCACGTAGCATGCCTTTTCTACTCTCACTCCCTCTCTCTCCTCCCCCTCATCTCTTTCTCTCTCCTGCTCCCTACTCTTTCTTTTCTTTGTCCACCGAAGAAATAGGAAAAGGGGGGGAGAGGGACGCTAGCTAGCCTCTAGCGCTAGAACCGCCCTAGGCTCACTGTCATCGACCACGACCATGGCCGCTCAGTCATTGGGCCATCCTTTCCACTAGGTTGGCATCCCCTCAAGCCATGATCGTCGTATCCGCCAAGCGCCATGGCGCCGATCGTCGTCGTCCGGCCCTAGCGCATCGCCTTACCTCAACTCCACCAAGCTGTCCTGAGGGCGCCACCTCTGCCGTCGACCACGCCATGGAGCTGCCGTCTCTAGTTGGGTCGTCTCGGTTCATGGCTCCACTCCACACGCCCTCCTCTCCCTCCCTCTTGATGCAGCTGCGTTCTTCAAGCGCGCCACACCAGGTTGCCACCGTGCATAGGTGCGCCGCCCAAATAGAGGGTGGCTCCTGACCAGCCGTCACCGTGCGCAAGTGATGGTGCTGGCCTAGGGAGGAGGTGCTATGGCCCGGGGCGATGTAGTGATGGTGGCTCCTCAAGGCAGCCATGTGCCGGAGCAGCACATGTGCCCACCGCGCGACACCATGACGGCCGCAGCGCTTGCGCCCACGACATCCCTTATTAGTGGTCACACCTTGGAGCAACGCCTGTGGCCCTGAAAGCCCCATGCACTCTGATGCCACGCAGAGAAAGAGAGACGTAGGGATGGAGGGCAGACTACAGTAGCGCTAGGACCGACCTCTGGCCATGGCGCCGAGCTCCAAGAGAGAGAGACGAGGTGTGCGTCAGATTTGTGGGTTGAAGAGAGAGGGAGAGGAAAGAGAGAGATAAAGGAAGGGGGAGAGAGGGCCACATGTCCGATGACATGGCAGTCCACATCTACAAACGTGCATACCACTTTTGGACCTAGTCGAAATTGCAACATAACTTCGTATACCCAAATGTCTGGTTTCATGAGTAGTGGACCTAAGCGAAAATGCGGGACAACTTTAAGAACCTATGGTACAATTTACTCTATAGATTATATAGGAAGCTTTGATATTACTTTGCATCATGCATAAAAAATAATGTGTGGTGAAATATTTACCAGTATCTAACATAGCATTCATATTTTATCATCAACACTGCATTACACAGTTATTGGATTTGACAAAAGCAGCTCTCTCAACTCTATCAATCGTGTCATAATAAGTACCTGCAATGATGCGTGTCTTCACACTGAACAAGTTCCAGCACATCGTAACGGCCGAGGCTGCAACAAATTTCTTACGAGGGCAAGACTTCCAAGCCTCTAGCACTCGATCTCTCAAAATCTCAACTGAGGTATAAAAAGGGAAAACTGGTCTTATGCTCTGCCCAATAGCCGTACACAATAACATAGGTAATCTCAGTAGAAACAATTAAATTATACCTCTCCTGTGAATTTGACTTGAATAGCAACTATAAAGCTTTGGGAGTGTAAAACTGGTGAAGAACCCTGCAAAGTTTCATTTACTAGAACATGATATAACAGTGCAGTTGTTCAAAGATTGATCTACTAATTCTTTGCGCATCCAATTGTACCTGTGGCTAGAAGCCGCCATACTGTAATCAGACTACCATATTTAGCACCGAACAGAAGAACAGGCAATACCTAAGATTTCAGCAATAACAGATTTCTAAATTACTCAGGAAAAACATTGTTCTTGTCAAGAATGTCACATCGCGAACCGAATTTCATGCTTACTTTGAGAGTCATCGACGGGTCACCAGAGAAGATCACTTGTGCCGTAGATATCATGGAGTTAGCAACCGGCAACACAACTCGGGTAGCACGAAGCACATCCTCTTCGGTCAAGTGGAAGCTCCTCCCCCTCTCCACCTGCTGCCTGTTGCAAATGCGAACTCAAGTATGCTTCGTTTCGCATGGATCAGCAGATCAATTATCAGTTTACCACGGGATCATACCTCTGTGGCACGGAATCTTTGAAGAAGGCTAGACCTAAGATCATAACACCAAGGTGACACAGTGCGGAGATTGGACTGCAGCAAAGAATCACCCCAACCTCAATAAGAAATTGCAGCAACAAAAAAAAAAGCATAGATCAAAGCAGGAATCTTAATAGAGCAGCAGGTTGTTCATGCCTGAAGGTGATCTCTCTTGAAAAGGAGCAGGAGAAGAAGAACATCGATCCGAAGCCGAACCAGAGTGTCGATTTCGCGACGTTCTTCCACATCACCAACTCGACGATCCTTTCCCAGCGACCTTCCCACCCAGACTGCTCCACAACATCAGTTCCTGCATCTCAAAACAAAATTCCCAGGCACGAAGAACAAGGGAACATTCAGGGCAATGGTTTCTTCAAATCAGTAATTAACAAGAGAAAAATAGATATTAGCATCGCTCACCGTGACTACTAGCATCGGTGTGAGTGGGAACCAAAGCCAAGCTCATCTCTTCCTCCTTCTCCGCCGCCGCTGCCATCAGCTTGTCCGCAGCCGCCGCCGGTGCGGCCTTCGGCGCCGCCCTGGTGGACTTCCTCCTGCGCGCCCTCCTGGCAGCGTCCTCCTCCGCCTCGATCTCCTTCTCCAGCCTCCGCCTCGCCCGCCGCGCGTTCCTGGGCGACGCCACCGCGGGCGCCACGCGCTGCTCCGCGGCCCCGCGCCGCCTCCGCCTCGGCGGCGTCCCCGCCAGCTCCAGGCTCTCGTCCACGCCCGTGCCCGCCGCGCCCCTCTGCCTCGAGCGGTTGCGGCGCGAGGTAGGGGGCGGGGACAGCAGCAGCAGGTCGTGGAGCGAGTAGCTGGACTGCTGCAGCGGCGACGGCGACTGCAGGGGCGACCTCTGCCCCGCCGGCTTCGGCGGCGGCGTCGCGGCCTCCTCTGCGGCCGTCCCCGTGGCCGAATGGTGATACGGAGGAGCGGGGAGCTTCACGGCCGGCGCCGGTGAGGAGGGGTCTATGGCGACGGCCTCCATGTGTTCGACGGTTTGCTTGGCTTGGCTTGGCTTTGCTTTGATCGGTGTAGGTGTAGGTCTGGGAGTTCGGGACGGTCCGGAGTTTAAGAGGTCGAGGACATGCGAAAAGAATGCGAGTGTGGGAGATTTTTTGGGCCCAGTGTCAGTGGGCGTACGTGCGGATTATAGCCGTTGGGGAGCGAGACACGGGTGCAGAGGTGCTTTTGCAGTCCCTGGTGATGCTTTGGGTAGGTGGCAGCTGCGGGGACATTATTTGATGACGTGGGGTATGGAGGGAAGTGGGTCCCTACGTCGGCAGGGAAGAGCTTGAATTGCGTCGGTGAAATTGGGGAGAAGGGTTCTAAGAGCATCTCCAATAGTGTCACTTTAGTTAGTTATAAGAGTATTAAATCAGCTTTTTGCTTATGTGGAGAAGAGAATGCATGAAAAAAAGATATAGACTAACTCTTTAATAAAAGTCAGTCTATAATTGATTTCAAGGTGCATGCTCACTATTCCATGTGGGCTTATAATAAATGTAGAGACTATACTATAGCTAATCCATTGAAATTATTGTCTTTTTAATGTCTATAGATGACATTAACACTTTTTATAGCTAGTAATTGACTCCACCATTAGAGACACCTCAGCTCGATATAAGAAATCCACCCCAGCTTTTTACTTATGTGGAGGAGAGAAAGAGATGAAAAAGATAGATGCTGCCTCTTAGCTAAGAGCCAGGCTATAGCGGATTACAAGGTGGATACACACTATTACATGTGGGTACAAATTATGTTAGAGACAATGTTATAGCAAGCACCATTGGGGAGGTTGGCTATTTGCTATCTATAAATGACATGGCACTTTCTTATAATCAACACCATTGGAGATGCCCTAATTGAGGTCTCATGCTCTTTAGATTTTCTTATCCACTTATTTAATTTATCTCGTAACTTTGAGAATTTTTTTAGATAGTCTTGGGAGCTGGGTCCCTTTTGTTTGACTTGTTTTAGAGAGCTTTTAGACATACCTTCGAGATAGAAAAACGATTAAAAATAAGAAAAAGTCACATAAATAAGTCAGATTTATGTAACTTATTTGACTTTTTTATTATTTTTGAATCTGTTTTTTTATCTCAAATGTGTGTCTAAAGTTCTTTAAAGAAAGTCACACAAAGGACACTCGACTCTCAATGCCATCTCGAGAAGCTTTCCAAGTTACGAAATAAGTAAATAAGTGAATAAGATAAGCTGAAGACCAGAGAGAATTTGGTGACTCATAAAGAAGAGCATTAAAATAAGAAATACTAAACAACGGTGCATCGTTTTTTTTAGATAGGTACAACGAAGGCGCACACAACTCACACCACCACACACACGCGCACGTACACACGTGCGCCCAACACACGCTAGAAACAGCGGCTGCCCTAACACATGCTAGGAACAGCGAGTAGACAACATGGCACACGTGTGTACGTACCCTAATTTATTCTAGGTGAGAAAACCCGGTTGATCCTAGGGATCGACCGAGCCGACAGCCCTCCGATACTTCACGATACTCGAAACTTAATATTTTATACTCGATACTCGACTATACCCCAATACTTGGTAAAACCCTGATACACAACAATACTTGAAGTTGGATGATGCCTGATTCAACACTTGGATGGATACCTGACCCTCGGTAATACATGTCTTGATACTCGATGATACTTTAAAAGTGCATCTAGGCCCCTAAGTGGGTTTTGGTAACTAATGACAAATGATTAAAGGACTAATGGGTTCATTGAGGATATGAACAGGTAAAAAGTCCCAATGGTGAAAAGGTAAAGTGTCATGGACCCCTCAAATAAGGAAAGAAGACAGCATGTGGTTATTTCTAGACTTGTATTATTTTTTCGTTTGATTTGAGTCTAAGGATCACCGTACTATTAAGAGGGGTGCGACAAAAAATGGCTTAGAAATGTCTCAAGTGCTCAAATTGATAGATCTTTACAAATTCGTGAGACACAAAACACATCACTTTGTGCACACTAGGTGTTTTCAATCTCGTGAATTGAAAGTTCCGATCCCATCGGACTGTCCGGTTTTGCCAAATCTGAGTTTTTCGGGTTTGCTGTCCATAATTAATTGGAAGTTTTCATTAATTAATATGAAGTTTCAATCCAGTCGAAGTATCCAATATATTTTCATACACTAAAGTCTCTGTCTGGTGAGGGTTGCTAATCGGATGTTCCGATTTAGGTTTTATCCTAGATTTGAGTTGAGTCGAGGGAGTTGTTTGCTAGAGTTTTGCATACATCGGAACTTCAAGGCTCCAACGGCTAGATTTCGGGGACCTCTATATAATACCCCCTCACTCCCACCTTGCACGGTGGCTGTTCCATTGCTGACTTTTTGAGCAAACATTCATCTTCTTGAGCTCTAAACACCTCTCCACTCTACATCTAAGTGATCCATCTTGTGAGAAGAGTTGGGAAGAGGATTGAGAGTGCTAGTGAGCTAAAATCGCATTCTTGACCACTTGAGTGCATCTCCAAGTTGATTTTCCGCCAGATTTGTTACTCTTGGAGGTTGAGAACTTCTAGACGGCTAGGAGTTGCTCACGAGCCACCGATCTATGTATGGTGTGCCGTGGAAAGTTTGTGAAGGTCGGATTTTGCCTCCGCAAGGAAAGAAATTAAGGAGTGAATTCAAGGAGTGCTTTGTGCAACCTTAGGAGGATTAGGGTTGAAAGAGACTCCGGCTCAAGTGTGACCGAGCTGCCTCAACGGAGACGTAGGATCCCCTCAATGATCCAAACTTCAGGAACAAACATCACTGCGTCTCCCTCTCCAATTCGGTTTTCCTATTCCTTTCACTTATTTGATTTCTCTTGAGTTTAAGCTATTGTTTAAACTGATTAGATTGGTTAGCTCTCTCTGCATCTACTATACCTTGTGATATATCTTTGGTGCAGGTGGTATCCTTGAGAGTGTAAGATTTAATTCGGGATTCGAAATCCCCTATTTTCTATGCAGGTTGGATAATCCAATAGTCGCATCAAATAGTCCGATACACATCGGAATATCTGGTATTAATATCAGAAGATCCGATATACTGCTTCCGCATTAAATTCTGATTTAAAATTTAAAATGCCTATTCACCCCCCTCTAGGCCACACCCCGATCCCTCAATTGGTATCAGAGCCTATCTCTTGTGTTAGGCTTAATTGCTTGGAGAATTTAGGATGTCACAAGATGGGAACAAGGATGGTGGAGTGTCTATTCCATTAGATTATTCTAACATGAATACCTCGTAGTCTTCAACTCATGTTTCCGTCGCCTCCAGTCGAGTGGAAATACTTTGATGGCACTCACTATGCCGTGTGGAAATATAAAATAAAGATGTACTTGAGATCATTTCACCCTTCTATTTAGCGTATTGTTGAGACAATTTATGGCATGAAGGATCCCGAAAAGCTTACTCCCAACGAAGAACAAAATCAACACAAGAATGATCAAGCTGCCAATGTTTTGCTTTATGCCTTGAGTTCAAATGAGTTTAACCGAGTGGATGGGCTCGAGAGCGCTAAGGGAATTTGGTACACACTTAAGGTAGCTCATGAAAGCACATCTAGCGTCCGTGAGTCCAAGATTGAGCTATTAATGGCCAAGTTGGGAAGGTTCGTAATGGAGGAGGGAGAGACCTACAAAGAGATGTACGATCGATTGATCCTCCTCGGCAACGAAGCCAAAGGACTTGGAAGTAAGGATATGACAGACACATATGTGGTCAAGCTCATACTAAGGGTCATCACACCAAGAAATCCAACTTTGGTGACCCCTATTCGTGAGCGAGACAACTACAACACGTCCACTCCTCACGACATGCTTGGAAGGATTCTAGCTTATGAGTTAATGAGCCAAGATTCAAAGAAGGTTGAAGAACTTGTCAACCATGGCCCAAGCTCAAAGAAGAAGAACATTGCATTGAAGGCAAGCAAAGAAGCTGAAGAAAGCACGAGCGGGGATGAAAGCGAAGCCTCCATGGACTTTGAAGAAATGGCACTTTTTATGAGAAAATTCAACAAATTTCTCAAGAAGAGTGGTTACAACTAGGGAGATCGCCACAGAAGTCCAATGGAAAGTTCAAGGGAAGACATTCCAAGAGGGCTTTGTAACAGCTCAATTTGAGCCAAATTTTAAACTTTAAAATTTGAGTGCAAGAAAAATATTTTTCTCGCTAAAAATACGAAATGCAAAATTTCGTTATGCATTTTTCCTATTTTCAGAAATACTTTAGCCTATTTAAATGGCTTGTAGTTTATAAATACATCTATGTTTGGATTATGATTAGTAACAAACCAAATAATCAATTTTTCCTACAGGATTTAAAACCTCCTAGGTGAAATTATGGTTCTACCCGTTTGCCTAAACCTAGGAATTTCTAGGTCAATTAGAAATTCACCTCTAATTAATCTAGTATTAAAATCCAATTTAGAAATTATGCCCCCACTAAATTCCATTAATTCTAGTTGATCAAATTATAGATCGAGGTTTAGGAAATTCATCAGAACCAAACCATCCCGAATCAATTCATATAAATGCTTATGATCATGTATAACCACAATATATATATATATATATGTATATATATATATGTGAGTATACTTGAAAATCCCCCAAACCTTTTCCATGAATCCTGTTTCAAACCTATAACTTGTATATTGAAAGCTCTTTATGTTATAATATTTAAAGGAGCCCTTTTTGGGTTATATTTAGGGTCTTGTGCAAAGTTCACATTTTCATATACATGAAAATATATTAAACTCAAAGTTTTGCTTCAGTATTTCTCAAAGTCGAATTTAAAATCACTCCAAATTGGACATAGAGACATAATCCAATTTCTAAATTCAAAATTAAGTTTAAATTCGAATTCTATTATTGGTTTCCCCTATTTAGACCCTAGAAAATCCCTAGAAACTCCCTAAAATATTCATAAAATTCCCATGTCACCCTTGGTGGTCCCCACAATCCTTGACCAGAACTTGACTACACTATTCACCTTAGGACCCACCTGTCACCCTCTTTTTGTTCTCTCTCTCTCTCTCTTTCTCCCTTACTCTCTCTCTCACCCGAGTCTCTCTCTCCCTCCCGTTCTCTCACTCCCGCTCGACCTCTCTCACGCGCTGCGCCCTTCCTCTGCCAAACCCGTCCCGTGGTGCTCACGCCCTGACCTTTGTCGCCCTGTGGCTGCATTGGCTCTGCAAGCACGCTATCGCCACCCCTGTTTCTCCATTTCTGCCGAAGCTCGCCGTTCTCTCTCTCTCTCAATCTCTCGCGGTCAGCAGCTCTTTCTTTACTGGCGAGCTATGCCCCCGACTCTCCTCACTCCTCACAGCCCCCCTCACTCACCCCCGACCCTAACCAAGCATGGAAACACCTGCTTCATCCTCGCCGACCTCTGTTTCCATCGGCTGCCTACCTTTGGCGGCACGATTCGCTCACATCAGTCCACCATTCGCCACAATTTTCCGGCCACAACTCGCCACCAACATCCCCTACGACGTCCTCAGGCCAATCGGGGTCGGAGGCCCTACGGAGCCCGAGAGGTCGGGTGGACCGTCGCCAACCATGGTCTGCCCCTTTTGTGTTCCCTCCCTCCACGGTGAGCCTCTCGTCAATTCCTTGCATCAGGAGCATCTCCGGTGTATGTTGATCACGCCCTACCCCTCTTTTGTGCTAGGCCCCGCCGGATTGTGCTGTCGTCGTGCTCCGTGTCTTGGCCGCCGCCGATCTCCACGTCACTGGGCTGCCTGGAGCCAATTCCGGTCACGCCGACCCGTCAGGTAGACTCCCCACCCCCTGTAGTTGCCATAGGACCATTTCCCGAGCTACCTAACCCCCTAGCTCGTTGGCGCCATGCATTGCCGCGGTCGCGGCCGCTGTAGCTCGCCGCGCCACCGCTATTCATCGTCTCCGGCCTCGCCGCTTGCACCTTGGGTGCGCCGAGCCTGGGGGGAACCCATTTTAGGGTTTGGACCTGGTCATCGGAGTCCCCCTCGGCGGTACCGCCCTTTTCTCCGGCCGCCCTTGCCTATCGCCCGTCTAGAACCGAGGTGGAAGACGATCCTCCTCTAGGCGCCACCGTTGCTTGGCTGACTGGTGGGCCGTCGGTCCCATCGGTCGGTAAAGGAAAGCGTAAAGCACGTTTGCGCCTTCTTTAAACCGTTCGCGTGCTTCTGGAAAGCCACCTTCAACCCGGCTCTCGTGGGTTGCGCCGAGTTGGGCCGGCCCGTTACTATGCGAGCTGATTTTCCTAGTTTTGACGAATAAAAACAAATACTAAAAATGAACTGGATTATTTAAAATATCTACACACCCCCAAAAATCCTAGAAAAATTATGATAAATGCTAGATGACCTACTGGACTAAATAAAAATATCTATATGAACAAAGTAATAGATTTGTGCCATTGGTTAAGTTAATAACTCTAATATAAGGATTTTTCGTTTAAAAGAAATAAACACTGAAAGTGGATACTGTTTAAATAAAATGGTAAATGACTAGATAAAAATCTGAGCAAATTAGGATAAATACTAAATAGCAATATGGATGCAACAAAATTATAATACAGTACATTAACCTCACTAAAAACCTCTGATTAAATCTAAAACCCATTTTTAGTTATAAATGTGTTTCCTATTTACTTTAGATGATTATGGAATTATTACAACTTATGAGAAAACTTCTAGTAGAACATAAATGTGATTAAGAAAGTTAAGAAATTTATTGCTCAATTTTTGGACCCCTAATACTCACTGGATAATTAATTGGAGAAATTTACCAATTTCCTTTTGTATAAATAAAACAGAAATCGAATTTGATTTATTTTAAATACCAAATGACTTCAATTAAATTCTAAATTTTTAGAGACACCTTGCTAAACCTAAAATGAATTTATTAAAAATATAAGAACTTAATAAAACATGATAGAATTACTTAATTATGGTAAGTAAGACCCATAAGTTATAGGAATTTAATACCAATTTAAAATTTACAGCAACCCACCTACCCTATAGACAGTTAGTTAATTATCTTGAGTTGACGAAGGAAATACTTCAAACAAAACTTATTTTCCATATACAACTATTTTGCTAATCTATGGGTAAATTACTATGGGTAGCATTTTGCATTATTCATCATCGCATATCATCTTCATAACGCTCACACCACCGTTATCTTTTTGAAAGTTACTATATAGTAGCAGGATCATGGAACTTCCTCGATATCTAGGTTGACTTAATGTCAGTCCTCGATCGCTTAGCTAAGCGAGTTGTATTCTATGCATCATGTTTTCTTATTGCACATTGCTGCTTTATTTATTGTTCTTCGAATACGTTTTGTTAATAGACGCTGAGGAGCCGAAGGACATTTCGTAGAGCAGCAAGAAGGCCCTCAACAGTGTCAGGACCCAGGCGAGTTAACAACCTTTCTTTTAGGTGCTTACTTTTACTAGGGAAAGCCTATACTTTCCCTAGTGCGAGTTAACATCTTTCCTAAAGGGTGTTTGCTTTTACTAGGGAGAGTTTATACTTTCCGTACTGCGAGTTAACATTCATTAGATCATGTTGATCTCAATTTTTCATTAAATTATTTCCTTTTAAGTATCAATTGCATGCTTTTCAATTATCAGTACCTACCTTGTTAAATTCATGATATAACGCCCTAGCAGGAGCGCGGAGACATACACGTAGTGGGAGATCGCTGCCACTAGCCTGAGGGGGTGGTTCCAACACAACGCGTGGCCATCGCGCGGCATTAGGAGTTGGGGGTCACATGAGGTGGTTTGCGAAACCAGCCTTTGGACGAGAAACCCACTCTAAGAAGGTCTGGCTTGGGACGTCACCTAAGGGTGATTTAATCACACTTACTGGACCGGCAAATCCAGTAGAGTTGTGGTTCACAACGGGTCGCCAACCCGGGATATGATGGCAGAAGGAAGGAGATGTTTGGCAGAGTGCATGGAAACTGCCATGGGTATGGGATGGATTATGGGTTGGAATTGAAACTCTGGAATAACACACGGAAAGTAGAGTTTTGGTCAAAACTGCTAAGTCATAGGCTTTGATTTACAACTCTGGCTTTCTTCAAACAAAACAACCCTCAACCTTTCCTTTGGAACCTATATCACTAAATGCATTAGGTTGGGTGTTAACTTGCCAGTGTTTGGATGACACTGACCTTGCATACATATACGCTTTTAGATGGTGAGTATAAGCAAGACAAATAAGCCTGCCATGAAGACGGTGCTCAGGAGCTCACTGACGATCAAGTCGAGGCTTAGGACGTCTCTCCAGTCGATTGCTTAGGCATAGTCGGCAAGAGACTCTTTTGAATCTTTTATCGCACTCTGATCTTTTGTTGTTCTTAAACTAATTTTGGGCTAATGTGCCGTGTTGTAATATTTATTAGCCTTTGGGCTTAATTAGGTACTTAATGTAATACAAATCGTTCGCTTGTATGAAATGATCCGGCTATGTAAATGGTGTGCACTAGTGTACTGATCCAGGGACTAGTGCAGATCAAATGGTGGCGAAGGATAGGCCCACAGGCTTGCTATGAGTGTGGGGATACCGGCCACTTTATTGCCGATTGCCTACACAAGAAGAACAAGGACAGTGATGAGAAGAAGAAGGAGAAGCATCATAAGAAGGAAAAGGTCAAGTGCCACAAGAAGAGCTCTAAGGGTCACCCGCACATCGGTGAAGAGTGGGACTCCAACGATTCCGACTCTGACTCTGATGATGAAGACGTCGCCACCATTGCCATCACCATCACTACACCGACCAAGTCACTATTCGGTGACTCAAGCAATGATGAAGCTCCCATATGTCTCATGGCCAAGGGGCATAAGGTATCATTCAAGCCCAAATCCAAAACTATCGATGATCCTTGCAATGATGATAGTGATAGCGATAGTGATTGTGATGTTGATTTGCTAAGCACCTTTAAGAAATTTGATTTGTACAAAATGAGTGCTTTGCTTGAGACAATAGAGGGGCAAGAGGACACTCTTGAGTGTCAAGAAGACTTGCTCATCCTTGAAAGGAAAAGAAACTGTGAACTTGAGAAGGTCCTTGCACAAGAGAGGAAAAGGAATGAGGAGATGGCCAAAGAGCTAAATAAGGCCAAATCTCAAGTATCTAATCTTGAGATTACCAATGTTTCACTCGTAGAGGACCTTGATTGTGCAAAGGAATCACACAAGTCTCTCGAGATAAAAAGTTTGTTGATCTTTTGAAGAGGACTTCCTTTACCTCCCTTGATGCAACTTGTTCCTCTATTGTGTCAACTAGCAATGGTTGTGCTAAATGTTATAAGATTAATGTTGATGAATGTGCTACTAACTTTGAAACTATGTAACTTTAGCATGTGAGAATGAGAAGCTCAAGGGACTTCTCCAAAATGGGCTTGAAAAGTCCTATAAGGCTAGTAAAGGCCTTGAGGAGTTCCTTGGTAAGCGAAGATAGAGCTACAAGAAGGAAGACCTCGGGTACATTCCTCCAAAGGGTAACAAAGGCCATGTTGTGGTAGCCCCGAGTCTAAGCTTTGTCAACTTTGTCAAGGCCAAGGGCTCTCCTACTCATGCTTCTCATACTACTTTGAATGCATCCTATGTGCTTAGGAAAGATAAATTTGTTGGAGTGGTTGCTAAATTTATTGGTACAAGAAATAAGGATGCTCCTATTGAGGGATCTATTTGGGTACCAAAAGTGCTTGTGACTAACATGAGAGGACCCAAACAAGTTTGGGTATCTAAAAACAAAGCCTAATTATTTTATAGAATTATTTCTCCGGTGGAAGAAGTTGGGTATTTGATAGTGGTTGCACTAATCAGATGACCGGAGAGAGATCAATGTTCTCTTTACTTGATACAAGTGAATCACCACATGAGAACATTGTGTTTGGAGATAATGGTAAGGGAAAGGTAATGGGTCTAGGTAAAGTTGCAACCTCAAATGATCTTTCCATCTCAAATGTTTTGCCTGTTAAATCCTTGAACTACAATTTGTTGTCGGTTTCACAATTGTGTGAGATGGGCTACAATTGTTTGTTCACGGATGTTGATGTGACCACCTTTAAAAGGGTTGATAATTCAATAGGTTTTAAAGGCTATGTCCAGGGAAAGCTTTATATTGTGGATTTTTCCTTAGATAAACCCAACCTTGAAAAATGCTTGATGGCTAAATCTAGTATGGGTTGGCTTTGGAATCGCCGATTAGCCCATGTTGATATGAGGAATCTTCATAAACTTTTAAAAGGCGAGCACATTTTAGGGCTAACAAATGTTTTTTTTTGAGAAAGGTAGAATTTGTAGTGCTTGTTAAGCGGTAAAGCAAGTTGGAGCACCACATCTCGCCAAGAACGTGATGACCACCATAAGACCATTAGAGCTACTACAGATGGACCTCTTTGGACAAATTGCTTATATAAGCATCGGAGATAATAAGTATGGTCTTGTAATTATAGATGACTTTTCTCGCTCATGTGGGTATTATTTTTGCATGACAAGAGCGATACCCAAGGAACCCTCAAGAAGTTCATGCGAAGAGCCCAAAATGAGTTTGAAGTAAAGATCAAGAAGATAAGGAGCGATAATGGGACGGAATTCAAAAACACTGGAGTCGAGGAGTATCTCGATGAGGAAGGCATCAAGCATGAATTCTCGGCTCCCTACTCCTCTTAACAAAATAGGGTGGTGGAGAGAATGAATCGCACCTCATCGAGATGGCAAGGACGATGCTTGATAAATATAAGGTCTTCAATAGCTTTTGGGCGGAAGCCGTCGATACCGCGTGCCATGCGACGAACCGGCTTTACCTCCACAAGCTATTGAAGAAAACATCGTATGAGCTCCTCACCGGTAACAAACCCAATGTCTCTTATTTTAGGGTCTTTGGTAGCAAATGCTATATTCTAAACAAAAAGACCAAGTCGTTTAAATTTTCTTCTGAGGTGATGAAGGTTTCTTGCTTGGATATGGATCAAATGCCTATGCATACTGCGTTTTCAACAAAATCACCAGTGTTGTTGAGATTGCGCGTGATGTGACATTTGATGAAACTAACAACTCTCAAGTAGAGCAAGTTGATCCTTATGTGCTAGGTAATGAAGAAATTTCTAGTGAAGCAATTAAGAGGATGGCCATTGGAGAGATCAAACCTCAAGAAGTCGAAAAATAACAAGATGATCCATCTTCATCAATTCAAGTGGAGGCTCCAACCTCAATTCAAGATGATGAAGCCTCTAACAAGATCCCTGACCAAGATGAACAAATGGAAGTTGAACCTACACTGCCAACACCTCACCCAAGGGTACACCAAAGTATTCAAAGAGACTACCCCATAGACAACATCCTTGGTGACATCAATAGGGGAGTCTCTACCCGATCTCGAGTTGCAAATTTTTGTGAGCATTACTCTTTTGTATCCTCTCTTGAGCCTCAAAAGGTAGAAGTACTCGGAGATCTGAATTGGGTGATGGCGATGCAAGAAGAATTGAACAACTTCACAAGGAATCAATTGTGGTGATTGGTGGAAAGGCCCAATCAAAACGTGATTAGAACTAAATGAGTCTTTTGCAACAAGCAAGATGAGAACGGGATAGTCACAAGGAACAAAGTGAGAATCATCGCACAAGGCTTCACACAAATCGAATGTTTGGATTTTGTTGAGACTTATGCGTCCGTAGCTAGGTTGAGTCAATTCACATATTACTTGCCTATGCTACTCATCATGAATTTAAGCTATATCAAATAGTTGTGAAAAGTGTATTTCTTAATGGACCACTTTCTGAATTGGTCTATGTGGAGCAACCGTCGGGCTTCGAAGATCCAAAATATCCTTCTCATGTCTATCAACTCCATAAGGCGCTCTATGGGCTTAAGCAAGCACCAAGAGCATGGTACGAATGTCTTAGGGATTTTCTCAAGGTTTTCAAATTGACAAAGTCGATACTACTCTCTTTACCAAAAATATTGATGGTGATTTATTTGTGTGTCAAATATATGTCGATGATATTATATTTGGTTCTACTAATGAGCATTTTTGTGAAGAGTTTAGTAGGATTATGACCAAGAGGTTTGAAATGTCCGTGATGGGGGAGTTGAAGTTCTTTTTGGGTTTTCAAATAAAGCAACTCAAGGAAGGAACGTTCATATGTCAAACCAAGTACATAAAGGATATGCTCAAGATGTTTGACATGGAGAATGCCAAGCCTATCAAAATCCCCATGCAAGCAAATAGACATCTCGACCTAGACGAGAATGGTAAGCCCGTCGACCAAAAGGTATATCGCTCCATGATTGGCTCACTGCTTTATCCTTGTGCATCTAGGCCGGATATCATGCTTAGCGTGTACGTGTGTGTAATATTTCAAACCGCTCCAAAAGAGCGTCATCTCGTGGCCGTTAAGAGAATTTTTAGACAATTGGTTCATACCCAACCTAGGGCTTTGGTATCCTAAAGGGTGAAACATTGACCTAATCGGCTATTCGGATGCGGATTATACCGGTTGCAAAGTGGATAGAAAGAGTACCTTGAGGACTTGCCAATTCTTGGGTAAGTCTCTAGTTTCATGGTTATCCAAGAAACAAAATTCAGTTGCCCTATCTACCACCGAGGCTGAGTATATTGTAGCAGGAAGTTGTTGCGCTCAATTGCTTTGAATGAGGCAAATCTTGAGAGATTATGGCTACACCATGAACCAAGTACCTCACTTGTGTGACAATAAGAGTGTCATCAAAATAGCCAACAATCCCATCCAACACTCCCGAACCAAGCATATCGACATCTGCCATCATTTCCTAAGAGGCCACTCAACCAAAGGTGATATTGATATGAATCATGTAAGAATCGAAAACTAATTAGTCAATATCTTCACCAAGCCACTAGATGAGAGAAGATTTTACGAATTGAGAAATGAGCTAATTATTCTAGATTCTCGAGACGTGGTTTGATGTCTTGCACACAATTGTTTGACATAGGCTAGATGATTTAAAACCAAATTGTTTGACAAAATCCTTATTTTGCTTTTTTTTAAAAAAAATATTGGTTCTTGATCTTCGGATGATGTCAGTCTATTTGTGATCATAGTTATGGATGCTTGATTGTTTTCTGATCACAAATAGAAAGACTCAGTAGGCTCATCTAATCTATTCTCCTGAGCATAATTCCAATTCTCCAAATTTCTTTCTCCCAAGCTGTCCCTGTGCTAGAAAATTCTACTAATCGGAACTTTCGATCTATGGAATTGGAACTTCCGACCTGTGTCTTTATCTAGTATCTCTGCTGGAAAATCCTTCTAATCGGAACTTCCGATCTGCCAAACCGAAACTTTCGATCCCTGATTTATAAGCCTCAAGGTGAACCGTCCATTTCACTCTCACTGTCTCACCTCTCATCCCTTTCACTGTCCCGCGCCTCCTCTTTGGCGACCGGACATTCCGACCATCAGAAAGTTCGGTGCCCTTCTAGATTGAAGTCCCCATGTTTTTCACTCCATCTTCATCCTTTGGTTTCCCAAGGTATCTCCTAGGGTTTCATTTCCCCATTCCCTTGATTCTTGCAAGTCGGTCAATGTTTTTCGGCAGAATCATTCTAGTCTTGCCTTAGGCCTCGGATCTATAGTACCTCTAAGTTTTATTGGTTGAATAGCTAGGAATTATGATTTTGCAGATGATCTGTGAAAATTGGAATGTCCAATCAATTCCATCGGAATTTTCGATCTGATCGGAACTTTCGATCTGGAGAACCGAAACTTCCATTGTTCACAGAATACAGCCCTAATTCATGGATTCTTGTTCAATTCCTTTTGGAACGTATATTCTTTCAAATCTCTCAGAGATGGAAGAAGGACGTGAATTTGAAAAGAGAACTAAGGCAAGACTCGATCAAGAGAGTCTTCGAGGAGGCTGTATCAAGAAGTTAGCTGGTAGAAGGAAAAGAACTGATGTAGCAGGATCCAGCTCTCAACCCAATCCTGATATTCATGAGAGTGAGGAAGAGGAAGATCAGTGGGAAATTGGACCTCTGAGGATACACCAACCCAGAAGAAATCACAGCCATGCCAGGAATGTGACAAACTACAAGAATAAGATAGCTCAAGTGAGGAAGCTGAGAGAAGAAGATCCTCACCAGTATCCGATTCTCTTCAGATCGTCGATTTTGGACTTTCTTTCAGCAGGATTTCTATGAGATAGTCATCCTACCTAGGAAGTCACCCGTTTCCTCGATGCAGTGGGTTGACTAGGACTACATGGCAAGACAGGATGATCCAGTTTTCAATGAGGTGTTAGAGGCTTGTGAGCGCAAAACCTCAAGAACATCATAGGTTTTGAGTATCCGTGGTGCAATGAGGTAATTGCCCAGTTCTACGCCACTCTCTACATCGAAAAGGATGCAGCTCAGTCTATGCATTGGATGACGGAAGGGGAGTGGTACAAGGTCAAGTATGTCAACTTTGCAAGAATTTTGGGATTCACCTTAGAAGATAAGAGGAATAAAGAGACGATTCATGATGAGGCAGTTCCGGGGATATACTCTCTAGATTTCTTGTATGAGGAGAGTACAGACTTTGAGCCAGAAGATGTTAAGGGTATGCTTTTTTCCTTTCTATGCCTACCTCAATAGGCTCTTCAGAAAGACCATTGTCCCTAAGGATGGTGATGCTAGCCACATCCTCTCTTCCACCAGGAACTTACTCCAGAGGATGAAGGAAAATCCTAGGGGGTTTGACGTCTTTGATTTCATCTGGCAAGAGATTTGCATCACCTCCCTGGACCCCAAGAAAAGTTGTGGCTATACCCTCTACATCATGTGCATGATAGAGAAGGTCACCAAGCGCACATTTCATAAGGAAGTGAAACACATAGGCCTCCAAATCAGGGTGATCAAATCAGCTACCCCTAGGGCACCAGTCAAGGGAAGAACCTCCACTTCTAGGCGTTCAGTGTCACCTTCAGCTAAGTCCTCATCATCTTCCACTATGTGCATTCTCAAATCTATTTTCTGTATGTGCAAGAGTACCTCCATCAGAACTCAGAAGGAGAGGGCAGCCAGGAAGAAGGACACAAGGAGGTTGAAGGAAATTCACAGGCATCTCAACATTTAGCCCCCTTTCTCTCTAGATGGTTCAGAGGGTGAAGAAAGTGAGGAGGACATCACTGAGGATCTCTTTGAGGCAGCCCCCGCTCAGGATAGCGAGGAGGACGACGAAGGAGAAGATGATGATGCTTCGGATGAAGAAAGTGGCTAGTTGCCTCACTAGGCTTTCTCTCTTTCTCTCTTTCCTTTTTGGTGTTTTGATGCCAAAGGGGAGAGAAAAGCTTATCTATCTTTCATCTATCCTTGTGCTGCTCAAAGGGAGTAATTTGTGTGCCTGTTGGAACTGTTTTTTAAAAAAACTGATGGAACTTCTGTTTTAAATATTGTGCTTGAATTTGAAATTGGCTTGCGCTGCTTAGGGGGAGTAATTTGTGTGCCTGTTGGAACTGTTTTTTTGGAACTTCTGTTTTAAATATTGTGCTTGAATTTGAAATTGGCTTGTAATAACCTTAATTTATGCTTATGGTGTGCTAGACATATGTACTTTGTAAGATATATTTGTTATTGCTCTGGTTATTGCGCACAAAAGTATTATATGTCATTGCTTTGTGACAATCATGCTCTGATCATTATGTTGCCTCTAAACAATATTGCTCGGATCATTGTGCAATTCATGATTGTTATGAATTCATATTGGGATCATTAGCTCTATTTTATCCATATTATTGCACCCCATAAATGCAAAGATATAGGGGGAGCTCTTACAAAATTTTCTCTAAATATTTGCATTTGATTTTCAAGCAAATTCAGTCTATGCACATCTTTAGGGGGAGCTCACCATATATGTTAGCATTCAAAACAAATTTTTTTTAAAAAAATCTTTTTTAAGTTTTAATCGGGTTGTCATCAATCACTAAAAAGGAGAGATTGAAAGTGCATCTAGGCCTCCTAAGTGGGCTTTGGTGATTAATGACAAATGATTAAGAGACTAATACGTTCTTGAGGATATGAACAGGTGAAAAGTCCCAATGGTGAAAAGCTAGGGCGTTGTGGACCCCTTAAATACGGAAAGAAGACAACATGTGTTATTTCTAGACTTGTATTTTTTTCATTTGATTTGAGTCTAAGGGTCGTCGTAGTATTAAGAGGGATGCGACGAAAAATGGCTTAGAAATGTCTCAAGTGCTCAAACTGATAGATCTTTACAAATTCGAGAGACACAAACACATCACTTTGTGCACAACGAGTGTTTTCAATCTCAGTGAATCGAAAGTTTCGATCTGTGCATCGGAAGTTCCGATCCCATCGGATTGTCCGGTTTTGCCAACCCAATCCCGGTTGTTCCAGAGGACTAGAATTTGCCACCCCTGCCTGCTTATCCTCCTCAACTTAGCCAAGTACTAGAAATGCATCTTCAGGTTATTCAGGCTATAGCTAACAACCTCAACAACCTTGCCGCTCCTGTGCAAGCCCAACCACCTCATTACCAACCTCAATCCAGATTTGGTGACTTCATAAGGACAAGGCCGACTGTGTTCATCGAATCCACAGAGCCACTTGTTGCAAAAGATTGTCTTCGAGAGATAAGGAGAAAGCTGGACATGACTCAGTGTGCTGACCATGAGGGAGTCAGTTTTGCTAGACATCAACTTTAAGGAGATGCCGCTATTTGGTGGGACAACTTCAAGGCTACACACCAGAATGCCGATGCTATCACTTGGGAGGAGTTCTCTGAAGCTTTCACCGCTTCGTTTGTTTCCAAGGGTGTCATGGAGATGAAAAGACGGGAATTCCACCATCTCCGGTAGGGCAATATGTCTATCACTGAGTATCTGAACAAGTTCAACTACTTTGCCCGCTATGCCAGCACAGAAGTAGCTACCGAATCTGATAAGATATGGAGATTCATGGAAGCCATGGATCTAAATATCAAAGCTCTCATTGTCTCCAATGACTTTGCTACTTTTCAATAGATGGTCAACAAGGCATTGGTGCTTGAGGATATTGAACGCCAGCGTGTGTAGAAGCGCAAGAGAAAGATGGCGCAGAAGCACAACCAAGGCTAGAGCAGTTCAAGGCGTAGGTTCACCCAGTTTTAGTCCAACTGGTCTTCAGTTCTGCAGCATTAGCAAGCTCAAAGGGCGCCAGTTTCCCAACCTCGCCCATCCGAGCAGACTCCTCGTAGCTCCCAAAGCTTGGACCCCCTCAGAACAACAACAATTAGGGTGTGCAGTGTTTCACTTGTCATTAGTGGAGACATTATGCTAGCTAGTGTCTGCAGAAGAGGCCAGTGGCACCAGTGTTGTTCAATCTCTGATTTGCATCCCGCGCACCAGCTTCAGGGAAAGGTCGAGGAATGCTCCAGACTCTGAAGACTGCTACTGCTGGCAAAGGCCAAGTCAACCATGTTATTGCGGAAGAGACGCAGAATGCTCTAGAAGTCATGCTTGGTAAGTTCCTTGTTAATTCAGTACCAGCTACAGTTCTGTTTGATTTTGGTGCATCATATTCTTTCATTGCAAAAAGTTTTATGGAATTAAATAAGTGGAATGTGACAAACCTAAGGTACCCTATGATTATTCAGTCCCCTGGTCGGACTATGAGAACCGACAAAGTATGTCCTAGACTGGAATTAGAAGTCGTTGGAGTGAAGTTCCTAGCGAATTTAATTGTCCTAGAATCCCAACGGATAGAAGTGATACTAGGCATGGATTGGTTGATCAAGAACCAAGGACAGATCGATTGTGCAAACCGAGCCATTTCTTTGGTCAATAGTGAAGGAGAATCTGCCAATTTTTGTTCCAATCTCAACTCAAGAGCCACAAGTTCCCTGAACCAGCTAATGGGAATAGCATTGGAATCAGTCCTAATTGCTAAGAAATTCCCTGATGTTTTCCCTGAAGAATTGCCAGGCATGCCGCTAGATCGAGATGTGGAGTTTATCATAGAGCTAACTCCTGGTACGGCACCAATAGCTCAGCGACCATATCGGTTATCTACCAATCTCCTAGCAGAGATGAAGAAGCAAATAGAAGAGTTGCAAGAAAAGGGTTTCATTCGTCCTAGCTCATCACTATGGGGAGCCCCGGTAATATTTGTCAAGAAGGACAAAATCTTAAGAATGTGCGTGGATTATCGATCTTTGAATGAAGTGACCATCAAAAACAAGTATTCATTCCCAAGATCGATGATCTATTTGATTAGCTTAAAGGAGCATATGTGTTCTCCAAAATCGACCTAAGGTCAGGATATCACCAGATCAAGATAAGAAAAAAGGATATTCCTAAGACAGCTTTTACAACTTGTTATGGTTTGTACGAGTTTACAGTGATGTCTTTTGGTCTGACTAATGCTCCAGCTTATTTTATGAATTTGATGAATAAGGTGTTCATGGAATACTTGGACAAGTTTGTGGTTGTTTTTATCGACGATATTCTGGTGTATTCCAAGAATGAAGAAGAGCATGAAGAACACTTGCGTCTGGTATTGGAAAAACTCTGGGAACATTAGCTTTATGCTAAATTCAGCAAGTGCAAAATTTGGCTTAAAGAAGTCACTTTCCTTGGTCATATTATTTCAGCCGGAGGGGTTTCTGTTGACCTAGGCAAGGTCAAGGATGTGTTAGAATGGAAGACTCCCAAGACGGTAACCAAAGTCTGAGGTTTTCTTGGTATGACCGGATACTACCGAAGGTTCATTAAAGACTTCTCTCAAATAACCAAACCGCTGACTCAATTATTGAAGAAAGATAAGAAGTTTGTTTGGACTCCTACTTGTGACCATAGTTTCCAAGAGCTTAAGAAGCGTCTAACCATAGCCCTAGTGCTAATTTTGCCAAACATACATAAAGATTTTGAAATCTATTGTGAGGCTTCTAAATTGGGACTCGGATGCGTGTTAATGCTAGAAGGTAAAGTGTTCGCATATGCTTCAAGACAGTTAAAGCCTCATGAGGCTAATTACCTGACTCATGATCTTGAATTAGCTGCCGTAGTCTATGTTTTGAAAATATGGAGCCATTATTTGATTGGAAACAGAACTGAGATATATACCGACCACAAGAGTTTAAAGTACATTGTTTACTCAATTTGATCTGAATATGAGACATCAAAGATGGCTAGAGTTAATCAATGATTATAATGTTGGAGTCCACTATCATCACAGCAAAGCCAATGTGGTAGCTGATGCTCTGAGCTACTGCAATAATTTGATGCTTTGGAAAGCCAACCAGCTTTGTTCAGAGAATTCGAGAAGTTGAATTTGGGTTTGGTAGAGCAAGGGTGTATTAATATGCTAGAGATGCAACCCATTCTGCTGAAGCAAATCAAGGAAGCTCAAAAAGAAGACGAAGAAGTCACTGGGATTAAGAAAAGATTAGGTGTTGGAAAAGCACGTGGCTTCTCAGTGGATAATGAAGATGTTCTTTGGTTTGGAAAAAGAATCTTTGTTCCTAATAAAGAGTTGAAGGAGACTATTCTAAAAGAGGCCCATGACACCAAGCTATCTATACATCCAAGATGTACCAAGATGTACTCCGATATCAAAGGATCTTATTGGTGGACCGGTATGAAGCGGGATATTGCAGAGTTTGTAGCTTTGTGTGACACTTGTCAAAAAGTCAAGGCAGAACACCAGCAACCCGCAGGTTTGTTGCAACCTTTAAAGATCCCTGAATGGAAGTGGGAAGAAATTGGAATGAATTTCATAGTTGGATTTCCAAAAACCCAGGCAGGCTATGACTCTATATGGGTAATTGTGGATCGCTTGACCAAGTTAACGCACTTCATTCCAGTGAAAACCAGCTATTCAGGAGATAAGTTAGCAGAGCTATATCTGGCCAGGATAGTCTGTCTACATGGAGTTCCAAAGAAGATTGTGTCTGACAGTCTGATGGGGACAAACCTTAACTTTAGCACGGCTTATCATCCGCAGACGAATGGACAGATTGAAAGAGTTAACCAAATACTGGAAGATATGCTTTGAGCTTGTGTTTTGGCAAATGCAAAGAATTGGGGTAAACATTTGCCTTGTACGGAATTTTCCTATAATAACAGCTACCAGTCAGTCTGCAGATGTCTCCGTTCGAGGCACTTTATGGAAGAAATTGCAGAACACCTCTTTATTGGAAAGAGACTGGTGAACGCATGGTTTTTGGACCAGATCTTCTGAAGGAAGCTGACGAGCAAGTTTGGGTCATTCAACAGAGCTTGAAGACAGCCCAAAACCGACAAAAGAGCTATGCCGACCATCGCTGCAGAGACCTAAGTTTTGAAAACAGAGATTTTGTGTATCTGAAGGTTTCACCAATGAAGGGAGTGCGGCGTTTTCGAGTCAATGGGAAGTTAGCACCTTGCTTCATTGGACCCATCAAGATTTTGGTTAGAAGAGGCGAAGTGGCTTATCAGGTGAAGTTGCCTCCTCAGTTGTCAGATGTTCATGATGTGTTCCACATCTCTCAGCTCAGGAAATGCTTAAGTGTTCTGGAAGAGCAGATGTCTTTGGAACAGTTGGAGTTGCAGCAAGATTTGTCTTACCATGAGTACATAGTTCGCATTTTGGAAGAGGCTGCTCATCAAACTAGAAATCAGGTGATCAAGCTTTGCAAAGTTTAGTGGAGCAATCACTCTGAGAAGAAGCAACTTGAGAGCGTGAAGAAGATCTCCAAGCAGAGTTCCCAGATCTTTTTCCAAAATCTTTCAAATCTCGGGGTCGAGATTCCGTTTAAGGGGGGAAGGTTTATAACATCCTCATTTATCAAAACTAAAATCATATGCATTGCATGGCATGAAATTTTGAAAAATATAAAAACATTTAAAAATGAGTATGTTCCTTATTAAAAAGCTTTGTAAAATAAAATTTCCCAAAACCTATTTGCAAGTGTAATATTTATTTAAAGTTTTGCAAAAAGGTTTTATGTGCAAAATAAATTGTTAATAATAATTTTACCAATTTTGCATCTGTTAAATACTATTTGCATTTTAATATTTTAATATTTATTTATCTATAATTTGAAGTTTAGATAAATAAATTATTGATTTTATTTTCCTATTCTATCTCTCTCTTACAAGTGGACCCCACCCTTTCTTTCTGTCTTTCCTTTTCCTTTTCTTTCTCTCTTTCCTTTTTCCTCTCCCTCCCTCCTCCCTTCCCCTTCTTCCCTGGCCGACCACTCCTCGGTCTCTTCTGTCCAGCGAGACAGAGAGGAACCTTCCTCCTCTTCTCCATATGGAATCCTCCCCAAAATCATCAACCCTTAATGGGATGGATTCCCACGACCAAGGGGGATCCTTCACTGCCAAATCCACCCTTCCCCTTCCCTAAGATCGTCCCTCATCCCCTATATAAACCCCAGCCGAGCTCCTTCTTCCCTCCTCTCTTTTCCTCCAAATTCATCACCAGGTAAGTTCTCTTTACCGAACCCTTCGAGGACATTCTTCCTCTCCCTCTCCTGAATCCATCTTGCCCTTCGGCCATAGGAATTGTCGGCCGAGTTCGCCGAATTTCGTTGTCGATGCCGCTGCTGTCTTCACGGCCGCCACCGCCGTTCTTCGTCGATTCGTCACCGTCGGAAGGTATTTTCCCCTCCTTTCCCCTCTCTTAGCATCCCTACGGTCCTTAGACTCCATCCCTCTAGGCAATTTGGCCGGAGCGCCGCCGGTTGACCTCGCAGTCATGCGCCCCTTCCTCTCTCATGGCGGGCCACGCCGCCCGTCGCTACCCTATGCTTAATAAAAGTAATAGGAACCCCTTTTTTCTTAAGAATTAATATTTCTATTAAATTAATTAAAACACTATATCAGTAGCTCCCTAATAATTTTTTGGAAATCCTGCAGACGAAAGTATTTTTAAAACTTATATGCTATATTATAGGTATTATAATTAGGGATTATTTATGCATCATCATCATCATACATCGATTCGCTATCGCTCACACCACCGTTATCCATCCGTAGTAATATAAACTTTAGTAGACTCAAGGAACTTACTTGATACGTTGTTACGACGTTCTGTCATGATTCATTGGTCGCTAGAGTAAGTGCGTTGTATCTCATGCATCATTCTTTCTCGCTACACATGGTTATTTATTGTTGTCGAATTGTTCCGTTATTAGACGCCGAGGAGCCAGAAGGACCCTTCGATGATCCTTAGGAAGATCACCACTACTCCTAGGACCAAGGCGAGTTAATATCTAGTTAGATCATATTGATACCCAATTTTCTAAAGTATTTTATTTAAATATCAAATTGCATGCTCTTTCAGTATGGATGCCTATTTGATAATCATGATATATCATGCCTTGTCACTTGCTTAATGTTGATCTACCATGAATGGTTTTGCTTTGATGATATCATTCCTTATTTGAATCTGTTAATGATTGCCTTGATAATCAATCTTTGTTAGCCTGGTTAGGTAAAACTAAACTGGTTTAGATTCTTGAGTCTTGGTTAAAATTTGTTTAGACATTGCTCAGGTCTAACTAATAATTTTTTTGGCTTAGTCGTCTCAGAACGGTGAACCAAAATTGATCGGACATGATTACACACTACTACTTGAATATTGGAACTTGGATCTGGCATGCCAGTGTGGTGTGGTGGTTGTGATTGTGGAATGTGGAATGTGGACGAGGTCCGGCATGATGATAAGGTTGCTTGGAGTAGCTAAGGCTACATGGTGTTGAGAAGAGAGCTATCGGTTCATAGACGATGCTGAGAGGAGCGCGGAGTAACACGCATAGCTGCCACGCGCTACCACTTGCATACGGAAGGTGGTTCAGACACATCATGTGAGCGACATACGGAGGAACGATAGCAGAAGAAGGGAGTGAATATGTTTAAGTGTGGACTGGCTGGATCCGAGGCTCTGAGAGTAGACCATACTTGCGTGAAGAGAGACGTGTAGCGGGAAGTCACTGACCAGTTGCCTGCGGGAATTGGTTTCTAGCACCACAACACATTGTCATCGTGCGGTAGTGCGGATGTGGGACCCATCAGCTTACGAGAGTGCACCATGGCAACCCTAATCCGAGGCGAGGACAGGATCATGTCGTCATCCATGGGATGATCTAGGTCATACGCCACCAGGAGCCGTGACTCTAGGGTGGGCTTGGCAAGCTAACTAGGGAAGACCGAGTGCTTCATGGAATGTATAATCCACAACGGGAGTGCCTCACCCGGAAGATGATGGCGGGAGTAAGGTGGAAGCTTAGTATGGGAATGAGATGTGGTATGAAATTGAAAATTTATACATTGAAACATTGATTAGTAGAATCTTGGGCTAAAACTGCTCAGTCATAGGTTTTGATTATAAAAACTTACTTTCTGCAACTAAACAAACCCCAACCTTTCCTTTGGAGCCTTTATCACTAAATGCATTAGGTTGGGTGTTAACTCACCAGTGCGGTTTGATTGCGCACTGTCCTCGCACACACTCACTATTTTAGATGTTAGAAGACCCGTATGAATGCCATGAAGATAGTGAACCAGGGTATGCTGATGATCAAGAGGAGGTGTAGGGTGATGCTCCTGTTGCTTGTGTAGGCATAGCTGGTGGAGTTTTCATTTTGTTACTTATGTTTGTCATCACACTCTGATATTTGGATTTCTGTTCTTAAGACTATTTGGTCAATGCGCCGGGTTATAATACTTATTAGCCCTCGAGCTTAATACATGTAGTTAATTTAATTAAGTCTTTCGTATGTATATATGAAATGATCTGGCTATGTAAATGGTATCTATTAGTGTACTGATTCAGGAACTAGGAACTAGTGCAAATCATGTGGTGTGGTGAGGCACCCCCACAGAAGGCCATGCAAATTTACAAATAGATGTGTTCCATTCCCAATACGCATCATATTCAAATAAACTATGACAAAAAAATAATTACAAAATGCAGCATTTCTGATAATGACGTACAAAAAGCCAGTTTCAGTCAAGCAGGAACAGTACACCCAAATACATGTGTAAAATTGTAAATAATCTTCATCTTGGTGATAGCAAGACAAATAATTATTGCCAGCAACACTTGGGTGACCCAATGCTAGTTGCCGATTCACCACAACCTCGCACTAGCTAAGCCATCTTTGAGCTTAGGATTCCAGTTTACGATGCCTCTCACAGAAGGCTTTGATCCTTTCAAGGCCATCCTCAAGAGATGGTAGATCTATGGCGAATGTGATGCGAATCCAACCAGCCATTCCTAGTGCACTACCTGCAAAATATTCATGTACATCAGGGCAGAATTGAGCAACAGAGTACCAGTACAGTTGTGTATATTTTCTCAAATTGCAGTTGTGTGCATTTGTGTTTTAACTCTCAAGGTCTTGTCCTTCACAGAGGTTGTCAGTATTATAGATGACATACTAGAAAATTGGTGAGTGGTGAATTTTCCTTCTAACATTCAGTAAGTTCTTTGGTAAAAAAAATCATTAAGTAAGTTCATGTACTACAAGTCGCATTTACATTTTACCACCTGTAAGTTTAAACATGATAAAACTGCAGATCTATAATAGCTATATCTAACATATAAGCCATAAATGTGCCTAACACGTGGGAACGCAAGAGCATTCCCCAGAGAGGTTCGCTACTTCACTGTTTATTTACCTTTTAGGTATAGGAAAGCTACTGGGAGAACGAATGTTTTGGGGAATATAGTATAAAGTGTGAAAAAAATTAGGGATTGGAGGGAATTTTTTAGGAAATGTGGTGAATAGTATTATAGAGAATGAGATTACGGAGAAGCTGTTGGGGATGCTCTAAGACTGGTTTCACAAAATATAAAAAAAATGCACCCATACCTATTGCAATATACTAAGATTTTATCACAACCACAGAAATAGGGTAATGAAACTAGCAATATACTACATCTGTTCAACAATGTAATAAAGATCTGTTTTTAAGGTAATATATGGTTCAATATTATTAATTAATTCTATTATTTCGTGTTCCTTTAATTGAATCTGGACTTGTGAAGCAGAGGGAGTGGTTGTCATATTTCAAACCAGAAAGTAAACAAATATGGAATTTGCACCCTATAAAACTATCACATACTCTTCCAGTACACAACTAGGGAATGTTATTGGTGTCTCCAAAGATTCCAAGGGGTTCTTCGAATTCTGACTGCGTCATGTCACGCAAATGCTTCTGGTGAATGTGAGTCGTGACACGGGGAATTGTGGAGAAGTTTAGGGAGAAGATCAACAGGGAGTCTAGGAGAACCAACCTTGTGACTATTTCCTTCAACTTCCTGTTAGGTAAAGTGAAATACTACACAACGGGCACTGTAGTTAGCTTTCCAACGGAATAGCGTCAAGACAAAAGCTCCGTTCCTTGGTGCATGTAATTTTATTCATGAGAGGATTTGGAAGAAAATCACAGGGAAAATGATTGTGTTTTCACTGGCCAGCACATTTCGTTTGAAGGGCCCACCTGCATTGATTCGTTGATCACCACGTTGGCGGGTGATAAATCCTCTCATGTCCAACTCCTCGCGTGACATGATATCCTTGGTGCATGTAATTTTGTTTTAAAATTTTATTTATATACTTTTAAATTTTGACATATATAAATGGGTTTATCTAACTCATGTACTTATTTTCTTATCTCTGCTTTTAAAATAGAAACACTTTCTTGAGTATGTTCATCAACGATCGGTGAGCTAGGGACTAGCGATTAGTTAGGATTATCCTTAGATTAATCAGAACAAATTAGAATTAATCGGGACAAATCCATAATTGCTACTAGACGGTGGACTGCTGATTAGGATTAATGGGGGATTAATCCTGATTTTTAGAAGAATGATGTTTTCTTAATCTCTCGAAGGTTCATTTCAAAACTCTAAAAAGCTAAGTCAAAACTCGACTCTTCACTACATGATACTCAACGATACCTACTTAACAATACATGATACTCGATGATACCTAATTAATACATGACGATATACTTGATGATACATTATACTCGACGATAGGTAAAGCTCGATGATACGCAATACTTGACGGTACATTATACTCCACAATACCCGAACGGATACTCAACTCGACCTGATACTCTAGCTACTTGACGATTCCCGACCCGATACTCAATACACGAATATACCCGATACTTGATGATACCCAATGCTTGATAAGACTCAATGCTCGATGAAACAGACCTAGTACTTGATGATACCCAACTTGATATTCGACAATACTTGTTGATGAAACTGAATACTTGACGATATCTAATACTCAACAATATTTAATGATGATATCAGATACTCGATGGTATATGCTGAGGAGACTTGATACTCGACTATACCTGATAACTTGATACATCACCGACGTGGGCTAGGTCCGTCCAAACACTAGTGTAATATATCGGCCCACTCGGCCGAATAACAGCACACACGAGTGTCAAGCGGCTTGTTATTAGGTTTTTTGTTTTGTCATGTAGCTATTCCGTCCAATTTGGTTTTGATGGTACAACGTCCACTAGTCCTTCTCTTAGGTAGTGAAAACCGGAAAACCCTAGATGGATGTTCTCTGCCATTTTGACTATATATGTAGATTGACATGTGGTCATGTTAGGGCAATCCTGCAACAGGGTTGGCGGTCAAAGGTGGTTTTAGAGCGTCAGGTTTAGTTAAATGGACTGTTGAGATTTTGTTGAGAAGTTTAGGCCTTTAGGGGTCGGTATGGGCCTTTTAATGAAATTGCAATAACACGAAAGATGTAGAGCACTATCTAAGCTATCTGTAAAGCGATTGATCATAATCATGGAATTTGGTCAAGTAGACTGCAAGTTATTGTTATGGGAAGTCTATTGTTCAATATTTGGTTAGCGACGGTAGCAATTGCCTGTGCTGAAAACTAAGCACAAATACTAGCTGAATTAAATAATGGTGATGATGGAAAGATGTATATATTTCTATTGATTCTTAAAATGTCGTTATTTTCTCTTTTGTACTGTAGAAAAGTAGTTATGAAATATATACAGCTAACTATTTTAAGTTGCTATAGAACAGTCTTCTTGGCTAAAAAGGATGATCCAGATGAGCTAGTCATGAAATTGTGATAACTAGAGAGTTGGGGGATTTTTTTCTAGTTTGCAGAACATATATTATTTAATATGTTTGGGTTCCTGAGTTGCAGGGTTGGTTTTAACCGGGACAGCAAGTTAGATAACTGAGGGAAGTGGGAGATATGTGTCAAACATGTGTGCAGTAACATCATCTATTTATTTATGTTAAAACAAAGAAACAAGTAGTTTTGTGTTGGCATGCTCGTTTTGAGCAAACACGAATCTAAACTCTGAAAACACACAGAATTTGTACCTGGCAACACAATCACAGACTCCTCTTTTGCCAATCTGCAGCTGAAGTCCATATCGTCACAGATACCATCGAAGCAAGAGAAATCTAGCCTTACCTGAAGAACAAACATCAGGCCAACATTAGAATCTGAATGACAATTGACCCAGTTGATCTAGAGCATCTTATGGAGCATTTCCTTACCATCACAAACATTGATCCCTCTGGCTTATGCGGACATGTAATGCCCCTGATCTCTTCGATTTTGTCATAACAAAACCCTGCTGAGCTCCTTAATAGGTCAAGAATTTTGTTGAAGAAATCGTCCTTTGTGTTGGCTATAATTTGAGGGATTGCTCCCTGTGATAGAAAATTTGGTCAGAGTACAAAAGGGTCAGTTTGCGATTGTGTTGCTGTGGAGCATTGTGCTACTTACTGTGTTGTGGGAATATTATCAAACCCAATAAGATCTCACTGCTATTACTTAAAAAAATGCATTCAACTAACTATTGTATCAAAAAAATATAACTAAATAACTTATTTTGAAAACAGAAATGTCAATGCAACGATTTGCTCGCCATTACTTGCCTGGTATATATCTCGGAGTACTCCTATAGCCATCCTGGCCAGCCCATACGTTAGGAGTTCTCATAAGCACTAATTAAATGTAAATGCCGCCAGCAAACCTGCGTGCCCAAGGCCAGCTACGCCCAAGGCCAAGGCTTCATCTCAATTTCTTAATGACCCAAAATGGGTTGAAAGCAACATGTCATTGAATGCTGATTTCGGAAATAATTTACTACATGTCTACATCGTCTTTAATTTTTTCATTTGAAAATGGAACTTTGTTCAGATCTCTACATCATAAGATGTACACAGCCTTAATATACAGCACACCACATTGATCCTGGAGATCGAAACTAGGTGGTGGGAATGAACAATCTCACTTTTACCACTGGGTACAAATAAAGGAAGCATAATATACCTGAATAAATGTTGCAGGATCGGTTGATATATTGACATAGTTGGTGATTGACTTGCTAATCTGTCAGAGAAGCAGTTCAAAAAAATTATTATCCTGACGAAATAAATTCTTTGGTTATGATTTCTTACAGAATGGAGAGCTAAAAGGAAGCAAAAAAGAAAAACCCTGGGTAGAAAAAATTCAGCAATCATCTCCAACATATATAGTTCCCTAGGAAAAAAACTAGCAGGTGTCCCATATTTGAAATGCCATCTCCAGTTCAGATATGTTCCCAACTGCTGAAGCATATTGTGTCATTTGCTAATTAATTTATTAAACTGCTAAACATAACCTATCTTTAGCAATTTCTTGTCTTCAACAACCGTAACACTAGCGGAATGAGTTGGTAAAAATAAATTTTAATGATATTAAGAATAAGGAACCATTCGGTGCGTTCATACAGACTCCTAGATGGTGAGAAATGAACTTAAACAGTATCCGCTTGGTCCTCTGAGTTCAGATTGCTGACAATATTTTACAACTTTATAGACCAAGAGAACAAGATGTTAAAATTTAACAGTTTTCTTCATCAGTGTACTATGCACTTTTAATTTTGACCACATTGTATGATTCTTCAGAAAGGTCATATAATCCGTTTAAGCCCCAAGTGTTCAGAAAGAATTGTGTAAAAAAATTAGATCACAAAGATGAACAAAAATTTCCATCCTAGCAATCTATCACATTGCAGCATTGTTATCTGCAGCTGCTTCATTATCTTGTCATGATGGCGTCCGCATGTTGTTGAACTTTACAAATTATAAACAATTAAAGTCACAACTTACAATATCCAATTCTCTTTTATCTAATTATATTATATGGATTTATAAAAATTACTAGCACCACAATACTCACTTTGCTTTTATCTTGTTTGACTGTTCCTAGTTAACTGAATGGGAAAAGATACAACAATTGCATCCTCCACCTACATGATCAACAAAAGTCTACAGGTGGATATTCTATCCATCTGTTGTTTCTTAATATCTCTGGATCTAAAAGGGCATGAATAGCAGAAAGGACTAATTTAACCCACTCTAGACAGCAATTCTGAGCTCTGGACACCCTACCACATCTTCATTTACTCAACTTTATCAAGATAGCCGGAAAGAACAGTGGATTCATTATGTATTTTCAGTTAAATTATCAAGCCATAAAAGATACGAATTAAGACAACCGAGATGTGCTTATTAGCTAAACTAATTCACACATGACAAAGGCACATGTTATGTACATGGATATACCATTCATCCCTAGGCTAAATGCACAAAATGACCGGCAAACAAATATCAGGATTACAAATAATTATATGGTTCACTTAGACACCAAAACATAAATGCATAAAAATAGAATACAGATCACTGATTCACCTTCGCTTCCTCTAAGATGCCATTTGGGTCACATGTAGCTATCCAACCGAGTCGCCAACCAGGCACAAGCCATCTTTTTGATATAGATCCCAAGGTGATTACCGGAACAGTCTCCCCAAAAACACCCATTGGTATAAAAGGCTTATCCCCAAACGCCAAATGATCATATACCTCATCAGCAATGATTAAAATGCCCAGTTTCCTTGCAGTTTCTGCTATCTGTTCATTTCAAGTATATTTGATACCCATAACAAAAAAAAAGAAGGATAAACATGCATTACAAGTACTTCCCATAGAACATATATATACTCACTTTGGCCAAATGGTCATATGAGTACACACTCCCACAAGGATTACTGGGGTAGATGATGACAATTGCGACTGTATTCTCATCAGCAAGAGCTTCCACAGACTCAAGGTTTGCCTCCCAACCTCTCTCTGGAATAAGGTCGAAATGCCGAACATTTAGGTTGCTGAAGGTAGCTCGTGACTGGTATAGTGGAAACCCAGGTCTTGGGAGTAAGATGTTGGAGCCAGCTCGGGCAAGAACAGAGATCATGACCTCGATTGCTTGGACACATCCAGAGGTGAGGTAGATATCATCCGGCGAAAGCTTGTAAGGGAGATCTCGAGATAGGTAGTCTGCAATAGCACTATGAGTTTCCACAAACATATGAGAGATGTTCATAACTTCATACTACTTTTAATGGTAGAGAATAACTTCATACTACTTTTAATGGTAGAGAAAGCATCATGCAGTTAGAAGGAACATATCAAGTCCTATTGTGAAAAACAATAGAAATTTGGAAAGATGCAGTCAGAAAAGCTCAAAGTTACGGCTATAGGCTTACAACGTAATTTGTGTAGGGCTCTTCTACAGTACATTATAACATGCTAGCATGTCTAGATCTAACCGTTCAATCAAGAGAATTATACTGTTAATGCCATTAGGGCATAGTATATTTAAATTAGGTTTAGATCAAACCATTCAATCAGGAGAATTATACTATCAATGCCATTAGGGTATTAAGTATATTTAAATCTAAACCGTTAGATTGTGGGAAATGAACAACACATGTTCAGTTTAATGTACTGTAAAATTCCCTCTGCGTAGCATGTATGAACCATGTATGCTCTTGAAGTGATAAATTACGCTATATGGTGAGTCGAGCACAAAGAGGTTTTTTCTTCCATACCATCAATTAATGGAAAGGTTTGCCTATCCTGTATTTATGCACTGACTATTTTTATGCATGAGAGACTGTTGATTACAGTTGGTTTCTTCTACAAATCCTCCAATTTAAGTAAATCAAAAATTTTAAAAATAATTCCTTCAAAACATTGAAAACATGTATAACCTCAATAATTTTAGTAAGAAAAAATGGCAAAGTTAGAAAAAAATTGGCTTCCAACCAAACGGCACAACCCTGCCGAGTAGACCGCGTCGACGATGGCCTCCTCAACCACCGGCGTGGTGCGCCGTATTGAAGCTGTCGATGGCATAAGGGTTGCCGCTGTGTCGCTCGACGCACAAAGTAGGACCAGCAAGCACGACACCGATGCTCACCGTCCCATCCGTGACCGGAGGCATGCTGGGCAACCGTGCAAATCACCACCGCGGCTGTGCACTCTCCGTTGGCCACCCTGGCTCCCTTGCTTTGGTTTGTGGACTATGGCGATAGATGCTTAATTGGAAGTTTGCTAGCTACACAATGACCTGTGTCATTGTAGGTCATTGTGTCATTTGTCGCCATCTGATGATGAGTGTTAAGTGTAAGGGTATTGTAGTCTTTTCTCTTATTTAGAGTTTTCTCTTTGTATTCTATATATTGCTCCATTGGGCTATTTCGATACAACTAGCCATTCACACACTACTCCCTGCATCTCATATTAACATGATATCAAAGTATAGATCCAGCTCCTACGTCCTGACGCAACTGCCCTTGGGAGGAGTAGTATCCACTCCAGGAGCAGCCACTGGTTTTGCTGTGGCCTTCTCCCCGAAGCACCTTCTTCGTACAGGAGCAACAATAGCAGCTCCCTCGAGTATAGCAGCAGCCAAGTTTTCCAACCATGAAGTACCAGCAGCAGTATTGCGCCGCCATCCAGCTCCTTCACACGTGGTGGCCGTTAGCTTCAAGCTTCCTCGTGCAGATCTGCTGCCCAAGACCGCCGTCCAGGCCACCCACGCCGGACCTGGCCACATCTGGCCGTTAGAGCTAGCCAATTAAACGAACCCAGACAGCCAGTTGAACTGTTTAGCCTTGCTCACTATACTAATCGGGCCAAAGCGGGCCAAGAGGTCGGTACTAGCCCAAGCACGGTTCGCCAAGATGAGCCGAACGGCAAGGCCATTTCGGTTACAAGCGGGCCGACCCATTTTAGCCAAAAATAATATTAAAAAATAAAAAATGATTATATTTAATAAATATGTGTTATCAAATGAAGAAATAAAATATTTATCATAAGAAAATAAGCATGTAGATATATTATATTTAATTAAACATGGGGCTACAGTAACCGGGACAAACCAAACCGGGCTAGTCGAGCGGGCCGAGATCTCGGCCCAGGTTCGATTCGGTTGAACAAACCGGGCTAGTCCGGTTTGGTGAATACTACAGACCGACCCGGTTCGTCCTACTCAGGCCGGCCCGTTTGGCCAGCTCTGGTGGCTGTCCTATGCATGGATCTGGAGGAGCCAGCGCCGCCGAGCCTGCCACATCGTTGGCTCCTATGGCCTTCGCTCCAGCTTCGGTCGCGGCGTCTGCCCCAGCTCCAAGTCTCTATCAACGCCTTCCCACAGCCAAGCCGTCTTCCCGTGAGGCTAGCCGCCGGATCCGGCGCTTCCTTGTCGCCATCTCCCAATCAAGCAGCCCGACGGCCGAATCCAGCCGCCTATGGCCTTTTCCCCTCGCCAAAGCATAGGATCTAGCCTCCGTCGCTTCTCTAAGCTCCGGCCTCTAGCCACGCCACAGTGTGCCTAGTATATCCTGCGCTGCACTATCGTCCGCGTCTCGGTCATCGCCAACAAGCATCATCGGACTTCCTCAAGTCTAGCTTCATAGCCTCCTGTCACCACCACTGTCCCTCGTGGAGCTCTACTTTGTTTCTTTGCCTCCTCATCTTCGCCGAGTTTGGGTGGAGCTGTGCCTGGCTCTGCTCCTCTCAGTGCCATCATCATCACAGGAAGCCAAATATGAGCCTCCCTGAGCTCCGGTTGCTGCCCTTCAACTTCTAGCTGCCATCCATTGTTGCCCTTCTGTGTCTGGCATGCAGGCCCATTTTCCCATTATATTCGGCTTCACAGCTGTGCTATGACTGATGATGCTATGTGCTTGCTCCAATCTATGCTTGTGCCATCACCGGTCGTTGCTCTATTCATGGCCGTTGTTGCTCCTTTCATGGCAGCTGCCGCTTCTTCTTGAGCACAACTGTGGATAACATGGTCTCCGGATATCTCAGAGAGACAAATTAGGCGGACCATCTCACGGAGAAGGATCAGGCCTACCATCTAGAAGACGGGCCTGTCCCGCATGAAGACCTGACTTGTATCACAAGAAAGACACACTTGTAATCCGATACTTATGTACCCGGCAAGAAAGAAAAAAGATAGACTTCCTATCTCTATCCCCAGTTTCCATAACCAACTAGGATACGTACTTATCTGTAACCCTACCTCCTTCCACTATATAAAAGGAGGCAGGGGCTCTAGTTCAGGATTAGAAGACAAGGTAGATCATAGAGGAGAAGATAGGAGGGATCACATCGATCCATAGCCATTCTCAACATTGATCCGTCGAGATCAACCCCAATACAATCCACGAGCACAGGAATAGGGTATTACCTCACCTCGAGGGCCCGAACCTGTATAAATCTGTCTCCTGTGTTACTATCAGGTTTCGGTCTTACGCATAGTCCCATAAAGTATATTGCCGACATAATTCGTCGATAATTGGCGCGCCAGGTAGAGGCCAGCGCTAAGATCATCTTCATCAAGCTCGATGGCATCTCTCGGCGGCAGCGTCGTCGAATTCACCTTCGGCCAAGCTTCCTGTTTTCGACGCTTGGATGTCATCATCAACAACCTCGGCAAACTTTCCCTTGAAGAATCGGATCAGATCCGATCGGAAAACAACTTCAACCGCGAAGCGAACGGGGAAGATGCGATCTATTCGCGTTCAGAATCTAGACGGAACTTGCATCGCGATTTCCCGTTGACTCGGAAGAAATTTTGGGGTAGTTTTGGATGCGTTGGAAAGCTTATCTCGTTATCTTTCCAACGAGTCCAAGATCATCGAAAACCGAGTTCGGATGTGACCGTGGCGACCGTTCGAAGTCAGACTGCGTGGGGTGACGTGAATCCCGCGCGAAGATGGAGCTCGACGTAAATTTCGCTCGGCACCTCGGCGATCCTTGGTGCACCTCAGCAAGGGCATGACGGACCTCGACAACAAAGCGGATCTCATCCTGGAGATCATGGCGAGGCTCCTACGTCGTCCCGGCTTACGGCTCCTATGTCCCCAACTTGCGACGACGACGACAACGACTACCGCCGCACCCACTCGTTACTCTGGCAACAACGACAAACCGCGACCTTCGCCATGACATTGAAGCTCGGCGGCGGGAGCGAGAAAAAGATGGGAGACGTCACCATGGTGACGATAGAAGAGGTTTCGGTCGAATCCTTGACCGCCGACTTCCTAGGCCGGCTTCCACAAGACGACGCCGAGGATACCAGCGGCAACTTCCTAGGATTCGCTTCACAAGACGACGCCGAGGATACGGCCGATTTCCTAAGCCGCTTCGTGATGCATAACGCCATGGACAGCCAAGGCCGACTTTTTAGGCGGCTTCGTGCACGACGCCGAGGACGACCGCGCCGAAGTTCCTTAGGGTCGGCTTCAGACGACGATGCCGAGGATAGCCGCCCGACTTCCTAGGTCGGCTTCACAAGACGACGCCGAGGACAACGGCCGAAGTTCCTTAGGGTCGGCTTTCACAAGACTACGCCGAGGATAGCCGCCCGAGCCGACTTTCCTAGGCAAGCTTCACAAGATGACGCCGAGGACAACCATACGACTTATCATACGGCCACAAGACGACGCCAAGGACGGCCAGCACCGACTTACTTTAGGTCTTCAAGACGACGCCGAGGACACCACCGACTTTCCTAGGCGAGCTTCACAAGACGACGCCGAGGATAGCCAGGCCGACTTATCGCCTTTGCTTCTCACAAGACGACACCGAGGACAACAAGGCCGACTTCCTAGGTCGGCTTCACAAGACGACGCCGAGGACAAAGGCCGACTTCCTTAGGGTCAAGCCACAAGATGACGCCGAGGACAACAAGACCGACTTCCTAGGCAAGCTTCTCGCATGCACGACATCGAGGACACCAGGTCTTGACTTACTTAGGCGGCTTCACGCCAAGACGATCTTTGAGGACATCCGCGCCGACTTCCCTAGGCCGACTTCTCGCACATGACGCCGAGGACAGCCGCGCCGACCTCCTTATGCCGGCTTCTCGCGCACGACGCCGAGGACAGCCGCGCGGACAAGGTGACATGCCCGGGGCTCGTTCACTCGGGTTTGAGGATGACACGATCAACAGCTAAGTTGTCTATTTTTATACTCAATTACATCATTATAATTTATCTCCTGACTTGCTACTTAGTTGGTATCCAACTAAGCAGTAAGTCGGGGGCTACACCTAAATTAGGTGCATTATCTGCACCCAATCGATATCTTTCTTTTTGAATGCTTGTTGAGCCTAAGTATTGGTTGTTCCGAGTAACGAAACTCTTGTCTCCATACAACATTCATACTTCCCGATTGCGTTCTTGGAGACAGAGCTCCGTGCCAACTCCTAACGCTAAGGAACTTGATGCGTTTGGCAGAGTGTTTAGTAAAAGGATCTAATCTACTCAGGCAAAATACAGAATCAATCACAGAAAAATAACATCTATTTTCGAGTTTCTTTTGTTCTTTTCCATGTTGACTTTTACCGATTCCGAGTGTCACACATTCTGAGTAGTGAAACTCTGATTCCTATGCAAAATTTGGGTTTCCTGACGCGTGTTCGGAGACAGAGCTCCGCGCCAACTCCTAACGCTAAGGGACTTGATAAGCTAGGCGGAGTGCTTAACAAAAGGAATTAAACATACTCAGAGAAACGTAAATCAAGGCGGAAAAGATAAAAGGACAACAATTTGAGATAATAAAAATACATAATTGGACATCATGCATATTGCTTTACAATCCAGTTTTTTCTCTACTACTCGTATTTTTCATTGTCTCCACAGGTACAATGCAGATAATGCGAGATGGCTTTTTGGCACGGCCAAGACGCTTCACGCCAAAGACTTCGAAGCGATCATACGGCTCGGCTTGCATGCTTCACGCTAACTCTAAGACGCCTTTATGCCAACGCCAGGTTCTAAGCGCAACCTTCTAAGACAATCGCGCATCTACGCCAAAGACCCCGAGGCGTCATACGGCTCACAAGATGCCTCGCTAACTTCGGACGGCTCCACGCCAACGCCAAATACCGAAAAGCAACCTTCATGATGACTACATCGTCTCACGCCAAAGACCCCGAAAGTGCATCATACGGCTCATTGCATGCCTACGTCAACTCTAAGACGGCTCCACACCAACGCTTAGCAACAAGAAACTTCGCTTCGAAGACGACTACAAGCCCATGTCTGCGCTTCAAGCTTACAAGGTGATACGCCCGGGGGCTAAAAGCTCAAAAGCAAGGACGACATCATCGTCAGCAAAGCAGCTAAGTTTTTTCATCGTCATAATCTTTTCACATATAAACTCGTGTTATTTCTTGACTTGCTACTTAGTTGAATTCCAACTAAGCAGTAAGTCGGGGGCTACACATAATTGTGTGTACTTGCGTGCACCCATCTTTTTTATAGTTATTTTTTGCTTTTGTTACTTAGTGATTTAAGTGAAATCCGAGTGCACTATAATTCTGAATAGTGAAGCTCTGAACCCATAACACGGCGAACTCTACGTAACCCAAATGAGTGCCTGGGATAAAAAGCCATCTGCCAACTCTCTACACTCGGGGGCTAGACTAGTCGGGCAGAGTGCATAACAAAAGAAAGAAAAACCACTCGGACTAACAAAAATCATCAAGTAAGAAAAATAAAAAATGGCTATTTCGCACATAAAGATAGTTGGATTTTATATCCGACCAAATGTTTTCATATTCAGATACTGTCTAAATCCTACATATACATGTTACTAGGGTTCAAGTAAGTGTTTACGCTACAAGCACCGACCATGGCACAGTTACATGTCAACACCCGCGTCCCGAGCGCAATCTACTAAGATGGCTCCACGCCACGCCAACCGGTATGGTCAGACGCCTACACCAAAGACTCGAGTGCATTATATGGCTCACCAGCATGTCTATGCGGTACCGAAAGCAAACTACGGCTCGGCTTCTCGCAAGGCGTCGAGGACAGCCACGCCGACTTTCACGCCGACTCATTGCTCCTAAGAATGACGAGGACGGCCACCTCAACTTGCAACTTCTCAAGATCAAGCGCCGAGGACAACCACGCCGATTTACCACGCCGGCTTCAAGATTCTTGCCGAGGACACCAGCGCCAGAAGTTATTACGCCACTTCTCACATCAAGGCCGAGGACGATTCGTCAACATTCTACTCACGTCGCGACGTCAACCATCGCACGACTTCCAGACTCCAAGAAATTGGGCCGAGTCACTCGAGATTTCAACCTGCAAAGCTCTCTTGAGCCCTTCACAGCCTCCTTGCATGCCAATGGAGCATTCGGCATAGAAGGTTCGGTCGGAGCACTCGGCATCAACTCGGGTACAGAAGCACTCGGGGCTACCGTGGATAACATGGTCCCCGGTATCTCACTTGAGACAAATTAGGTGGACCACCTCACGGGCAGGTCATGCCTACCATCTAGAAGACGGGTCCGCCTCAAGATGAAGACCGACTTGTATCACAAGAAAGGCACAGTTGTAATCCGGTACTTATGTACTCGGCAAGAAATGATAGAGATAGACTTCCTATCTCTATCCCCAGTTACCATAACCAACTAGGATACGTACTTATCTGTAACCCTACCTCCTTCCACTATATAAAGGGAGGCAGGGGCCCCTAGTTCGGGATGAGAAGACAAGGTAGATCATAGAGGAGAAGATAGGAGGGATCACATCGATCCATAGCCATCCTCAACATTGATCCGTCGAGATCAACCCCAATACAATCCACGAGCACAGGAGTAGGGTATTACCTCACCTCGAGGGCCGAACTCAGATAAATCATCTCTGTGTTACTATCGGGTTTCGGTTTTACGCATAGTCCCATAAAGTATATTGCCGACATAATTCGTCGACAACAACCTTGTGATGTCACCTCTTCATCTCCATCCATAAAGTGCAGCGTCATTCGTATTGATGTCTTCCCTTCTTGGTGTTGCCTTCTTGGAGCATGCATTGTCTTATCTTTGGGGCTAATGCTGTGGCTACATTCATTCTGAAGCTTACTGACATCGGCCCTTCGTTTGGCCTATCCGTTAAATCTTTGTCACTCTTTGAGTGGAGAGCATGTTGTGCAATCCCATCACCCATCTCTTTGAGTTTCTATCTGTAGGCCAGTCTTCCTCTTCTCCTTCTATCATCTTTGGTCATCCTGGCTTCTTTCATACCCCAACATCGCTGGCATCACCATTGTCGGGTCTTACTCTGCGTGGCTACTCTTTGTCATCCTTGGGTCCTCTCTTTGAGCTTCTCTAGTGCTTCAGCTTGCTCTTGGAGGCATCTATCTTTGTCCTTGTTGTTCGCTGTCCCGCTACTTGTATCTTTGTTGCCTACTGCATGTATCCTTTGAGTGTTTTTCTTAATCATTGCTTCCACCGTGTCCATCCAAGTCTGTTGCTCCTTTGTCTCTCAGTTCGTCGATGCTTATGCTAGTGCATCATTCCTGTCAATCAGTTGATTGCTTTGTTGTCCTTCCTTTTCCCATGTTAGTTGCTATAGCACCTTGATCCTTCTTGGCCGTCACGGTCCCCCTCTTGCGTCACACATCACATTCTCCTCTTTGGTCCCCCTCTTGCGTCACACATCACATTCTCCTCTTTGTAATGATGCCTTCCAAGGCTGTGATCAGTGCTGCCATGCTTCTATCCTTTCCTTCCTTAGCTTGATTTGACTTGACTGCTCACTATTTTGCCAATTTCATTGCTCCACCTATACTCATCCTCTTGGTTGTCCTCTTCTCCTAATGTTGCTGGCACCACCGGAGTTCCTTGCAGATCGTAGAAGTCTTTATCTTCACAAAGACTTAGCTTCGGCTTCTCTCGCTACTCCTTGGTCCTCCTTGGTTGTCGCACCTCTCCCTCCTTCATGATGCATCACATTCTCCTTCGTGATGATGCTTTCAAGGCTATGATGTGCTTTATCTTCTCCTTCGAGCCATGCATCGTCCCTGTCGGTTATACTGGATGGATGAGTTTAATGTGGAGTTCGGCATATTTTCTTAGAGCTGCATACTTCGACGATATCAACAAGACACGATATCAACAAGACATAGACTTTGGATTTCCCTTTTATTAGTAGTGTGTGTTCTTTTAAATGCAATGCTATTGCATACGCTTGCATTTGAGAGAAATGTTAAGTGTAAGGGTATTGTAGTCTTTTTCTTCTCTAGAATTTCTCTTTGTACTATATATATATATATATATATATATATATATATATATATATATATATATATATATATTGTCCCATTGGGCTGATTCAATACAACTAGCCATTCACACACTACTCCCTCTATCTCATATTAACAATGACCACATGGGCCGTACGGATCATCCAAGTAATTAATTGTAACTTGCACCTTGCCGGCCTATAATCCGTTACAAAAGTGAGTGGGCGCAATGCTCAGCTACAATCCGTGCAGATATCCACAAAATTAGCATTTCTTGTAGTGCCATACATACATGCGGAGGAATATACGGATAAGATAGCGTTTGCTTAGATGTCTTTTTTGAGAAAAACTTACTATATATGGATTTTTTTTTTCTGTCAAAGGTCGACGGATTTCGTACAATAGGAGCGAAATTTCTAGCTCCGGTCGGAGGGAGCTCGAAAACATGCTTACACGCATGTAGGATGTGACTTGTCAGTGAAGTGGGAAGGGAGAGCGAGAAGCAGATCTCACCGGCGCGCCTCGAGGATGCCGACGGTGAGGGCGTACCCGTTGTGCTCCCCGGAGCGGAGCGCGTCCACGACGGCGTCCTCGGCGGCGGGCGCCGTCCGGAAGCAGGCGGAGACGGTGGGGTCGCCGTTGCCGAGCGGCACCACGGGGCGGCGCCCCGAGGCGTCTACGGAGGAGACGACGCGGCCGAGCACCGCGCGGATGCTCTTCGTGCCGGCGGCGTCCAGCGGCGTCCCCGACGACGACGGCCGGGCGAAGCGCCATTGCGCCGCGCCGCCCTCCCCGCGGCTGCCGCCGCCGTTCTCCATTCGCTCGTGGAGTCGTGGTCGGCTACTGGAGATCACAGTAGGAGTGGCTTTTATCGGCGGTGTATGGCCATGGAAGCTGATAAGTCACTTGCTGCCGGACGCGGGGTCAGTCCAACGGACGTTGGACTAGCTCCCCTTCAAGGCCCGTCCTGACGGCTAAACGAATTAGATCAAATTTAAAATTTTATTTTTTTTATAGCTGTGTAAAAATTCTAAAAATTTTAAAATAATATAAATATTATCTAATATACATCAAGTTCAACATATATTTTTAACATATTTTTGAAAAACGTTTTTGTCCATTTTATATTCGAACCTTTTAATAAAATATTAATCATAAAAATATAAGCAAAATATATGTTGAATGTGATGCATATTAGATAATATTTATATTTTTTAAAATTTTTTTAAAATTTTTACTGCACTATAAAAAAAATAAAGTTTTAAGTTAGATCTAATCTTGGCCGCCGTTAGATCATTATCCAACAGCCAGAGACACGCATTGGACGGACGCCAGTGCAATGCCCGTTGGACCAATGAACCACCCCGGGGTCCCTTGCTGCCTCCCTCGTGTTCCACATGAAAATTCATTTTTTGTTCCTAATAGCTGAATAGTCGTAGGACCTTTTGGAAGGTATTCGTCCATGCTATTACAAATCCTGACAACTAATTCAGTATTTCCTTTTCTAAAAAAAAAAATCAATATTTCATTTTTTGATTCATCGATGCAGATCACAAAACTTAAATATTATAAAAATAAACTCCATGATTGATCAAATAATACCGATTCGTGTTATTATCCAATATATTTGGTTACACCATTATTGTGTTGCAAGAAAGTGATATAGCCCTCTTCTTTTTAGCTTAAACAAGATTAAAAGTTACGGTTCGAAAATTTGTCATTTTTTACGAGTCATATGTTGTAACACTTTAAGTCATTTTTGTGAGGCTTTTAATGTTTTTCTTAAAGATCTTAAAACTATTTTTAATATATATTTTATTCTTTCCAAGCCTTTTTTAAGGACCCTCAATTTTTTAGTTTTTAATCCTAACCAGCTTTTCAGCTCCAAAGAATAAGGCCATAGTGGGTATACTAGTGCCCTTTTGTCATTGTAGTAAACAACAAGGAGGAGAGAGAGCGCGCGTGACACCAGCCCACTAGTACTCTGTGTATTGGAAGACAGATGAATGCCTTGTTCCTTTTAGTTTAAATTAAATTAAAAATTATAGTAAAAAATTATTATTTTTGTATAATCCAACCGTTGTAGCACTTTATAGACATTTTTTAAGTTTTTAGTGGTTTTTCTCATATCTCTTAAGACTATTTTTTTTTACAATTTTTTGACCTCTCCAAACCCCTATCGAGGTCTCATAACATTTCATATTATAATCTACAGCTGGATTAATTAGTTAAAAAAAGGTGGAAATTAGGGTTGCAAACCAGCTTAGTTTGAAGAGAGCGTGACACAAGGCCACAAGTATGCTGTGTATTGGAAAAGAGATGAAATTAGGGTTGCAAACCAGCTTAGCTTGAAGAGAGATGAAATTAGAGTCGGAAACGAGCTCAGCTTGAGCTAGTCAAGCCTAGATTGGCTCAATTGTGTGACCTAGCTATAAATGAGGTTCGACTTGGGATCGTGAGCTCGAGAAGAGGACAGAGGAGGTCACTGTTAGAAGATGACCATGCCGAGAGGATGAGGCTATAAAAGCATCCGAAGCAGGTACTCTATAATACTGTAACTTGGGATAGAGTAACTGGTGCAAGGAAGCAATCTTTTATAGTGTAGTGTAAAGTGTGAAGAAATTTTAGAGTGTTGGATAGAGGGAGTAGTGAATAGTGTTATAGAGTGAGAGGATAGAGTACCACGTGTGGATGCTCTAAAGGGGTTAACGACTGCTGTGAGACCAACTATGGAGAAGATGCCAGCTGTATGAAAGACTCCGACCATTTGGAGATGGGAATAGAGGAGTGAAATATGATCGATGGCCTAGAGAGGGTTGAACTTATAATTTTAAATTTTCTTACTATTAAAGTTTAATTAGGTTTACAATATTTATCACCAAGCTACAAAAAGCTAGAGACAAAAACCACAAATACCAAAACAAGATAATTAAATGCGAAATAGTAAATGCGAGAAATAAAAGAAGACCCAAGGATTTTTTTTCCCGATATTCGAGGTCTCCCTCTACTCCTTGTTAGAGCACTCTTGCCAAGAGTATAGCTCCCACCACACTCTACCACGAGTTAGGTTGTCGACTCGGAGAGTCCTTTGCCACTTCAGCAAGGTGGACTCCAAAGAATCTTGTACAAACACCGAGGTCTTCCACAAGCTCGTCGGAAGATTACTCGGTCACCTCTCCTCCAAGAGACCATTTAGGAGCCCTTGCTTTAAGAGTAACAAGCCCCAGGTGTCTTGTTCACGCTGGATCAAGAGCTTCTCAAGATGCACCCTCAACCGAGCTAGAGAAAACACCAAAATGGATGAACTTTAAAGCAAACTAGGTGCTCTTCTCTTCCAAGGCTATTGAATGGGCTTAGCTAGCTCAATGAATGCTCACAACTCTTAGAAATGAAGCTTACCCACCCTTTTAAATAGCCTAGGACCCGGAGATTAGCCGTTGGAATTCGAAATCCCGCAGAAACTAGCCTTTACAGCTCCACCGAACTCAGCCCTGTGGCTGTATAACACTAGGATCCGGTGGTGAGCGAACACCATCCGCTGCCCCGTTGTAACACCCTATTTTTATTTATGATAAAAATATTAATAAATCACCGGTTAATACACTATTTGAAATAAAATTTAAACAATTCAATGAAATTATGCATAAATAATCTTGTACAAGTTTATATTCATATAAACATTTCCAAAATCCTAGTTTGAAAACATGGGTCTATGACCAAAATGATGTTTTTCCTAATAAAATAAACTATACACATTATGTGCATAGCTTTTTCTTAAAATTAGCTCAACTTAAACAAAAAGAAATTTATATGTGCACCAGCACAAGAAATTTCTTTGCTAAAATACGAATAGTAATCGTAAACATATGCATTTATGTTTATCCAAATGAACATATATATATATATATGTATGTATGTATATATTTTCTTATTTCCAATAATTAGGAGCCTATAAACAAAACCTCTTACAACACTCTCAAATTACAAGCCTAAGCAAACTAAGATCAGGTTTCTATCCAAAAATTATGTTCATACTTGAACTATGAACTTGTGATGTGAAATTACCGAAATGCCCCTGACCTCATCCCCATCTCACCTTTCCTCCCCCTCTGTTTCACTGGCCGAGCCAGGACTTGCTGTGCACCCAGCTCAGCGCTCGCTCTACCCATGCGCAGCTTGCTTAGCTCGCGCCGCACGCACCTACCGAGCCCGTCCGCCCTAGCCCGACGCGCTTCGGCCGCGCCACCAGACCCGTCCCGGCCAAGCCCGAGTCACCACCGTGAGGTGTCACAAAGGACACCCACAAGCCATGCAACTATGCCACGTACCCGCCCCAATGGCCACGTACATCTTCCCTTCGCTTATCCGCGGCAATCCCGCGCCTATAACAGGCTAGCCGAGCTCGATTTCCCCGTTTTCCCTCGGCTTTGCTTCGGCCACCCTCCTTCGGCCAAGCCATTCTCCCCCACCACCGAGTTTCGCCATACGAAAATCGGGCCTCGTCTTCCTCATCCCCTTCTCTCCAATGTCCTCAAAGGAATTGGCCTGAGATGCTATGGAGGCCGAGAACGATGAGATCTCGTCCCGCCGGCCAATTCCACCCCCTTTTTCCCTCCGGCCGCCACAATGGAATATTATCCAATTCCTCGCACCTAGACCATCCATGAGAGGTCCCCAACCTTCCCCACAGATTGCCCAAGCTCGTCGGCCACCGGAGCTTGCCCGCGACGTGAAGCCGCCGCCGTCCCCTGCTCTGCTCACACGTCGCCGGACCAAACCCAGGGGCCTCCACCCACAGCAACCACACGGTAAGCTTCCACTCCTCTTCCCAATGCTCATGCACCATAAACATCCCCTCGAAGCCCTATGCATCGTTGCCGCCAAGCTCACTCGAACCCGCCGCCGCTATTGCTCGTGGAGTCAGCGATTCCGGCCACCTTCGGTCATGCTGCAAGCATCCATGGGTGCGCGCAAGCACGCCGATTCCATCAAGCCCAAGAACGCCCAAAACCCTGCCCTATAGCGCCGACAATCCCCACTTTTCCTTGTTCCCGTGCACGCGAACGAAGGAAGAAGACGGGTGACGCCAACGCGACATCATGCAACAAGTTTACTGTACACCCGGGAGGCTGACCGGTGGGCCCGAATGAGAGTAATAAATCTAATTAAACGGGATTTTATCATCTGTGCCACTGTCCGATGGGGTCCACCGCAGTTTAAACCCCTCAATCCCCGAGGTTTCTCTTTTACTCGCCGACACGTGGGTCCTGTGGTCCTACCTGTAAGATTAAGTGGAAGCGCACTTAGAAGTTTACGTCTTCGGCGTTGAGAAAGCGCCTTCGTGCAGAGTTGAGCTCTCGCGGGCCTCATGGGCCGAACAACACCAAGGTCAGCCCGTTACTATTTAAACGGATATAAGAGGATTTTCTATTTGATTAAAACACAGAAAAGGGAAATGATTTATTAAAAATACCTAGAGACTCTCGAAAATTCTAGGAAAATTAAGTAAAATACTAGATGACCTATTAGACCTAGGAAAAATATAATTTTGCACATTTCACTGTTTTATGTCAGTAATATTATAATAACCTTTCCTAACTTTGATTCAAAAATAAAATAACCCAATTAAGCCCTATGATTTATTTAAAATAGTAAATGACTTCAAATAATCCTATAAATATCACAGGACATTTGGAGTCTAGGAAAAATATTAATTTATATTTTGCACTATTTCTACTCTTTACAAAATTGCTAATAGCCCTTTTCTATTTATAAAGAAATTCTAGGGAAAAGTTTTCTATTTGTTAATACTAGTGGACCTCCAATAAACATGAAGGTAGAAATATAATTTTCTTAACATAAGCAATATACGTAACATATTTTCCTAAATATAATAAACTATAATTTGGGCTATAATATATGGGTAGAATCCATATGCGTACATTCGTATATAACCCCTACACGCGATCTTTATAAGTAAGATTTCTTATCGATAGCTCATGGAACTTCCTCGATAAGAAACTTACTTAAAAGAAGATCATACCGTAGCCTCGGTGAATAGTGTCACCCTCAACCTCGAGCGTTACATGCATCATGCATATTTCATATTCTGTGTCTTTATCAATGTTGCTTGATTTTATTGCGATAGATTCAGGAGACAGAAGGACAGCCTGAGGATCGACGACAAGACTCACACGCTCGGTCCTGGCGAGCCAAAATCTCTTGATCATTCTCCTTTACCTATTATTGCCTGAAATTATGTTGGTTTCAAATGATAGATTGCATGCAAATGTGAATTTCTCAAATATTATATGTTGGTATTAAAAGCTAATAGAGCAAGTCTAGTTATTCCATATTATAAGCAGTGTTAATGAACACAAACCTCTCCTTGACATTTTCCTATCCTGTCCATTGATAACCTAAGGTTTAGAAATTAAATTCTTTGACTAGTAAGTCTTTGATATGGCTCGGACTCGCTTAAGTCTAGAGTCCGTGGGTTAATTCTTAGCTGTCAACGATACGGTTCTAGGATGACGGGTCAGTTTATGTAACGGCATAGCCCGCTATCAACGGTGCGAAAGTAACGGTATAGCCTGCTATCAACGGTGCGAAAGCAATGGTATAGCTCGCTATCAACGGTGCAAGTGCAACGGCATAGCACGCTATCAACGGTACTACTTGACCCCGACAAACACCGTATGCGGAGCAGGTACCTCTATGGTACGGTCCCATCATCTCCATGATGTGTATCACGACGGAGCTAAGATTCCTTTGAATAAGACTACAACATTGTAGCATCTCAATGGCTTATTTGTTGGACAGTCTAATCATTGAGAATATCCCGAGTACATAATTATGGGAATGTGTTGTGCCCCGTTCCCGAGTATTCCTCGCACTCGACATGCTAAAGAAATAGTCCATACACTCGGGTACCTGCAAAACCTGAATGTGAATAAAGTCGCAATCATCTGAGAACTCTTTTGATTAGGATATGTGGATCCTGGCCTTTGTTGAGCTCAAGGGGATCACGCCTCTTGGCTAAGAGGGTGAGTCTACCGCCACTTACCTGGGGAACGTGCGCCAGTTGTTGTTGTTAGTGATATGCCCTAGAGGCGATCATATGAGATGATTGTATCATACGTCTATGTTCATGTACTTATTAGTTCCATGAATAAATGTCACTCCTTTGTTCATTGAGTATGACTTAATTGTGAAACACATTGGTTATGAGATATTATTCTAAACGATCCCTGGTCACATATCATTATGTGGAACAATAGTGATCGACCAAAGACATGTATTGATTGATAGTAATGTTTCACATACCATAGATATGGAGATATCAAATCAATAATGTGGGCACATGATAAAGAACATGGGGTTGATAGACCCGCACCGAGACACCGCCGAGATTGTTATCTTAGAAGTGCCATCGAGTATAGTCTCGAGTGGTATACCTATACGATCCTTTGACCCGAGATTCTTATTGATTCTCAAAGATGCGTAATTGTATACTTTGGGGCTATCAAATGCTTCACCGTAATAGGGAAGTTATAAAGGTAGCTTACGGGTATGCCATGAAACATGACGTGAGATGTAAGAGATCAAGATGGAATTTGCCCTCCTTGATAACGGAGAGATATCTCGGGCCCCTCGGTGTGGATGGATAAGAAAAGTGCATGGTCATGCCAAAGTGATTAAAGAGTTAATCACGAATTATATCCATTACATTGACGAGTGAATTTGTCGAGCTATCACAAGGGTGGCACGCCTCGCCTTGAGCTTGACCGATATCGTGTGGCAAAAGGATCCTATGTGAGTGTATCAAGGTTCACCGATTCGATCATTGTGTACATTCGGGGTCAATATGTGCCGCTAGGTACCGCTATTGACTTGTGGTCCGGGAAGGGTTCTCCGGGACCGCGCCGACTTGTACATGAGCCTAATGGGTCACACACTTAACGGTTGGATCATATCGATGGATTGGATCCATTAGTGGGTTTATACGGATTTGGATCTTCGACGCCTTAATGGATTTCTATTGTAGAAGATCCATTAGCGTGAGACCTAGTGGGCTTCCATATCCATTAGAGCGAGACCTAATGGGCTTCTATCGTAGAAGGCCCGTTAGTGCGCTCTATATAAAGGAGGCATGGGGCGTCGGGGTGTTAGTCTCCCCACCACGAGCCCTAGTCGCCGCCACGCCCCATCGCCTTAAGAACCCTAGCCGCGCTGGGTGCTAGCACACCAACACAGGTGTTCCCACCCCGGACGTGTGGATACCGTGGAGGCGCTCCCGCTCTCGCTCGTCGGGCGCCGACGATTCGACGGCTACATAACTCAGACGACTACGCCGACGTTGTTGTGGACGGCGATCCGCGACGAGGAGAAGTTGTACCACGTCGTGTTCGACCACGCATAAGGCTTCGCAAAGACGCGGAGGCTTCACCCACTCTACTTCCGCCGCTAACGTGCTCCAAGGGTAATGCTCCATGATCTCCGACTCGCATGTTGGCCGGTGTTCGCGTAAGAAAAATTTTGTTTTCGCCTAGCGTAGCACCGCTGCTCTCCTCAAGGGTATCAAAGCCGATCTTGCGTTGTCTTGATCCGATGTCGCGCATATGTTGATATGCCGTTGAGTTGGTCACGGGTTGATGCGATCAATTGGTATAGGGTTCATGAGGTATGAGTTGGTAGTGCTACAAGGCCAAAAGATTAGTTCGTGCTTTATCTAGATCGTGCGTGGATCGGTCCATACCGGCCGGTAACACCATCCGGGCTTCCGCCATGTGCCATCTATGATATTAGCCAACAGATCGAGGTCAGGCGCTGCGAACCTTCTCGAGGGCCTCGCGATTTGATGTATGAGTTGATGGCTCTACACGATGAAAAGATTAGTTCGTGCTCGTTTTGTTTCGTGCCGTGCATTACCCCTACCGGCTGGTAACACCATCGAGATAGTAGCCCGCGCCGAATAGATCGTGCCAACAGATCGAGATCGGTATGATCGCCGCCTTCTCAATGATCTTATGGGAATTGAGGCATTCTGATGGCTCGGAATCGGTATGATTTGATCAATCCGATTGAATTTCCATAGCGTTTTCGTAGATGTGATCTACGTTCCCCGAAAATTTTTCTACGGGCGCTGCCCCTTCGAACCCCGCCCGCTAACCGTACTAGTCGCAGTAGCGGCCTTTAAATAAAACTTGTTCACATCGCAGGGTAGAATACGATTCCGCGCTTAACTTGTTTTTGCAGGGAATGATGTGAATGGTATGGCTCCCTTGTGTGTATGTGATGCATTAATGTAATTTTCATAGCTCGTCTTTGTGGTTAATTGCGGCTTGGGTCGCCATGTTATTGTATAACAAATGCTGCGTCTTGATTTGTGATGCTTCATATCCTCATGTAATTTGTCACTAGCTATCATGTGTAGTAGCTTGGTGTATTATCATGGAGGCTTCTAGCATGGTGACTCGGTGGGCGAAGCGACGATGGAGATCGGAACGCCACGGGCCATACTATTTCACAAGTCAATATGATTGTTTGTGATGATTCCCGTCATGCTATTCCTTCATTTTTCAGTATTTGGTGGATATGATTTTAATATGATAGAATAGTTTCTCGAAAAATTAAGAGTTTGATGCCCTTCCAATAGCTGCACCCATAAGGTCTTGTACGTTAATTGGCGCTTTCAAAGATACAAATAGGTGCCATTAATTTCTTGACCATTGGGGTGAAGTCGGACTTCACACGCATAGTATTGGTTTACTTATCGAGGCTATCAAAATGGTTTTGGGCCTTGGGGCATCGGTGTTGGGAGTCGGGGCATTGGATGCTACCCAATCTAACAAGAATCACATACGATGTGATTGGCAAGGATTGCCTACCTATGTCACTTAGTCCTAGGAGTCGCCTCCAAGACTAGATCTTTGATTGACTATGGATCTTGTCCTACTAAAATGCACTAGAGGAAAGTGATTTTAGTGGGAGCATCTTTATTAAAACTGTTTAATGGAAGATTAACATGAACATTGTGCTAAGACTTTGCTTTTATTATCAAGTGCAGATGGCACCTAATACCGCAATAATTCTCGGTTTTAACTTGCGATCGATTCTCGAGAGAGAGAGGCTCTCGAACGAATTTCATTGATCGGTATCGTAATCTTGAGAATTGTTCTCAAGCAAGAGAAAAGGAATATGTCATTGAAGAGCCATATCCCGAGGAACTAGCTAATGATGCTATCGTTGCCGACCGACGCGTGCTTATGAGAAGCACGCCAATGATGAGGTTGATGTTGGTCGCCTCATGCTTGCTACAATGAACTCGAGCTTCGTATAATATGAGAACACGAATGCCTATGCTATGATCACAGCCTTCGAGCATGTTTGAGAACCAAGCTAGGGCCGAGAGATACTCGATCTCAAAAGCTCTGCTTATGCAAGCTAGCTGAAGGTAGTCCGTGAGTCCTCATGTGATCAAGATGATTGGTTACATTGAGAACTTGGAGAAACTGGATTCCCCTTAAGCCAAGAGTTGGCCATCGATGTGATTTTCCGCCGCTTCTCAAGAAGCTTCGAGCCTTTCATTATGAACTTTCATATGAATGGCATGGAGAAAAACATGTCTCGAATCTGCATGGGATGCTTAAGACAAAGAGAGGAAAGCATCAAGAAAAGCAATAATCATGTGATGATGGTCCAAAAGGATGGTGGTAAGAAAAGGAAGCGTGGGGCAAAAGGCAAGGGTAAGGATGTGATCTCAAACCCAAAACCTAAGCGTGATGGTAAGACCAAGGGTGGTCCTATCGCTTCGATGAGTGTCACTACCGCCATAAGCTCGGTCATTGGCGTAGAACCGCAAGAAATATCTGGAGGATAAAAAGAATGGAACTTTGGTTTCCACTTCGTATTAATGTTATAGAAATTAATCTTGCTACTTGTCCTAACGAGTCATGGGTATTTGATACGGATCGATGATTCACACTTGCAAATCGCTGCGTGGACTAAGAAGGACTAGAAGTTGTGCAAGTGGTAAGGTGGAAGTTCGCGTCGGCAATGGCGCAAAGGTTGTTGTAGTGGCGTTGGCTTATCCCTTATCGTTACCTTCAGGATTAGTTTTGGAATTAAATAATTGTTATTACATTCCAGCTTTGAGCAGAAACATTATCTCTTCTTCATGTTTGGAAGAAGATGGTTTTGAATTTGTAATAAAGAACAAACGTTGTTCAATTTATTTCAATGGTATGCTCTATGGTCATTGTCCATTATTGAATGGGCTATATGTGCTAGATCTTGAAGATAAATTTGTCTATAATGTTAATGCAAAAAGGCTCAAAACAAATGATTTTAATCGCACTTATTTATGGCATTGTCGCTTAGGCCACATAAATGAGAAACGCGTGCAGAGGCTCCATAGAGATGGTTTTCTTGATTCATTTGATTTCGAATCATTTGACACATGCGAATCTTGTTTACTTGGCAAGATGACTAAGACGCCATTCACTGGTTCAAGTGAGAGGGCTAGTGAATTGTTGGCCCTAGTACATACGGATGTATGTGGACCAATGAGCGCTAGGCCGAGGTGGATTTCAAGATTTCATCACTTTTATCGATTACTTAGTAGATATGGCTATATCTATTTGATGAAACATAAGTCTGAATCTTTTGAAAAGTTCAAGGAGTTTCAGAATGAAGTACAAAATCATTTGGGCAAGACAATCAAATTTCTACGATCTGATCGTGGAGGTGAATATTTGAGTCATGAGTTTAATGATCATCTTAAGAGTTGTGGAATTGTTTCACAATTGACTCCGCCAGGGACGCCTCAATTGAATGGCGTGTCTGAACGGAGGAATCGGACTTTGTTGGACATGGTTCGATCTATGATGAGTCAAACTGATCTTCCGTTATCTCTTTAGGGACTTGCTCTAGATACTGCTGCGCTCACCTTAAATAGGGTTCCATCAAAATCCGTAAATAAGACACCATATGAGATGTGGAAAGGGAAACGTCCCGATTTGTCTTATCTAAAGATTTGGGGTCAGTGAGGCTTATGTTAAACATTTGATGTCGATAAGCTCCACGCCAAATCGGTCAAGTGCTTTTTGTGGGTACCCGAGATCTGTAGGGTATTACTTTTATAACCGGGAGGAGGGCAAAGTGTTTGTCGCCCGGAATGGTGTCTTTTGGGAAAAGGAGTTTTTCAAAAGAGCCAGTGGGAGCAAGGTGCAGCTCGAAGAAATTCGGGAAACATCTGAAAATGTTTCAGCTCCTACTGATCCTCATGAGGAGATACAAAGCGTTGCAGAACCTATGGAAGAAGCACCAGCCCCACGAAGGTCTATGAGGGCAATATGCGCTCCCGAGAGGTATATGTTCTTCGCTACGGAGCAACGCGAGATTTTATTGTTGGACAATGATGAGCCCAAGGACTATGCAGAAGCAATGGTGGGACCAGACTCTGAGAAATGGCTAGAGGCCATGAGATCCGAAATAAAGTCCATGCATGATAATCAAGTTTGGGACTTGGTTGATCTCGCTCGATGGTGTGAAAACCATTGAGTGCAAATGGGTCTTTAAGAAAAAGATAGATGCCGATGGAAACGCTCACATCTATAAGGCACGGTTGGTGGCAAAAGGCTATAAGCAAATTCATGGTGTCGACTATGATGAAACTTATTCACCAGAGCCATGCCGAAGACTATCCGGATCATGTTAGCGATTGCGATTTCACGACTATGAGATACGCCAAATGGATGTCAAAACAGCTTTCCTAAATGGAAACCTAAGTGAGGATGTGTACATGACACAACCCGAAGGTTTTGACGATCATAAGAATGTTGGCAAGGTGTGCAAGCTTCGTAAGTCCATTTATGGACCAAGCAGCATCTCGGAGTTGGAATCTTCGTTTTGATGAAGTGGTCAAAGAGTTTGGCTTCATAAAAATGAAGAGGAGCCTTGCATTTACAAGAAGGCAAGTGGGGCGCAATTGTATTTCGGTCTTGTATGTGGATGACATTCTATTGATTGGAAATGATATTCCAATGTTAGAAGTCGCTCAATCTTATCTCGAGAAAATGTTTCTTGATGAAAGACTTGGGAGATGCAACTTACATTTTGGGCATAAAGATCTATAGAGATAGATCAAGAAGGCTAATCGGATTAAGCCAAAGTACGACATTGACAAAGTTTTGAAACGGTTCAAATGCGTAATTCCAAGAAAGGTTTCCTGCCAATGTCACATGGTGTTAGTCTTATCAAGACTCAGTGTGCTTTGACACCTGATGAGCTGCATAGAATGAGTAGGATTCTATATGCCTCCGCTATTGGATCCATCATGTACGCCATGTTGTGCACACGCCAGATATTTCTTATGCTCTAAGTGTTACGAGCAGATACCAATCAAATCCAGTGAGAGTCATCGATGGTCAGAAGACCATTCTCAAGTACCTGCGAAGGACTAGAGATATGTTCTTGGTTTTTGGAGGTGAAGAAGAGCTCATCGTAAAGGGTTACGCTGATGCTAGCTTCCAAACCGATAGAGATGATTCACGATCGCAATCCGGTTTTGTATTCTGTCTCAATGGTGGGGCAGTGAGCTGGAAAAGTTCCAAGCAAGAGACAGTAGCTGATTCCACGACGGAGGCTGAGTATATTGCGCTTCTGAAGCTGCAAAAGAGGCTGTTTGGATCAGAAAATTTGTTTCGAGTTGGGAGTTGTCACTAGTGCATCTGTCCAAGGGACCTCTATTGTGACAATAGTGGTGCCATTGCACGCGAAGGAGCCTAGGTCTCACCAAAAATCCAAACACATACTCAGGCGTTATCACCTCATCCGAGAGATCATCGATAGAGGAGATGTGAAGATTTGCAAAGTGCACACGGATCTGAATGTCGCCGATCCGCTGACAAAACCTCTCCCGCAGCCGAAGCATGAGGCACACACAAGAGCCATGGGTATTAGATACTTGCATGATGCACTCTAGTGCAAGTGGGAGATTGTTAGTGATATGCCCTAGAGGCGATCATATGAGATGATTGTATCATACGCCTATGTTCATGTACTTATTAGTTCCATGAATAAATGTCACTCCTTTGTTCATTGAGTATGACTTAATTGTGAAACACATTGGTTATGAGATATTATTCTAAACGATCCTGGTCACATATCATTATGTGGAACAATAGTGATCGACCAAAGATATGTATTGATTGATGGTAATGTTTCACATACCATAGATATGGAGATATCAAATCAATAATGTGGGCACATGATAAAGAACATGGGGTTGGATAGACCCGCCCGAGACACCGCTTTGAGATTGTTATCTTAGAAGTGCCATCGAGTATAGTTTCGAGTGGTATACCTATACGATCCTTTGACCTGAGATTCTTATTGATTCTCAAAGATCCGTAATTGTATACTTTGGGGCTATCAAATGCTTCACCGTAATAGGGAAGTTATAAAGGTAGCTTACGGGTATGCCATGAAACATGACGTGAGATGTAAGAGATCAAGATGGAATTTGCCCTCCTGATAACGGAGAGATATCTCTGGGCCCCTCGGTGTGGATGGATAAAAAAGTGCATGGCTATGCCAAAGTGATTAAAGAGTTAATCACTTAATTATATCCATTACATTGACGAGTGAATTTGTCGAGCTATCACAAGGGTGGCACGCCTCGCCTTGAGCTTGACCGATATCGTGTGGCAAAAGGATCCTATGTGAGTGTATCAAGGTTCACCGATTCGATCATTGTGTACATTCGGGGTCAATATGTGCCGCTAGATACCGCTATTGACTTGTGGTCCGGGAAGGGTTCTCCGGACCGCGCCGACTTGTACATGAGCCTAATGGGTCACACACTTAACGGGTTGGATCATATCGATGGATTGGATCCATTAGTGGGTTTATACGGATTTGGATCTTCGACGCCTTAATGGATTTCTATTGTAGAAGATCCATTAGCGTGAGACCTAGTGGGCTTCCATATCCATTAGAGTGAGACCTAATGGGCTTCTATCGTAGAAGGCCCGTTAGTGCGCTCTATATAAAGGAGGCATGGGGCGTCGGGGTGTTAGTCTCCCCACCACGAGCCCTAACCGCCGCCACGCCCCATCGCCTTAAGAACCCTAGCCGCTGCTGCAGGGTGCTAGCACACCAACGCTGGTGTTCCCACCCCGGACGTGTGGATACCGTGGAGGCGCTGTCGCTCGCGCGCGGGCGCCGATCGATTCGATCGGCTACATAACTCAGACGACTACGCCGACGTTCTTGCGGACGGCGATCCGCGACGAGGAGAAGTTGTACCATCGTCGTGTTCGACCACGTCTGATGGCTTCGCAAAGACGCGAGGCTTCACCCACTCTACTTCCGCTGCTAACGTGCTCCAAGGGTAATGCTCCATGATCTCCGACTCGCATGTTGCCTGGGTGTTCGCGGTAAGAAAAAATTTGTTTTCGGCTAGCGTAGCACCGCGTTCTCCTACAGTTTTATGGGCACGGGTCCGCCAGAAGCTGGGAAACGTGCGCCAGTTGTTGTATGGGCACGGGTTCGCCAGATCCTGGGAAACGTGCGCCAGTTGTAGTATGGGCACGGGTTCGCCAGAAGATAGGAATCGTGCGCTAGTTGTAGTATGGGCACAAATTCGCCATACCGTCGGGGATAGCTTGCCATGGCGATGGAAGCTAGTCCACCGTTTGTGGAGACCATGACCATGGCGATGGTATGGATCTACCACGTTGGACACGTAATCCTTGGCTAAGGTTACGGTGTCGCCACTGAGATACCCCCTGTTGATAAAGATTCGGCATATATATAGCCCAGTACGTCTTTGGTTTATGAAAAGGCTAAGTCTTATGATTTTAACTTAAAAATATAGCATCTTTGATTTTATGCAAACTTGTGAACCCAACCTCCACCATAAAGTCTTGCATCATTGTTTAGCAATAGGTGAGGTCTTAGTTCGCGAGCGCGGTTTGATTGCGCGCTCACACTCGCACCCACTCACCTTTTTAGGTGGCGTCGAGGTAGAGTTTGGCCTGGATGACATCGACAAGGAGGAGAAGGACCGGAAGATTGACGTAAAGGCCGAGGGTTAGGCGGGACTCTAGTCGCTTGCCTGTTTGGGTTGGGCACAGCCTTGAGACCCTACTCTTCTTTCTGTTTCCGCTATGCTAAACTCTGGTAAGAGTTCATTTTGTTTTGTAGATTTGGCCTTTTCGGTCTGCAAAAACGAGCCATGTTCTAATTGAATTCTATAATATTAATAATTTGTATCGCAGGTATAAGATGATTCCAGCATTTTGTAAAAGATGTCGTGCTAGCAAGACAAGATCCTAGGCTAGCACAGGTGCATCGAGGTTCCCGGTGACTAGGGCCGACACCTGTCCCTCTCAAACGTATGCTACTGGATGCCACCGGAGCCACCGGTGGCTGTATAACACTAGGATCCGATGGCGATCAGACACCATCCGCTGCCCCGTCCCTCTCGAGCGCATGCTACCAGATGCCACCGGACTCAGTCCGGCGACTATATGAGACCTAGGGTCCGGTGGCGAGCAGACACCATCCGCTGCCCCGGCCCCCATTCGCGCACCTTCTGGAACACACTGGACATAGTTCGGTGCCCACCGGACTCACTCCGATGGCCATTGAGCCACAGGGGTCCGGTGGCTAGTGGACATCGTCCGCTGCCCCGGCTCCCGTTGTGCACCCTTCTGTGTTCCACCGGATTCAGTCTGGTGGACTATAGAAGGATGCACAGCCCACACTCCTTCGGGACTCCCTCCACCAGACTTAGTCCGATGACCACCGGACTCAGTCTGGTAGGCAATAGAAGGTTGCACATTGATCACACAAGGCACAAACTCGCTCGTCGCTATGCACACTACCCCTAAACCTACTCTAAGGCTCAGAAGAAAGGTAAGAGGGCTAATGTGCATCATGAGAGCTCAAGATTCGACAATAATCACCTACACGTTGGACCCCTCTTGATAGTACGGACTAAAAAGAAAAACAAACCCTAGAGCTACTTCTAGTGACCCTTCTTGACTCCCGGGTCACACCTTCGCCCCTACGGACTTACCTCTTCTTGATGCCATCACCATCTCGTTAGGGTTTTAAGAGAGTTATGAGCACCCTTCGCGAATCTTGATGCCCTGTACTTTGTCATCAATGCCAAAAAACCACTTACCGAAAAATAAGGGCCGAGTTGCTTATAATCTCCCCCTTTTTGGTACTTGATGACAACCAACAATAATTTTTGCTGAAAAATTTGTTAGAGATATGCACAAGCATAACTTTGCTATGATCATGAGTAATAGAGGCAAGATCAAGCAATAATCATAATGGAAGAATTAGCGTCATATAACATCATCTCAGCTCAACATAAATTGAAGCATGGATAATTAAGCAAGCTCCCCTAAATAAGTGCATAGACATAAAGATACAAACCACCATAATGAGTATTGAAGAACAGTACAAGAATAAACACAAAAGATGTTTTAAGATCAAGATACAACTCAAATAAACTCTCTTTCCTCTAATTCTTCCCTCCCTCTTACTCCCTTAACCCCTACTCAGCCCTCTACTCTCTCTCCCCATTTGGCATCAAGAACCAAAGAGGCCTAGTCTTCATGTCCACTGGAGTGATCAGAAGAGGAAGTTCTTGGTCACTTGGAGCTGGAGCGAGAGAACACTTGGGAGAAACTTCCAAGCATGACATGGGGAACTGTAACTGCAGGGACTGACAGAGGTGAAGAAGTACCAACCCTAGGTTCTATGGGTGCGGCTGTCTCTGAGAAAGTTTGGTGAATCCCAAGATCACCACCTGTGTGCCATGTTGAGCCTGGAACACGCTGTGCTGTTTGGACTGGAGGAGCTGGTCTAAAAGGTGGGGCCTGATTATACCAAGCACAGAGATCCTATCTCTCTGGGTGAGAAAGAAGCTGTGCCCTAAGTGCTAAACTGCCCCCTCAAGTGTAGAAAAAGAAGTGTCAAAGTGGGTCTGCCAGCCAACAAGAGCATCATAGTTGTTGTTCTACTGCTTAACCCAACCCTCAAACCGTGCATACATCTGACGCTGCTCAGCATGCCATGTCCTGGCTTCATGCATTCTTCTTTGCTCCTCTCTCCAAGACAAATCATTAGCTCGCCACTGAGTCATTTGAGCTATGAGTGAGGCAATGTCAGTGTGAGTAGTAGCTGAGGAGGGACCTGCCTCTGGGTGCTGAGGGAACTCTGCAGTTGGTGGTGTAAAACGAGGAAGGTCTTGAGGAGAGCTAGCAGGAGGAGCCTCTGGTGGCATTGGAGCCTAAGTAGGTGGTGCTAAGGAGCATCTTGACTTCAAAGTTAGCAGACACCTCTTAAGAAATGCGTGCTCAATAATTTTTTGATCATAGTATTGAATCTCATCAATTGGAAAGAAACCCATCTGAGCAATCATAGCATTGATGTATGGAGCTAGAGGCAGACTCCTATCAACCTCTCTACAAATGGAGTCTTCAATTTTCCCAAGGATCAGATCAGCTATATCTATCCTTCTACCAGTTAGAATGAAAAGCATGGACCAGCTGATCACAGGAACAATGTTGTCTCTATATCCAGCTCTCATCACAAAAGTATTCCTTAAGGTAGTGTTTATGAGAGCTGCTTTAGCTTTTAGTTCCTTTACCTTGGTCATATCAAAATCTGGTCGGGTCGCATCCTCATACATGAATGCAATGTCATCAAGCTTAGGATATTCACCCAACCAAAAGGATTTTAGATATGCACGACTGTGCACCCTCTCACCATCAGTATGAAAACCTAGGGCTCTGTTGATGGCATCACTACTAACTCTCCTCTCTATCCCATCAATAGTGAAATACATCTCCCTTCTCTTGTCAGGAATCTAGACAGTAGCATAAAACTCAAGTATCCGGTGATCACTCCAGGTGAGTGTAGCAACTTAGCAACTGAAAATCCAGGTGTAGCATCAAAACAAGACTTGAAATAAGGGCCTAGTACCTCTGATATATCATTTTAGTTAATCTAATGAGGTGCTCGAAGCTTCTCCATTCTCTCAGAATAAATAGTGAAGAGATCTCTAGATATGATGGACTTGAACCGTACATTTTCCATGTCCTTTGAAGGAAACCATTCAATGTACTTTGCTTTCCTCAGCTTTTCTTTCCTTAGTTTTGCCAGTTCCAGGTTAATGCTAGGGCCTGCCTCTCCTCTTCCTTCTGTTGCTAAGCTCACATCAAACTCAGAATCTGACTGTTGTTCCCCTTCATAGTCACTGTCACTAGATTGATCACCATCACTGGAAGATAGTGATCCCGGGGCTCTACAAACTCTTCAAATTTTCACTTTTATATTCACCTTCTTTTGTACTGGGGGAGTATTTGAACTTCCATGTGACACATCCGGAGCATTACTCCTATTTCTCTCGTCATCACTCCCACTACCACTTGTACCCCCTTTCTTGCCTTTTCCTTTTAGGAGGCTAGAAAATAGTCCCTTAGTTCTAACCATTGTAGCAGTCCAACCATCACTCTGTAAGCCACAAGTGACTACTAAAACTCCTGAGCAGTAGACACGAGTATAGAATTTTGAATAAATTCGAGGAATTTACAAACTAGGGCTAGGGTTTGATAATCAATGAGAATTGAAATTGAGAGATTTAAGCCACAAAAATGCGACTTACCTATCCCTAGGAGGAAGCATGAAGACTGATACGAGCCGAAGATCACCCAATCACCTTGCCCTGTTAGGGTTTAGGTGAGGGCGTGGAGGTGGAGAATGGGCGCGATTGAGGGCCTTCGATGACGATTTGAGTGGAGAGGATGGAGGAGCAGACGGAGCGGAGCCGATTTGTGGAGGTGGAAGTCGCTGGAGATTGAGGGGATGGCGGCGCCGGCAATGGGAAGGGAGGCGGCGGTGGCTCGGGAGAGAGAAAGAACAGGTGAGAGGAACAGAAGTGGAGAAAAAGGAGGAGTTAAGAAAATAAGCCGGCTGGGATGGTTCTGTCCTCCACCGGACTGAGTCCGGTTGCCAGTCCAGTACCATGTGCACTGCTGGTGGATCACGACTGGACTGAGTCCGGTCGCCATCGGACTGAGTCCAGTGGGATCCAAAAGTGAGCACGCCTGGGTGGGACTCCATCTGACTAAGTTCAGATTGGCACCGGACTGGGTCCGATCGCCACTGGACTAAGTCTGATGCCCACCGAACTAAGTCCGGTGAGATCCAGAACAGAACATATCCTGCGCTTTTAACATTTTGAAGTTTTGTAAATAGTTTTTGGTAGAGTTTGATTCCAGCAAGTCCAAGATTAACAAAAGAAATCAAAACAAATTTAAAATATCATGGACTTGCTTGAATTGAAGTTTTTGACAACATGTCTAGCTTATTTTAAAGAATATATATATACATATAAACATGACAAAAAAAAAACGAAGCACATAGGTGAATATAAGACCAAGGGATTATATAAATCTCATGAATATTGCTAATGAGAAGATTTATGGTGAGAGATCTTCTCTAGCAAAGAGTATTCATTTGGAGTTAAGCACATTATTAATTGTTATTTTTGGTTGTTTTGACAAATTTTGAAGAGCTTCAAGCATAGATGATTTGAAAAGCAATTTTGCAACTAAGATGGATGAGAATTTTCATAAATAGAGGAGAGTTTATTTTTAGAGACAATTTGAAAAACAATTTTGGCTTAAGTATAGGAGTGAATACGCTAACCAAGAGTTTTGATTTTTTTCACACTTAGGGATGTCACAAGATGTCAAATGCATTGAAACTCCCCCTAAATGTGACCATGAGCTCATCAAGCAATATTAGAAACATCAAGGACATTGAGCTCATTTCGTAGCTTGGAAAATCTAGCCTCATCAAGTGGTTTGGTAAAAATATCGGCAAGTTGGTCCTTCATTTGAACATACTCAAGCACAATGTCACCCTTCGCCACATGATCTCCAAGGAAGTGATGTCAGATATCAATGTGCTTGGTACGCGAATGTTGGATAGGATTATTTGTAATTTTCACTGCACTTTCGTTATCACACAATAGAGGCACATGATCAAAGGAAATACCAAAGTTAAAAAAAGGATTGCTTCAAATAAAAAATTGGGCGCAACAACTCCTCGCCGCTACATATTTTGCCTCGGCAGTAGATAGCGCCACAGAGTTTTGCTTCTTTGAAACCCATGAAACTAAAGACCTTATAAGAAAATGGCAACTCCCTAAGGTGCTTTCTCTATCAATTTTACAACCGGCTTAATGATAATCTGAATAGCCCATGAGATTGAATGAAGTACCTCTGGGGGTACCAAAGAACAATGCTAGGAGCAAACTTGAGATACCTCAAAATTCGTTTAACGGCCGAAAGATGCAACTCTTTAGGGGAGGCTTGGAATCTAGCGAACATGCAAACACTAAACATGATGTTGGGCCTAGATACGGTAAGGTAAAGCAAAGATCCAATCATAGAACGATAGAGCTTTTGATCTACGGTTTACCTCCATCGTCAAGATCTAGATGAGTGTTTGTAGCCATTGGAGTTTTGATTGTCTTGCAATCTTCCATTTTGAAGCGCTCGAGGTCCTTAATGTACTTCTCTTGCGAGATGAATGTCCCCTTTCTCAATTGCTTGATTTGAAACCCAAGGAAAAAGGTGAGTTCTCTAATCATCGACATTTCAAACTCCTTTACCATTAAATCTCTAAATTCCTTACAACGGGAAGCGTTAGAACATCCAAAAATAATATCATCAATGTAAATTTGGCATAAAAATAGATCATTTTCAATGGATTTAGTGAATCATTTCTAATGAATTTAGTGAAGAGTATGTAATCAACCTTCTTGGTTTTGAATCCCTTCTCAAGTAAGAAGTCGCTAAGACGCTCATACCATGCATGAGGTGTTTGCTTGAGACCGTATAGCGCATTAGAAAGCTTGTAGACATGGTTAGGGTATAGAGGATCTTCAAAACCGGGTGGTTGCTCAACAAATACTAACTCATCAATTAACCATTAAGAAATGTACTCTTAACATCCATTTGAAAAAGCTTGATATTAAAATGACATGCAAAAGAAAGAAGAGATCGAATTGCCTTAAGATGCGCTACGGGAGCAAAGGTTTCACCATAGTCAAGACCTTTAACTTGGGTGAAACCTTATGCCACGAGGCATGCCTTGTTGCACATTACCGTTCTATTTTCATATTGCTTGTGCCTATTTGGTTCCAATCACATTGTGCATCATGGGCCGTTCTACCAACTCCCAAACTTGATTTCTTTTGAAATTGTTGAGCTCCTCATGCATGACACAAAAATTAGGTTGTTTAGAACAAGTTTGAATGTCTTTACCCATATCACCAATGACTTGTGTGAGTAGATGATCCTTGGCGATGGTGTGGTGACTCTTGATAAAACTTAGAGGCTCTCGAAGGATATTCTCATCATCTTCCTTTTGTTCACTCGTAGAGGCTTGAGGACCCATTGAATAGGATGGAGGATTGATTTCTTTTGGAGGTTCTTCGCCATTGGCTTGACTTCTCCAATTTGCATTTTCTTCATGGCTTCCCTCAAACTATCATCACCTACATTACTTAGATTATCTTGCTCTCCTTGAGAGCCATTAAATTCATCGAATTTAACATCATATAATTCTTCAACAAGGCTGGTGGCATTGTTGAAAACATGATAAGTGTTTGCGTTTGAGGAGTAACATAGGAGAAAACCAATGTCACACAGGCTTTGAAACTTACCAAGCCGGGTTCTCTTCTTGTAGATGAAACATTTGCATCCGAAGACCTGGAAATAGGAAATATTGAGTCTTCGTCCCACCAAAAGGTCATATGATGTCTTCTTTGGAAGTCGATGGAGATAGAGGCGGTTGATGCAATGGCAAGCCGTGTTAATGGCCTCTGCCTAAAATGCATTGGGCGTGCCATATGCATCAAGCATAGTTCTTACCATTTCGACAAGTATGCGGTTCTTCCTCTCAACCACCCTGTTTTGTTGAGATGTATAGGTGGCGGAGAACTCATTCTAAATACCTAACTCATCACAATACATCTCAACAGAAGAGTTAACAAATTCAGTCTCTTTATCACTTCTAATTTTCTTAATATAAGATTCAAATTTATTTTGAGCCTTTTTTGCAAATGTCTTAAAAGTATTCCCTGCTTCAATTTTATCAACCAAAAAGAAAACCCAAGTGAAACGGGAGAAATCATTAACGACAACAAGACAATATGAGTTACCACCGATACTCGCATATAAGGTTGGTCCAAAAAGATTCATATGGAGTAATTCAAGTGGCCTTGTTGTGGACATGATGTTTTTCATAGGATGTGAATTTGCGACTTGGTCGGCTTGGCATGCGCTACATAGCCTATCTTTTTTAAACTTTACATCTTTCACACCCACAACTAGCTCATTTTTGAAAATCTTTTTCAAGGTTGACATGCCCACATGTCCAAGATGGCGATGCTAAATCCAACCTAGAGAGACTTTGGCAATGAGGCACACCGAGATAAATGAGGTGCCCGATGAGAAATCAAAAAGATATAAATTTTGATAACGAAAACCTTTGAAAACAAGATATTTGCTTTTGTGCAAAACGGAAACACCGTCACTTGAAAAATGCATTCAAAACTAAGATCACAAATTTGAGCAACGGAAAGCAAATTAAAACTTAAGGACTTGACAAGAAGAACATTAGCAATGGAATAATCATTGGATATGACAATTTTACCTCTTCCCATTACGTTAGACTTGCTATTATCTCTTAAGGTGATCTTGTTATTTTCTTCACCTTCCTCTTCCAAAGGGGTGAACATACAAGCGTTACCGGTCATATGTTGAGTACATCCACTATCCATCACCCAATGCCGGCCACCACATTTATAGTTCACCTATATGAAAGAAATAAATTTTTGACCTTAGGTACCCAAATTGCTTTGGGGCCTTAAGTGTTAATGACAAGTGACTTTGGCACCCATATAGCCTTAGTCCTTTTATTATTTGCAACGGGAGATCCAACATATTTAGCAACCATTTTTTCATTTTTCTTCATTAGAACATACTTATTATCAATTAGCTTGCCCCTAGATGATATAACATGAAAAGATTTAGCTAATGGGCAAGCAATTAGCTTGTGATCATGATATTGACAAATGTAGCACACGGTGCCTTCTTTAATGAATACTCGAGGCTTATCCTTTTCTCCCTTAGGCAACTTCCCATTAGGGTTATACGCTAATCCATGCTTGCTCAAGGTGTACCTTTGCTTCTCGAGTACTTGGTTTAAAGAGCCACTTCCTTTTATACACTTTGCCAATCCCATGTTTAAGGAAGTTACTTTATCTTTGGGTATCAAATATTATTTAATTAGTTCACTAGAGTTTTTAACATATGCACATGAAGTTTTGCACACACTATTGAGACTATTATGAGCAATCTTATTTGAGCTAGAGATGGAGCTAATGTTACCATGATCATGACAAGGTTTACAAATATGAGCATCAATAGAGAGACTATGGGCACTATTAATTGAATCAATTAAATCACAAGTGGTACCCACACTAATCTTTTCGCATACGATATCATGATCAAGATCACACTGTACACTAGCATCAACTTTAGAACAAGTTTCATGTTAAGCTAGGAGATTTTCATGTTCTAAGGCAAGCTCATCATAGGAGTTAGATAATTCTTCAAATTTATCTACTAAAGAGGCATGCAAAATTTTAAATTTCTTTATTTTTTATTTCTCTTTAGCAAGAGCAAGGTTTAATTCCTCAATAAGATCAACTAACTCCTCATGAGTAGGTTCGGAATCAATTACCTTCTCATTTTGCTTCGCAATGAGGCAAAATGACATGCTTGGTGGAGGAGGCAATGATTTTGTAATGGCGAGACCGACCAAATTCTTGGATTTGCGGTCATCATCTTCGGAGGAGGAATGATCACTTGATTCATCGTCATTCGAGACCCACTCACCAATGTAGGCTTCCTCCTTTTCATGCTTGTTGATCTTTTTGAAGTGAATTTTCTTGGAGGACTTCTTCTTCTTGCCCTTTGAATCTTCTTGCTCATCATCCCCCTTCTCCTTGAGCTTTTGTTTTCTTTCATTGTAATTTGTTGCGATATGCCCTCTCTTGTTGCACTCAAAACAAGTGAGATATGCATGAGGGTTCTTGGAGTTAGAGCTAGAGTTGAGCTTGCCCTTGGAGCCTATTTTCTTGAGTAGACGTCATGTCTTCCTCATCAACAAGGCCAACTCCTTGGCGTCTCCATCTCCTTCTTCATCGCTGTCACCATTATCGTCCTCATCATCGGATGACTCAATCTTCTGTTTGACCTTGAGAGTAATATTTTTCTTGTTTGATGACCCTTCTTCAACATTGCCAAGGAAGAGCTCATGGGAGGTAAGCTTTCCTAGAAGAGAAGTAGGAGTGAGCTTCCAAAGCTCATCACTACTCGTGAGGTAGATCACCAAATTTTGGTACTCTAGTGAAAACATCCACACCATCATCCGACAAATGTCGGTGTCGGTGATAGTTGATCCTAGTCCTTTATGCTCATTGACAATTGGGTTCAACCTAGAATACATCGCATTTGCATCCTCATTAGGCAATATTTTAAAAGAATCAAAATTTTCTTTCAGCACATACATTCTTTCCTCCCTCATATTTGAAGTCCCCTCATGAATTTCTCTTAGAGAGGTCCAAATTTTGTGAGCGGAGGTGAGCTTGCTCACACAATCAAATACCTCAATGCTTAAGCATGAGAAAATTACATTCCTAGCTTGGGCATTGAGTTGCCGATGCTTGATTTCAAGCTCAGTAAGAGCCATTTCATTTGCCGGAGCCAGATAACTGGTTTGCACGGCAATCCAAACATCATAGTTCATGGCCTCAAGATATCTTTACATCCAAATCGCCCAATAGCTATAATTAGAGCCATCAAAGACCGGAGCTCTCCCAACACTAATTTCCTCATGAGCTATTCTCTAGCGGTTAAGCTAATAAAAGCGAAACCTATGCTTTGATACCATGTGAAATAGGATCGATGGCCTAGAGGGGGTGAATAGGCAATTTTAAATTTTCTTACCATTAAGGTTGAATTAGGCTCACAATATTTATCAATAAGCTATGAAGAGCTAGAGACAAAAACCACAAACACCAAAACAAGATAATTAAATGCGAAATAGTAGATCCGAGAAATAAAAGAAGACTCAAGGAGTTTTTCCTAAGGTTCGAGGTCTCCTTCTACTCCTCGTTAGAGCATTCTTGCCAAAAGTATAGCTCCCCTACACTCTACCATGAGTTGGGTTGTCGACTCGGGGAGTCCTTTGCCACTTCAGCAAGGTGGACTCCAAAGAACCTTGTAAAATCACCTAGGTCTTCCACAAGCTCGTCGGAAGATCACTCGGTCACCGCTCCTCCAAAAGACCGTCTAGGAGCTCTTGCTCCAAGAGTAACAAGCCCCAAGTATCTTGATCATGCTAGAACAAGAGCTTCTCAAGATGCACATTCAACCGGGTTAGAGGAAACACCAAAATGGATGAACTTTAAAGGAAACTAGGTGCTCTCCTCTTGCAAGGCTATTGAATAGGGTTAGTTAGCTCAATGAATGCTCAAAACCTTAGAAATGAAGCTTACCCACCCTCTTAAATAGCCTAAGACCCAAAAACTAGCCGTTAAAATTCAAAATCCCACAGGAACTAGCCGTTACAGCTCCACCAGACTCAGTCCGATGGCTGTATAATACTAGGATCCGGTGGCGAGCGGACACCGTCTATTACCCCGGCCCCCATACGCATACCTTTTGGAAAGCATCGGACTCAGTCCGATGCCCATTGAGCCATAGGGTCTGGTGGCCAATGAACACCGCCCACTGCCTCGGATCCCCTTAAGCACCCTTCTGTGTTCCATCGGACTTAGTCTAGTCACCACCGGACTTAGACTGGTGGACTACAGAAGGGTGCACAGCCCACATTCCTTCGGGACTCCCTCCACCAGTCCGGTGAGCAACAAAAGGTTACACATTGATCACAAAAGGCACAAATTCGCTTGTCACTGTGCACACTCCCCTAAACCTACTCTAAGGCTCAGAAGGAAGGTAAGAGGGCTAATGTGCATCATGAGAGCTCAAGACTCGACAATAATCGCCTACACCTTAGACCCCCTCTTGATAGTACGGTCTAAAAAGAAAAACAAACCCTGGAGCTACTTCTAGTGACCCTTCTTGACTCCCGGGTCACACCTTCGTTCCTACAGACTTGCCTCTTCTTTATGACGTCACCATCTCGTTAGGGTTCCAAGAGAGTCATGAGCACCCTTCGTGAATCTTGATGTCGTATACTTTGTCATCAATGCCAAAACACCACTTATCGAAAAATAGGGCTAAGATGCTTACAAGGAGGAGATGATAAAACTTAGGGAAAGATGACATGAGATGGGAGAGGGGTGATGCTCATGAGATAAAGGAAAGGGGTGGTGCCGCGTAGAGGAGATGTGGTAGGGGTGGAGGAAGGGTCGACTGCTGCTCCTGCCATCTCATAATGGGAGAGAGAGGACAGGTGATGCATGGTAAGAGGTGGATGGGAAGAGGAGAGATGGTGGTGGCGGATGAGTTAGGGTTAGTTAGGAGTTGGACTAGATGGATGGCCATTGGGGCTGTGGGGTCAGCTTGGAGGTAGATGATGGAGTATATATTGGGACACATGGCAATTAATATTCATGTAATGTGTTTTTTGGGAACGAGCCTACGCAAAAGTGATTGGCTCGTGTTGTTTCGAGATACTAGTTATCTTGCTATGCTTCGCAGGGATTTATACTAGAAATTAATCCAGCTGTAGATTATAATCTGAAAATTATGTGCCCTTGATAGGTGGCTTGGAGAGCCCAAAAATTGTAAAAATTGGTTTTGGGAGTTGGAGAAGAACCATTAAAAGCCTTTAAAAAATGGCTAGAAAGTGCTACAATGTTTGACTTATACAAAAATGATAAATTTTCGGCCATAGCTTTTAATTTTAATTTAAGCTAAAAAGAATAATGCATTATAATAAACTCTAGGGGCTAAAACGCTTAAGACTAGGATCTATGCATGAAATACAAAAACTTGACGGAATAAAATGCTAAATATCATGGACCTACGCATAAAATTAAGAAACTACAAGGCTAACACACAAAAGGGCAAGACAACACACCATCATTCAGCAATCCTTACTTTTTAAGTGTAGAGACTAGATAGAAATGAGGCTCAGCTTGAGATGTTTGTGAAAGGTGTAAGGAGTCATATGTCCAAGAGGGGTGAATTGGAGTTTTCACTTTCTATTGAAGTTTTACATTTGTGTCCAAATCCTAAATAATATATGGAAGCTAAAGACAAAGGTATTGCACACAAGTGATTAATCTAGGTGAATTGCAATCCTATGGTGAGTTCAATGAAACAAAATTAGGCACGTAAGATATACAATCAAGCATAAGCTAGATAACAAGATTTAAGGAATTCGGATGCCCAAGGGGGTGGAGAATTGGGCTTTTTAAAATTTTAGTTTCTATTCAAGTTTTACACTTGTGTCCAAAGCCTAAAACAAATGCGGAAGCTAAAGGCTAAGTCTTTGAACACAAGTGATATATATAGATGATTGCAATTGTAGAGTGAGAGCAAGTCAAAATCACTAGGTAAGCTAAATACATAATTTAGCACAATGTAGATACTAGGAGGTCTAAGCTCGCAATATCAATGCAAGTCTATTGATGTTAGCAATCAACACATGTCATAGAATATAAATACCATAATACGCATGTGAGATAGTGTAGAGCAAATGAGCAAGTGAAGCAAACTACAAGTGAAACGATTCCTTTTTTACCGTGGTGCTCGGAGACTAGGCGGTCTCCCTAATCCACATTGAGGCTTGATCCCACATAAGGATTGGCTCCCTCTTAAACCAACCACCTCTTCCCTAGTAGTGTTTGCTAGTTTCTCCACTCCAGAGATGTCAAGCACCAATGCCACTCACATGATTCACCCGGGCCTCCTCACAAGCTCTTTGAGAAGGTCATTGGTGCATGACACCTCACATGCTATCTAGGTGCCAGCAAGCACCAATAGCAACAAACACAAAGCTGCTTGATCACATCAGCCAAAGTTTAAGAGTAATGTACACAAGACTCACTTAATCACTCAATCTTCTCTCTTTTGGGAATCTCACACATGATGATGCTCTATCTCTCTCTAACCCTTTTTCTCTTCTCTTCTCTTGGCTACACCTAACACATAGGGGCCATTTCATGCCAAGCAACCCCCTCAAATCACCCAAATTTGAGGTTTAAATACCCTTACATTTGAAAACTGGCCATTAAGCAAAAGTACCCTCGCAGGCCGGATCGGTCCACCCCAGGACACTCATGGGCCAGACTAACCGCAATGAAGGGCTGGACCATGGTCCAAAGCCACTCTGGTCTGCCCCTACACTGCGGCGTGCCACACGTGGTCCCCCCAACACTAGTGCTAGGGCAACTTCTATTGCACGCAACTCCTATTGCCTACAGAACCAATTCCTATTGCGCATCAGAGCAATGGACTAGTGTGGACAGACCAACCTCTATGGAGGGCTGGACCAAATCCTATTGTGTGGCAGATTGGCACAGACTGCCACATGAAAAAAGGCATAAATCCTAGCTCGGAAGTCGGAATTAGGTGATTTTAGACTCTACGGAAAGTTTAGAATGAGGGCTACATAACCCATAAGGTTACACCACCCTAGACCCAAAGGAAAGATGCATAAAACCTAATAAAACCAAAGAAGTCTCAACACTTATACATCTCGACACCTCTGACACGTCTCTCTAGCTACACATCTCCAACACCTTACTAGGCTCAACTAGGGACAAGGAGAATCATTGTGCACCACCCGAGATCTAGGAAACAGTCTGATAAAAACCGATCTGGACCCTTTTTGATAGTACGGTGACTATCCTACCAATTCGGTCTTTCAACCAACACCTAGAGTGGTAAAACACTAGGAAACATCCTTAACTCTACGCTAGCCATACCTTCAACTTATGCATCAATTTCATGACGACGTTCTACACATGATGATGCCTCTGCCCTATCAACCCTGACTATCACCAATCCTTGATGACTCCTCCGTCCCGTCGACCTTAACTCGACCATCCACCCGATGTTCCTCCCGTCTTATCGACTTTGACTTGATCATCAACCTTTGGCGACTTCTCGTCTTGTTGAGCTTTACTTGGCCGTCATCCCTTAATATCACTTAGTTGTCATTGACCTTCACGGGACCTAATTCCTTTCACATCACTCATGAAAGACATAAGTCCCAAAAACGTGATATCTATGAATTGGTTTGATATTCATGAGCAATTAAGCTCTACAAGTGTTTCACGATAAATATATAACAAAGCATAGAGACACTTTTCATATGATAACTCTAAAAAGTGCATCTTGTGATAAAACAAAAGATCTATATGCACATGAGAAATAGATGCCACAAGATATTTATATTATATTTCAAGGCATAGCAATCAAACAATTCAATTAAACTCCAAACATCGCATAATGTGCACATGAATAAATATAACGGAAAGACACATATACATTTAAGATTTAAGACATATGTGAAGTTATCAATCAAATAAATGTGAGACAAATAGAATCATGGATCAATATAGGAGGCATCACATCATATACTAAACTCCACTTTAAGAAATGGATGTGAGAATATACAAGAGAGATATATATGCACAAACACAACGAATAGCATGGTGAAGTTTAACTTATCGATCATATGAATAAGGATAATATGAGCATAAATCCATATGTGCAAGCAATCAAAACATATATCAAACTCACAAGATAATTATGTACAAATAAATATAAGATGGAACAATGTGCATAAATACACTCAAGACAAATTCGGAGTTCAACATACACTTGCACATGAATACACTTGCATATGAGAAATGCAATGACAGATATGAGTGAGATACCGAATTGTATATCTCAACTTGCAATCCACCCTATTTGAATATATGAAACTATGGAAGATCAACAATCAAATGTGAGTCTCAACAAGATAACTAATATGAGGCATACCTTGCTCGGATGGATAACTAGTCCACTTGACATAAATGATCCCTCTATTAGAATGAGACTAGAATAGAGCTTAACAACAAATATTTTGTGATTAATGACTCATAATAAGATTTATCACATATTAGAGGTTTGTAATTAGTCAAGTACTAAATCAAGCATTAAACCATGTTTGTCATTTAACAATATTTGTCATTAATCACCAAAATCACAATGGCTACTTGAACTTATAATCTTTCCCTTTTTGGTGATTTATGATATACGAGTTATCAATCTCATTAAATAAAAATAAATCCAATAATCAATATAACAACAAACATTCAAAAATATTTAAGAAAGTCAAAAATTGCAACATGCAGAAAATATCATATTTTGACTATCAATGATAGCTTCAAAATTGATCTAAAACAATGCTGAAACATGGTTCAAAAATTCTGAAATAATCTATCTAGCACATCCGTACAGCTAGCATGGCTTTGATACCAACTCTGTCGGCACCCCGTTTTACTAAACTGAACCTGTGTTAATAGTATGTGTCCCAAGGATCAAAGCATATACCCACAGTAAAACAGAAATAAAGTATCAAATCCAAAACTGCATAATAACTAGAAAATAAATCAGAGTGCAGCAAAGCCACTTATTACAATAGCTTATAGTCTAGGAAGAAAGAAATAAGAACAAACTAAATTAGACTCATTATCAGCCACACAGACAAACTGACCGGGAAGCTCTAGAACTTCGGATCACCCTTTGGAAAAACCGCAACGTTGTCCTACGTATCCTTGTACTCCTCACCTTCTCGTCGAATAAGCAGTCCCAAATGAAAGTCGGGGTTAGTATGCTTCATACTAGCAAGTCTTTCCCTAGGAAGGACCAAGTTCGGGCTCATCCTACAAAAGATCACGGTTTATTTGCATAAAAGCACTTAATGTAGAAGTATAAAAGTATTTAAGAAAACATAAATAAATAATAAACAATTCTCATGATTAATCTGAATAGTGATATAACATATCATAAATCTCAATGTCTCCATTCTCAAGTTCCCAGTCTAATGTTCTTATAACTCAAATCTCAATGTCATATTCATCATCTAGCAACGGCACACGGCCAAATCAACCTTACCCATGCCATATTAAAGAAGGTGAAGCTAAGTTATAAAGAGCTGCCAAGACGTTCGTAACCGTGAGCACAACCATTCGAATGCGTTTGCACTCTGAAGAGGTTATACGCTTACCCACAAGATATGATCTCTCTCCCATGCCCTATGTATGCTAGAAGAAACATCATAACAATGTCCTTCGGAAGACTAACACCGAGCAGAACCCATCCAGAACAACCCGCATACAAGCACGACACCAGCGATGCTCATCCCTCGGGACCCCAACTACGATGCATGGATGGATGACAATCCCAACGTTATTCAACTTTAAGATTAGGCCACGTCCCATACCAGGCTTGCGGTTGCATGAAAATTCTTAGTTATATTCATCACAATCGTCGGTCCTTATTCTCGGAGCGGCATCCAACACAAACCCAATTCTCGTGAACGAATGCACCCACCTTACAAACCATTCACTCCTGATCCCAATTATTATTAGTTGGTTGATTTTAATTTTTAGCTTGAACAGTTCCCACCATCTCCCACATGATCCGTCTTCCAATTTCATAAAACCAAGAGTGGAAACCACTCTGCGATCTCCGAACTAAGCATTGCTAAGCAATTAATCATAAAACAGTAGGGAATACATGATAATAATAACCTAATGATGAATTTTGGGTAGTGATTGCATATTACGAAAAGATAACATGCAAATGGGACATCTAGGTTAAATTATCGCACGACTATTAAACATAGCATGTTTTGAAAAAATCTACAAAACTAAGTCAATGGGAAAGACTTGCCTGATCTTGGATTGGTTGATCTCTCGGAATGTTGGCGTACAGCTCCTCGGCAACGGTGAAATTTATCGCACGCAAATCGAGAGAAACAATAAATAGCAGAAAATAATATAAATATAAAAATTATAGAAAATAATACTATGTAAAGATGTGAATTTTTCGATTTTTTGGGAACTAGAATCGCCAGATTTGAAGCTACAATGGATCCTCGGCAAAATAAGGAACACTATTCACTGAAAACCCAAAAATTGAAAAAATGTTATTGTAGTAGTGGGCTGCACTATAGCTACATGGGCCGACTGTGCAATGGGTAAGTAGGGGAGAAGGACTGCGTGGGAGAGAGTGAGTGAAAGAAAGATAGAGAGGGTAGTGGGTATGGCAGAGCAGGTGCCTAGCAATGGCAGCCATTGTTGCGACAGCACCGCCACGACGGTGCTATCCCATGGCGGCAGCTAGATGGAGGAAGTGGTGATAGTGTAGAGGAGGGGGACAATGTCGGTGGTGTCGAGCGAGGATGCGCACATCAGTGGGCGGAGGCGTCTGGCAAGAGTGGCACCCAGTAGTGACACAGCAGCGGCTGGATGGAGGAGAAGATAGAAAAGGAGGAAGAGAACGGCGGTGACAATGACCTCGGTTACGACGTAGGACGACGAGGACTTGCTTGATGTCGATGTTTCTGTGGGGTTCAACTGATCGAATTGGGGTTTGCTGGATGGGGGGTAGATTGGATGTTTGCGATGAGGTTCATATTGCTTTTGTTGGTTTTTATAGGAGATTGGATTGGGTTTGGAATTGGATACGGATAGGATAGGATTTAGAGATAGATTAGGAGATCAATTTTTGTAAAGGGAGGTAAGAGGCTGACCTAGACACGATGGAGTCTGGCTAGGCTTGGCTGGCTGGAGAGGAAGGCTCGGCTAGGGCAAGGGCCAGGAGTAGAAACAGATAAAAGAAGGTAAAGACGGAGAGAAAGAAATGGAGAAAGAAAAGAAAAAGGAAAAGAATTGGAATAGGTTTTAAAATTATGAATTGAATCTGAATTCTAGAAATAAATGTTGGATTTTCAGCGTGGCATTGAATTGGATTTTGATTTTGGATTCAAATTTAAATTTTGAATTTTTAGGATGTCACACTGCGATTATGAACCCATATAGAGATACAAAAATCACAAATCAGTTAAATATTTCAAAAACTGAAAATCTCAGCAACTTGACCCAAAGTGGAAAAATTAATAGCTTCTCCAAAAGTTGATCCCATGGGTTGAACTAATTCATTTATGACATTTGGGACCACTACTAGGGAACGGGCCATCAGTCCCGGTTGGGAACCCGGCTTCACTCCCGGTTCTTGAACGGGACAGCCCATGCGGAGGCATCAGTCCCGGTTCCAACCAGCCGGGACTAATGTGCTACAAATATTTAAAAATAACTCGCGAATATATGGGAGTAGTGGGACTCGAACCCAAGACCTCAAGACCACTCACTCACCCTTCTAGCAAACCCACCTCTCCACGCGCTCTGATATAATTAGGATATGCATTCCTTTTGACCTTTCCTGAAACGAGGCATCAGTCCCGGTTCGTAACACGAGCCGGGACTAATGAGGAGGCATCAATCCCGGTTTGTGTTAGGAACCGGGACTGATGAGCACCCATGCGAGCTGTTTTGTACCCGCCTGCCAAAGGACTTACTAGTACCGGTTCATATCACGAACCGGGACTGATGTCAGAGCCCAACCGGGATTGAAGCTTTGGAGGCACGAACCAGGACTGATGTCACTATCAATACCGGTTCGTGTCTAACCGGAACTAATGTGCCGGTATTAAAGGCCTATTCTCTAGTAGTGGACTTACGGGAATTTTTTCAATGAGAGTATTCGACGAAGGGTCTATTTCACCTTTACTGAGGCATGAAATATATGAAGTGATATTAAACTCCCTCTAAGTGTGGATTGTTTCATTAAACTACATAAAGTCACCAATGTGGCCTAAAAGAGAAAGGTATAATAGAGAAGGCCACACTAGTGAAAGAGAATTAAAGAACAAAAGTCTATCCTCACGAAGAATCAAAACGACAAGATATCCTAACATGACCTATCAAGAGAAAAGAAATAAGGGCAAGGTCACAATGGGATAAAAACAGATATGAAAACAAATTTAAATGCTCTTTATATACAGAGTCTAAATATTTTATATTATGTGCCCCCCTTACACAAAGGGTCCTTTCAAAGGTCCCTCAACAAAGTCTCTCCCTAAAAATCTTATTCTTGATACTTCTTGCCTGAAAGCTCTTTGCATGCCTAATCTTCCTCTTGAAGCATTTGAGATGAGAGAGAAGGGCAGATACCGCTAAAAGAAAACCAATAGATAATAAGCAATGAAAGGATGAGATGAGAGGAAATAACGGCTATGGTCACGCTGGACCAGGCGCTAGCTGTGTTAGACTGCGACAGTGTTGGACTCGGACCAACCCTAGTGGCACGCTGGGCTAGGCATAGTAGAGAGCCGAACCAGCGAAGCACTAAGCGGAACCAAAGTCTAGAGAGACTTGGGTGTGGTTCTTTTTAGCTTATCGCGTTTGCTTATATCGTATGCTTATTTGCTTTCCGACGTGGCCTCGAGAGTCGGATTTCATCCGTTCGAGTTGCGTTAGAGAGCTTTTAGACACGCCTTCGATATAGAAAAAAAGGGAATCCAAAAATTTTAAAAAAATCTTGATAAGTGAAATAAGGTAACGAGATAAGCAAATAAGCAGCTTATGGCCGAACCAAGCGAGGTTCGCCCCATGCATTGAGTCGGACCGACGAAGAAGAAGGGAAGGAAAAATTCCCCTAAGTCCAATATTTTGAAAAATCAAATGTCAAATACATTTTGGACATGGTGGAATCGATGTTAGGTTCAAAGTAGCCTTTAGTCCTTAGTTGTTTAAATGCTACTTGTCGGGGGTTGAGAGTACGGGACTCCCAGATACCGAGCTTACTTGTTGAGTGTAAGGATCAACTGACCTCTTCTCTGCAGCCTCGGGGGCTTTCGGGATGGCAAACTCGAGCAGGCAACCGTAAACGGGAAGGCACAAGTGGTTTAGGCTAGTTCGGGCCCCTTAGAGGGAGGTAATAGCCCTACGTCCAGTGATCTCTATATAGGAGAATCGTGGGAGATTACAGAGAGAGTCCCGGGCCTAGCCAAGAAAAAGGGACTCAGGTTTCTCAAGTGGGAGATGAACTTTGGCTCGCTGTTGTTCCCGCCGGAGCTTTTGCGGTGTCTATGATTCCTAGCAGCTAGCTTTTACATGTACAACAGTGTGGTCTATTTATACACGAGTGTAATCAATATTCTAATGGGCGCGGGGCCCAGTATCCAGCGGTCCGAAGGCTGCCCTTGGGCGTGTCGTGCTGAAGCAGTTGCCGTCATCATTCGTGATTACGGGAGGACGGTATGGGAATGGTGCAACAAGACGCGGGCAGGTAGCCGCGGTCTCCTGCGCTTCGACGGGACGTTGTGGTCTTTGACGGTGTCAGAGCATTTATTACAGCAGGTGGAAAGGCCTGCGCCCTGTCAAGAACGGAGAGACTCGGACTCTGGCCCGGGCAAGATTAGAATCATGCTCGGGCCCGAGCAAGGACGTCTTTGCTTGGGGGAGGCCAGCACCTGTGCGTGCTAAAAAAGTGACGCCGAACTTCCCTCCAGGCCCCGTCATCTAGTCCCCGAGCCTCGAGTGAGGGGACGACCGGGTCCCTCCTCGAGGCTCTTAATTGTGTACCGAAGGCTTGGAGGCCAAATGTTCGGGTAGGCTGAGGGCTATATCTGGTTAGCCGAGCAAAGGCCACCCGGGCAGATCTCCGGGTTAGCTGAGCAAAGGCCATCTGAGCAGAACTTCGGGTTAGCCGAGCAAAGGCTACCCGAGCAGAATTTCAGGTTTAGCCGAGCAAAGGCCACCCGAGCAGGACTTCGGGCTAGCCGAGCAAAAGCAACCCGAGTAGAACTTTGGGTTAGCCGAACATAGGCTACCCGAGCAGAGCTTCGGGTTAGCCAAGCAAAAAGCCACCCGGACAGGATTTCAAACGTCGGTCTCCCAACGATTACTTCCTGGTGAGTGGGTTTGCAGTTTTAAGGCGACGTGACGGCCGTACGCGCGCCATTCCCGAGATTTCTGGGGCGGTTTTATTTAGTGGGGGAAGGATAAAAACTCTTGCCCTTCTTTTCCCACTAACACGTCATCCTCTCTTGCCTTCTCTCCTCATGCATTCTCTCTCTTGCCGCCATCGCTCTCTCCGTTGCCCTCCATGGCGAAGTTCGTCTCTTCGCGAACCACCACCGCGCGACTGGAGGACCTCGAGGCATGGGGGTACCTCGACCCAAAATCTTGGCGTGTTCCCGACGACGAGGCTCTCCTGGCGCCGGCGGAGGACGAGTTCGTGAGCTGCGAGCTTTACGCCATCAATGGGCTTCAGGCTTCGGAGTTGGAGTTCCTGGCCGCGGTTCTCGCCCATTGCGGCCTGGAAATCACCAACCTCCACCCCCAACTCCATCCTTATCCTCAACGTCTTCTCCCACCTCTGCGAGGGCTTCATCGGTGTACAGCCGATGGTGAGCCTATTTCTTCACTTCTATATGCTTCACCGCACCGGAGGCTCGTCGGTGGTGGGGTGTGCGTACTTCCGACTGTGGAACTCGCAGCCGTATGCGTACCTTGCGTTCACGCTAAAGGACTCCGTCTCCGGCTGGGCGGAGCGGTGGTTCTACGCGAAGAAGAGGGCGGATTGCGGGCTCCACTTCCGCAATGAGCAGCCGGAGAAGAAGGATCTCCCTCGGCCACGCGTGGAACTGGAGGAGGAGAAGATCCTCAGTACCATCCAGGTGCTGAGCGACAGTGGCCTGACCGGGCAGGTCATTGCCCGGGACTTCTTGAGGAATCGGGTGTCTCCGCTGCGGCGCCGGGAGCACCCGTTCTTCGAGATCATGGGGTGGAGCGATATCACCCGCGAGTCGAACACTGGTAAGCATCCTTGCTCGGGTGATTGTTCCGCTCGTGCTTCTTTTACTAATCACCAGGTTCTTGCTGAAGCTCCTGATGATCGGTGGGTGGACGAAAGGGTGGCAGAGCACTTTGCCCTGGGGAAGGAGGAAAACCGGACTGGGCAGAGAGGGTCAAGAACGCCCTGATCGCCGGGCAGTACGCTCCCCACCGAAGCCGTGTTCGGTGGAAAAAGTCCTTGTTCTAATCGGCCCTTCTCCCTCCAGGACCGGGCTGCCCTGGAGGCCGTGCTGGTGGCCGAGCAGCCGGCTGAGGCAAAGGGGAAGCGGTCTCCGACAAAGAAGGTCGCTTCAAAGATGAAGAGGGGGGCGTCGCGGGTATCCGACGACGAGGAAGAGCCGTGGCTGAAGCGTTCGCAGCGCGCGGTTCCCCCGGCGGGCGGTCCTGGCGGACGCGCGCCCTGTCAGTCTAGGGTGCGCGTACCGCCAAGGCACAACCCATCGTGGCCTCATCTGGAGTACGCGGACCAGGTACAAGAGCTGTCAGCCTGGTTCGCGCAGTATTCCAGGGATTACCCCGACCATACTGCGTGGTTGTTGCAGACCGCAGCCGACCTTCGCCGAGCTGAGCGACGGGCTCAACGGGAGAAGGACGCCGGAGGGAGTGCCCGGGCGGACCTGGACACGGCTGGGGCGGCGTTCTCTCCGTGGCTCAAAGGCCCGAGGGACGCCACCCCTAGGGCGGAGACTGAGGAGGCCATTAGGGGCTTCCTCCAGTGGACGAAAGAACACTATCCGGAGTGGCTGGGGGCGGCGAGCCTTGCCGGGGCGGGTGCAGGTCCGAGCCGAGAGGGGGGAGCTGTTCCCCTGTCGCCGAAGAGGGCAGAGACCCCTCTGAGCCAGACAAGGGGGCGCGAGGAACCTCGGGCAGAGGATACCGAGGCCAGGCAAAACTTGGAGGATGTTGAGGAAGAAGGTGAGTTTTTTTTGCTTCTGAGCCTTCTTCGTTCGGCAGCTGCTATCAGCGGTCTTGATTCTCTCTTTTTGAACGTGGTCGGGGCTCAGTGGGAGAAGACCCCCTGTGCCCATGACGGAAGCGACGGCTAGGGTCTTGATTGAGGAGGCACTTCAAACCACAGCGTCTCGTATTATTGCAGACCTGGTGGTGAAGATTGTGGCGGAACCGACCATGGGGGAGGGTTCGGCCGAGCAGGATGGCGGGGAGGAGCCCAAACAGGACTCAGACTCAGACTCCGCTCTGTTGGTGGTCAGGCATCGAAGGGGGGTGGCACTAAGTGGTGACGCGATCGTTCCCCGAGGGAGTGAGGAGCAGGCCCCGGGCAGCCCCTCTGCCTGGACCGTGAAGGAGGGGGAAGCGGTACAGCCTCCGGACATGGAGGTGACCCGAGCTGAAGTCGAGGAGCATCGCCAAGGCGACCCCGCGGAGAGGGAGGCTGTTTTGGCGGAAGCGGCCGAGGAGGCCCAGCCTCCGAGCTCGGAGGATGCTCGGGTTGGGGACGTGGAGGAGGTGACCGGAGCGGCCCAGCCCCCAAGCACGGAGGATGCTCAGGTCAGAGACACGGAGGAAGAGACGGTCCAGGCGGCTCGGGCCTCGAGCTCGGATGATGCTCGGGCTAGGGCTTCAGAGGAAGAGCCGGCCATTTCTTCAAGTTCGGGGGATGCCCGAGTTGGCCCTTGGCCCAGGCTGAGGGTGCTGCTTGAGCGCCATCGTCATGAGGTAAGTTTCTTCTTTTTCGCGGGCTGCTTTGACCGTGGTGCTTGCTGACGCCTCTTTCTTCTTTTGTTTTTTTTGTTCGTAGTTAGCCGCCACCGTGGATGATCGGGTCGCGAGCATGGAAGCCCGGTGTCGGGCCAAGGTGGCGGCGGTGCGCTCCGAGCTGGGCGAAGCCCAAACGGAGCTCGTCTGGGTCCAGAATGAACTTGAGCATGCTCTGGAGCATGCTCGAGGTCTTGAGAGAATACCCGAGCCCAGGAAGAACTTGAGCGGGCCCGCAAGGAGCTCGATCAGGAGAGGCAGCGTTGCTCGGTGGAGGCCGAGAAGGCTTGTCGAGCCGCCGAGCGAGTGGCAAAGCTTCGCGAGGAGATCCAACCGGGGCGTGCAGCCCAGATCGAGGTACTCCAGCTTCGAAATCGTCTTGAAGATGTGGAGGCGGAGCTCGAAGCTTTGAAGAGTAGATCTAGGGACTAGTGTGTGCGGTGTTACATGTGTTTGTAACAGATGCTCTTATTTAATACAAGATGTTTTCTAAGTTTCTCTCTTATTATGCACACTTACATAACTTAGGAAAAATTATACATGCAACCGCTTGCCACTACCTACCCACCCAGCCCCCTCGTGGGATCGAGTCTTTGGTCGTGACCGCAAGCAAAGACCGGACGCACGAAGCAGCCGGGTAGTCAGGTGCGCGCGAAAGGTGATGTCCAGCCCCCTCGTGTGCCCGAGTCTTTGCCCCTGATTGCGAGCAAAGAATGGGCACACGAAGCAGCCGGGCAGCCAAGGGTGCGCAAAAAAGGCGATGTCCAGCCCCCTCGTGTGGCCGAGTCTTTACCCCTGATTGCGAGCAAAGACCGGGCATACGAAGCAGCCGGGCAGCCGAGGGTGCGCAAAAAAGGCGATGTCCAGCCCCCTCGTGTGGCCGGGTCTTTGCCCCTGATTGCGAGCAAAGCAAAGACAAGCAAACGGCGTACCGAAAGCCGTGGATGCGCAAAAAGGCGATGTCCCCCTCGTGTGCCGGGCCTTTGCCCCGATTGCGAGCAAAACCGGCACACGGCGCCGGGCAGCCGAGGATGCGCAAAAAAGGCGATGTCCAGCCCCCTCGTGTGGCCGGGTCTTTGCCCCTGATTGCGAGGAAAGACCGGGCACACGAAGCAGCCGGACAGCCGAGGATGCGCAAAAGAGGCGATGTCCAGCCCTCTCGTGTGGCCGGGTCTTTGCCCCTGATTGCGAGCAAAGACCGGGCACTCGCAGCAGCCGGGTAGCCAAGGATGCGCAAAAGAGGCGATGTCCAGCCCCCTCGTGTGGCTGGGCCTTTGCCCCTGATTGCGAGTAAAGACCGGGCACACGAAGCAGCCGGGCAGCCGAGGATGCGCAAAAAAGGCGATATCCAGCCCCCTCGTGTGGCCGGGTCTTTGCCCACGATTGCGAGCAAAGCAAAGACCGGCACACGGCACCGGCAACCGAGGATGCGCAAAAAGCGATGTCCACTTTCTCGTGTGGCGGGTCTTTGCCCCAGATTGCGAGCAAGGACCGGCACACGGCAAGCGGCAGCGGCCGAGGATGCGCAAAAGAGGCGATGTCCAGCCCCCTCGTGTGGCCGGGTCTTTGTCCCTGATTGCGAGGAAAGACCGGGCACACGAAGCAGCCGGGCAGCCAAGGATGCGCAAAAGAGGCGATGTCCAGCTCCCTCGTGTGGCTGGGTCTTTGCCCCTAATTGCGAGCAAAGACCGGGCACACGAAGCAGCCGGGCAGCCGAGGATGCGCAGAAAATTCGATGTCTAGCCCCCTCGTGTGGCCGGGTCTTTGCCCCTGATTGCGAGCAAAGACCGGGCACACGAAGCAGTCGGGCAGCCGAGGATGCGTAAAAAAGGCGATGTCAAGCCCCTCGTGTGGCCGGGTCTTTGCCCCAGACAGCAGTAAGGACCGGCACACGGCAACGGGCAACCGAGGATGCGCAAAGAGGCGATGTCAGCCTCTCGTGTGGCCGGTCTTTGCCCCCGATTGAAAGCAAAGACCGCACACGCAGCACCGGTAGCCAGGATGCGCAAAGAGGCGATGTCCAGCCCCCTCGTGTGGCTGGGTCTTTGCCCCTGATTGCGAGCAATGACCGGGCACACGAAGCAGCCGGGCAGCCGAGGATGCGCAAAAAAGGTGATGTCCAGCTCCCTCGTGTGGCTGGGTCTTTGCCCCTGATTGCGAGCAAAGACCGGGCACACGAAGCAGCCTCGAGTTTGAGTTGTTAATTCCGGATTTCGGTTGGGTCTTGGGATCGAAGTCTGCGAGGCATCACAAGAACTCGCCGGGCGATGTGTTATCGGCTTATCCGAGCAAAGGAATTCAGGGCGGACGATTTTCAGATCACCGATCGCTTCGAAATCGGTTTTAATAACAAGAACTCGTACTTGGGCGGGACAGCAAAAGGATTCCGAAGAATTAGGCGAAAAGAACGTAGATTACCATTCCTCTTTATTTAACAGGTTCAGAAACTTCGAGAAGAAGTCATTCGAAGATCCCTTGGTTAAATAAGGAGGGATAGGCTAGAAAGAGGGAGGTCATGCGTGGAACCTGCGTAGCTGGGCGATGTTCCACGAGCTGCTGAGGACTCGGCCGTCCGGGAAGGCGAGGCGGACGGCCCCCGGGCGTGAAGACGAGACGACCGTGAATGGACCCTCCCACCTGGGGGTTAGTTTGTTGGCGTGCGATAAGTCTTGGACGCGTCGTAGGACCAAGTCACCGTTTTGCAGGGTCCTTGGTCGGACCGACCGGGCCGAGTGCCTGCTTAGAGCTTGCAGGTAGGCTGCCGATCGGACGAGGGCTTGCTCGCGCTTTTCCTCGAATAGGTCGAGATCGAGCAACCTGCTCTAGTGATCGTCGGCCGTTTCCGCGAGGTCCACGCGAGGTGACCTCAGAGTTATTTCGGTGGGAAGCATGGCTTCGGTGCCGTATACGAGTTGAAAGGGTGTTTCGCTAGTGGCTCTGCTGGGGGTGGTGCGGACAGCCCACAAGACGGAAAAAAGCTCGTCGACCTAGTTCTGTCGCAGTTTGGTAAGCCGGTCGAAGACTCGCTTCTTGATCCCTTCAAGGATCTGCCCGTTGGCTCGCTCGACAGCTCCGTTGCTCTGTGGATGAGCCACAGAGGCAAAGCAAATCTTGGTGCCAACGTCTTCGCAATATTCTTGAAACAGTTCGCTGGTGAACTGAGTTCCGTTGTCCGTGATTAGTCGGCTGGGAACGCCAAACCGTGTGACCACGTTATTGCGGAAGAATTTCTTGGCCGCATGGGCCGTAATGCCAGAGACTAGTTCAGCTTCTATCCATTTGGTGAACTTGTCAATGGCGATTTAAGAGATACGACATCCTTTGCCCTCCGGGGAACGGACCTGAATGTCCAAATTTCTGTAGAGAATGGCCCGGTGAGGGGAATGGTTTGGAGGGCGTAGGCTGGTTGATGTACCTGCCGGGCATGGAATTGACATGCCCGGCAAGTGGCGACGATCTCACGAGCATCGCCCAACGCCGTGGCCCAGTAGTAGCCCATCCTGAAGGCCTTCCCAACGAGTGTTCTGTACGAGGAGTGGGCTCCGCAGATACCCTCGTGTAAGTCCTTTAGCAGGAATTTCCCCTCTTCTTGGGAGATGCACTTAGAGAGAACTCCGAGTGCGTCTCTCCGGTACAGGGCACCCTCCACTAGCCTGTATAGTGGAGCTCTCCTGATAAGCCGGGATTTCTCGGCCTCATCCTCTGGCATTGTCCTATGCGCCAAGAACTGGATGAATGACGTCATCAAGGAGGGAGACGTTGTCGTGCGTCTCATCTGCCTCTTCTCCGGAGGAAATAGAGGGCTTTAGCAGGTGCTCGACGAGCACCGCCGCTGGGACGGGTTCTTGTGAGGTGCCCAGCTTGGCAAGTTGGTCGGCCAGGGTATTTGCTCTCCTGGGCACATAGAGGACTTCGAAATTCTTGAAGTTCCTTTCCAACTTCCTCACTTCAACCAGGTAACGCGCCATTGAGTCATCGGAGCACTGAAACTCCTTGTTGACCTGGTTCACGACCAACTGTGAATCCCCTTTCACTGTTAGTCATTGGACCCCTAGCGCAGAGCATGCTCGGAGTCCGGCCAAGAGGCCTTCGTACTCCGCCGCGTTGTTGGTCGCGGCGAAGTGTAGTTGTATGACGTACTGGAGCTGCTATCCCTGCGGGGAGATTAAAACAACACTAGCCCCCGAGCGTTCAAAGGAGCGCGAGCCGTCGAAGAACATCGTCCAGTGGGGTTCTTCGGCGGACTCGGCTTCTTGTCCGGTCGGGGGAGGGGATTCGTCCATTCCGCCACGAAATCTGCCAGTATTTGGGACTTGATCGCTGTTCGGGTGGCGAACTTGAGGTTGAACTCCCTGAGTTCTACCGCCCACTTGGCGATGCGTCCGGAGGCGTCAGGATTCCTGAGGACCTCCCTTGGTGGAAAACTGGTTGGAACCGTGATCGGGTGTGCTAAGAAATAGTGACGGAGTTTCTTAGAGGCCATGAGGAGGGCATAAAGAAGCTTCTGTACCTCAGGGTAATGCTCCTTTGATCTATGAAGCACCTCGCTCACATAGTATATAGGCCGCTGAGTTCCCTCGCGCTCGGCCACGAGCACGGCACTTACTGCCTAGGGTGAGGCCGCCAGATAGAGCAGCAGAGGCTCTTGCTCCTTCGGGGTGACCAGGACGGGCAGGCTTGATAGGTACTTATTGAGTTCCTTGAAGGCATTGTCGGCTTCCTCGGTCCAGATGAAACCATCGTGTTTGCACAAGGCTTTGAAGAAGGGTAGTCCGCGCTCACCCAGCCGGGAGATGAAGCGGCTGAGGGCCACCATCCGGCCAGTCAGCGACTGGACTTCCTTCACGTTCGAAGGAGCCTACATTCTTTCGATGGCCTCGATCTTTTCAGGGTTTGCGCCAATGCCCGACGACCCGATTACGTACTCGAGCACCATGCCCGTGCGTACACCAAAAACGCACTTTTCCGGATTTAGCTTTATCCGATGTTTTCTTATATTACAAAAGGTTTCCTCGAGGTCCCGGATATGAGCCTCGGCTACAATACTTTTGACGACTATGTCGTCTACATAAACTTCCAGGTTCCACCCGATCTGGTTGGGGAAAGTCTTCTGCATCAGGCGTTGGAAGGTGGCCCCCACATTTTTCGCATCGGGGACATGGTCGTAGCGTAGGTGCCGGGGTGATGAAGGCAGTCTTCTCTTCATCCTCCCGTGACAGGTTGATCTTGTGGTACCCGGAGTACGCATCTAGAAAGCTCATCAGCTGGGCCTCCGCCGTCGCGTCGACCAACTGGTCTATGCGAGGGAGAGGGAAGTTGTCCTTCGGGCACGAGCCGTTGATGTTGGTGTGATCAACGCACATCCGCCATTTTCCATTCTTTTTTCTGACCACAACTGGATTCGCCAACCAGTCAGAGTGCTTGACCTCACGGATGAAGCCGGCCTCCAATAGCTTGTCCAGCTGCTCCTTGATGATGTTAGCCTTCCACTGCGGGAACCTTCTCGGTGCGTCAAGCACCGGTTTTTTGTCAGGCTGAACCGCCAGCCTGTGCTCGATCACCTCCCTTGGGACCCCGGGCATATCGAACGGTTCCCACGCGAAGACGTCCGTGTTTGCCCGGAGGAAGGTGACGAGCTCGCTTTCCTATTTTGGGTCTAGGGCAGCCCCAATGTGAACCACCTTGGACGGATCTTACTCAGAGACCGGGATACGCTTTGTCTGCTCCTGGGGCTAGAGCACCACCTTAGGCCGAGCGGACTTGCGGGAGTCCTGCTCGGGCCCGTGCTCCGGGAGCTGGCCGACCAGGGTACGCATGATGTGTAGCTGCCATGAACTTCGCAAGAGCCGGCCTGCCGAGAATGGCGTTGTAGGCCCACTCGAAATCGACTACCTCGAAGGTGACCAACTCAGTTCGGAAATTGCTCAGGCTGCCGAAGGTCACAGGTAGGACGATTTGCCCCAGCGGGGTCATGGACGTGCCTGGGATGATGCCATGAAAGGGCATGGCGATATCCTTGATCTTGGATCGGGGAATCTGCATCTCATCCAAGACCCCGACGGATATCAAGTCCAGAGCGCTCCCCCCGCCGATGAGCACCCGCGCGACCCTCGTGTTACTGATGGTCGGGCAGAGTACGAGGGGGAGCTTCTGAGGCTTGGCCATTCCCGAGGGACAATCTTCCCGGGAGAAGGAGATGGTCGTCTCCGACCATCGAAGGTGTTCGGGGCCGAGCCTCCCCCCGACGGCGAACAGACCTTACGTGCCGCGGCCTTCAACTCTCGCCGGGAGGAGTAGGCCGCGGACCCCCCGAAGATCACAGCGATCTGGTGGCTCAGCTCGTGGTATTCTTCTCTATCTCGACCCTGCGGGTCGGTATGTTGGTCGGACCCGTCCTTTCCGACGTCCGGAAGGACGGGCATGGGGCCCCGGCCATTGTAGAAGTCCTCGAGACAAGCTACCCAGGTCCGGCAGTTGCGGAGGTCATGCCCGTGCACTTGGTGTAGGGGACAAAAGCGGCTGCTGGAGGGAGCCTGAGGCCTGCGTTTCTGGCCGGAGTTGCCCGGCCGATGACCGCCCACCTTGCCCGGGGAGGGGCGAGGTTTCTTGGGCCTCGGCGTCTGAGGCGGAGACGATTGCTCCGGGATGGCAGGCACCATTTTGGCCGCCTTTGCCTTCTTCTTCTTCTTGGCCTTCTTGTCGGATTTCTTCTTGTCCGAAGGTTCCATGCCTGGCTGCGGAGGCGCCTGACCGGCCCCAAGAAGCCGTTTCCGCTCCACGGCCTCCTCGGCGTTGATGTAGCGTTCTGCCGCCTGAAAGAGCTCGCTGGCCGAGGAGCCAAAGTATATCTCGAGATCCTGGGTGAAACGGACGTTTTTGACGCCTTCGGCAAAGGCCTCAACGACCGTCTCATCCGGGATACTCGGAATGGTGTTCCGCACTCTAATGAACCTCCGGACGTAGTCGCAAGCTGCCCTTCATCCGACTACCCGCTTGAGGTCCCGCGCCTTCCCGTGAGGACAAGATCCGCGAAATTTGCCCGAGGGCGCCACAAAGCAGGTTTCGGCTGTGAATAGAACCCTCCCGTTGGTTGAAGAGCCATGTCCGAGCAAGTCCTTCCAACACGGCGGGGAAATAGTTGACCATTACCCCTTCATCACCGCCCGCGGTGGTGACGGTGGTAGCGTACACCGAGAGAAATTCGTCCGGGTTCTGAGTCCCGTCGAACCGCTCGATGTGGCCTGGCTTAAATTTGGGTGGCCACTCCGTCCTCCGCAGTGCATGGGAGAAAGCGGGACACCCGTGGTTCGCCCGGGCATCGTGCCCGCGAGCATTACGACCGTCGCACCCCAGGAGGGGGCCGAGGCGGGAGAAGACGTCGCCACGTCGAGAGTCGGGGGTACCCGAAGGGGTACCGCTACGATCGGTGTGGCGATGGCGCCCGTTGTGAGCGCCTCTCGCCCGGGACTCGGGGTGGCCCCGTTCCCGGGCGGAATCGCGGGTCGAGCTGTCATTATGACGATGCTCGCTCCGGCGACCACCGATCGAGGGACGATCATCGTGTCGGCGGGACTCCCTGTCATTCCTTCGCCGATCAAGATCTCTGCGAAGGTCATGGCGAGAGTGGCTACCCCTTGGGGTACGGCTCTCCCGGGAAGTACTCTAAGAGTCGGCGAAGACGGGAGGTCACCGCCAATCGCTTCCAGCCTTTTTCGCCACGGGCGACGCTTAGCTCGGCGGTTCGGTGGTTCTCGCCGATTGATCGGACGAAGGGACGGAGGCGGGACCCCGGGCGCGGCGAATGGGGAGTCGGCCGGTGCTCGCTCGATCATCGCGACGGGTCGCCAGAGTTTTGCCGACGAGCTGGCCACCCGATCCCCAAGACGGCTTCAGACGACGACGCGACTTCGCCCTCCCGAAGCCGCGGAGCGGTACGCCACCGGTGTCCGCTATGTTGACTTCGTGGGAACACCGCATGAAGGTGTCATGACCGTGTCACCGCGGAAGCGCCTCGTGGTCGGACTCATACGGAATATCGGGATGTCGACCCCTCAGATGAACCGGCGCCGCTGTCGCGGGCGCTCTCTGCTCCAGAACTCTCGAATCGAAGGGCTCGAACATACTCGAGCCCGCTTTTCATGGGCGGCAGACATCCATGGAGGAAGGAGACTCGCCATGGTGTGTCCTTCGACGATGATCCAGCGACTTTGTGTCGGACCAAGATTCGCCCGCATCGCCGAGGTCGTCTAAGCGGATATCTTGGTTGTCTTGAGAGTTCGCCATTCTCAAAGACCCTTACTTGCAGAATCTAATCGACGATCCCCACGGACGGCGCCAGCTGTCGGCGGTTGAGAGTACGGGACTCCCAGGTACCGAGCTTACTTGTTGAGTGTAAGGATCAACCGACCTCTTCTCTGCAGCCTCGGGGGCTTTCGGGATGGCAAACTCAAGTAGGCAACCATAAACGGGAAGGCACAAGTGGTTTAGGCTGGTTCGGGCCCCTTAGAGGGACATAATAGCCCTACGTCCAGTGATCTGTATATAGGAGAATCGTGGGAGAATACAGAGAGAGTCCGGGGCCTAGCCAACAAAACAGGACTCGGGTTTCTCAAGTGGGAGATGAACTTCGGCTCGCTGTTCTTCCCGCTGGAGCTTTTGCGGTGTCTATGATTCCTAGCAGCTAGCTTTTACATGTATAGCAGTGTGGTCTATTTATACGCGAGTGTAATCAATATTCTAATGGGCGCGGGGCCTAGTATCCAGCGGTCCGAAGGCTGCCCTTGGGCGCGTCTTGCTGAAGCAGTTGCCGTCATCATTCGTAATTACGGGAGGACGGTATGGGAATAGTGTAACAAGACGCGGGCAGGTAGCCGTGGTCTCCTGCGCTTCGACGGGACGTTGTGGTCTTTGACGGTGTCAGAGCATTTATTACAGCGGGTGGAAAGGCCTACACCCTGTCGAGAACGGAGCGACCCGGACTCTGGCCCGGGCAAGATTAGAATCATAACCGGGCCCGAGCAAGGACGTCTTTGCTCGGGGGAGGCCAGCATCTGTGCGTGCTAAAAAAGTGACGCCGAACTTCCCTCCGGGCCCCGTCACTACTATTTTTTTTTTTGACAAAAGTTAAAATTTTCATGAAAAATTCATAATTCGAGTCCACTTTAGATTTGGATATCTAATGGAAATGTATGGACATATTTGATGTCAACGTGAGAGTGCATATGAGATTTTTCACCCTCGAGGGATTGAGGTCCATTTTGGCAAGAGAGCACAAAATTTTAACCACATATAGCAAAATAAGCCTTTTGCTTTGAAAGATAAATGCATTTTTCATAAATCTCTTCAATTTTTTGAAATGAACATGACAGGGGTATCTTGGTTTCCAAATGGTGTATATGTCTCAAATAGCCTTTCAAGGCAATTTATATCAAAGAATTTGGTTCAAGTGGCAAACTCACTTAAGAGCTAGAATTTGACATTTTTGGTCACAATGTGCAGTTTAGTGGGTTTCAAAACCTCATAGCTTGAGATATGTTGGTCATTTGAAAATCCTTTGAATACAAAAAATGTTTTTAATGACCCACAAGGTTACACCACCTCAAACCCAAATGATAGATGTAGAGGAGCATCCCAAGGAGGTTCTCTATTTTACTGTTCATTTGACTTTTTAGGGATAGGTAAAGACCTTGATGGGTCGGGTTAGGGCTAGGTCATGCCTCGACCTGACCTGGCTGGCACCCCAACTTGACTTACCAGTGCCCCGGCCCGTCCCGAATCCGAGGAGATGAGGAGGAGATGCTGACAGTGGTCCTTAGGGAGGAGGGATCTGCTGCTACCATCGCCGCATCAAGCCTACTTGCCACCGGGTCGAGGCTACTGCCCACCCGCCACCGCGTCGAGGCCGCCACCCGCCCACCGCCATGGTAGATGTACATCGTGGAGAGGAAGAAGATGACGCCGACGCCCGCCTACCGCCAACAACTTCACGCATCGAGGTCGCCGCCATAGGGAGGAGGAAGAGGAGGGGATGCACCAGTGAATTGGATATGAGGAGGCCCACGAGGGGTGGTGTAGTGAGGGGAAGGAAGAGGAAGGGAGGCATCGTGGGGAGATGGCTCAGGAGGGGAGGCGTCGTGGGAAGAAGAAGAGTGGCACGTGAGGCGTGAGGTGAGGGGAGACTAGGAGAGGGAGGCTGTAGCTTGCTAGTGTGTGGCCTATAGGGTTAGATAGTGGGATGGTGTGACCGTTGGTTATATAGATCAATAGTGAAAGGAACTAGGTCAGGGTAGAGGTTGTCTTAGACCTGACCCGACAACAATTGGGTATCCAAGCCGAACTCGACTAAACTATTAGGTCAGGTTCGGGTCTAGTCCTCTAGGGATAGGGAACTTGCTAGGGGAAAATTTTTTTGGATAATGTAGTATATAGCAAGAAGAAATTTTAGGGAAAGGAGAAAATCTTTTAGGGAATGTGGTGAATAGTATTATAGAGAATGAGATTATGGAGAGCATGTTGGGGATGCTATAAGAAATCCAAAGGCGTTTTTACTCTCACACTCTTCGACACTAGAGGTATGTCATTAGTCAAACACTTCCATTGTAAACATATTAGTCTCATAACAGTATTTATCATGTACTAGAGGCATGTCATTAGTCAAGGACTAAATCAAGAATTCAATAAATATAGAATGAAAGATTGCTTTTTATACCTCCACATGGAGCATTCACCAAAGGCCTAAAGTGAGATTAAAAAAGTAATATTAACAAGGGACGCTAGTCTCAACAAGGTAAATGTATACCTTGCTTAGATGAACAATCTCTATCTAACATTGGACTAAGGAAAATCTTCAATAAAAAAGTTAGTCTTAAAGAAGGGTTGTCATTAATCCATGTTTATGATTAAATAATGTTTGGCATTAATTATCATTTATTATTAATCACCAAAATTACAAGGGCTTCCTTGAACTTACAGTCTCCCCTTTTTGGTGATTTATGAAAACTCTTATCAATTGCAATAAATGACAATATAAGCCAATATATCAAGACAAACAACAAACATTTAAATAACATGGGGCATTTCATAACTAAATTTTTTTTCCCTTCTGACATTAATCATCCAAAAAGGAAATCATGCTGGTTATACTTCTCGCCCTTGTTATAGTTCATTAATCAAGATTTATGAAAAGCAACACATAACAAAATGAGCAATAGATAGATCATCAAAATTAATCTCCTCCTAATCCTTACCAAGATATGAATGTAATAATATCCAAGATTTAGGTAAAAGATGAGGCAATTATCACTAAACATTTTTGTCATGTCTCAAAGAGTATAAGTGAAGTTCAAACATGACAAAGAAATACAAACAATTATAATGCATCAAGATCATGTAGCAAATGGTACGAGTGAAGTACATACACTTGATTAAATGGTATAAGTGACGCACAAAGGTATACCTCCTAGCGAAGTATCATCCGTATCAAGCATCATTAGAAGAGTATCACCTGTAAATTAACCACTTGTAAGTTAACTCACAAGACAAAAATAAGTTAGATGACACTTGTGCAAAAGATATGCAATTAGCCATTAGTAGGATACCACTTCTATCAAAAGGAGATGATAAATGTAAAATATACATACAACCACTAGCAACTTGTAAGGTAACCATTTGAACACCACTTGTAATAAGAAGATGACTTAGAAGTGTCGGGACCCGGCCATACAGATCGAACCCCTCTGTGCCACTGTACCAGTCCCAAGGATCAAGCTGGTACCACAGTCATACAGATTGATAAACATCACCGTATGCTTATTACATTTGAAATAACATCAATTCAAAAGGAGCAGAGTGCGCCATTTATTACAATAAATAAATGATAAACGAATAGCGGAAATTAATAAACTTTGTCGATGAGACCCATCTTAACGCCACAGGCATCTGACCTGGGATCGCAACTAGAAGTCCTGGCCGCCCATGTCAAACTCGCCGTCAGAGATCGCTTTTCAGCTTCTTTCACTGCTCGTTGGAATGAACAATACATGTGATATGCGAGGGTGAATACGCGAATATTCAGCAAGCAAGGTCCTTATAAATGATGATGCAGGATACAAAGACAGGGTGGGGGTTGTTTGCATAAAGCTAATTTCATAATCTTTCCCTATGAGTTGGAAAAACTGCAGTTTGAAATTTTAAACTAAATTAAAGAACCAGTGTTTATCAATTTAACACAAAAATAGCCCTCACGGCATGAACCGAAAGGCACTCACTGCTCGGCACTCCCTGCCAAACCACTACATCAATTAAATTATTAAAACCATGAGACTACACCAGTGGATCTGTTCCGCGCCCGCTCTTGATCGTGAGCACGGCTATCATGATAGTATAATCTCTGCAGAGAGGGTACACTTTACCCATGGGATGGAATCACCTTTCGGAGACTCCAACGAAGCCTTTGGCGAGGTACACCTAGACTTGAGCCCGTCCGCTAAGGATTCACCCCCTGGCAGCCTCCCACCAAGCTAGTGGCCCCTCAGGCGCCTTTGCAGTCTCTGCAGCAGGTAGCTAGCCACACCCACACCTCCAAGTGACACACCCAAGTCTAAGCCTCCCAAGTTAATCAGCTAAGGCGTTACCATGTTAGCGCCCATGGTCAGATCAATCTTGAGAATAGGCATTCCACCGAATGGAACGCTCCTTAAATAACCGGGGCGGCTTCCGCACCCCAAACAGTGCCTCATGCAACCAGCCAAACTTGCAATCCACCCCAGGTCAACTCACGCCACGTTGATTTTAGTGGATTAAATAATTTTAAAACCCTGACAGTCTCCCACTGTCTCATTTTGCACCATGACCTAGATGGAATCTATCACCAGCTATGATACCTCTTCTCGTGCTAAGCAATATAGAAAACATCAACTTGGCATAAATAAGACATAATAATCAACCTAGGGCAGCAATGGACAGCTATACATGTTAATTAATGATTAACACATAATTGGGAACTAGCTACTCATGTAACATCAGGAAATAATTATAAAGGTAAAAAGCACATTCAAACATCTAATAAAAGTATTTTTCAAAGTTAGGAGTGGCATGATTCTAACTTGCCTTGGTCGAAATACTGCGGTTCGTCCTGCAATTCAGCGACAACGTCGGCTTCCCCGTCAGCTCCCGCCACGTCTACGCACGCAGAACGAGAACACAAGCAATAAACAACCAAAAAATAATAATATATACAAAAATTACAGGAAAACAACGGTAGGTAGATTAGTGTGAAATAAAACCAATAAAATTGGTTTTATTAGAGTAGTGGTTTGTGAGATACAAAAATGTGAAGGTGCACTGTTCATGTGAACAGTACTGCAGATGGGTTGACTGGTCCTCAACCAGAGGGATTAAAGTGGAGGCTGTCCTGCCTCTGCCTCACACGCTCAAAAGGAAAAGAAAAACAGAGAGAGAGAGGAAGAAAGAGAGAGAAAAAGACAAGAGAGAGAAGAGGAAGGAGGCGGCGGCACTCCCAGCAGTGACTGCGCGCTAGCGGCGCGGCTTCACGCGGCTGCAACGGCGGCTTCGCGCTCGGTGGCATCGGCTGGCTGGCACGGCGATGGCTACGTGGCGGCTGGGCGGCTTCCGGTGACGTGGGCTGCGGCGGCGTGGCGGCTACAGCGACTCCGTGGCGGTTCGGCTAGCGGCATGCGCCGGCGGGGCGGTCCTCAACAGCGACTGTGGTGGCTCGGCCGGCGACGGCAAAGGGCGTGGTGGCAGCAACGGCTTCCGGCTCCTACGCGTGGCTGCTCGCAACAAGCAGGGTGGCGGCGGCGTCCGTGTGTGTCGGCCGCGCGGCGGCTATGGCTACGATGGCGCGGCGGGTTGGGATGGCAGGGCGTCGTGGCCTCACCTCGACGGCAACAACGGCTGGTGCTCCTCTGATTTCCCTCCTTGTTCTGCGTTGATGTCATCTATAGCAGATCGATCTGCTGGTTTTGGATGGTGGTTGGAGATGGGGTTTAGCTGATGAGGGGGTTTAGTACGGGGTGATTTGGCTAAGAATATAGCCCGGGATTTTGTGTTTTGGTTAGGATTAGGCGTCGTGCCGGTGTTGGAGTTATGGCTTGGTACGACTGTGATTAGGGTTAGGGTTAATTAGGGTTTTTATTTAATTAATTTATTATTATTGTTTTCTTTCATTTATTTATGTAGTTTATTTTTTTACTGTACAGTCATATAACTTTTATAAAATAAAGAGGATGTCACAAGAAGTCAAAGTAAAGGGATAGAAATGCTCATGATTTTTTTCGAAGGCACGGAGAGGATGACACCATTCTCGACTCCTTGGAGCACTCTCCATGTAGGAGAGTTTAGCTTTGACCGTTGCCCGGTGCACAAGCATAAGCTATCCACTCGAGGTTGTCCTTTACCGCTTTGGCACCAGTACTAGAAAAACGAGCATCACAAGCAGTACCTCTACAACCGGTTTATTTGGAACCCATTGTGATAATGCATCACAATCGGTTCAATAGCCACGAGCCAGGAGAGGACTTCTACAACTGGTTGGGGACATGAACCGCTTGTAAAATCTAATTTCTACAACCGGTTTGTGTTCCCAACCGGTTATGGACTTCTACAACCGGTTGGGGACACGAACCGCTTGTAGAAGCTCAGTTTTCAAAATAATAAAAGAAGTGCTTGTCCTACTCTATCAGAGAGCACGCGTAGGTGGGTTGGCTAGATGGGTGAGGCGTGGGTCACGAGGAGGGAGTGAGGTTGTGGGTTCGAATCCTACTCTCCTCCCAATATTATTTCTCTTTTTAAGTGCCTTCACAACCGGTTCCAAAAACCGGTTGTAAAACCCGGTTCGCTGGTAGTGCATGGTGAACTCTGACCTTATACACATCTTGATGGGTTCCACAATCTTCTCCTCAAAAGTGCACCAAGCGCAAAGTCTTCGAAACTGTCTAGGAGTCATCATGCTTTAAGAGTAACGAGCTCAAACAAAACATGATCACTCCGGATCATGCCAACTCAATGATGCACACAATTGGCTTGGAACTCTCAAGAACCCACAAAAGGATGAACACTTAGCTCTAGATGGTTCTCACTTGCTCTAGACTTAAGGATAATCAATGGAGTCTCTAACCTATAAAAAAACTCGGCCAAGGGCTATATATAGACATGTATTATAAAACTAGCAGTTAGATCTATGTCTAGAAAACTATCGTGTACGCCGATAGAAAACTATCGGGTACGCCAAACCGTTCAACACACGCTGGACTGTCCGACACCAACAACAAGTCCAGACAAAAAATATAGTCCTTGGATTTACCAGAATGTCCACGACGTACCATACCGTCCAATAGCCCACACCCTGGCAACACTCAAAACCTACTAGACCAACAGTTGGACAGGCCAAACCTGCACCAAACTGCGATCTAGACCGGCTGGTGCATGGAGACAGAAACTGCACAGCACCAAGACTTATTAGTGTTGAGAAACTGGCCCACGAAGGCCCGGTATTGGTCCATGCCGAAACCCTAGAGCTATACTATAAAAGAAGGTGGAGTCCCCCCATTGTACACATATGAGAAAGTAATAAAGAATCATTCCCTCCTATATCTATGTTTATATTCTGATTGTTTTGCGTGTGAATCAACAACTTCGGACTACACCCGGTAGCGTGGTTGTTTAAGACGTTATCAGCACGACGCTCGAGGAATCGCAAGACGCCGGAGGGATCGCACGACAACATCAACGTCCTATCGACATCGAATCGCCATCACACTGGCAGGTCTAAACAGGACCAGCCGATCTGTCCTACGCGACAGTCGTCGAATCCCTACTTCGATTCATGAAGAACGAAGGTAAAAGAAATTGAATCTGTATACAGTAGATCTATTTTAATAGATTCATAATAGAAAAAAGGGGACCACGCATGCAACTCGAAGTTGCCCGTGCATGCAGCGCCGCCGATCTATCGCCGGCCTTGGCTTCGCGCCCGCAGCGTCGTCGCGCGTCCTCACCCCAGCTGCCATGCATGCGCTGACGTCTTTGCCACAGATCACAAGACACGCCACATCACTGCGTCTCAGGCCACACGTTGCCTCTTCGCGCGCGCATGCAGCCACGCCGCCTCGGGCCAGGGGCCGCCCCACACGCAAGACCTGCGCTGCCCGTTTGGCCTTGAAGCACCGCCCGCACCTGCCCCTTGCCTCGCTTGCAGCGTGGCATGTTGGCACTGTCGCCGCACTCCGCGCATGAACCACCACCCGGCTTGCACATCCCAGCTAGTCCCTGAGCGGTGCATCCCAGCTAGTCCCCGAGTGGTGACCATCGTGCTCATCTCACCAGACAGAGCCACCAGCGCGATCCGCCTGCGTTCGCAGAAGACGGCTGTTCGCGACTAACGTGTCACGCTGTCTTGCGAACGCAGGCGGGCGGCGGCTGGTTGGGAAACCCTAGCAGCCTCCCTCCCTAGCAGGCTCGCGTGGGCCGAACCCCGTTGGGGGCCCGAAGGCCGGCCTACTATAGAAGGGTGGGGGCCGGCGGGATGGGCCAGCCCAATAGAAAGTGAAAAAAGGGGGCGAGATGGACTAGGTCATGCAGACCAGCATGGGCCGGTGAAAAAGAAAAAAAGGCATGATGGATGGGCCATGAGAAAAATGGGCCGCTCGGAGAGAAAAACCGGTGGGCCACTAGATTTTTGCACTTAGGCCCCCGTAAAATATAAGAATTACATAGAGAATTTTCTGTAATGCTAAAAATTACAGAAACCCCCTGGAAATTGCTGAAAATTGTAGAAAAATACATTTTCTAGCATAAAAGGGCCTCGGGATTTCGAATTTTGGTCCCGTCTTTCGAAATTGAAGCCTTGATTTACTGCTTTCATGCTTATTTTATGAATTTTACAATGATTGCATGTATTTATTGCTTTTAATTTACTGGAATCCATGAGAAAATTAAAATTTTGACGACCATCATCCGAATTACATGCAGTAATCTTATAAATGAATTTAATGAACATGTAGATGACATGCATCGTGAACCGTGAGTTTCAAGAACTGGCCCCGCATGCAAGAATTATCTCACGTGGGCATCTGATGTAAAGATCGTGCTCGGGAGCAAGAAGCTCCGATGTGCTATCGGCCTAGGGTCCTCGAAGGACAAGCAACCTACGCCCGAGCAGAACGATCAGGCCTTACATTTTCTCAGGCACCACCTCTCAGCCACTCTGAAGAATAAATATATGGCCGAGGGGAGTGCACTTGAGCTATGGAACGCACTCTAGAAGCGATTTGAAAAGCTCAAGTACACTATACTGCCCTAGGCACAGCAGGATTGGAACCGCCTGAGGTTTGCAGACTACAAGACTGTGGCTGAGTATAATTCTGCTTTGCATAGAATTTGTATCAATCTCACTCTCTGCGGCAAGAAGATCACAGATGAAGAAAAGATTGAGAAAACTCTCTCTACCTTCCACCCTAGTGCTATCCAGGTTGCCCGCAGCTATCGACAGGACACATACAGGGAGTATAGCGAATTGATCGATGTGATGCAAGTTGCAGAATCACAGGATGAAGTTCTTCGCAAGAACTTTGTATCGCAACCAGGAAAGGGCAATGGCACAGAAGTCAATGCCAATAGCTACAAAATAAAGAAACCCACTCAAAGGAAAAGGGGCAAAAAGGAAGAAAAGGGGGAAAAAACAGCCCAGGAAAGGCCTAATGCCCAGAAGAAGTCGAATGACAAAGAGAGGCCACCGGTCAAGCCAGATGGAGAATGTAACTGCACGTGCTTCGTTGTAGGCACTTGGGGACACTGGTCGAAGATTTGCCGGGAACCCAAAGATGTTGTCGCTGCATACCAAGCTAAGAAGAAGGAGAAAGGAAAAATGTAAGCAGAGGTACACTTGGCCAAGGCAGACGACGATGATGCCTTGGATTTGGATGTCCCTGATACCACAACCCCACTTGATGAAGGGAAGAAGACCTCTGTTGATGACATAGAGGCAGAAGTGGACGCCCTCTTCACTGAATCAATTTAGTGCATGAATAGCACTTTTTAGTACTTTTTGGATGATGGTAGTCATTTGTGAACATTTGAATAATGAATTGTAAGCTCTAGAAGAGCAAACTATTATTTTTCTCATGGTTGAACATGTAGTCTATTTTTTCAGTATTCTATTTTTGCAAGCAATAATTATGCCACTATTTTGATTTGAGTTGTATTGTATCTTTCTAGAATTTGTGTAGCACCCAATGGAGAAAATTTGTATTGTCGATAGTGGCACGACAAATACCATCTTGAGAGAGACGAAGTACTTCCAGTCGATCACGAAGAACACTGGAAGTATTACCACAATCGCAGGCAACAATTCATGTATAATAGGCTCCGGAAGAGCCATAATTATACTGCCTATGGGTACTAGAATATTGAAGAAGCACTCTTGTACCTAGAATCCATGAGAACTCTCTTAACCTTCAAAGATATCCGTGCCAATGGGTTTCACGTCGAAACATCCGAAGAAAATGGCAAATAATATCTATGCATCATAAAGCATGCAGGATGTGAAAAGATGGTAGCAGAGAAATTTTCCTCATATGAAACTGGGTTGTACTACACAAGAATAAATGCACCCGTAGTGTATACTTCTCTGAAGACTGCATTTAGAAGCTCTAAATTATTTTCCCTTTGGCATTGCCGCCTAGGACACCCTGGTCTTAGAATGATAAGGAATATAGTAAACAACTCGCATGGCCATAACTTGAATGTTAAAAATTTTTCAAATCAAGAAGATTTCGTGTGCCCCGCATATGCCACCGGGAAATTTATAACTCGACCATCCATTATGAAAGTAAGAGATGAAATCCCCGTATTCCTACAACGCATCCAAGGGGATATTTGTGGTCCAATTCAGCCCTTATCAGGACCATTTCGGTACTTTATGGTGCTCATTGATGCGTCCTCGAAGTGGTCGCACGTCTGCTTATTGTCTACCAGAAATCATGCCTTTGCAAAACTGATCTCGCAGATCATTAGAATTAAGAACACCTTCCCCGATCATCGTGTGAAGTCCATTAGAATGGACAATGCTAGAGAATTTACTTCAAAGGCATTTGATGATTACTGCACAGCACTAGGCATCGCAGTTGAGCACTCCGTACCTAATGTCCACACGCAAAATAGGCTAGCAGAGGCTTTGATCAAGATAATTAAGTTCATTGCCCGTCCGCTTTTGCAGAGTTGTAACTTGCCTAACACTTGTTGGGGACACGCGGTTCTGCACGCAACAGCACTCATCAATTTTCAACCATCAGCCTACAACATCCATTCACCAATGCAACTAGTGCAGGGGTCATACCGAAAATTTCCCATCTTAGAAAGTTCGGATGCATGGTATATATACCGATACCGGCTCGACAGCGGACTGCCATGGGCCCACTCCGTACACATGGGATATATGTCGGATTTGAAAGTGCATCTATCATCCGATATTTGGAACCTATGTCGGGGGACTTGCATACGTCCGGTTCATCGATCAAGATTTTTGACAAGGATAATTTCCGTCATTAGGGGAGGAAATCAACCTTTGATGAAAAATATCGAGAAATCATACTGCATTCCACCGTATCCCCAAGACATGACCCCGCACTAATGAAGCAAATCAAGAAGTGCAGAAAATAATTGATTTGCAAAACCTAGCAAATGAACTGCCCGATCATTTTTGTAATCTAAAGAGCGTGGTCAAGTCGCATGTACCTGCTCGAAATGCACCAGCGAGGGTTGAAATACCAAAGAAAACAGAAGCTACCCCGAATCCTGTTCAGATGCCTCCAAACAAAAACAACAGAACAGGAACTCTGGCTCCTCAAACCCGAAGTACTCGGAGACGTCTGGGGAAAGAAGGGCAAGAGGACTTGCCACAGCCTATCATAAAAATGCCCCAAAGAAAGAAGGGGAGCCAGTTGAGACTTGGCATTGGGAAAAAGCCCGAGGAAAGGACAATACCAGATTTAAATCTTCCACCGAAGGAAGTCGCTGGTGAAAATGTGTGCGCACACATAGGCGAATAAAAGCTAAAGGAACTTGCCCCCATAATGGGAAATAGCGGAGGAAGGCAAGTGGAAGTGCAAGAAGAAGCACCCCATGATGAAATGGCCATAAATTATGTATTAATGGGAGTCTATGAATAGAGCAACAGCCAATGTGGATGCATATTTTGAAAAGAAAATTGCCACCATCATCGACCACGATCCTGAGCCTGCATCTCTGACAGAATGCAAGAAAAGGCCGGACTGGGAAAAATGGAAGAAGGCAATATCTGCTGAATTGATCTCTCTGAACAAAAGATAGGTGTTTGGGCCTGTATGCCGCACACCTCCCCATATTCACCTCGTAGGTCATAAATGGGTCTTTGTTCGGAAGAGAAATGAAAAGAATGAAATTGTAAGGTACAAAGCAAGGCTGGTTACTCAAGGTTTCACTCAACGTCCTGGAGTTGATTATGAAGAAACCTACTCCCCGGTCATGGGCGGAATAACCTTTAGATACTTGATCTCAATGGCAGTCAACTTGAAGTTGAAAATAAAATTGATGGATGTTGTAACTGCATATCTTTATGGAAACTTAGATTCGGACATATACATAAAAATTCCAGAAGGTATCCTCCTGTCCCGAACCAAGACAGAGTAAATAGAAATCTATACAGTGTGAAACTTGAGAAATCACTGTATGGACTCAAGCAGTCAGGAAGAATGTGGTATAATCGCTTGAGCGAATTTCTCTGCGAGAAAGGCTACACAAACAATGAAGATTGTCCCTGTGTATTCATATAGAGATCCCCGAACGGATTCTGTATAATCTCTGTCTACGTGGATGACTAGAACATCATCGGGACAAAGAAAGAGATAGAAGAAGCCTGCTCACACTTGAAGTCAGAGTTTGAAATGAAAAACTTGGGAAAAACCAAATTTTGATTAGGCTTGCAGCTCGAGCATGTCCAAGGTGGAATCTTGGTACACCAATCATCCTACACCCAGAAGGTGTTAGAGAGATTTGGATTTAAAAAGGCATATCCCGCGAAAACCCAATGGTTGGAAGGTCACTGCAAGCAGACCAAGACCCATACAGGCCTAGAGAAGAGGGGAGGAAGCCTGGGATCTGAAACCCCATACTTAAGTGTAATTGGTGCGCTCATGTACTTCGCGAACAGCACTAGGCCGGACATTGCGTTCGCCGTGAATTTGCTGGCTCGGTACAGTGCGGAGCCAACCAAAAGACATTGGAAGGGGATCAAGGACATCTTCAGACACCTTCAAGGAAGCAAGGATCTTGGCTTGTTTTACGGAAGGAATCAAGAATTGAATGTAGTTGGCTATGTAGATGCAGGGTACCTGTCTGACCCGCATACTGGCAAGTCAAAAGCCGGGTATGTTTTTCTTTGTGGTAGGACGGCCATTTTATGGAGGTCATCCAAGCAGGCCCTTGTGTCAACTTCTACAAACCACTCGAAAATAATTGCCCTGTATGAAGCCTCTCGGGAATGTGCATGGCTTCGAAGAATGGCTCACCACATCCAGAAGTCATGTGCACTGAATATTGAGCAAACCCCCACGATAATCTATGAAGATAATGCAGCTTGTGTTGCTAAAATGCAACTGGGCTATGTGAAAAGCAACCTTCCGAAGCATATTAACCCCAAGTTCTTCTATTCTCATGAAATGCATAAGATGAACGAGATCAAGATATTACACACTAAGTCATGCGAGAATTTAGTTGATTTATTCACTAAGTCTCTTCCAGCATCTACTTTCGAAAGATGCATAAAGGAAATTGGGATGAAAAGACTTAGAGAAGTGCAGATTTCAAGGGGAGAATATTCACGTATTTCAATGTAAATCTTAGACATGCAGTCTGAGTATCCAAGGGAATGTCATGAAGACGATTTGAAAATTGGGTGAATTGTACTCTTTTTTCCTTAGTGAGTTTTCACAGAAGTTTCTCACATAAGGTTTTTAACGAGATAATTCGTGCGGCACAAGGCGTATGCTATGTACTTTTTTTCTAAATTTTTTCCACTGGATTTTTATGGAGTTTTAATGAGACATATGCATCTCGCGGCAAAGGCCAAAGGGGGAGTCCTGTTGAGAAACCGGCCCACGAAGGCCCGGTATTATCCCATGCCGAAACCCTAGAGCTACACTATAAAAGGAGGAGGGGTTTCCCTATTGTACATATATGAGAAAGCAATAAAGAATTGTTCCCTCCTACATCTGTGTTTATATTCTGATTGTCTTGCGTGTGAATCAACAACTTCGGACATACACCCGGTAGCATGGCCGTTTAACAATTAGACCAACAATTCTCCGTCCTACATTGCACGACGGATCATCTAGGAAAAAGGGCAGAAAATAAACAAGGGTGGAACTCTAATGGACCAAAGGTCAAACACGGTAGACTGTCCAACAACCACAGAGGAAAAACTGCCCCAGCCACATATAGGCTATTGGACCAATGGTCCTCCACACTAGGCACACGTCGGACCATCCGAGAATAACGGGGAAATGGGGCACTCGGATGAAAAACTCTCAAAACTTTACTTCCCAACTTCTCAGAAGCTCAGTCATAGACAGAATAGGTTTAGGATGGATTATGTGCATCACAGTTGAACATAGCACCGAAAAGATCAAATCGGTTTGATCGGATCCCTCTTAATTGTACGATTAAATAAACAAGAAAAAGCCTAAACTAGGATTAGCTCCACTCAACATCCGAGCCAACCCCTAAAGAATTGTCCTTTGCCTCCTTGCTTGAATTTGCCATTCTTCGAATATGAGAGGATCTGTAAGCACCGTGAGGTCATCAACACTAGAACAATTAATTCACCAAACATTAAGGGCCTACAAGCTTTCAATCTCCTACTTTGTGGTGATTGATGACAAGTTGACAACACTAAGATGACGCCCCTTGATCGCTCTACACTAACTATATCTTTTCCTAGGAAGGGACGTACATTAGGCCAGCGAGGTAGAAAAACATGGCTCTTCTTGAGAGACTGCCTGGAGGCCATTTCGTTGGTTCTTCCCTTAATATTTAAGCCATGACTTCTCTTGTCATGGATTGGAGTCCAGAATGGGATTTTTCGCATGGTGCCGATTTTGAGAAGGAAGTTTGTAGAAGGTTTCGTTCACATGTGGTTTCTATGGGAAGACCAGGTTCTTCTCCATTTCTCTTGGTGCTTTCTTTTGGCTGTTTCAAGTTCGTTTGTTGGAAGATGTGGTTGCAAAGGTTTTGCATTGTTGTTTGGGAGGTGATCCAAGGGGTTTTCAAGTTCAAAGGCTCTATGATAATGGTTTTCGTTTCTCAGTCTTTCCCAAGAATGTGGGTTTCATGAGATACAAATTTCATCTCGTTATCACAGAGGATTTTTCTGTCTATTTTCGTCTTTGGAGGGAGGGGCTCCTAGTTGGCGAAAGAAATGCTTAAGGATGACGAGAATGAATGTACCTTTGTTCAATCCAAGAATACTTAGGGGCTGTTTGGTTGCCTGCATGCACAGAGATTTGTATTTACAAATACAGAATCTTTCTTTTTTCTTATGTTTGGTTGGCTGCATCTAGTTTTAAGCCTGGCTCTCTAGATGTAAGATTCTCCATACAGCCTGGCTTTAGAGATACGGAGAAAATGGACGTATCTCTGAATGCAGCGCATGGCAGCCTTGTGTTCTGCGCAGGGGGCCACTGTCAGCCACAGTAGCAAACAAAAAATGTGGTGCCATGTGTTCTGCGCAAGTTTTTTTTTTCTTTTTTGTTTATATCTTTTGATTAGCATCTCCGATTACCGAACCAATTTCAAAAATGGGTTCCTGACATTTTTCGAACAAAACTAGACTACATTTGCTATATAAATTTCAAAATATTTAAATTTCAAATATCTGTCTACTAAACACTCAACCAAACACCGTCTCTGCATCTGTGCATCCCGTATCCTATCAGTCTGGCTGAGTCGAACGGGCTAGGCTTGCGAAAGAAGACAACCAAACAGCCCCTTAGTGTTCATATTCTAATGCACTCGTTTCGGTTAACTCTGTTTTCAATTGCCTCGGGCATGATTTGCATCATAGTTCTAAGAACTCTTCTGATTGGGATCATCATTCTAGGAACATTTATATGTTTGATCATTTGCAATTTCCTTCATCAAACAATGATGATAAATTTCAAAATTCCGGATTTACGCGAAATAATAATTGGAGGAGTAATCGGCGGAGTGTTGCTCATTCAAAAAATGTTTCCATCCCTAAACCCAGATATCGCTCCAGATGTCTGTAAAAATTTGGTCCGACGTAGCAAGTGTTTTAACTATGGTCAATAGAGCAATTTTTGCCTCATGTCCAAACTTAAAAGTAAGCATATTTGGAAACCCAAAATTTTTAAGGAAAAGGAAACTTGGCATTCGAGGGCACCAACTTTGACAAAGGAAGACCAGTCTCTGACTAAGGAAGCTAATCTTTCTCCAGCCATCAATCTTGGTACCACTTCCTTAGACTATGGTTCTGTTTTTTTCGGAGATTTCTGAAGGTTGGCGGTTGGCGATTTTACTGTAGCAAATTTATAAGTTTTTGGAAGAAAATTTAAATAATCTAAAAAAAAATCTATAAAATTTTTTTTACCGTAGCGGACAGCTGGCGGTCCGCTGAAAAGAACGGGCCCTATCTCAAGAGTTTTTCTTCACGGGCGGGATTTCTGTTGTGAAGAGAATCCCATTTCCTTCGTGGTTATAATAGATTCTTTTCACCGTTTTCTTTCGGAAGGTATTTCTTTCACTGTTTTCTTTCGGAAGCGATTCTCTTTTCCATTTCTTTCTCTATATTATTTCCTTCAGAAAAATGCTATTAAAGAGATGGAAAATAAAGAGAACAGATATGGAGAAGTGAATAGGAAAGAAAAGAAAATAAAGAGAAAATGGTTGGAGATAGTCTTACTAGAGAACTCTACACCTGTTTACGTGATGATTCCACTCCTTCTCCCTAGGGCTGGAACCAAGCCGAGCCTGAGCGAGCTAGGGCTGGGCTCGGGCTCGTTTTCTAAACGAGCTGGCTCGGCTTGGCTCGTTTTCAGTAACGAGCTCCGATCCTAGCTCGGCTCGGGCTCGCTAAAAGCTCGGGCCGGCTCGTGAGCTCGTGATGAAAAAAATAAAGATACATCACATGTAAATGAATGAACCATGAACAAAAAGCCATATATATCATATATACATGAATGAACCATAAATAATAAACCATTAACAATGAACCATGAATATATATGTACACAGGTAATACAAGCATATAGCAAACTATGAAAACTACAAAGCTGTGCGATAAACGAGTCCTCGCGAGCTGAAACGAGCGAGACCAAGCTAGAAAGTGGGCTCGAGCTCCCGAGTCCAAGCCGAACCAATTTCCGAGCGGAGCCCGAGCTGCTCGCAAACCGCGAGCTAAAGTTCCAGCCCTACTCCTCCCACACCGTCCTGTCAAGAACATCCCCGCCACCCGAACCTCCACCGTGGACAACTTCTCCTCAATCCTCTACGTTACCTGCTGCATCCTAACATCCATATTGAAGTCGGTGGCCCTCATCGTATTCGGCGGGCAACGGTAGTGATTGATTAGTGGCGACCCTCGTCGCCATGAAAACTTTGTTCGTGCTGTGGTTAATGCTCCTGTAGCAGAAGGGGATCTCTAGGGTCTACGTTATCAAGTCTTCAACCTCCATCTAGATCAGTCGGGTATGTTCTAAGTATGTCTCCTCATCCTTTTGGAGCTGGTCTATTTGAGTTAGGCAGCAGCATCAGTGCGGATCATTTGATTTCTGAACTTGATAGATGGGGGATTTCTTGGTCCATTTCCATACCATAGTTCTGGAAGAAATTTTTTTAATGCTCCTTTCATTCATGTGACCTGGTTGATCCTGGTGCCATTCCCCCTGGACGTAGCTTCGGATACTTTTTTGCCTCAGATTGCTGTTGCATTTGGGCGTATTTTGCATTAGACTACCTCCCCGAATAACAAGACTAGATTATTTCTGAAAGTCATTGTCACAAGTTTTGATGATATCCCTAGGAGCTTATCTATCAAGGTTGTCTAGATCTCTTCAATTACGGGTCAAGGTAGATCCTGGACTGTCCCGGTTTATAGGTTCCATGGTCACTTTGTTGATGAATGGGTGCCTAATGTGGATCCTCTTCCTCCTGACAATGAAGATGAGCCTCTAAATGAGTGGGATGATGTTGCTCATCAGGCTGATGAGCCTCCCAATAGGGATTGGGATTAACCTCAGGAGCAGGATTCTGATGATGTTTGGCCTAATTAGGAGCAGCAGGGTGAAAACCAACTTGTGGATGTTGAGCCTGAACAGGAGAGCACCACTTAATCTGAATTCTGCTCACAACTCGGGGGTATCACCCCATGTTGTTGAGGGACCAATGGAGGAAAACCTCCTGAGACAAGAACTCCTGGAATTGCAACGTCAGAAGGATCTAGCCATTATGGTTTACTCCCCTCCTCTGAGTGTGTCTCTTTCTGAATCCTTGTATTTGGATGGCGTGGCTCATTAGAAATCCCTTCCGAACAAGATGCTTTTGTGGTGTTCCCGCTGAAGACTTGCTTCCGAGTCATTTGTCTGTCTCACTCTTACCGGATGCCAAAGGTGCTACTGATAATCAGTAGTATCTCTTCAATCTTTTGTGTCTTCTTTACCTATGAACAAATATAGTACTTTGTGGGCCTATCGGCCGTATTGGTGTCTATGGGTCTTTGTGTGTAATATGGCACTTGGCGTACTTGAACTGGTTATCCTCTTTTATTTGGTCTGTGTTTGTTTTGGTGGGCTGCACGTGTGCTCGTAGTGCACTATTGCTGTCTATCGTTGTTATCAGTAATGAATTCAAGCTCTAGATGAACTAGAAATTGGAATATTTTGTGCTGGAATGTTAGAGGAATAAATTTGGTAGAGAAATGGTGTGCACTCTGAAATATCATTGAAGAACATCATTGCGACTTTGTCTGCATAAAAGAAACTAAAAAGACTTCTATGATGACATGTAATCTGAAAGATTTTTTCCCAAACGATTCATTCATTATTTGTTTGTTCCTTCGGTGGGTGCTTCAGGGGGTCTCATTGCTCTTTGGAACGCCTCTCTTTTCTCAGTAGCTCAAGTCCAAATTTGTTCCTTTGCCATTTACATTGAAATAACTTAATTGTTTAGTCAATTCCCAATGCTGGCATCTGATTTATGTGTATGGCCCTTGTCAAGGCACTCAAATGGACGAATATCAGTCTATTCCCCTTACTGAAAATTGAATTATCCTTGGAGATTTCAATTTCTATATGTCAGCAAATAAAATAAATCTTCCATGCACAAACTTTACCGATATGCTTCTCTTCAATGACAATATCAGTCATTTTGGCCTGGTAGAACTTCCTCTCAAACGTAGGTGTTAAACCTAGAGCAACATGCAATCTAATCCTCTGCTGGAGCAATTGGATTGTTTTTTCACTACAACATATTGGACTGGATGTTTTCCCTAACACTTGTGTCAATGTCTTAAGCTCTCATTTGTCTGATCATATTTGAAAACTTTTGGACCCAGATGGTTGGTTTTTTTGATGTAGTGAATTTTGCTTGGACTTTCCCTTGCAGAAAAGTGGTTTCACCTAGTTTGATTTCAGCAAAATTTAAATTCCTTAGACAATGCCTAAATAACTAGAGTGGCAGCTTCTCCAACCTAAAAAAGCTTCGTGCTCATTGTCATTTGATACTATCTTTTTTGAACAAATTGGAGGAATTTAGACCTTTATGGCCAGAGGAATGGAATTTGAGAGTCATTCTTAGGGCGCATTTAAATCAACTCCTATCTTGCCAGCATCATTTCTTGGGTAATCAAGATGTACCACAAGATTGATGAAATTGGGTGATGAGAACTCAAAATTCAGTTATGCCATAGCATCAGATAATTACAGGAGAAACATCATAACATCTTTGATGTTTGATAACGGTTCTCAAGTTACTGATGATGATGGTAAAGCTAATTTGCTTTACATGCTTTCAAGAGCCGAATGGGTACAACCACTTCTCCTATTATGCACTTTGATCTCTCTAATATCCCCATCTTCGGAGTTGGATGCTATTTTAGATGAGTTTAGTCATGAGGAAATTGATTTGATTGTCCATGATATGCCTTGCCATCGGACAAAGCTCCTAGACCGGATGAATTTAATGGTTGTTTCTTAAAAAAATATCGGAGTATTATCATGATTGATTTTTATAAACTCTGTCATGATTTCTGGGATTCTAACGTGGATTTGAGTCCGATAAATAGTTCACTTACCAGTCCGGTTCCGAAAATCAATGCTCCCTCTGCGCCAGGAGATTTTAGACCAATTTCTCTTCTAAACTCTAGCTTTAAGATCATTTCTAAGCACTTGATCCTCTGAGAAAGGATTGTTGGTCGTTTATTTGGCGAGCAGCGGATTATACCTCCAAACCACTCCTTCAAAGGCTTAAGTGTTCAACCCATTTTCAAATGGATTCGGAGTTCGGATTGTCAAGTTAAATTTAAGGTGTTTGCATGGCTTTTAATCCTTCGTAAGCTCAATACAAGGGAAATACTTCTTCGAAAATCTTTCAATATTCCTGATGCGCCGACTTTTGTGCTTTGCAATTCAGGCATGCTAGAAAGTGGCAGACATCTCTTCTTCGAATGTGTGTTCAGTCTTCAATGTTGGAATTTAGTTTCCATTACTTGGGGGTGCAACTACCTATTCCAGAACTCATCTCGACAACAAGAGCAAATTTTTAGCCTGATATTTTCATGGATGTTTTCATCATTGGTGCATGGAATATCTGGAAACAACGCAATGCTTTAATCTTTCATCGGTCTATCATTTCGGTTCAACTTTGGAAAAATGATGTTAGATCATATCTCATCCTGCATATGCATAGGATGATAGTTTTTCTTGCCTAGATTCTCTTTTGTAACACTTTAACCATTGTATATATGTGTGATTAATATATTCTTTACACCATAGGATTTTACATATGGTTTTCCCAAAAAAAGTTGACAACACTCAAAGGATTAGTTTGCAATAAGAAATTATATTTGCATGCAAGATTCATCATATAAGCAATAGAGATCATAGTCAAGCAAGAAGAGATATTGCAATAATCCATGGAAGTAATTTAAGACAAATAGATTTCATAGAATAAAGCATGGATAAATATGGCTCCCCATAAAGTCAAGCAAAAAAATCAAGTTCAAGCTAACCAACACAAGATAACAAACCACATAATTTCTCGAAAACTCAAAGATAACTAAAGATAGGATAGCAACCAAGATAGAATAAGATAAGATAACTTAGCCTTCTCCTACTCTTGTTCATCTCCCTCCCTGGCATCAAACACCAAAAGGATTTCTATTCTTGTGGTTCATCGAAAGTTCTCTACGAACAGAGAGGAAATATTCTTCTTGAACTTCTTTAAGAAGTAGGAGAGGAGCTTATTAGGCTTGGACTCGTTTGGAGCACCAGGAGAAGCAAAACTTTGTCTTGGGAAGCATGAACCGGCAAAGATGCCAAAGGAGATGACGATGCCTCGGCCTCAAAAGACATTGAAGAGTTGATCACAAAGGTCTAAGATTTCTTCTTTCTGCTTATTGTACCTTTGCTCATAGTCGTCGTTCCAATTAGCTAGTCTTTTGAGCTTGCCAAACTACGGCTTCATTGTGCCCGTACCCACTTTCATCATGCCATGCACCAAAGGTTTTATCTTGTAGGGTTTGAATATACTTACGAACAGGACAAGGCTTAGGGCGACCCTCTAGTCGTTTGTTAGGGCATAGACGGCGGGAGAAGTTTATGTTCTTTTTATTATCATTGCACTCTGATCTTTTGAGGTCTTCAACTATTTTGGGCCAATGGGCCGTGTTGCAATACTTAATAGTCTTTGGGCTTAACTCAGGTATTTATTTTAATATAAGACTTCTGCTTGTATGAAATGATCTGGCTATGTAAATGGTATACACTAGTGTACCAATCCAGGGACTTTGCAGATCAAGTGGTGGAAAAGGACAGGCTCCACAGAGCTGGTATTAGAGCATACGACTCAGAGCATACGACTGTAGGAGCCCTTAGACCTTTGCCATTATTTTAAAATCTAAAAAGAGATTTCCTCATCTAAAACCATCTCATTATAAAATTATGATGTATTCTTTTCTCCTGGTTATTTCACCTTCCATGTATCCTAACTCCTTATTTTGAAAAACTATTTTATAGATGGAGATCCCCCACCACAGTTTTTCAGATGAGCGCTCCACCTTTGGGTATCCAGATGGACCCTGGGGTGAGAACACTAGGGTGCCCCGCCAGCTTACAGAGTACCTGGAGTTCGAGGGAGCCCCTCGCTACTACTGGAGGCTCGTTCAGACCCTACCCTGCCTCACCTACGTGGTTGAGATTAGGGTTTACTACGACGTCCCCGACATCATGGTGCACTAGTTCTAGACGGTGGTGCCCCGTGACCACCTTGACTACGCCATCAGCGCCGCCACCATGATGGCTACCCGTGAGCTCCAAGGGGAGTATTTCCACGATCTGACCGGTGGGTCCTTCGCCCATCTGTTGGACATCCCACTTCACCAGCTCCCTGGCTTAGGAGAGGCCGGCTTAGAGGAGGACTGGCTACTACTTCGCCTGGTTAGCCTGCAACATGGCATCGACCACTCCAAGCATGGCGCCCTAGAGGAGATTCACCTCCTCTGTTCCTCCCTGTGGGATAGGGACAACCCCGCCCGCAATTCCCACTACCAGGCCTACCACCTCTCCCATGCCTTTAGTTCTGTCGGGAGGAGAGGGAGGAGGCCCTTACCGAGCTGGACCGATTGGCTCCCGTTCGCCACCCCCATGCTGGGATGGACCACCCCGGTCCAATCCCAAGGCCACCACCACCGGGTCCACTCAGGGCGCATACCCGCATCACCCCACAAAAGAGATGCCTTCCACCCAGGGCTTTGGTGGAGATTCCCCGCCACTACCCTCCACTAGAGGCCCTGTAGCCTTAGGCATCTTCTAGCAGCTCCTCCGACGCTGCCACTCCGAGGACTACCTCAGTGCTCCCAGGAGGTTTCCTACTTACCGCCCACTGTACACCTACTCCTGCCGCTCCCGTCTATGAGCTACTGTAGTGTACGACTTCTGTCTTCTAGCACGATCTGTCGGTGCTAGTAGTTGTAGCTGTAGGTGTAGCTAGTAGTCTACACGCAGTCTAGTCGTTGTTTCATTTTTTGTTCTTGTACCGCCGTAGTAGATGATCAGCGAGCTCTACCCTATACTGCTCTAACTATGGATGGAAGTTCCTTCACTTTTTATGGCTTGCATTTGGATTTTTCTGGACTTTATCGATGTCGTGCATGCATACCATCATCTAGGCCTTGCATCTTATTAGAATTGACCCTGTAGATGGCTCGTGGTCATGGTGCCGCACGTGGCCAAGGTGCCGGCGCCGAAAATAACCGGGCCGTGGTCGAGGTCGCGGCAACCTGCCATCGCCACCAGCTGATAACCCTACCATAGCGCAAGTCATGGCGTATCAAGTGCAAATGTTAGGAGCCATAATAGAAAACCAATAGGCTAGATAGCAACGACAAGGGTCCAAGCTTGCTGAATTCATGAGGACAAAACCCCCAACATTTACCTATGCCGTTGAACCCACCAACGCAGAAAATTGGCTCAGAACTATCGCCAGGAAATTAGCATTGGTTCGTTATCCTAAAGAGGATATGGTGTTGTTCGCCTCACAGCTTCTGGAAGGACCCACCGAAGTTTGGTGGGAAAACTATGTAGCCACCCGTTTAGAAGGTATGAAAGAATAAGGGGCTGAAGAGGCTGAGGAAGAGGAAAGATCAAAACAAGAAGTTGGTGGCAACGCTAATGATGGCGAGAATGATGCCGCCGAAGAGCAGCTCGAGATACCAAACCTGCAAACGGCCACAAGGAACATCCCTTGGGCCAAATTTGAGAAGGTATTTTGAGAGAACTACATTCCCCAAGGTGTGCTTAGGATGAAGAAGCAGGAGTTTCGCAACTTAAGACAGGGTAGTTTGATGGTCAATGAATATTTGACCAAATTTAACCTGGTAACACATTACACCCAGCAGGACATCGAGGATGAAGAAGAAAAGGTGGACAAGTTCTTAGAAGGGATGTCCCCAATCTACCGATCAAGGCTCGTTCTCCTTGATCACCCCAATTTCCATCATGTAGTGAACAAGGCTCATTCTAGAAAAGGAGCTGAAAGGAGAAGAAGTCAGCCACAAACGCAAGCTGGAGGCCCGGTCCACACAAGGACCCAGTCGCGTGGGACCCTACCGCCCCTCCTATTAGCCAAGGCCACCACCTCCTCCTCGCCCACAGGACTACCTCGCACGGATGTATCAGATGGGTGGTAGTCGAACTGCCTCTTCTGCCACAACAAGATCTGCACCCCCTTAGTGCGGTCCATCCCAACCAAGGTGGTCAGCCGATGATAAGGCCGCTCGTGCATGCCTCAGATGCAATCTACCAAGCCACTTTGCACATGAATGCCCGACGAGGACTACCCCAGAGCCACGATTTGGCATCGCTCCACCTCGTACTATGGACAACATGGGCCTCGGGTATTCTAAGATATACAGTTGGACGTACCATCTCTTTGGACCAAGTCGCATAGATCTTCTAGAAGACGGGCTTGGAGGCTGGCGCGGCCCGACTTACTCTATAAGGAAACAAACTCGTTTTCCACTCGAATACATGGAGATAGACGCGACCAACCCGGTTATATCTCTATGTTCCTTATACGGATTAGGGAACCTATCTATAACCCGACCCCTTGCACTATATAAAGGGGGTCGAGGGTCCCTAGTTAGATATCAGATCATCCACCATCTCATCATACACCCATCCAAGATCATTGTCTGTTCTCGTGCCTTCCCGACGAGAACATACCTTGTAATCGACATCCACAATACAATCCATGAGCACAGGAGTAGGGTATTACCTCTCACAGAGGGCCCGAACCTGCATAAATCCTGCCCCCTGTGCTACCATCAAGTTGTGATCTCTCGTATAGCCCTATAAAATACATTGCTGATGCAAATCGTCGATAGTTGACGCGCCAGGTAGGGGCTAGCTTCATGATTAACTTCATCAACTTCGATGGCCTCCATCGGCGGATTCGTCTTCACCTACTCCCCCGGCCAAGGCTTCGTCTTCGGGGATCTCGGCTTCCTTGCCGATGACTCCGGGGAACTCCGGCTATCACAGCCGGACAACGTCCGGGGAAGGCTGAATGCGACTTCAGCCGAGCCACACCATGTCAGCTCGCCTCTTTCAGAAGACTGATGGGGATTCCAAAGTCAGCGCTTCAGAAGACTGATGCCCCATTTCACGGCATAATTCCGGGAACCTCCTCAGTGCCGATTGGGAGAATCTCTCTCCCGGTCACTTTCGGCACTCGAGACAACTTCCGGACAGAAAACCTCAACTTCGAGGTGGCCGATTTCGAGACTGCGTATCACACAATCTTGGGAAGGCCGGGCTTGGCCAAACTCATGGCCGTCCCACATTACACCTACCTACTTATGAAGATGCCAGGTCCGCGGGGCGTAATCACGGTCCGCGGAGACGTCAAGTTTTCCTATCTCCTTGATAGGAAAGTCATGATTACCACCAACCGGCGGTCGCCGAGTTGGACAAGATCCGGTAGGCGGCCACCACTCTCCATGACGAGGGCGAACCGCCAAACAAGAAGCCATCTAAGTCAGACATCAAGGCTGACGCAGATGTCAAGCGTATTTTGCTCGACCCGTCCGATTCGGCCAAAACGGCTTTAATCGGGACAGGGCTCGATCCGAAATAGGAAGAGGCGCTCGTCACCTTCCTCCAGGCGAACCGGGGCATCTTTGCTTGGAAGCCGTCCGACATGCCAGGTGTCCCAAGGGAGGTGATCGAGCACTCTTTGAATGTACACGACAAAGTCAAGCCAATCAAGCAGCGGCTGCGTCGGTTCGCACAAGATCGGAAGGAAGCCATCAAGACGGAGATCACCAAACTTTTAGCCGCTGACTTTATAAGGGAGGTGCTCCACCCCGATTGGTTGGTAAATCCGGTACTTGTACAAAAGTAGAATGGTACTTAGCGCATGTGTGTCGATTACACCGACTTAAATAAAGCATGTCCCAAGAATCCATTCGGACTACCTTGCATCAACCAGGTGGTTGACTCCACTGCCGGTTGCGAGCTTTTGAGCTTTCTGGATGTCTACTCAGGCTATCATCAGATTAGCTTAAAGAAAGAAGATTGCATCAAGACTTCGTTCATCACTCCGTTCGGTGCTTTTTGCTACGTCACTATGCCCTTCGGGCTGAAGAACGCCGGAGCAACGTACCAGCGTTGCATTCAGCGATGTTTCCACAACCAGCTTGGGCGCAACGTGGAGGCATACGTTGATGACGTTGTCATCAAGTCTCGGGTAACCTCCGACTTGGTCGCTGACCTATCGGAGACATTCGAGAGCCTGTCGGCATACAACATGAAGTTGAACCCGGAGAAGTGTGTCTTCGGGGTCCCTTCGGGAAAGCTCTTCGGTTTCGTGGTATCGCACCGCGGAATTGAAGCTAACCCGAAAAAGATCAAAGCCATCATGGAGATGGCTCCCCAGCATGCCAAAGGGACGTCCAGCGTCTAAATGGGTGCATGGTGGAACTCGGAAGATTCATCTCGCGACTCGGTGAGCGTGGGTCGCCCTTCTTCAAGCTATTGAAGAAGCAACATGACAAGTTCGTCTGGACACCTAAGGCACAGAAGGCTTTTGAGGATCTCAAATCGTTCCTCACCTCACCACCTGTCTTGGCATCCCTATGCCACAGGAACCGCTTCTGCTATACATTGCGGCCTCCACTCATGTAGTGAGTGCTGCGGTGGTAGTGGAGCGTGAAGAACAAGGACGCGTCTACAAGGCTCAACGCCCGGTCTACTTCGTCAGCGAAGTATTGGGCGAGTCCAAGGTACGCTATCCGCAGGTGCAGAAGCTTCTGTATGCGGTCCTGATCGCCTCTCGAAAGCTGAAGCACTACTTTCAAGAACATCCAATTTCGGTGGTCACTTCTTTCCCTATTGGAGAAATTCTCCATAATCGGGAAGCCACTAGGAGGATCGCTAAGTGGTCGGTGGAACTTGGGACTTTCGAGCTCTCGTTCAAACCAAGCAGCACCATAAAGTCACAAACACTCGCCGACTTCGTTGCCGAGTGGACGGAGATGCTGAGCTCCCGGTAGCTGAAGAAGCCGAGCATCGAACATGTACTTGACGGCTCTCTCCGATTTATTGTATGCGGGGCTAGTATCGTTCTTATATCACCTGGAGACGAACGACTCAAGTATGTCCTTTAGATACATTTTCCAGCTTGAAACAACACAGCCGAGTACGAGGTGCTCATCCACGGTCTCCGTATTGCCATATCGCTCGGCATCCGGCAATTGGTGGTTCGCGGAGATTCCCAGCTCGTGGTGAGCCAAGTACAGAAGGATTGGACTTGTGTCAACGACAAAATGACCGCCTACTGTCAGGATGTCAGAAAGTTGGAGGACAAGTTCGATGGGTTGGAGCTCATACATATTCTGCGACGAGACAATTAGGCGGCAGATGAGCTCGCAAACATGGCCTCCAGTCGGGCACCAGTCCCGGCTGGGGTTTTCGTCCAAGAGCTTCACGCCCCCTCCATCACACCGCGGGAGCAACTACCCCAACCAGATGAACAGCCACCCGAGTCAGAAGTGCTCGCTCTTGACTCGGATTGGACGCAACCATACTTGGACTACCTGCGAGAAGAAAAGCTTCTTGACGATCGGGGGGCTGCCAAGCAAATTCAACGTCGGAGTTGTGCATACGTGGTGCATGAAGGGATTCTGTACCACCGAAGCGCCTCTAGCATACTTTAAAAGTGCATACCCGAGTCCGGCGACGCGCCCTGCGCAAAAATTCACTTTCGCATGTGCGCCATCACCGCATCGCCTACATTGGTCGGAAAAAGCCTTCCAAAAGGATTTTATCGCCAACCGCAGCCTCCGACTCAAAGGAGATTGTCCGCAAGTCGAGGGTTATCGCTTCGCCGGCGATTCACGTCCGCTCAGAACTTCGACGATCCCCTCACCTGGCCATTCGCCGTCTGGGGGCTCGACATCGTCGGACCCTTCAAGAAGGCCCCAGGTGGTTTTGAACCATCTTCGTTGCCATTGACAAGTTTACTAAATGGATTGAAGCCAAGCCTGTGACTAAGATTACGGCGGCCAAAGCCACCGAGTTCTTATAGGAGATCATCGGTCGGTTTGGAGTACCATGTCGGATCATTACGGATGACGGCTATCAGTTCAGAAGCGACGAGTTTCAAAGCTGGTGCGAAGATGTGGGCAAAAAGATTTGCTTTGCTTCAGTGGCACACCCACGAAGCAATGGGCAGGTCGAGCGCGCGAACGGCATGCTTCTACAAGGCGTCAGGGCGCGCATCTTCGATCGGCTCAACCCATACGCGGCAAAATGGATGAAGGAATTGCTTGTCGTACTCTGGGGGCTCCGTATGAGCCCCCGCCGAGCTACAGGGCAGTCTCCATTCTTCCTCGTATACGGGTCTGAGGCGGTCCTTCCAACGGAGTTACAATTCGGGTCGCCACGAATTCAAAGGTTCAATGAGGACGAGTCAGAGGCCAGTCGGATCGACGAACTCGACCGATTGGAGGAAGCTCGGGACACTGCAACAATTCGGTCGGCCAAGTACCTCCAGGGTTTGTGTCATTACTACGATCGTAATGTACGGGATCGAGCCTTCTCAGTTGGAGATCTGGTCCTTCGAGTCAATCAATCGAGTGGCCACAAACTCTCTCCGCGCTGGGAAGGTTCGTACATTATTGACTCGGTGACACGCCCGGGGGCTTACCGATTGAAGCGAGAAGACGGCACTCTCATGGACAACTTGTGGAACATCGAGCAATTGCGTCGGTTCTATATCTGACCACCGTTGTACACATGTTTACAAATAAATAAAGATAAGTTTTCGTTCACATTGTCTTTACATTCTTGCAATTCAGCTTCTGACTTTCTATTTATTTGTGATTCAATTAAGTAGTAAGTCGGGGGCTACACCTAATTAGGTGCGTCGCGCACCTAATCTTTTTTATGCAATTCAGCTTCTGACTTGCTACTTATTTGTGTTTCAATTAAGTAGTAAGTCGGGGGCTAAACCTAATTAGGTGCGCAATCGCGCACCTAATCCTTTTTTTACCTGGAATCTAACCTGACTTGCTCCCTAGTCGGATCCCGACTAGCAGTAAGTCGGGGGCTACACCTAATTAGGTGCGCAATCGCGCACCCCTTCTCTTGGTGAGAATAATTTGACTTGCTCTTTAGTCGGATCCCGACTAGCCAGTAAGTTGGGGGATACACCTAATTAGGTGCAGTCTGCACCTAATCGATACCTAATCGATTTTTCTCTTTTTAAGTCTCCTAGCAACACTCATACTTCCCGACTGCGTTCTTAGAGACAGAGCTTCGCGCCAACTCCTAACACTAAGAAATTTGATGCGCTGGGCAGAGTGCTTAGTAAAAAGAACTTAACTTACTCAGGCAAAAAGCATGACTCGAATTAAGAAAAACTGATTAGCATATATTATATTGAAGAAAATCATGTACGTTGATAATTTACAGCAAGTTCCTACATCTAGAGGGAATCTAAGCCTAGATGGCCTACAGGCCAATTACTGGAGATGACGGCGAGCGCGGACTAGCGCTTCGACGATCACATCGGCCACCTCGGCGAGAGCCGGGGCGACCTCGACCAGGACTGCGACGGTGGCGACGTCGCGGGCACGGGCCTCTTCCTCGGCAACCTCGGCGAGCGCAAGATCGTACTCCGCCCAAAGCTCCGCCATGAACTCTTCGTTATCCATGGAAGCAGGCGGAGAAGGAGGGATGGTAGGAAGAAGTTGGGGATGAGAAGCGGCCACCGCACCGGCCTCTTTTTATAGCCAAGATCGGGAAGTCGAACCGATTCCAAGAAGTAATGGCATCGGGAAGCAACCCCGATGAGAACTATTCCCAAGATTGGACGCGGATGTCTCTGGGAACATGGCGCAACAGTCAAAGCGACGATTGGCATTCCAGTAGGCGGCGCTAGGGATGCCTTGTGGCGGCAGGAGTATGGCACGCTCTCATTAGAAGAAAACGGGCGACGTTTCATTTCCGCGCTGGGCAGGAAAGAATGAAGCCCTAAAATCATTGCTTCAATATTTGGGCTCGGACTTAGGTTTCAGAGAGCATGCTCTATGTGGGTCGAAGTCGCATACCGACATTGCTCGGCATGCAGGTGTCACTCAGTCGACCTAGTCGGGAAAAAGGGCGCGGCCCTGGTTGGGCCTTAAGCTAGTCGTCAATTTTTTGAGGACTAGGCGTTTCCCGAGTAATTAGCTTAGCTTTTGATGTGCCCTCTGGGGACAAAAGTCGATCTGGCTTAGGTCAGAACGGACATCAAAGGTTACCTCTTCAGTTGGGTCTCAGTGGCACATCTCCAGATCGTTCGTCATTAAACGGACACCACTCGGATGACTTTAACTTAGAGGCGGGTGTATTCTTCCGAGAATCACTAGCTTGACTCCGCACTAGTCAGATCAGGGCGTCTGGACGCCCTACACGGGTTGTGGCATGTCCCCTGCTGGACGGAATGTTGGATTCTGCCAGTCAGACTCGAATGTCATAATTCGTAACAGGGAGGATAATGCAGGTGACACTGATCACTCGGCAACATCCACCTTTTTGGTATGCCTCTCCGTGGGGCCGATAGCCAGCACACCGACCAGTCGTGCTAGATACCAGACATCTTTTTAAGACTTAAGATTTTCTCTTGAGTCCTTTGCAACTGTGTTGTTTGATCAGCAGTTTACTCGACGAAGTGGAACTTCATCAGTCGAATGAAGAGTGACGTCACTCGGGCTACATCTGAAGGACTGCAAGCTGAACCTAGAATCAAGGCAACCTTGATCCACGGCACTCGGGGGCTATCAGGACAACATGGGCCCCGGGTATTCCAAGATATACAGTTGGACGTACCACCTCTTTGGGCCAAGTCGCATGGACCTTCCAGAAGACGGGCTTGGAGGCTGGCGCGGCCCGACTTACTCTACAAGGAAACGAACTCGTTTCCTACTCGAATACATGGAGATAGACGCGACCAACCCGGTTATATCTCTATGTTCTTTATACAGATTAGGGAACCTATCTGTAACCCGACCCCTTGCACTATATAAAGGGGGTCGAGGGTCCCTAGTTAGATATCAGATCATCCACCATCTCATCATACACCCATCCAAGATCATTGTCTGTTCTCGTGCCTTCCCGACGAGAACATACCTTGTAATCGACATCCACAATACAATCCACGAGCATAGGAGTAGGGTATTACCTCTCACAGAGGGTCCGAACCTGTATAAATCCTGCCCCTGGTGCTACCATCAAGTTGTGATCTCTCGCATAGCCCTATAAAATACATTGCCGACGCAAATCGTCGACAGTGGCTAACCTGCAATGGATCGCGGAAGAGGAACAGCTCCACCAAGTTCAACCCCTCAAGCTTATGGCCATGGAAGACTAAACCATCTCTCCATGGAAGAAGCCGAAGATGCCCCTGGAGTTTTAATGGGTACGTTCGAAATCCATCACAACCCTGCCTAAGTACTCTTTGATTCTAGAGCATCCCATTCATTCATATCTAAGATATATGTGGATAGATATGGACTACAGACCTTCCTCCTAGATAAGCCCCTAGTTATAAGATCATGCAAGAGGATAGACATCTCTAAGAAAAGGGTTAGGTTCTAGTTCGACCTAATGGTCATTCCCTATGTTGGGATAGATATGATCATTGGAATGGACTGGTTAACGATCTACAAAGGGGTTTTAGATTGCGCAAAGAGAGGTGACATTGGTTAGACCTCCGAGGTACGACAAAGTTTGGAAGGTTGATGCCCCATTTAGATGGGGAAGAGACATATGGTTCATGAGAGAAGAAGACCCCGCCAAGGTGCTAGTAGTTAAGGAATATTTGGATATATTTCCAGATGATCTACCCGGACTGCCGTTGGATCGAGAAATAGAGTTTGCCATCGAGTTGGTACCCGCACGGCACCCATCTACAAGACCTATTTTAAAATGAACCCTGTAGAGTTAGCAGAACTCAAGAAGCAATTGGAAGAGTTAATAGCCAAGGGATTGATTCGCCCAACCTCATCCCTGTAGGGATCACCAGCCATGTTCGTGGATAAGAAGGACGGAAGTCGTCGACTAGTAGTGGATTACAGAGCTCTCAATGCAGTTACAATTAAAAACATGTATCATTTGTCCAGAATAGATGACCTGTTTGACTAGCTGCGAGGAGCCAAGCGCTTCTCCAAAATTGACATTCGGTCTAGGCATCACTAAGTCAAGGTCAAAAAGAAAGATATACCAAAGACAGCTTTCACAACCAGGTATGGGCTATATGAATTTTTAGTTATGTCCTTCGGACTCACCAATGCCCCAGCTCACTTTATGAATAAGATGAATATGATCTTAATGGAATATTTGGACCAATTCATCGTAGTGTTCATTGATGATATCCTGATTTACTCCAAAAATGATGCGAGCATAAGAAACACATGAGATTAGTACTAGACAAGCTCCGAAAGCACCAATTATATGTCAAATTCAGCAAATGTGAATTTTGGTTGGATGACCTCAGTTTATTAGGGCATATCATCTCTACCGAAGGAATCAAGGTTGATCCTTCTAAGGTAACGACAATTATAGACTGGAAGTCCCTAACTACCATAAGGGAAGTGAGAAGTTTCCTAGGTCTGGCAGGATACTACAGAAGGTTCATTAAAAGATTTTCGAAGATCGCCAAACCCATGACAGAGCTGTTGAAGAAGGAGAATAAGTTTGAATGGACAGAAGCTTGTGAAAAATGCTTCCAGAAGTTAAAGGTCAGATTGACGACCGCTCTGGTGTTGGTGACATAGGACACCAACAAGAAATTCGAAGTGTATTGTGATGCCTCAAAATAAAGTTTAAGTTGCGTATTAATGCAAGAGCATAAAGTTGTCCCCTATTGCTCCTTGCAACTCCGGAAACATGAGGAAAATTATCCGACTCATGACCTAGAACTTACCGCGGTTGTGTATGCCTTAAAGATTTGGAGACACTATCTGATGGGTAAACAATGCGATATTTATATAGATCATAAGAGTCTAAAGTATATGTTCACTTAGGACAACCTAAACATGCGCCAAAGAAGGTGATTGGAATTAATCAAAGACTATAACTTGAATGTCCTGTATCACCCCGAAAGGCCAACGTGGTAGCAAATGCCCTCAACCGGAAGCCGCAATACAATCATTTGGCCATTCAATAGTCAACACCCCTAATAGATGTGGACTACGACCCATAAATTCCGGAACAGATCATTAAGGACATGGACGCACTGAGCTTGAGTTTAGTGGAATTCGGCTATCTGGCCACGCTGAAAGTTCAATCGGACCTACTCGATCAAATCAAGCAAATGCAAAGGGATCATAGTTTAAGGAATCTTATGAAGAGAAGTCAGGGGTTTAAGGTTACAGAAGACGAGCTTGGAACCTTATGGTTAGGATAAAGAATCTTCATTCCCCATGATTAAGAAATGAAGGATCGCATCTTGAAGGAGTCCCACGAGTCACCCTTCTCTCTTCATCTCGGTGCATCAAGATGTACCAGGATCTAAAGTCCCAGTTTTGGTGGCCCCGACTGAAGCGAGATGTGGCCAAATATGTGGCTAGGTGTCATGTGTGTTAGTTGGTGAAGGCCGAGCATCAGCGCCCGGTAGCACTTTTACAACCTCTAAAAGTACCTGAATGGAAGTGGGAAGAGGTAAGCATGAACTTTATATTAGGACTTCCCCGGGCAAGGTCAAGATGTGATTCCATATGAGTCATTCTGGATCGACTGACCAAAGTAGCTCAATTTATCCTGATTAAAACCACCTATAAGGGAGCAAAGATGGCGAGAATAGTTTGTCTACACAGAGTTCCCAAGTGGATCATCTTGGATCGAGGATCCCAGTTTACATCCAATTTTGGAAAAAGCTATACAGTGCCCTTGGAACCAGTCTGTCCTTCAGCACAGCCTATCATCCTCAGACAGATGGACAGACTAAAAAAGTTAACCAAGTCCGAGAAGACATGTTAAGGGCCTGCATCTTGGAGTTCTCTTCGGATTGGGAAAAATGGTTGCCTTATGCTGAATTCTTCTACAACAACTTTTATCAGGCAGTGATGTCCCTCTTTGAGTCTTTGTACGGATGCCATTGTAGAACACCTCTATTCTGGTCAGAAGCCGGTGAACGACAGGTGTTCGAAAGGGAAACTTTACAAGAAGCAGAAAGGGTGGTGAAGATTATCCGAGAACACCTGTTAGCTGCCCGGTCCCAACAAAAAAGCTATGTGGATCATCGCCATTGGGAGATCTCCTTCCTATCGACAATCCTGTCTATTTTAAGGTGTCACCATCAAATGAAAACCAACGGTTCTAACAGAAAGGAAAATTGGCACCTTGGTACATAAGACCGTACCAGATTACCACCAAGAAAGGTCAAGTAACCTATGAACTGGAGCTACCCGCTAAACTTGGTGATGTGAACAACGTATTTCATGTTTCGCAGCTCAAGAAATGCTTAAGGGTACCTAAAACGGAGCACGTTCCACTACCCTCATAACAAATGGGCAAAGACCTCACCTACCCTGCCTACCCAGTTCAGATCCAAGACTATTCTAACAAGCAAATGAGAGGCAAGACAATCAAGCTATGTGAAGTCCGATGGGATGACCAATCTGGAGGACAAGTCACTTGGCAGTCAAAAGTCAAGCTTCGCCAAGATTACCCCCATTTATTCGAATCTTAAGCTATCAATTCTCGGGGTCGAGATTTATTTTTAAGGAGGGAGAGGATTTGTAACAGCCCAATTTCAGACCATAGATCTATGCATGCATATAGATACGTCTTGCTCTTTTGTGTTAAAACTTAACCATGAAAATTTTGTTAATTTTAGAATTTAGATCTCTCCTTTTTACCAATAGGGAAAATAGCAATCCCAATAAACATTTCACTCCTCCTGAAATTAAATCAATTAGAAACCTAAGCCTTGAATCGACCTTTTTAGCTTGCAACTCTTTCTGTTCTCCTTCCTAAATACAAACTCAATTACAAACACCATTAAGCCCCTAAATTTGATTCAAAATAAATTTGTCAAACATTAAATATCCCAATTAAACTTTTTGCCAAAATGGGTTCCTCTCAGATGGCCCAACCCATTTTTGAGCTCAGCCACTTAGCTGGCCCAGCTAGGCCTTTGGCCCAGTTCAGCCACAACCTGGCTAACTGAGCAAGATCCATCCCCGGCTCGTCCTGGCTCGGCTCTCTCTCTATATCGCTCTCTCCTCTCTTGGCTCACCCCTCGCGCACGACTCTGCCGCCTCGCCCCTATCGGACCAATAGACCTAGCGCCGCCCCAGTGCCACTCGTGCTGGCTGACGCGCTCGTATGCGCCTCGCCCGTGGCACTTCACCCCTGTGACTGCTGCCTCGTGGCGCGTTCGCTCTGTGGCACTAGGCCATCCTCACGTGCTCATTGGCTGCCGCCCGCGCCGTGGCTGCCGTTGCTGTTTGCCGTCTCGTCGCCGTCTGCCCCTCCGTTCTGTCTTCCACGCGCATTGATATGGCTCACCCTTGTGGCCACGTTGCCGAGCACGCTGCCCCTCTTGTCTCCCGCGCTTGATACGGCTCACCCCTGTCTCCCGCGCGCTTTCTAGGACGTCGCCACCAGGCCGCACCCCCCTTGTCGCATTGCTTGTGGCAGTAACCCTTCGCCCCCTCTGCACGCCACCGCACCCAACTGCCTATCCGGTGCCCTGCAGTCCCATCCAACTCTGCCCAATACCACCCTTTGCCGGTTTGGCCAACGAGGCTAGGAAACGCCGGTGTACGTGGCCGACCCGTCCAGTCCACCGCCCCTGCCCACCAATAGCCGCAACTCTCCCTCTCGCTCACCCCTTCTATCCCCGTGACTATCCCGAGCCATCCCCCTCTGGCCTAGCCTTAAGAACCGTGTTCAGTGCGAGCTCCGTCACTCCCGCTTGCACCCTCCATGCACTAGGCCAGCTCGGTGAGCCATTTCCCAAGCCCGTTCACCACCTTCCTCCTTACCCTCTGGTGGTGCTTTGACCTCAACTAATTGCCTTTTCTCGCAGCGAAGCTCCAGAAATTCGTTCCTCTACCGTCGCGGTTGAGCATCGCCCGCTTTTCGATTGCTCTTCGCCAACAGCTCCACCCAGACCATGCTTGTCAGCATCTTCCTAGGAGCACCCTGAATCCACCTCAAGCCAATCACGAGCCGAGAAGCCCCTCGTCGCCGGATCTCGTGCTGTCCTGTTTCGGTCTCCACCACCACACGTCGCCATAGCCATCCCGTCGACCTCGTCCTTAATCGATGTCGGGACCCCAAATTGAGAATCTGGTGCTCCTCATGCATCACTAGTCCAGGATCAATTCTAGTGAGCACAAGTGACTTCATCAGTGAATATCAAATCCATATCATAAATAATTATGAAAGAAATAATTATTATTAAATATTAGAGTAGCAATCTTAATATCAAAGCTTACATTTAAATGCCTTAGAGGCTAAACTCTTCAATAAACTGCAGCGGAGAATGAAACATCTCCAACGTAGCCAATCCATATGCCCACAGGCAATTGACTGGGGTAACGCAACCTAGTACTCGCCTTCATCGCAAAGCTTCTCATTGATTGTTAGTCCTTCTCTTTGCAAAGTCTTGATATTGCCAGGACGAATAGGCAGCCCACAAACAAAGTTTGCAAGTATGAGTATAGACAAATACTCAGCAAATTCCACACAGTGGAGTAATGCAATTCTATCACTTATATGCAAGCTTAGTATAAAGGATAAGCTATATAGTTATTTTGTATAAAGAACATTTAACAAAGACGTAATAAAGTAATAGATTTAAAAGCAAATAAGTAAATCATTTGATAAACAACATTTGATCCATAAGAAATAGCACACAGCCTAAACATAGCACAATGCTCGATAATCTGCACCCAGCAGTAACCACAATGATAACCCACCATTTGCATTTGAAAACACTATATCTTGCTTAATACAACCAAGCATTTGTTCATGTCCGAGAACACGGCTATTCGAAAAGTTTTTAACACTCTGCAGAGGTTGCACATCTTTACCTATAAGATACAACGCACCTCAACTTCTGATCAGGACAGAGACATTTGTAACCTATCAGTCACGAGACCAAATTTAAGCAAGTGGCATTTTTGATGACTACTGTACCACCCAGAGCCAAACTTCTGGATCACTGGGCTATACATAGTTAGTACGGCAATATCAAATGGATGATGGCCCTCATAAGCAGCACATCTCCCTTAGATGTCCCAACACATGATCACATCACCTAGCTTGCCATGAGGTGCCACAAGCTCAAACTTAGTAACTCAACTGCTAGACTTAAGCGAAGTCAAGCTCATGGGTTGTACTGTAGTTTGCCTGACTTTACAAGATTAAGTCATTAGGATAACTAAGGCAAGACTTCCTTTTAAATTTGCATCATAGCCCCGCAAGACATGCTTCCGCACACACAGAGTACCACTTACCTTAGTCAAAACACCCATCCAGGTTATTAACAATTTGCAACACATGCAAACAATCACATAAGAGTAACACATGCTAGACCAATATGGAGCAACACATGTCTCCCTTACGTAAAAGCAACACATGCCTTTACTCTCAGTTCAATATCTCTCTTTAGTCAATATTAATTAAACCAAACCCAGGTAACGTACATGACTAAGCAAACTAGACACGAGTACTATCCCACATGGTATCATCACTATCCAACTAAAATGATGACACATCTAGGTTACAAAGGATTATTGGTAATACAATATTTCAAATGATGGACATAACACAAATTTGAATAATTAAATTTTCAATAAAATAAATTAAACATAGCAATGCAAGGTTTAAATAAAAATTTATTTTACTTGCAAGTAGGTATCTCATATACTTGGTCTGATTCTTGATTTTTGTCATAGAACACATGTCCTTTGTCGACGATACTTAGTACGGTCATCAGCTACGCGAATAAACGATGAAGAACCAAATAACATCCAAACAACGACAAAACAATCTACAAAGTCAAATAAAACATACTGAAAAATAATTCATAGTTTTATAATAATTTAGAATGAATAGAATTAATCTAAATAAGAAGGCTATAGACAATGTGAGTTTGATGCATAAGATGAATCGACAAAGAACCAGAATGAATAATAGACAAGAAAATATTCCTCGACATGTGATTAATCAATAAACTAAGTAGAGAATGGCAATGACCTAAAATAGAGGAATAAGACGTTCATGACACATGGGCTCTCATGTCATAAACTGGACGCAAGTGAATTAAAGTCATAGATGGAGACTGGATTAGGGTTTTTATGTCTCATGGCATAGACAATCAATACCAAATAAGTGATTAACCCTGTTAAATAGGATTATCAGCATGGCAAAGTGTATAAGTTATATGATAAAAGAATAACCTATATTACAAATCTACGACAGTTTGGAATTAAGAACAATAGAATTATCGGGATAACATAACCATGTAACTGTTCATGTCATAAAGAACTGTCATACCAAATGTGATTAATAACCATATAACATCGGTATAGTTAAATTAACAATGATATAATGGAGGAATGAATACTAGCAATGGTATCAATAGTAGATAACATTAGTGTGTACAGTACAGTACATATGAAGGGAAAATGGCTCAGGATGGTTAGGGTGCACGTGAGGTGGCAAGGCTTGCAAAGTACCAAAATAGAACGGAAACTACCAGATGAACATAATGACGCGGTCGGATTCCCTAGAAAAGACCCATAGTGGCTGGTTGACATAGTAGGGCTTAGAGGGCATGGCTTAAATATTAGGTCATGACATGAAGGCTTAGATTATCAAAAAAAAAAATGTCTAGGAGGTCGAGCATGATGAGTACATCTTTGAAAAAATTTGGCAAATGCAATATATGAACAGAAGGTTCTAGAAACAGCCATGGAATCTTATAGATCAGCGGTCTTGCAAAATTCATACCAGCTAGCTCGAGCAGTGAAAAATTATGAAATTTGGCATGATAATAGATGAATGTATATAGCATAATGTGACGCAAACAGAATTTCCATAATCTTAACATGGCAGCGAAGAACACGATGCCAAAATAGGCCACCAGCATGGGTGCAAAGATAGCAACTTTCTGGCTGACCTGGGTATGAAACATAGTAAGCATAATGTAGAGGAAGATCATATGAATCCGTTTTCGAAGGTTTCACCTTTAGATCGTGGACGGAATTGAAATGATCTACTAAGAAAGGTGCAAATTTGAGAGACATGGAATTCACTGTAGATTAATCCCGCAGCAGAACCCTTCAGTGGAAAACTAGTTGATAAGGAGTAGATCAAAGTGACGTGAACGTATTTTACATACCATATCCAGAGAAGCGAGGAACGCACAACGAAGTAGTGGGTGCGCTCTAGCTGCGTGCAGCAACCACTTTGGGCGCGACCTGGGCAGCAGCTGCGGCTTTGGGGCAGGGAGATCGCTAAGGTTGGGAGAGGAGGTCGTGGGGAATCCTTTTATTGGGTTGGGAAGTCTCACATGGCCATGGTTTGCAAAAACGGCGAGAGGCGGCGGCTAGGGTTGTCGGAGGATCATATGTATGGATCAAACGGATTAATCTGGACATAAATATATAGGGGAGGAGGCAGCCTGGGCTGGGTCTATCTGGCTCGGCCGGCCCAAGGTGAGGGAAAGGTGGGAGGAGGGGCGCATGGGCCTGGTTCAGCCTTGGGCCAAGGAGGAGGAAGAGGGGAAATGGGCTGGCTGGCTGGCCCAGGAGGAAGACAGGTGGCCCAAATAATTTTCAGAATTAATTAATTTAATATTTTTAGAAAATGTTAGAAAACAAAAATAGCTTAGTTTAAATAGCAAATGGATCTCTAAAAATCCACAACAATTTCAGAAAATACTTTGGAACATAGAGAACACAAGAAAAATAGTTTTGCCAAATTTCATATGTATTTTGATTATATAAAATAATTTGAAAGCTCCAATGGACAAAACAACAAACAAATTGATTTTAGAAATTACTAGAAAACTCTAGAAAATATTTTATAGTAATATAAAGACAAGATAAATAACCTTTGAAATCTTATGGTTTTGTTTTACTCAAATGATTTCTTTGAAAATTTAATAAATCCATTAATAGGAAATAGCTTCAAGAAAATCATTGAAAATATGAATAAAACCTTTAAGGTTCAAATAACTTTTACAGAAATAATTTTTTTTAGTTTGAGATCTTGACTTCCACAAAATGGTTGTCAAATTTTTTGAAAAACATGCCAAATCTTTTATTAGAAATTAAAATTTAAGATAATTTATAAAAAAAATTTCAAGGAGCTGTTTTTACAAAAAGTTTGTGAAAATCCAAAATTTTGGGATGTTACAATCGAGCACATGGTAACCTCTCTAGTAGTCCCTATAAGGTCTTCATGCCTTGGGTATCCATGCCATAATGAAAGATTAGTGTTTGCACCAAGTTCCCGTAGCTCCTACCGCTAGAACTCGTGGCGTCGCCACTTTGGCTCACCGCCGGCCAATCTTCGACCATCACGTCCTAGCCTCATGGAGGCTGGTCCCGTTTTCACTTGGTTGGCACCGTAGATTAAACCGTAGCTCCACCGATGCCTCACCGGTGATTCGTCGGAGCCCGCGATGAGAGCCCCTACCGCCGGCGCCACACGCACGTCGTGTTTGAGCTAGGGAGAGGTCACTGATAGGTAGACCCCCTGGCGTGTGCGCTGGGATTTAAATATCCCGCATGTGTCGCCGCTGTCACTGACAGGTGGACCTTTAGACCCTACCTATCAAATTAAGTAAATGAGTAGTCTAAGAAATACGTTTTCCCCAGGTGCTGGCGCATTCACGCCCATGCCTCCTAGCGTGAGAGACCTAGGCCCAGCCTTTTTACAATTTAGGTAATAGTAGAAAATAAAGTGGATTTCTATATATAGTAAGACATCCCCAAAAATCCTAAAAAAATTATGGTAAATAATAGATGACCTACTGGATTTAATAAAAATATCTAGATGAACAATATAATAGATTTGCACTGTTGTTTTAGTTCATAGCTTATTATAAGGAATTTCTTTTTAATAATAAACCCAAAAGGGAATAATGACTATGTGAAATAATTAATGACTTAATAAAAATTTGATAAAATTAGGGTAATTACTAGATAGTAAACTGGACCTAATAATTTAAAGAGAGGCACAGTAACCCCTTTTTAATCTCTGTTTAATTAAGAAAACCCCCTTATTAGTAATCCATAACTGGTTCTCCATTTTATTTAATTAGTTATTAAGATCCTAAAATCATGATAGAATTCCAGTAGAGTATAACCACAATTTAGGAATTTAGTAAATTTATTGTACAATTTTAGGATTAATAATGCTCTCCGGATAATTAAAATGTGCATTTAAACCATTTTCCTTTTGTAATATTAAAACATAAACTGAATATGATTTATTTTAAATATTAAATGACTTCAATAAAACCTCAAATTTTTATAGAGACCTAGTGAACCATTAAAAAAATTATTAAAATATTGAATCTTGGTTTAGCTTAGTAATTATACATAATTGCATAATTAGAATAATGTAAGACACCCTTTTTAGGATATCATCTCTTACTGTTAAATTAAATTCAACTAATTATGCCATAGTAGCAGCAAACTAATAATTTTTAGGAATTACTTCAGACGATAGTTTATTTTAAACTTATATTCTACATTAAGGGGATTATAATTAAGGCATTTACTGCACCATCATCATCATGATCATCATCATAAGCTACCCATCGATCACACCACCGTTATCTTTTCGTAGACTATCAAACCTAAGTAGACTCATGGAACTTTCTTGATATCTAGGAAAATACTTAACACTAATTACCGATCGCTAGACTTAGTGCGCAGCATTTCATGCATCATGCTTTCTCATTGCACCTTGGAGTATTATTTATTGTTCTTCAAATTCATTCCGTTATTAGATGCTGAGGTGCACGACGAGCATTTCGAAGAACAGCCAGAAGACCCCCATCACTCACAAGTCCAAGGCGAGTTAACCTTCAGTTAGATCATGTTGATTACCCAGTTTTCAAAGTATTTCATTTAAAGTATCAAATTACATGCATTGTTTTACCATGATGATCTTGCCTTGATGAAATCATCCGTCATTTCAATCTAATAATGATTGCCTGATGATCACCCTTGATAGACAGGTTAGGTTTAATAAAATGATTTAGACTCTTAAGTCTTGATTAAAATCTTGCTTAGACATTGATCAGGTCCAATTATTAATTTTTAAGCTTAGTTGCCTCGGAACGGTGAACCGACATTCATCGGACATGATTACACAATAAACATGGATAACTAAAAATTGGGTCTGGCATGCTAGTGTGTGTGTGATTGGGAGTTTGGACGTAGTCCGGCATGTGGATTAGGGTGTGAAGTAGCTCAGGATACATGGTGTGGAGAAGAGAGCTATACATTCACAGACATGGTGTGTTGAGGAGTGCGGATGGAACACGTGTAGCTGCCAATCGTGGCCACCTAGGATGGTTTCATCACATCGTGTGCAGGGCACATGGAGGAACGATAGCGGAAGAAGGAAGTGGTTATGGATAAGTGTGGATTGACCAGATTCGATGTGACTCCTAGAGTGAACCGGACGGGCATGCAGTGAGGCACGCAACGGGAAGTCGCTGACCAATTGTTTGCGGGATTTGGTTCCTAGCACCACAATGCATGACCATCATGCTGTAGTGCGGATGCGGCCCAAAGGCTTTACTAGATGGCATCCTAAGGCCAGAGACTTTGCTGGATGGCGTCCTATCTAACCCCCAGTCCGAGGTGAAGACAGGATCATGTCGTCATCTGCGGGATGATCTAAGTCTTACGTTACAAGGAGCTGTGACTCTAATGCGGGCTTGGCAACCCGGTTAGGGAAGAGCGGACACTTCGCTAGGCGTAAGATCCACAACGGGTGCGCCACACCCGGAAGATGATGGCGGGTGTTTTGGAGGAAGACTAGTTGGGATTGTGATATGATTTGGGAAACTAAAACCTAAATCATGGATTAGAAGAACTTTGGGTTAAACTTGTTAAGTCATAGGTTTTGATTTGCAAACTTGCTTTCTGTAAATAAATAAACCCCCAACCTTTTCTTTGAAAGCTTTATCACTAATTGCATTAGGTTGGGTGTTAACTCATCAGTGCAGTTTGATTGTGCACTGACCTCGCACACACTCACTATTTTAGATGTTGAGTATGAGCAAGTCCCCTACTCCTCCTACGCCTGCCCCTACGCCTGCCATGAAGATGGAGCCTAGGAATATGCCGACGAATAGGATGAGGCTTAGGGCGACCCTCCAGTCATTTGTTAGGGCATAGCCAGCGGGAGAAGTTTATGTTCTTTTGATTATCATCGCACTCTGATCTTTTGTGGTTCTTTAACTATTTTGAATAAATATGACGTGTTGTAATACTTAATAGCCTTTGGGCTTAACTCAAGTATTTATTTTAATGTAAGACTTCCGCTTGTATGAAATGATCTAACTATGTAAATGGTATGTCCTAGTGTACCGATCCAGGGACTAGTGCAGATCAAGTGGTGGGAAAGGACATGCCCCACAAAAGCTATGGGATCCCGATGCAAAATCAGATGTAATAAGGGTTTTTTTTTCAAAGTTTTGTCATATGGCGGGATAGCATGGATGACTAGATGGGCGCTGAGGACCTAATCCGACAACGGAGAAAAATATGATGACGTACTTGAAGGAGAGAAGAGTATTCACTTCAACTTTAGATGCATGATTGAGATGATGTGTCTACTTGGAGGTTTTTAGATCCGTCTTTTGTTTCCATCTCTGTTATATCTAGAGTGGAGTGCGAGCTTAGTTAGAGACAGTTGGCTAAGCCGTCTATATGGACAAACCATCTCATAGAAACATACCATATATGAAGATGGGACAACAGAATGCAATGGTTTTGTTTTAACAACCGTCTTTTATAGTTTCACTCATAAGGGTCGGTTCACATAATACAACTGTTACATAAGATATCTTCGTAAGTAAGAGACAGTTTAACATATACAAATATCTAATTAATGAGTCATCATAACTAACGGTTTTTTACTTGAAAATCATCTCATAATTTATACCCAAAAAAAGATGTTACCCAATACTAAACCGACTCTTTTTCTATAACCTTATATGGTACACTGCTACAGAAATGGTCATTCATGCCCCCCATCACTGTCGTTAGATCAGAACCGGCAGTCACTGCCGGTTTATAAGTCTTAGCAACAAAAAAATTGGTTGTATGCTTAGAAACCGGCAGTGATAGGACTTATCACTGCCGGTTATTGGCTAGAACTGGCAGTAATAAGTCCTATCACTGCTGTTTTTTAGCTTTCTGCTCCCCAATTTTCAACCAGCAGTGACAGAATTTATCACTGCCCGTTCTTAGATAGAACCGACAGTGATAAGACAAAGGTTAAAAGGTATGCATATCCTCTGTAAGTAAGAACGTGAGATTGTGTGGGTAGTTGCAAGGGTGAGGTACAGTGGGGAGGTCGTAGGTTCGAGTTCTAGGTAACGCAATATTTGTATTTCGCGCGAAAACGTGTCCTAAAAAACTATAGTAGGTGGTAGATGATTAGTGTATAGATTCTGGGCAGAAAAATATTTTTCCTATTTTTTATACCAATTTTTCGAGAACCGGCAGTGATGTTCCAGAACCGGTAGTGATATCACTGCTGGTTCCGAAACCTGCAGTGATAACCTAGGTTATCACTACCGCTTATGCAGTATCGGTTCAATAACCGGTAGTAATACCAGTTATGAACCAGCACTGATGTGGTGTTTTGTAGTAGTGATAGTTTAAACCGTCCCAAACGCATACAAAATTTGAGGCGGTTTTTGGGAAATCGCCTTTTTCCATATCCTGCCTCATGATAAAGAGACGATTCTAGATCATGTAGGCTGAAAATATCTTAAAACGTGTGTCTTTTATTATATAAATATCTGTATGGTGGTGGCTCCATATAAGCCGACTGCGATATTTGTCAGCTCGTGTACGAGCCGACCTCGATATTTTTAATATCGCAGTCAGCTCATGTACGAGGAAACCGTGACATTTCCAATATCTCAGATGGCTCGTACTAGAGCCGTCTGTCATATTTCTCATATCTCAGTAGGCCCATGTACGAGCCGACTACGACATAAAAAGTACCACACACTACCAGCGAACCGGCTATTACAACCGGTTCGAAACAGGTTTTAAAACCGGTTTTAGAACCGGTTGTAGGCAACCGCGACTGATTCCTCCAACCGCTTGTGGTGTCGTACCACAAGCGGTTCGGAACACTCACTGGGAGGCTGTGAGTCGCCACATGGGTGCTCTCTAGAAGCGGTTGGTGTTACGAGCCGCTTCTAGAGAGCCTATTAGGCAGCGAGGGGAGGCGCCACGTGTGTCATCTCTACAAGCGGTTGGAGTTACCAACCGCTTATAGAGAACTTCTCAGGCAGCCAGGGGGAGCGCCACGTGCGCACTCTCCACAAGCGGTTGGAGTTACCAACCGCTTGTGGAAAGGCTGAGCGCAAATTATATTCAATATAGAATATGTTCTAAGAGGGGTTTTCAATATAAATTTTGATGATAAAATTAAATACAACTACAATATTTTTTCACAATTAAATATATAATATGATGTGTACTCATTCACACAATCACAATTAAGTTCATTTACACAATAATACGAATGAATAAAAATGTGAACATACATGAATAGCGAGCACACTGAAGCAATGTTTATATATTTCAAGAGTACAAGGGTGATTTGTTGCCTACATCGCTATTTGTGGCCTTCGATGATTCCGATATTTCACCAGTCCTTAGAGAAGGACAATCTCTCCATCCCTTTGTGTGGAACTCGCCTTTGGTGGATATAATCTCGTCGACAATGAAGCCGATAAATTGTTCTTAGATTACTGCAACCCGGTGAGACGGGATCACACCTTACACATCGAGGTAAGGCTGCCATAGCAGGAAATAAATAAATCTCTGAACACGTAAATTGTAAGTACTAAGAAATTGAGATGTATCATTAATTTGGATGCATCATTAATTTGATACATTTGACATACACGCACCTCATCGTTTATTTTGGGCACATCGCCGTGGCAAAGATTTTGCATGTAGTGGCACACATAATAGCCACATAAGTTGTTTTCAGCCGTTTGCTGTATAACCTATGATGAAATTTAAAAAGAATACAAGTATTGAGATGAAAAACTATCACTAAAGAATATGAATTAATTAATATGCTTTATTACGTACTCGAGTGCTTAATTGGACTGTGAATTCGTTCTTGAAAGTTCCTTTATGCTTCTTTCGGAACCTTGCGAATGCCCTGTGATATGTTAATATATGAATAGTAATTATTAGAGTTCCAATTAATTAAATAGCTAGGCATTTCAATAGAATAAGAAAACCATCTTATACATTAATATATGCCATACCGATTTAGCGTGTCAATGATATATTGATATTTTTGCTGTGGTTTCCTTCTTGAGTCTTGAACAATGATCTTGCTATTATCAAGCATGATAACAAGAAGGACCCAGTGAAACCTATTAATATATTTTAACATATATATATAATTAGTCATATTATGTATGCTTTAAAAAGCTAGGAATGAGAGGTTGTGAGGAACGGATATATACGTACTCGAAGTTGAAGGGCAGAAGCATGTACGGTTTGTAGTGATGTCCCAAGAGTGCATCCAGAATGTAATCCTTAACAACCTTTGGGTTGTATCCGAAGATAGCCTCGTTGACAATCTCTGGGTCTATGAAGCCGATCTCGAAGTCACGCTGTCTTCTACATCGTTGTATCTCCATTCTAGATAGAAATGAAAAAACTATTAGAGTTGCAACTTTCTGGTACGAGGAAGCACATGGTAAACTTATTAACTTGACACTTACAGACACCAGCAGCTCATGAGAGACACGTTGACAGCGTCCTGATGGTAAAAATGGTACAAGTCTTCGAATTCTAGCCATATTTGGTTGTCCCGCGAAAGAAATGTTCGTTTGTGATACAGAGGGGGAATATATTTCTTTCTTGAGCGGACTCTACCATGTACCATTCACGAAATTGCCGCATCTTGATTGGTAAATCCTTTATGGTTTTAGGGTTAACCAACTCCCGGCCCAACTTATATTGCCATCTCACTTCTTCCATTGGGATATCATCCGTTAATCAAAGAGCTTCAGCTGCAAAACCGAGGTTTGCTTCTTTCATGAATTGGTCAAACTGTTCTTGCTCTTTCTTCTTCTTTGCCGTCTCTGCCTTAGCCCGTTTAGACTTCTGTGTAGCCTTTGCTATTGTCCGGTTGTGGTCTAACGTCGTAGGCAGTGGCACTGCATGGGATGTCGCGAAGTGTTTTGAAGCTTTTCGACCAATTGCTTGCTTCGACGCTGGCACCTTAGGTGCGAAGTGTCTGAAACCTCGCGCAACGATTTTGCTTGTCTCCTCGTCCATCATATCATATGCCTTTTTTGAAGGTTCCTTTGACCTTGTTGATCGGCTCAACTGGGCCTTCTCGGGAGGAGGATGGCTCCTTCTTATTTGAAGCTTCTTTTACGGAGGAGATGGTGGAAGCGTGCTTTTCCTAGGGAGGTTCGTTTTTGTTGGAGGTGCTGGTGGAGTTGGGCTTCTGCATGGAGCAGGTGGTGGAGCAGGCGTGGTTTGTCATTGTGGAGGAGGCGGTGAGGTATTACGTGGAGGTGACGTTGGAGGAGGCATGGTTTGTCGTTGTGGAGGAGGCGAGCTTCCTCCAGCCGGCTCCAATTGTTCGATGTCTCTTGGTGGAGATGACACCTCCACGCCATCTGGAAACATGATGTACCGTTTTAGCCAAAGGATGATACCGTGGAGGGCTGTCAAGCTTGCCACCTCATCGCCTCCAAAGAATATCGGCGTAAGATCTTCAAAACTGCTTAACACCTCCTCCACGGCGACTTTCGAGTAACCGGGGTATCTCGTGCAATGAAATGTCGGCCCGGCTCTCTTGGAAACGCCATGCCGTAAGCCACCTTTATGGAGAGGTTACGCTGGACATGTAGCTCACATCGGGCGGCGAACCTTGATGTCGCCCATCGAAAATGGCCGAGGTCATCCCCATCAGTACCGCGGTGGGCGACACCGTTCTTGCTCCGTCACGGAGGCTCAAGGGCCGATCATGGCATCCGCAAATTGCTCGGACCTATTCCTGAAGCTTCTTTGAGGGCTATCTCGCACTTGTTGTGCAACTATGTCGCCGATGCTAGCCTAGGTAGCTCTTAGCTCCCTTTCCAATTGGCAGATTTGTGTAGCTCTCTGGTTTTGCTTCTTGCTCGGCTCTCAGACGTTTGGGAATCCTTCGCGAATCCGTGCTTCCATGGCGTCGACAAACCAATACCTCTGTCCGTCCCCGGTGCTCCGGTTTTGGAGGGCATGTGTCACCGTCATTCTCCCTATCTGTCACTAAGGAACCTGACTGAGACTGTTGAACGGCATGTACGATCCTTTGCCCAACATCTTCCACTCCCGGTGCCATCACCAAGCTGCCGTCATCTGCAAGGGCTCCCCCGTGAGCCATGAACCAATTTCGCAGGCGGAATTCCCAGTCAGCAGTAGCAGGTGGTACATTCTTGGCCAATAATTCTTCCTCCCGCTTCTCCCATGTCGGTATAGCCTTGATGTAACCACCGGTGCCGAGATGGTGGTGGTATTTCTTCTTCTATGCATTTATCTTGTTCTTTTGGCTCGCGGCTTGGCCTCCAGCTAATAGCTTGTACTCCTCAAACGCTTCCAGTGATCGGCCAGCTTAGGATATAGATTGAAGTCAGGCCTTTGTCCTTTCTGCACATACTTGGCATTTAGAGACGACTTCCACGACTGAAATACGGTTGCCATCTTCTTTAAAGTGTATTTCTTTACTTTGTCATCGAACCCTTCAGAAAATTTGAAATTATCCTTAATATCTGTCCACAGCAGGTCCTTGGTAGCTTGAGGGACTTCAGCCCATTTCTGAATGCTAATTGGGACGTGGTCCCTTACATGGTAACCACAAGCGTTGTTGAATGGGCCAATTGCTGAAAGAGGGGCAACCGGCATCCCGTCGGAGTTAACGTCGGTAAAGACATGCTTTGCCGATGGCTTCTTGTTAGGTCCTCGCTTCGATTGGTTGCTCGATATACGCTGCTTAAAATACAGAACCATATGAGCATGTTAGAGTGTTTTATATTGGTTGAAAGGCCGCATGTAACAGGGCATTATTGTGGCATTACCTCGCTGGCCCTAGTGTCCACGGCATCACCGGAACTACCGGCAGTAGCGTTAGCGTCGCTTTGGTTCACGGCCTCATCGGCAGCATTGTTATCGGCCGCCTCGGCAGCAGCGTTAGCGTCACCTTTGTTGTATCCTCTGATGCTACCCTGCTCTATCGAGTCTAGCAGGAACTGTTCTTCCTCATCGAAAATAGGGTCAGCATGGCCTGGTTGCTCCATCTATATATCATAATTACGAAACAATGTTAAATTAGTTTTGCTACTTGTGCACATGACATAATTGCCAAACATTGTTAAATATATATCACTCCCTATCTCTCCTCTCACTCCCTATCTGTCTCTCACTCCCTCTCTCCCTCTCTCTCTCTCACTCCCTATCTCTCTATCTCTCTCCCTATCTCTCTCTCTCATACTCCCTATCTCTATCTCTCTCTATCTCTCCCTATCTCTCTCTCTCATACTCCCTATCTCTCCCTATCTCTATCTCTCCCTATCTCTCTCTCTCTCTCCCTATCTCTCTCTCTCACTCCAGGAATCTGACTTATTTACGTCGGCCAGAAGCCGACGTAAATAGGCCAAAAGCCGACGTAAATAGCTCCGACGTAAATAGGCTAAAAACCGAGCGACGTAAATAGCCCTATTTACGTCGGCCCCGACGTAAATAACTTTTATTTACGTCGGCCTCGAAGCTGACGTAAATAGAAATAGTGGTTCTTAGCCCACGGGGTGGAGCTGACCTGGCAGTTATTTATGTCGGCCTCGAGGCCGACGTAAATAATTCTTCCACGGTGGCAGCTATTTACGTCGGCCAAAAGCCGACGTAAATAAAGTTATTTACATCGGCCAAAAGTTGACGTAAATAAGCTTATTTACGTTGGCCAGGCCGACGTAAATATGTGTGGTCATGGAAGGCTTATTTACGTCGGCCTTGAAGCCGACATAAATAGGCTTATTTATGTCACCCAAGCTGACGTAAATAAGTTATTTACGTCGGCTTGGCCGACATAAATATCTATGGCCGTAGAAGGAGTATTTACGTCGGCCTCCAAACCGACGTAAATAAGCCTATTTACGTCGGTTTTCAAGCCGACGTAAATACTGGGCTGCATGACAGAATTTTGCTTCAGTATTTACGACGTAAATACTGGAGAATTCATGCCAGCCAAATAAATAGCCCATTTGTACAGAAATAACAGACAGAACCATCAATATCAATCCATTCAACCATAATACAGAAATCATACATTCATATAAACTAATATCAATCCGTCCATTCATATCAAATTATAGCATCCATCCACAATACAGATCAACCATACATTCATATAAACCAATATCAATCCGTCCATTCATATCAAATTATAGCATCCATCCACAATATAATATAAACTTAAACATAGCATACAACACATAGATCAACCATAATACTCATTGTTCAAACAAACGTCAATTTAAAAACATGGCATAACACAGATCAACCATAGTACATTATTCATACTGAAACATAACATAACACAGATCAACCATAGTACTCATTTGTCGCGCCCCTTCTCGGCTTACCTAGCGAGAACGGTCGGACCTGCACTAGGCCCTGGATCAGTAGGCTAGTGCAAGAGTTACACAGCTGGAATCATTTCATACATCGGTGTCCAAATATTACATAACAGCGATCATCCGATCGCATTAGTAGCAAATGGCATTTAAGCCTTAGTTACAGACCAAAGTTCATCAGAGTAGCGGAAATCTCCCAAAAGGCAACTTGCAAGTTCAAAAGAACAACAAAATCACACCAGCAGCTGTGTAACCACACACGACTGGTGGAACGCACTAAACCCTATCTTAAGCAACTACTCCTGGTCACTGTACTGAGGATCTCCTTCCTCATGACAATCGTAGGCATCTTCCTCGACGGGCTCCTCCATGTCTAAAGATAGATATTTATGCGAGGTCAGTGTCATCCAAACACTGGCGAGCTAACACCCAACCCAATGCATTTAGTGATAGAGGTTTCAAAGGAAAGGCTGGGTTTATTTATTTGCATGAAAGCCAGTTTTGGAAATGAAAGCCTATGACTTAGCAGTTTAACCAAATTCCCTGTCAAATTGATTATTTATTATATTTCCTTTTCAATGCACAACCAATCCCATGGCAGTTTCCAAGCACTCTGCCAAACGTTCTCTTCCCACTCCGCCATCATCTTCCGAGTGTGGCGCTTTCGTTAGGATCACATTCCCGACAAAGTACCGGTCTCGCCCTAGCTGGGCCGCCGACCCACGCTAGACTCACGGCTCTCTGTAAGAATGGACCTAGATCATCCTCAGATGATGACATGAAACTGTCTTCACCTCAAGCATGGCGGCAGACAGGGTACGCCCGCAGGTCGTAACTACCCCTGAATCCCCACTACTTGCACTACCGCGCGATGGCGGCGGCGTTGTGGTGTTAGGAACTATCTCCCGCAGTGGATAGTCGATGACGCCACACTGTGCATCCTCGATGCACCCGTCTGGGAATCCTTGATTCAGCCCACCATCCACTAAGGGCCTCACCCTTATGCACTTCCTTCTTGACTAACTCGCACCCTCCGTGTGAATCACACGATGTGGCGGAACCCTCCTTTGGGGCAGCGCCGCGGCATTACGCGGATCTCGCCAGCCCTCTTCCATGCACTACGATGTGGGCGATTAGCTTCCTCAAATCACGAGCCCAGCTACTCCATTTCTTACCCAATGCGGACCCGTGCGCATTGCAAAGACATCACAACCATACACACACTTGGCATGCCAGCCCAATTTCAATTAACCATATTCAATGTGTGATCATGTCCGGTGAATGTCGGTTCACCGCCCGAGGCAATTCTAAGCCTAAAATTAATAGTTGGACCTGAGCAATGTCTAAGCAAGGTTTTAACCAAGACTTAGGAGTCTAAATCAGATTATTTAAATTAACCAGGCTACCAAGGGTGATCATCAAAGCGATCAATAGCAAGCCAAATGACAGATGATTAATTCAAGGCAACATCATCATGGTAAACTGATAGCAAGTAAATAAATGGCATGATATATCATGATTGAACAAATAGGCATAAGTACTTAAAAGGCATGCAGTTTAGTACTGTAAAATAAATACTTTAGAAGTCTGGGATTCAATATGATATTATTGGATGTTAACTCGCACTAGGGAAAGCGCATACTCTCCCTAGTAAAAGCAACACTATTAAGGATAGGTATTAACTCGTACTAGGGAAAATCGAGATTCTCCCTAGTAAAAGCAAACTCCTTTGAGGGTAGATATTAACTCGCCTTGGGAATGGAAGTCCGGGTCTTGTGCGGAGTCCTCGAACAGTGTTTCCGGATCCTCTACGTCTAAACGGAGAATCAACAATTCATCATAAACACGATGCGGCGAAGAAAAGAATGATGCATGAAATGCAATCGAGGTCGCTCGTATTCGCTCATTTACGATTCCTATGTTTAACTATCTACATGAATCCATATATATATATCTATATATATATCGAGAAAGTTCCATGATCCTTCTAAATAATGAATCATAGCGGAATGGCCGCGAAGTGCTTGTGAGATGATGCACATGATACATGTATACATATGTGTAATGACATTTCTACCCTAATTAACCCAATAGGACAAAATATGGTTTTATCGTCTTTTAAAGTACTTTAAATAGTTAGAATATGTTAACATGATACATGTAGCTAGTTATTCATGTTTCCTAATTATACCAATATTGAGTTAACATGTAATTAGGAAACATATTATAGGTTATACTATATTCACCTAGGTCCAAAAAGTCATTTATCGGCATCCATGATTTTCTTATGTTTAACTTAATTGTTAATCCATTTTTAATACACAACATTCTATTTTTCTTATTTTTATATGAATTAATACCTAAAATAAGCTTAATGGATTTAATCTAGGAACCGTGTTAGATTCTTCGTGTGAGGTACTATTTTTATTAAATCCAACACAAGCTCTAGTATTTACCCTAATTTTTCGAGAATTTTTAATGATATCTACCTATTTTAAATAAATCGTTTCTATTTATGTCTTTTTATTTATAAAATCTGGGAAAAAGGGTTGAACAATCTTGGGCCGCCCGCTAACTCACGGCCGAGCCAACCACGTCGAAGACGTGCCGAGAAAAGCGAACTCGCGAGTGAAGGCGCTGGTCATAGGCGCCTCCGATTTACCTGCGACATGTGGGACCGAGGGCCCACATGTCGGCCGACGTGAAGCCGCCGCGGAGTTTTAAATCCATGAAGCGCCGACAAATGGGGCCCACTGTCGGCGACCACACACGGTGAAGCCGCACGGATCTTAAGCGCGATCGGACGGCTCGCCGTCATCGTCTTCCTCCGTGGCCAGACGGCCGAGGCTTAGCCGACGGCTAACCGAGCTAGGTGCACCGTTTGGGGCGTTCTTGGGTTCGGTGGAATCGATGAGCTAACGCGATCTAGGGGTGCCCTTGTCGAGGCGAAACGGCCGGACGCGCGGCGAGCCATGCCCGGCGGCGGAACCGCTACCGGCGGACATGAGTAAATGACCTAGGGTCGAGCTTATGGAAAAATAGCGCGCGCATGAGCTATCGCGGGGTTAGTGGGTGCTACCAAGCAAAAAGGTGGTCGGGGCACGGTTGGATCGGCGGCCCACGTGCGGGTCCGAAAGCAAGGAAGGCGGCGCTCAAGATGCTTTGGGAAGACCGTGAAGCCTGGGCCAAAGAGGGAGCACGGTGTGAGGGAAGACAGCGGCTCACCGAGCAAGGGCTTGCCGCGAAGCTCACGAGAGATGATGATCGGCGCGTCCCGTGCAGGTCCGAGTAAGGAAGGCGGCGCACGACGATCTTTGGGAAGACCGTGAAGCCCCGGGCCAAAGAGGGAGCACGGTGTGAGGGAAGACAGCGGCTCACCGAGCAAGGGCTTGCCGCGAAGCTCACCAGAGATGATGATCGGCGCGTCCCGTGCGGTCCGGAAAAGGAAGGCGGTGGCGATAAGCGTTCAACGAGCTCGGGATGACTCGCACCAATTCCTTCGGGAGCTTCACGAGGTCATGGCGAAACAAGCGAGACAATGTGGAGACTAGGGAGGTCTGGTTTGGGCCGGCGGCGTGAGAGTGAAAAGAGGGAGAAAGCGGCCGATGTGGCGCGGTGGCATATAAGCTCGGTCCGAGCTCGGCTCTTGACCAGTGATCGCGCGAAGATGTGAGACGGTCCAGAGGAGCTCTAGTGCTCATTGGCTAGCTGGGCGGTGGCTTGTTGTCACGGCGAATGTCTGAGCCGGCGGCGAGATGGCTTGCTCGGCGGCATTGCCACCGGAGACGCGGCGGTGCGGGGGCATCGATGGCGCGACCAAGTCGGCCATTGGGCAAGGTGGGCGGTGCTGGGAACTCCACGCGAGCCGGCCGACAAGACGGCAAGTCGTCCATGGGCGAAAGCAGTGCGGCGGCGGCGATGGCAGCGTCGCGCGTCATGGTCGGAGGTGGGGTCCACAGGTCCAGCGACACACAAAGCCGCCAATTGAAGATCTTCCCGAGATTCGGGCGGGGAGTGATGGTTGAGCCGGGGTGGAAGGTGGCGGTGGCCAAGCGTTGACCAAATGCCGCAAGGGCGAAAGAATAGGAAGCTGCCATGTGGGCCCTACCAGGTCAAATTGGTCAACATCTGAGTCAAACTCTCTATTAGGGTTTAAACTAATCTATGGATTTTTCCGGGATTTTAGAGCAATTTAACATATTTAGGCTTATGTGATTATGTGTATACATATATATATATATACATATATATATATATATGTGTGTATGGATGTTTTATGAATATGAAAATATATTCCCAATTTAAGGTCCATTAGAATCTTATATTTCAACAATTTCTTAAATAGTGCTATAAATTATAAATTCTTATGCAAGGGTTTATTAATTAGCTATTTAGTGCTTTATTCAAACAAAAATCATCAATTTCAAATGGCTTCTAAAGTCTAGAAATGTGTGTTTGTCACATAGAAATTTTACGGAAACGTCATAGCTTATGCAATGGTGCGTAGTGTTTTCAAAATATTATCATAACTTTGGGTCATACAAATCCCTCCCCTAAAAACAAATCTCGACCTCGAGATTGATATTTCTATGAAGCGAATAGGTAGGGGAATTCTTGGCGATTTTCTCTTACGGTTCCCATGAAAACATCCTCCTGGATTGATTGCTCCATTGCACCTTGCAAAGTCGAATGGTCTTATTCTTGAGCTTCTTTTCTGAGTCTCTAATATTTGAATAGGCTTGACTTGATATCCCAAGTTGGGTTGTAGGGTGTCGTGACGGTGAACTACTTCTCCTTGAGGTTTTCTCAAACACTTTCGGAGTTGGGACACGTGAAACACGTTGTGAACTTCTCCCAACTCCTGGGAAGGTCAAGTTAAGTGGCGACCATACCCTTACGAGACAAGGCTGGATAAGGTCCCACAAACCTTGGGGCCAATTTTCCCTTGACTTGAAATCTTCTTGTTCCTTGAAGGGTGAGATCTTGAGATACACATAGTCTCCAACTTCGAAAGATAGGTCCCTCCGACGATGGTCGGCATAACTCTTTTGTCGGGATTGGGCGAAGAAGCAATTGCTTCCTAATCGTTTTGACCTTTGCTTGCTTCTTGCGGTGTGTTCCTTCCAAATACCGCCCTTCTCGGACTTCGGACCAATAAAGAGGGTCCTACATTTTCTTCAGTATAGAGCTTCAAAAGGTGACATTTGCGGTCGCTTTGATAATCTGTTGTTATAAGCAAATTCATATAAGGTAACCATTTTTCCCATTCTGCTGGGAATTCCAAAGCACAAGCTCGAAGCATGTCTTCTAGAGTTGAATAGTCCTTTCGTTTGTCCGTCGGTTTGAGGGTGGTAGGCTGTGCTAAATGACAATTTGGTGCCCGAGGCACTATGGAGTTCTTCCCAAAACTTTGAGGTAAGCTGTGATCCACGATCGATATAATTCTCTTGGGAACTCCATGAAGACTTACTATCCCAAGGCGATGAATAGTTACGCTAGTTTGCTACCCTTGTGAGTGGTTTTGACTGGGATAAAATGAGCTACCTTGGTCAACCGGTCTACTATTACCCATATAGAGTCATGTCCACTTGAGACCGGGAAGTCCTATAATAAAGTCCATGGTCACTTCATCCCACTTCCATTCAGGATTTTGATTGGTTGCAGAACCTGCCGGGCGTTGGTGTTCGCCTTCCTTGAGCAGCGGTATTACATTTGGCCACATATTACGCTACATCTCGTTTCATTCGGGCCACGAAGATTGCCTTGAGATCTTGGTACATTTTTGTACATCACAGGTGCATGGAAAACGGTGACTCGTGTGCTTCTTTTAAGATTTCTTCCTTTAATTCCGGTCGTGAGGCACAAAGATCCTCTTCTCCATCCAAAGAATTCCTTGTTAAGTCCTTAACAATTTTTGTTCGAAACCCTATTCATCGGTCCTTGAGCCTAAGGTCTTGGGATGATCTTGTTGCTTATCTTTGATCGGATCGATCAGATCTGGTGAACCGTGATGTTGGCTAATTCTCCAGATTTTACGAGATTTAGGCATAACTTATTCAATTCTTCGATGGTCTGTTACGAGGAGGTATCTTCTGAGTATTCATGTCTTCTCTGGGATCACCATCGAAGTTGCACCGGTTCTTTACGCTTAGAGCATCTGCCACCACGTTGGCCTTGCAGTGGTGGTATAATATATTTAAATTTGTAATCTTTAATCAACTCTAACCACCTTCTTTGCCTCATATTGAGGTTGGCTTGGGTGAAAACGTATTTTAGGCTTTTGTGATCGTGTAGATGTCACATTGTTTTCCCATCGAAAAATGTCTCCATAGCTTGAGTGCATGAACTACGGCAGACAAGTTCTAGGTCATGGGTTGGGTAATTGTCCTCGTGCTTGCGAAGCGCCGTGAAGCGTCGCCACAACCTTGCCATCTTGCATCAATACACATCCTAATCCTTGTCGGGAAGCGTCACAGTATACTTCAAACTTCTTGGCGATATTAGGTGTGGCCAAAACAGAGTGGTGGTCGAAAGGGTTTTGAGCTTCCTAAGTCGAGTTCACATTCTTCGGTCCATTCAAACTTCCTTTCCTTTTTCAATAGCTGAGTTAGTGGTCGGAAATTTTGAGAATCCTTCGATGAAACGCCGATAATATCTGCTGGACCTAGAAAGCTCGCAATTTCCTTTCTGATGGCGGGTGTTTTCCAATTCATGACCGTGTCTATCTTAGATGGGTCCACTTTAATTCCTTCAGAGATATAATATGTCCCAAGAAACCGACATCACTAATCCAAAATTCACATTTGCTATATTTTGCATATAGCTTATGCTCTCTGAGTTTATCAACACCGCTCTTAGGTGCTTTTCATGCTCTTCGTCCGATTTGGAATACACAAGGATGTCGTCAATGAAGACGACAACAAACTTGTCAAGGTATTCCATTAGGATTAAATTCATGAGGTTCATGAAATAGGCGGTGCATTGGTTAACCCAAAAGACATGACCAAATATTCAAACAGGCCATACCGAGTGGTGAAGGCTTTGTTTTGGGTATATCATCCTTCCGCACCTTTACTTGATGGTATCCAGATCGAAGGTCGATCTTGGAAAAACGTGTAGCTCCTTGGAGTTGGTCAAGCAGTCATCGATCTGGGCGAGAGGATACTTATTTTTAATAGTGGCGGCGTTCAACGCCTATAGTCCACCACTAAGCCGTCCACCATCCTTCTTATCCACAAACATGGCGGGGATCCCCAAGCGAGATGAGCTTGGCGGATCAAACCCTTGCTTAATAAGTCGTCGATTGTTTCTTGAGTTCTTGTAATTCTTCGAGTTCATCTTGAAATATGTTTTGTAGATTGGGGCTGTACGGTGTTAACTCTATAACAAACTCTACCTCTCGGTCGGTAGTCCGTAAGTCATCCGGGAATCGTCCAAATATTCTTGGACTACCTTTACCTTACTCGGGTTGTCTTCCTTGAGGTACCAGATGGCTCTACCCCATCTGTAGGGTTCATCTACCTTCCATACTCTTTCAAACACACCATCCTTTACAAGCGACTTCTCGCTTGGCGCAATCTAATACTCCTTATAGAGTCTTAGCCAATCCATGCCGATTATGACATCAACTCCTAATCCGATACATGACCATTAGGTCGAAATAGAATCCTACTCTTTCCTTCCTTATTTCTACCCATTTGCGGGACCTATAGGCCTTAAGTATCCCAACGGAGATCTAATGGTGAAGGGCTTATTAAGAGGAAAGGTTTGTAGTGGTGCTTATCTCGTATTCTTGTGAAATAAAGGAATGTGATGCACGAGAATCAAATAAAACTTGTCTTTGAGGAGTCGTGAAGTCCAAACGTACCCACAAGTACTCCTTCATCTTCTTGTCTTTGCTTCTGCGATGATATTGTTGAGTCTCCCACGTCCCATACCTTGAGCTTGATTCTGCGGTGGGCGACCTCTGCCACGACCACTGCACAACATTCCCTTGAGGTTTTGCGCGATTCGACTAGGGCGGTTAAAGGCATAGTGTCGTGTGGTGGCATAGGTAGCGATTACTGTCATCCTATTTTGGGTGCTGGTGCATTGCGGGAGCGATTGGTGCTTGAGTACGAAACCGAGATTCCAAAGACCGCCCACCCTCATAGCATATCCTCGGTTGAACATGGAAGATTCTTTGTCGGCTCTCTGAGGAGGTTGAGGTTTGAATTGTCGTGCGGCTTGACCCGGCGATCGTGCGTTCGACCATCTTAAACTTACGCGAAGATCCTCGCCCTTCAAGTCCCTTTCCAACACCAAGGCCTTGTTGACTAACCGGTGGAAGTTTTGATACTCCAAAATCCTAAGGCGGGATTTGTACCAAAATCCATCCCTTCTAGGAACCAATCTATCTTTTCGGCTTCATTGTGGATGTCTTGGGGGCATATCTTGCAAGCTCATTGAACTTAGTAAGATATTCGAAATTGTCATCGTCCCTTGAGAGAGTCTGCGGAACTCATACTTCTTCATCTGGTGATTCCTATGGGTATGTGAAAATTTAAAGCGGTGACAAATTCTTCCCATGGAATGAATCCTTGGGTGGGGAACATAAAGGCGACACTTCAGCATTATCGGCTTGTTGAGCTTCGTCGGCATCTCCATCTTGACGAGTTCATTTTCTTCCATTTCTTCTTCATCCACACTGCCGGGTGGCGACATAATTATCCCACCACACACTGCGGGTCCTACTAGCGGTGGGAGAATAGCGCACTTTTTCCATTTCGGACATCCGATCAACTCGGGTTCTTGGTCACGGTCGTAACCGCCTTCTGCTTCCATGGGATCGGTAGCTTGCGAAGGTAGGGGATTGGTTCGCATAAAGGCGAGCATGTTTGGATCCTCATTTCGATTCTGTCTTTCTTTGGTTAAGCATACTTGACCCAACATCGTGCTTGATAAGCTAAGACCGGGCCATGGTTGGGTCTCTGCGGAGGAGGTAGATTACCTCGGCCTCGACCGCTGACCCGGACCTCTAGGCTGCCAAGCACCACGGCTTGGCGGCTCCTTGGCCTGGCGGCACACATGACCTAGATCGCCCCTTGGCCACAGGCGACTCCATGACCACGTACCATCTGCATGGCGGTGATCCTTAACATTATAGCTAAATATGCATGCATGAGGCCAATATCAAAGAAATCGAATAAATGCAGCCACGCAAACGCTTGTCATTTAAGATACCCAAAAGCGGCAATAGTCAAATCGGTTTTACATCATACCACAAAAGTACAATTATCGACACGGATACAAGTCGCCAATCATCTACTATGGCGAAACAAAAGACACATTTCGATCTAGGTCGATCTGTCAAGCTAACTAGCTACTCAAGGGCGGGACGACAGTGTAAACTATCACCGGTCTCCCAACCGGGTAGCGGTGGAAATAACCAGAAGTCCTCTAGCGATCGTTGAGAAGGCCAAGGCGAACAGCAGCGATGGGTGGCTCAACTGGGGAACAAGTAGGTCCACGGAGGTCTCCGAGTCGAGAAGAGTACTCTGCTTGATGACAAAGAGGTCGTGGGGAAGTGTCGTGACGAGAATCCCACCAAGGCACTAGGAGGAAGACCCGTTTCCGCATGGTAGTCGCGGCGGTTAGGGTACTCAGTGGAGGAAACCGAGGACCCGGAGAAAGGAAGGGTCCTCGCCATTGTCGCGCTAACCGGGCAAGTCTTGAGTCCCTTTGGCGTCTACTCATCGTCGAGGCTGACGTAGTGGTGAAAACGCCGTCCGACCACCATGCAGCGGTTGTCTGCTTGTCTGAAGAGAGTAGCGGAGGAAGCCGATCTCCTCAAGAGCGCTGTCACGGTCTCGTCTCCGCGCCTGGAGAAAGGCGCAACCCTCTCAAGTGGTCCCTCGGTGAAGGCGGGGCCTTTGGTAAAGCTGGGAGAAGTGCGAAGTCTTTGAAAGGAAGGTCGAGGCGAAAGAAGTGCCCTCCAAGTCGTCGTGGTACCTCTCCTGTAGCCCTCAGATCGCTAATCTTGCCGCATCATCGATAGCGAGGTGCAAGTGGTCCCGGCCGTCTCAGATCTGTGGTGTGGGCCATCAGTGTCCGAGTGGTGGTAGTAGACTCGAACCTCTACAATGTACCCTAAGCGGGCGAGTGCGAGCGAGCCTCGAGTAGCAAGGCGGTCGTTAAAGCACTGAAGAAATGCGACAATGGCGGAGGACAAGAACCATCTGGTGGCGTGCAAAGGGTCGTCAGAAGTAGGTAGCACGCTCGGAGAAAAGGCGTGGGAAACACCGCTCATCCATCTACAAAAGCGAAAGAAGAATTCCTTTAAGTAAGAAATAGTATAGTTGTGAAAGTTAAAAGACAAGATATACAAGAGCAGTTTTGGAAAAATATTTTATATAAACTATCATAATCCTTAGCTAGCGGCGGGGTTTAGGGTTCCTCTGATCGTATGCTCGATACCGGCTCTTGTCGCGCCCTTCTCGGCTTACCTAGCGAGCAGTCGGACTGCACTAGGCCTGGATCGAGAGGCTAGTGCAAGAGTTACACAACCTGGAATCATTTCATACATCGGTGTCCAAATATTACATAACAGCGATCATCCGATCGCATTAGTAGCAAATGGCATTTAAGCCTTAGTTCTGAGACCAAAGTTCATCGAGTAGCGGAAATCTCCCAAAAGGCAACTTGCAAGTTCAAAAGAACAACAAAATCACACCAGCGGTGTGTAACCACACACGGCGGTGGAGCGCACTAAACCCTATCTTAAGCAACTACTCCTGGTCACAGTGCGAGGATCTCCTTCCTCATGACAATCGTAGGCATCTTCCTCGGCGGGCTCCTCCATGTCTAAAGATAGATATTTATCGAGGTCGGTGTCATCCAAACAACTGGCGAGCTAACACCCAACCCAATGCATTTAGTGATAGAGGTTTCAAAGGAAAGGTTGGGTTTATTTATTTGCATGAAAGCCAGTTTTGGAAATGAAAGCCTATGACTTAGCGGTTTAACCAAATTCCTGTCAAATTGATTATTTATTATATTTCCTTTTCAATGCACAACCAATCCATGGCGGTTTCCAAGCACTCGCCAAAGCGTTCTCTTCCCACTCCCGCCATCATCTTAGAGTGTGGCGCTTTTCGTTAATGGATCACATTCCCCGAAAAGTACCGGTCTCGTCCTAGGCTGGGCTGCCGACCCACGCTAGACTCACGGCTCTCTGTAGAATGGACCTAGATCATCCTCGATGACGACATGAAACTGTCTTCACCTCAAGCATGGCGGCAGCGAGGTACGCGCCCAGGTCGTAACTACCCTGAATCCCCACTACTTGCACTACCGCGCGATGGCGGCGCGTTGTGGTGTTAGGAACTATCTCCCGCAGCGAGATAGTCGATGGCGTCTGCTGTGCATCACGATGCACCCGTCAGGGGAATCCTTGATTCAGCCCAGCCATCCACTAAGGGCCTCACCCTTATGCACTTCCTTCTTGGCTAACTTCGCACCTCCGTGTGAATCACACGATGTGGCGGAACCCTCCTTTTGGGCAGCGCCGCGGCATTACGCGGATCTCGCCGCGCTCCTCTTCCATGCACTACGTATGTGGGCGATTAGCTTCCTCAAATCACGTAGCCCGGCTACTCCATTTCTTACCCAATGCGGACCCGTGCATTGCGACTTATCACAACCATACACACATTGGCATGCCAGCCCAATTTCAATTAACCATATTCAATGTGTGATCATGTCCGTGAATGTCGGTTCACCGTTCGAGGCAATTCTAAGCCTAAAATTAATAGTTGGACTGAGCAATGTCTAAGCAAGGTTTTAACCAAGACTTAGGAGTCTAAATCAGATTATTTAAATTAACCGAGGCTACCAAGGGTGATCATCAAAGCGATCAATAGCAAGCCAAATGACGATGATTAATTCAAGGCAACATCATCATGGTAAATCGATAGCAAGTAAATAAATGGCATGATATATCATGATTGAACAAATAGGCATAAGTACTTAAAAGGCATGCGGTTTAGTCTTGTAAAATAAATACTTTAGAAGTGCAGGATTCAATATGATATTATTGGATGTTAACTTCGCACTAGGAAAGCGCATACTCTCCTAGTAAAAGCAACACTATTAAGGATAGGTATTAACTTCGTACTAGGGAAAATCGAGATTCTCCTAGTAAAAGCAAACTCCTTTGAGGGTAGATATTAACTTCGCCTTGGGAATGGAAGTCCGGGTCTTGTGCGGAGTCCTCGAGCAGTGTTTCCGGATCCTCTACGTCTAAGCGGAGAATCAACAATTCATCATAAACACGATCGGCGAAGAAAAGAATGATGCATGAAATGCAATCGAGGTCGCTTCGTATTCGCTCATTCTGATTCCTATGTTTAACTATCTACATGAATCCATATATATATATCTATATATATATCGAGAAAGTTCCATGATCCTTCTAAATAATGAATCATAGCGGAATGGCCGCGAAGTGCTTGTGAGATGATGCACATGATACATGTATATATATGTGTAATGACATTTCTACCTAATTAACCCAATAGGACAAAATATGGTTTTATCGTCTTTTAAAGTACTTTAAATAGTTAGAATATGTTAACATGATACATGTAGCTAGTTATTCATGTTTCCTAATTATACCAATATTGAGTTAACATGTAATTAGGAAACATATTATAGGTTATACTATATTCACCTAGGTCCAAAAAGTCATTTATCGGCATCCATGATTTTCTTATGTTTAACTTAATTGTTAATCTATTTTTAATACACAACATTCTATTTTTTCTTATTTTTATATGAATTAATACCTAAAATAAGCTTAATGGATTTAATCTAGGAACCGTGTTCTATTCTTGTGTGAGGTACTATTTTATTAAATCCAACACAAGCTCTAGTATTTACCCTAATTTTTCGAGAATTTTTAATGATATCTACCTATTTTAAATAAATCGTTTCTATTCTTGTCTTTGTTTTATTTATAAAATCGGGAAAAAATTGAACAATCTTGGGTAGGCCCGCTAACTCACGGCCGAGCCAACCACGTCGAGCGTGCCGAGAAAAGCGTAACTTCGCGAGTGAAAGCGCTGAAGTCATAGGCGCCTCCGCTTACGACATGTGGGACCGAGGGCCCACATGTCGGCAACGTGAAGCAGCGGGAGTTTTAAATCCCGGCCGGCATGTTGGGCCCACTGTCGGCGACCACACTGTGAAGCCGCACGGATCTTAAGCGCGGATCGGACGGCTCGCCGTCATCGTCTTCCTCCGTGGCGCTTCGCCGCGGCCGAGGCTTAGCCGACGGCTAACCGAGCTAGGGTGCACCGTTTGGGCGTTCTTGTGTTCGGTGGAATCGGTGAGCTAACGCGCATCTAGGGTGCCCTTGTCGAGGCGAAACGGCGGGCGGCGCGAGCCATGCCCGGCGGCGAACCGGCTACCGGCGGACATGAGTAAATGACCTAGGTCGAGCTTATGGAAAAATAGCGCGCGCATGAGCTATCGCGGGGTTAGTGGGTGCTTACGAGCAAAAAGGTGGTCGAGGCACGGTTGGATCGGCGGCCCACGTGCGGGTCCGAGCAAGGAAGGCGGCGCGCCAAGATCTTTGGGAAGACCGTGAAGCCTGGGCCAAAGAGGAGCACGGTGTGAGGGAAGACAGTGGCTCACCGAGCAAGGGCTTGCCGCAAGCTCACGAGATGATGATCGGCGCGTCCCGTCGCGGTCCGAACAAGGAAGGCGGCGCTCACGATCTTTGGGAAGACCGTGAAGCCACTGGGCCAAAGAGGGAGCACGGTGTGAGGGAAGGCAGTGAAGCTCACCGAGCAAGGGCTTGCTTGCCAAGCTCACGAGATGATGATCGGGCGTCCGTGCAGGTCCGAACAAGGAAGGCGGTGGCGATAAGCGTTCAAACGAGCTCGGGATGACTCGGACCAATTCCTTGGGCGGGAGCTTCACGAGGTCATGGCGAAACAAGCGAGACAATGTGGAGACTAGGAGGTCTGGTTTGGGCCGGCGGCGTGAGAGTGAAAAGAGGGAGAAAGCGGCCGATGTGGCGTGGTGGCATATAAGCTCGGTCCGAGCTCGGCTCTTGACCGGTGATCGCGCGAAGATGTGAGGCGGTCCGAGAGGAGCTCTAGTGCTCATTAGCTAGCTGGGCGGTGGCTTGTTGGCGGCGCTAATGTCTGAGCCGGCGGCGAGATGGCTTGCTTTCGGCGGCATTGCCCGGCCGGAGCAGCGGCGGTGCGGGGGCATCGATGGCGTGACCAAGTCGGCCATTGGGCAAGGTGGGCGGTGCACAGGAACTCCACGCGAGCCGCCGGCAACCGCGGCAAGTCGTCCCATGGCGGCAGCGGTGCAGCGGCGATGGCAGCGTCGCGTCATGGTCGGAGGTGGGGTCCACAGGTCGGCGACACACACAAGCCGCCAATTGAAGATCTTCCCGAGATTCGGGCGGGGGAGTGATGGTTGAGCAGGGGTGGAAGGCTGGCGGTGGCGGCGTTGACCAAATGCCCGCAGAGGCGAAAAGGAATAGGAAGGCGCCATGTGGGCCTACCAGGTCAAATTGGTCAACATCTGAGTCAAACTCTCTATTAGGGTTTAAACTAATCTATGGATTTTTCTGGGATTTTTAGAGCAATTTAACATATTTAGGCTTATGTGATTATGTGTATACATATATATATATATACATATATATATATATATGTGTGTATGGATGTTTTATGAATATGAAAATATATTCCCAATTTAAGGTCCATTAGAATCTTATATTTCAACAATTTCTTAAATAGTGCTATAAATTATAAATTCTTATGCAAGGGTTTATTAATTAGCTATTTAGTGCTTTATTCAAACAAAAATCATCAATTTCAAATGGCTTCTAAAGTCTAGAAATGTGTGTTTGTCACATAGAAATTTTACGGGAAACGTCATAGCTTATGCAATGGTACAGAAGTGTTTTCAAAATATTATCATAACTTTGGGCTGTTACATCATTGTTCATACAAACATCAATTTGGAGGAGTATTGCCAAATCGATGTCCACTACCAGCGTCGCCTCCCGAGTTTAAAAAGTGATCAACCGACGGCGGAGTCCTCGAAGAAGAAGCGCCGTTGCCTCCAACATGGCCATCCGGTGTGGGGGCCACCGAATCCTATATTAACGAATATATATTAGAGATAGCTAGATTACATCAAAATAAATTTGAATAATTGATGATACCATGTTGGGAGATTGCGGGGTAAATAAGGGTGGAGGTTGAAACGGAGGAAGATTCAGTGGTCTTCTGAACTGTTGCGTCATTTATTCCTACAAAACAAATGTAATTGGCAAATTTCATTAAATAAGAGCACGCAAAACTAGATATCGACAATAGTAAGTTTAAATTTGTAGTTTGCTTCTAGTTATAACAGAAATGTTAAAATATATAACCACTTATTTGATAATTTCATGTACTTAGAGCAATCGACATATAGAAGGCTAGCTAATTAATATCTAGTCCTTGGTAAAATTTATAACTTCCATATCATTAAAGCATGAATACAAATATACAACGAAATAGATATAAGTCTACGAATTTTTGGGATTCAAGCATACAACTTACTTGTAGAGCTGCTTGCTGTTGTGTCTGCCATGTAACAAAGTATTCTTGTTGTTGTCTCAATTGCTCCTGAAGTCGACTCTCACGAGTTGCTTGTTGTCTCAACTCCTCCTCCAGTCGAGACTCACGAGCGCTACGCCCACTGCTCTGGGAGGATTGAGACGACCTATAACAAGCCTACAAAATTTGTAGTTCATGCATAAAAGTTAAACGAAATAGTCAATAGAGGTGTTTATAATCATTACGTACTAACCAAGCTTTGTGTCGCCTACATCCTTTGCATAGTGCTTTCAGTGTGTAGGATCGAGAACCTAGGTGACCCGTATGTAAGCTTCAATGTCCATGGGCGAGACCGCTTTGAGCTTCTGTAAATCGGTGTCATTAGCCAATATTTGAATAGATTAAAAGATAAAATATGACAATTAAAAACTAAACAGTAGGAAACATACGATCCGTCTGCAAAGGCGAAGATGTCCGTTGGCTCCATCTTGTTGAGCTACTCTTGGACCCGCCTCCTGTTACCTCTCTTCTGGTTAGATTTCTGAACAAATTCAGGAGAGGCCCAGTAGTGGCTGAGAGCTTCCCATGCCTCAGGGCATTTGTTAAATCAAGGCAACATAGCCTCTCGGTACTGATCCTCACGAAGGTAGATTTTTGTAGCACCAATCTTCTTGCTCATATCTTGGTGGAGCTCTTTCTTGTAGTACAAGTTGACCGCTTTGATCTGGGCTGGTACATCATTTCCCGACCGTTCGTCATTTGCATTGTCAAAGACATATTTAGCCTTAGCTTGCTTGTTGCTCGATCACTTGGCAAACGGTATCTCTCCTACAAAGGAATAGGCTAGAGTTAGACATTGTATGTATTGCTATTGCTCACAAAACAAATGAAAGTGGAAAAACATAGACTTACCCAAAATCCACCCACACCATTGGGCAGCAGTTCCATGCACCCCATCTATAGCCATCTGGTAGTGCGCCCACTTGAGGTTGGCTTGGATTCACCATTGATGACCACTAAACCAGGATAATGGTAGCATAAGAAGATCCTAGCGTACCATTCACTTGCCTCAAAATTGTTTACGATCCATTCTACATCACCCATTGCCTACAAAAAAGCATTGTGCAACATGTAAGATCACGTGATGTGGAGTTTATTTATACAAATTTTAATAACTTACCAATCTCCATGTGGCACAATCGGTCTCCGTGCACGAGGTATCTCTACGGAGGAATCGATTAGTCCTCTATACAGAAATAAACATAGAATGCATGGTAGTGACAAATGCAATACATAATTAATACTTACTAGTTATTTGTAAATAATACACGAAGACAGGGAGCATCCGCTCCTCTCCACCATCTCCTTCCCCTCACCATCCCCATCCTCCTCCCATTCCTCCTCCACAGATCCAACAAGCTGTTTCTGCCTGACTACCTCCTCCACACCTCCCCACTACTTCCTCTTCTATAGCCTCAACATGATCTCCCTTGCCTCCTGTGCACCCTCCTGCCTGCCCACCTGAGAATATTTACATGTAAATGTAATCAGTTCATGTATAAATGAAAAGAATGAAAATAACAAAGTTAAACTATACAACCTCCTCTAAGCATCTCTCGAACTGTCTCTGCCTGCTGTGATGAGAACTAGACCCTCTAAAATGGGATTCTTGACTCTTGAGGAGGACCCATCCTTTTTCTTTGATTTGAAGACGACCGCTATCTTGGGCGACTTCATCCTGTTGAACAAAAACAATTTTAGGTTAAGCACAAGTACAACAATCAAAAGGCATAGAAACAATCGAGAATACATCAAAGAAAAATAAATATTTGTACTTATTAGAAGTGTCGGCGTTGTTAGGAACATGGTGAGAGTCATGTGTGCGGCGTCGTTTCTTCCTTCTAACATCCTCCACGATAACATCGTAGGTGTGTCGTGTCCCTAACTAATTCATTTAGTGTAGACCCAATGTCACATCAAATGAACCAGGCAATCGATCTTCTTGGTAGGCCCCATCAACCGTGCGGTCTAGCCCATTTTCAATATACTCATCATTCACAGGAGTGTTTAAACGACCAGGAGGATTCACTTTGTGAACAACCCACCATGGTTTTAAATTTTTCTTGGGACATGGATATCGAAGGTAGGACACTTGCTCAACATGGTGAGCAAGTACGAATGAGTTGTGACCTGCAAGGCGTGACTCATGTCTTACCTCCACTAAGCCAAGATTGTGGTTTCGCCGTATCCCTGTTTTATCGTTGAACCAATCACAATAAAAGAAAGTTACTCTTAAATCCTTTCGGCCGCCAAACTTAATCTCCACTATGTTTTGAAGAATGCCATAATATTAGGTTTGTCGACCATCGCACCCTCTGCGATAGTGACAACTCCGCTATTCATTGTGGTAGCTTGAGGACGGCTTGCTTCTAACGATGCATTACTGGCGAAACCCATTCACATCGTCTGGCCAAACTTTCTTATGGTCGTGCTACCGTGCGATAGCTGGCGAAGGTCCTCATGGACAGCAGGAACACGCATGCACTGCAAATGTTGGGAATAATTACAATTCAATATGGATGATAAGAAATTAGGACCACCACGTAAACTAGTGTGATAAGAAATATATGTGCCGTCGAAACCAAGTCACGAAGTTGGGACCACCACGTAAACCATTGTGTCGAAAGTTGTCAAGTTGTACACTTGCAGGTTTTCGCGACGAATTCTATTGTTGTTGATCAAACAACCTACATTTTAATCGATTCATTTAGGTTGTAATGAGACAAATCAAGTTAGAAATGAATGACAAATACTTATAGGAAATATTGTTCCATTTCTGGAATGTTGGAATACATGTATAACAGTGCTTCATTCCACTCTTCGCGAGACAGCTCATGATTCGAACTAGCGCCAACAGCGTGTCCATGTCCTCGGAATATGTGAAGATTGAAATCATGTGTTTCATCTAATGGTTGGTATCTCGGAATATGAGCATTAATGTTATGCTCATCTGAAAAATATGTACTCAAGAAATATGAAATCTCTTTAAGAAAGAATGCCTCTGCGATGCAGCCTTCAACTCGTGCTTTGTTACCCACAGTTGCCCTAATTTTCTTAAGGTTTCATTCTATCGGATACATCCATCGGTATTGTACCGGCCCACCAACCTCTGCTTCGTACAGTAGATGTACCAACAAATATTGCATTGCATTCGTGAAACCTGGTGAGAATAACTTCTCCATCTTGCATACTAGCACAGGTATAACTTTCTTCAACTTTTGCATCGTTGATTTCTTGATTTCCTTCGAACATATCTGTCTGTACATGAAACTAAGCTCCGCCAACATTGTCCACACATCATCGGGGAAGTATCCATAGAACATTATAGGAATTAATCTTTCCATGATTATATGGTAATCATGACTCTTTAGGCCATTTAGCTTACTTGTCGTGATACTCACTGCACGCATTAGGTTCGCGGCGTATCCGTTGGGAAACTTGATGTTTTTAAATCACAGAAGGACTTCCTTCTTTTCAGAGCTCTTAAGACAGTAAGGGGCACGTGGCTTCCCCTGCCATCCTGTTTGGTCCTCCCTCACCTCAAGACTTGGTCGACTGAGCCATATCTCTTCGAGCTTGCACATTATCTTTGGTCTTGTATTTGAAGTCGAAACACATGCTGACAATGCTTTCTGCAACATTGCGTTCTTGGTGCATAACATCAACATTGTGTGGTAGGATTAGGGACGTTGCATAGGGCAAGCTCGGATACGGACACATGGGTCGGTTGTGTGACTCTCTAACCCCTTCAAAGCCATCCTCCGTGGGAATGTCGGCGATGCCGAGCAACAATCTCCGCACCGGTTAAGCGTTTGGCGGACCCTTTGTGACTATCGTATCCTTGCGGAAGGCATTTCTCTGTCTTCTGAATTCGTGACAAGGAGGCGAGAAACGCGTCGGTGGCAATCAAAGAAACGAAATTTGCAACCATGATTGAGACGGAAAGCATCTGTGTCTTTCATGCATATTGGGCAAGATAGTGCGCCATCGTGCTCCATCCGAAAACATACCATATGCTGGAAAATCATGGATGGACCAGATGTAGGCAACACGCATGTTGAAGTTCTCTTTTCTACTCTTGTCATAGGTCGTGACCCTGTCCATATTGCTTGACTTCTCGACCAAAGGCATAAAGATGTCTAATTGCTTTCGGGATGCTCCGCCCTGGTATAACAAGGGATAAGAACATGTACTCATCTTTCATGCACTGTGAAGGTGGAAGATTATGCGGAATTGAGAAGACGAGCCAACAAAAGTGCGGCGTAGCACTCATGTTGAAAGGCGAGAATCCATCGGTCGCCAAACCGATACAACATTTCGGGCTCTTCATGAAGTCTTCGTCATGGCGGTCCAATGCCTTCCAAGCCTCACCATCGGATGGATGACCCATGAAACCTTCGTTCAAACGCACACCTTCCTTATGCCACCTCATATGTCGCGCAATCTCCTTAGATAGGTACATTCTTTGTAGTCTTGGTGTTAGAGAAAGTAACGCGAGAACCTTCATCGGCCGGCGTTGTCACCAAATTTCCCTCTTCATCGAGTTATTTGTACAAATCTACACTTGCCACAGAGTACACAATAAGCATCATCTCGTTCTCCTTCCAAAACAACATGCAATTGTCAACACACATCTATCTTCTCGTAAGGCATCCCTAGACCAGGCCGACATCTTTTTGAGTAGTACATATCTTTTGGCAACTTATGGTTTTACGGGAGGACATCACTAATCAAGTTGACAAACTTCGTTGTAACGAGCTTGGGAGAATCCGTGCTTTGCTTTTATAGCCATAAGTCTTGTCACAAAGGCAAGAAGTGAAACCTTAGTGTACTCATGCAAAGGTTTATCCGAAGCATCTAGGAGCCTATAAATTCCTCAAGCTACTTTGGGGTTGGTCGATCCTCTTGAATCGTAGCTCGATCCTCCGAAGCATTCTAAAATTGTCGGCCTAAGTCCTCAACCATCTCATCCATCCTATCCTCCACTATATCGATAGTTTACCTTGATCGAGATGTCTCTCTCTTCGTGACTCACCATGTTTGTACCACGTATGGTAATTTGGCATAAAGCCAAATTTGCACAGTGGCCACCATCATTGTCTTCGTTTCTCGAGAAAAGGTAACACTTAGCACAAGGGCACTTTGCTACCCCACCAGGAGGAGTTGGGGAGAAAACCCGATCGAAAAAGCCTGTGTGTTTACTTTCCAATCTTGTGTGTGATTCATAGATTTATCCTAGCCATCATACATCCACCCACGGTCTTGTGCCATCTTTTCGACTATTGAATGCAAAAACAATATGTGAAAATGGGTTACTGACCCTAACAGGAGTTCTAGGCAAGGATAGGTCCTAAACCCACCCAGGGATGGACGGCTTAACGCGGCTTGTCGTGGCATGTCGTAGATTCAAACAAAATTTCAGCAACATAACCCATTGTTCTCCAGATATGCGCATGTTACTTGTGCATCGGAGAACAAGCTGGAATATATAGCAAAATTTTGTTTGAATCTGACATGCCACGACAAACCGCGCTTAAGCCGCATCCTCAAAGCTATCAAAAGCGTGGACAATTAAGGAGCGACACATCTCACAATTCAATGTGAGTTGTGTCTTTTCAAGCAATTGACGATATAGGTTAGGTTGACTTTCTAAATTCCATAATGCAATTGATATGAATAAAATTTATCTTTAAGTAACATTACATATTAAATACAAAATAAAACATAATAATAAATTAGAATCAACATAACAATACAATCTTAATTAAATTGGTAAATAAACTACCTAATTTTAAATTGGGCAATAAACCAACTTAAGTTTAATTTGACTAAACCACCGTAAATTAATTACATAAATTAATGTACAATAAACTAAATTTGAATAATCTATCTACAATCTTAATTAAATTAGTAAATAAATTACCTAATTTTAAATTGGGCAATAAACCACCTTAAGTTAAAATTGAATAAAATGCAGTAAATTAATTACATAGACTAAATTAATTAGATAAATTAATGTACACTAAACTAAATTTGAATAATCTTTCTTCATTTAAATTACTAAATAAATTATTTACATTAAATAACCTAACTTAATTGAATTATATGAGTAAGATCGCTTACTTTTAGAAGGTGGCGAGAGGTCTTGCGGTGAGTCTTGTGAGGTGGACCTAAAACCAAGCGTGGGTGGGGCAAGGCACAGGGCAAGGCGCCCGTGGCGGGGGCGAGGCGAGGCTCGTGGGGCGAGGAGGCGAGCGGCAGTGGTGGTGGCGACGAGGGGACGGCTGTGGGGCCCTAAATTTCAGCCCACCACTTGATCTGCACTAGTCCCTGGATCAGTACATTAGTGCACACCATTCACATAGTCGGATCATCACATACAAGCAGAAGACTTAAATTACATAAATACCTGTATTAAGCCCGGAGGCTATTAAGTGTTTACAACATGGCACATTGGCCCAAATATTCCAAATATCCAAAAGATCAGTCGGGAGACCCAAAAGATGCAAAGAGTCTCGTCTTGGGCTATGCCTAAGCACTTGGTGGAGAAATGCCCTAAGCCTGCGCCACAGTCGTCGGTGAAGTCTGTCCTTCCTCTTCATGGCGGGCGTCTTGATCTGCTCATATTCTCCATCTAAAGAGAATATGAATCTTGAGTCGATGTCATCAAACACCGGTGAGCTAGCTTCCAACCTAATGCAATTTAGGGATAGGGGTGCCAAAGGAAGGTTGGGTTTCTTTTATTTGCAGAAGCAATTTTTATAAGTCAAAGCCTATGACTTAGCATATTTTAACCAAAGTTCTACTAATCAATGTTTATCATTTTTATTCCTGACGGTTTCCATGCACCTTTATAAGCGATCCCATACCGACGGTTTCCATGAACAACGCCAAGCGTTTCAAACAACCTCGCCATCATCTTAGGGTGTGGCGCACCGTTCTGGATCTTACGCCCGGCGAAGTGCCCGTTCTTCCCTAGCCGAGTTGCCACGCCGCACTAGAGTCACGGCTCGTGTCACGTAAGACCTAGATCACCCATCGAGTGGCGACCTACTCTTGTCTTCACCTCGGACTAGGGGTTGACCACGGCGCTATCCGACAAGCGGCGGGCCCTAAGTCCGCACTACGTAGCGATAGCCGCGCGTTGGCGAGAACGATGGGCGATATAAAGCTATCACGAAAACTACTCGCTCCGGCGCGGCCGAACAGGGTCGCCACGGCACCTGGAACACCGTTGTGCAAGAACCCTTTGGGCGACATAAAGCTCTGCGAAAACTACTCGCGCTCCGTGGCACAGTAGATCTTGGCGCCTAGCACCATCTCCGTGGTCCACCTTCCTTCGGATCATGTAGCCCGGCTACATCACACTCATAACCTGGCCGGAACACATCCGCGTTCCCAACCTCACACATTGGCATGCGGGCCCAATATCCGATAAACCAAGTTGATATATTCATCATGTCCGGTGAATGTCGGTTCACCGTTCCGAGGCGACTAAGCCTAAATTAATAATTGGACCTGAGTAATGTCTAAGCAAGATTTTAGCCAAGACTTAAGAGTCTAAATCATTTTATTCAACCTAACAGGCTATCAAGGGTGATTATCAAGGCAATCATTCATAGAGTCAAAGGACAGATGATAAATTCAAGGCAATATCATCAAGGTAGAACAAAAACAATTGATAGCATGGCATGATATATCATGATTAAGTAAACAGGTTTAATTACTTAAAGAGCATGCAGTTTAATACTGTAAATAAAATATTTAATAAAACTGGGATTCAATATGATCCTTTTGAATGTTAACTCGTACTAGGGAAAGTGTAGACTCTCCTTAATAAAAGTAACACTTAAAAGGGAAGGTTGTTGACTCGCACTAGGGAAAATCGAGATTCTCCTAGTAAAAGCAAACATCCTTTAGGGTGGAAATTAACTTCGCCTTAGTGCAGGCGTAGTGGGGGTCTTCTTCTTGATCTTCAAAGGTCCCTCGGTTCTCGGTGTCTATTAATCGGGCGAATTGAAGGGCAATAAATAAAAGCATCGATATGCAAATAGAAGCATGATGCATGAGCGCCTTTCTTGAGTCTAGCGATTTTACGAAGAGTGATAAATTCTAGTCAAGATTTCGAGGAAGTTCCATGATCCTTCTATTTCATAATAGTTTATAAATGATAGCGGTAGGCGTTATGAAGATGATATGCATTAATGCAAGAAGTTACCCGAATAGACTACCCATAGGTTTAGCAAAATAGACGTATAAAGCAAAAATAGGTTTTTGTTTGAAGAATTTCCTTTAACTACTCTTCGTGTCATTATATTCTTAGTCATGGTGGGGCTTAAGTGTGTGAGAGATAAAACCTTAAGTTATCTATGTATTCTATATGTACCGATAATTATATATATGTTTATATTGGGTCGTGAGATTGATTACCTTGAGGCCTATTATAAAACAGAACTTAATTGTCATATGTTGCTGTAAATTATCTACCTTGGATAGGCTTAGCAATTTGATTAACCAAATTACCAAGTATTTCTAGTAAACTATGATTATTAATTATGTCGATAATTAAATGACAAGTGATTATAAGTTATATCATAAAGTTTGTATTTTTTCTAAGTCTAGAAAGTTATTTCATGCCCCTCATGAATTTCTCAGATTTTATTGAGTGTTAATTTAAATTTTTAATAGCAGAAACTCATTTCTGTGATTTACTCTATATAGGTTAATGCCCTAAGAATAGACCAATGAATTAAATCTTGGAATAATGTATGGCTACTGTTCATGGTTATATTTTTATTAAATCCAGCATGGATTCTAGTATTTATCATAAATTTTCTAGCAATTTTGGAGATGTCTAGCTATTTTTAATAAATCAAGTTTATATTCTGTATTTGTTTAAATAGCTAAATCCGAGAAAAATCGGATGAATAATGTGGCACCCATTCTTCATGACAGGGCGGACCACGCCGGCGGAGTTTCGCAGTGCTTTTTGTGAGCGCGCCGAAAGTCGTCTCCACTCAACCAGATAGGTGGGCCCAGGGCCCACATGTCAGCGGCTCTCTCCCTCTCGCGTGCGATTTAAAATTCGATCCGATCACGCGCACGCATCTTGGCGCGGAACTAACGGCCGGGACTTACGTCGTCCACCTCCGGCCGGGAGACGGCGATGGCGTCATAAACAGGCAATCCTCTAGCGACCGGCGGAGCTACAATGCATTAGAAGGAGTTCTAGGGTGCTATGGAATCCCTATGAAAACTGCTACGTGTCTCGGCGCTTGCCGTGACGGCTGAATCGGCCGGCGAGCCTGGCGGCGGCGGAGATCGTTCTCGAAGCGAAGTCTACAGCTAAACAATGTTCTAGGAGCTAAGCGGGTGAGTATAAGCATCGAGGAGGCTTGGGGATGCTCACCGTGCTTCACGGTCGAGCGGAAGAAGCGCGGATCGAGCTGGTGACGTTGAGGCGAGCAGGCGGCAGGGCTCACTGGCGCCCGAGGAGCCGGGGTCCTCGGGTCCAATGCTTTGGGCAAAAGTTCGGCGAGGTGAGAGGGTGCTCGTCCGCGAAGCAATTGGCGAGGACTCACCGAGAGGAGAAATCGGAAAGGAGGAAGAATCGGGTGGCCGGCGATGGTGAGAGCAATCCGTGAGCTCGAGGCTTCTGATCAATTCCTTTGGGTAGGAGTGAGGTGAGGTGTGGCGAAGCTAAGCGCGCCTGCAGGTTGGGTGAATGGGGGTGTGGTTTGGGCTGTCCACGTGAGGAAGGTCGGGCCGTTGCGGCAGCAGCGAGTTTTTACTTCGGTCGAGACACGATCTTTGTCAGCGGTCACAAGGAAGTCGGGGTGGTCACTAGGTAGCTCGAGTGCTGGTTGGCGGGCATAGGCGGTGACCGGTGCCTGCGGCAGTGTGTGCGCCAGCAGCGAGTTGCTTATTCGGGCGGCAAAGCGGTCTGGCCTGGCGGCGAAGTCGAGGGCAGCGTCAGCGCGGCAGAGGCGCTCATTAGGCGTAACGGCGGTGCGACACGGCAGAACACCTGTCGACAACGGCGGCTTAAACGCGGCGGACGGAAGTCTTGTGGCGGCGATGGCCGTCGTCGTGTCCATGGCGGTGGGGCCAGCAAGGGTCGGGCGTGAGCACCGCGCGACCAATGGGTGTCCACCAAGGGAAAACCGGGCACCAATGGGCGGGATTGTGTCGCGCCCTTCTCGACACCAGCGAGCGGTCGGACTGCACTAGGCCACTGGATCGATGAAGCTAGTGCAAGAGTTACCTGGTGGAATCATTTCATACATCGGTGTCCAAATATTACATAACGGCGATCATCCGATCGCATTAGTAACAAGCGGCATTTAAGCCTTGAATTCTGAGACCAAAGTTCATCGAGTAGCGGAAATCTCCCAAAAGGCAACTTGCAAGTTCAAAAGAACAACAAAATCACACCGCAGTGTGTAACCACACACGGTGGTGGAGCATATAAACCCTATCTTAAGCAACTACTCCTGTTCACAATGCTTGAGGATCTCCTTCCTCATGACAATCGTAGGCATCTTCCTCGGCGGGCTCCTCCATGTCTAAAGATAGATATTTATCTTGGTCGATGTCATCAAACAGCGGCGAGCTAACACCAACCCAATGCATTTAGTGATAGAGGTTTCAAAGGAAAGGTGGGTTTATTTATTTGCATGAAAGCAGTTTGGAAATGAAAGCCTATGACTTAGCGATTTAACCAAATTCCTGTCAAATTGATTATTTATCATATTTCCTTTTCAATGCACAACCAATCCCATGGCGGTTTCAAGCACTCTGCTAAGCGTTCTCTTCCCTCTCCGCCATCATCTTCCGAGTGTGGCGCACTTCGTTAATGGATCACATTCCCCGACAAAGTACCGGTCTCGTCCTAGGCTGAAATGCCGACCCACGCTAGACTCACGGCTCTCTGTAGAATGGACCTAGATCATCCTCGGATGCGACATGAAGCTGTCTTCACCTCAAGCATGGCGGCGGGGCAGAATGCGCCCGCAGTCGTAACTACCCTGAATCCCAATACTTGCCTTTGCCCGCGATGGCCGCGCGTTGTGGTGTTAGGAACTATCTCCATGACGGATAGTCGATGGCGTCTGCTGTGCATCCACGATGCACCGTGCAGAGAATCCTTGATTCAGCCCGGCCATCCACTAAGGGCCTCACCCTTATGCACTTCCTTCTTGACTAACTTCGCACCCTCCGTGTGAATCACCGATGTGGCGGAACCCCTCCTTTTGAGGCGGCGCCGCGGCATTACAGCGGATCTGCGCGCTCCTCTTCCATGCACTACGTATGTGGGCGATTAGCTCCTCAAATCCGTAGCCCACTACTTCTTCTCTTACCCAATGCGGACCCGTGCGCATTGCGATACATCACAACCATACACACAGCGGCATGCGGGGCCCAATTTCAATTAACCATATTCATTGTGTGATCATGTCCGGTGAATGTCGGTTCACCGAATTCGAGGCAATTCTAAGCCTAAAATTAATAGTTGGACTGAGCAATGTCTAAGCAAGATTTTAACCAAGACTTAGGAGTCTAAACCAGTTTATTTAAATTTAACGGGCTACCAAGGGTGATCATCAAAAGCGATCAATAGTAAACCAAATGACAGATGATTAATTCAAGGCAACATCATCATAGTAAATTGATAGCAAGTAAGTAAGTGGCATGATATATCATGATTGAACAAGTAGGCATAAGTACTTAAAAGGCATGCGGTTTAATATTGTAAAATAAATACTTTAGAAATCAGGATTCAATATGATAATATTGGATGTTAACTCGCACTAGGGAAGCGCATACTCTCCTAGTAAAAGCAACACTATTAAGGATAGGTATTAACTTCGCACTAGGGAAAATCAAGATTCTCCTAGTAAAAGCAATCCCTTAAAGGGTGAATGTTAACTTCGCCTTGGGAATTGAAGTCGGGTCTTGTGCGGAGTCCTCGAGCAGTGTTCCGGATCCTCTCGTCTAAGCGGAGAATCAACAATTCATCATAAACACGATGCGGCGAAGAAAAGAATGATGCATGAAATGCAATCGAATTCGCTCGTATTACGCTCATTCTGATTCCTATGTTTAACTATCTACATGAATCCATATATATATATATATATATCGAAAAGTTCCATGATCCTTCTAAATAATGAATCATAAGCGGAATGGCATGAAGTGCTTGTGAGATGATGCACATGATACATGTATATATATGTGTAATGAAATTTCTACCTAATTAACCCAATAGGACAAAATATGGTTTCATCGTCTTTTAAAGTACTTTAAATAGTTAGAATATGTTAACATGATACATGTAGCTAGTTATTCATGTTTCCTAATTATACCAATATTGAGTTAACATGTAATTAGGAAACATATTATAGGTTATACTATATTCACCTAGGTCCAAAAAGTCATTTATAAAGCATCCATGATTTTCTTATGTTTAGCTTAATTGTTAATCTATTTTTAATACACAACATTCTATTTTTTGCTTATTTTTATATGAATTAATACCTAAAATAAGCAATGGATTTAATCTAGGAACCAGTGTTAGGTTCTTGTGTGAGGTACTATTTTATTAAATCCAACACAAGCTCTAGTATTTACCCTAATTTTTCCCAGAATTTTAATGATATCTACCTATTTTAAATAAATCGTTTCTATTTACCCTCTTTGTTTTATTTATAAAATCTGGGAAAAATGGGTTGAAACGATCTTGGTAAAGACCCGCTAACTCGCGGCCAGTGCCAACCACGTCGAAAGCGTGCTTGAAGCGTAACTTGCGAGTGGTATTTGAGGTCATAAAGGCGCCTCCACTTCACGACATGTGGGACCGAGGGCCCACGTGTCACGACGTCAAAGCAGCGGGAGTTTTAAATCCGTGGCCGCTCGTTGGAAGCCCACTGTCGGCGACCACACATGGTGAAGCGCCACGGATCTTAAGCGCGGTCGGACGGCTCGCCGTCATCGTCTTCAGCCGGTACGCTTCGCCAGCGGCGAGAGCTAGCCGACGGACTGGCGAACTAAAGTGCACCGTTTAGGGCGTTCTTGGGTTCGGTGGAATCGGTGAGCTAACGGCGCATCTAGGGTGCCCTCGTCGAGGCGAAGCGGCGGACAGGCGTGAGCCATGCCAGCCGCGGAACCGGCTACCGGCGGACATGAGTAAATGACCTAGGGATCGAGCTTATGGAAAAATAGTCGGCGCGCAGGCTATCACGGGGTTAGTGGGTGCTTCTGAGAGCACAAAGGTGGTCGAGAACGCGGTTGGATCGGCGGCGATCCGCGTGCGGGTCCGAAACAAGGAAAGCGCGGCAAGATCTTTGGGGAAGACCGTGATAGCCTGGGCCAAGGGGAGCCGCGGTGTGAGGAAGGCGGCGAAGCTCACCGAGCAAGGACTTGCATGAAGCTCACGGAGATGATGAAATCGAAAAGGAAGAAGGCCAGGTCGGCGGTGTGGCGTTCAAGCGAGCTCGGGATGACTCGAGACCAATTCCTTGGCGAGGAGCTTCACGAGGTCATGGCGAAACAGCAGACAATGTGGAGACTAAAGGAGAGTCTGGTTTGAAATGGCGGCGTGAGAGTGAAAAGAGAAAGCGGCGATGTGGCGCGGTGGCATATCGCTCGGTTGAGCTCGGCTCTTGACCGGCCAGTGTGAAGATGTGAGGCAGTCCACGGAAGGAGCTCTAGTGCTCGTGGCTAAATTTAGGCGGTGGCTTGTTGCTGGCGAATATGTCCGAGCGGAAGCGGCGAATATTTCTCGGGCGGCATTACCGGCCGGAGCAGCAGCGGTGCAGGGGCATCGATAACGCGACCAAGTCGGCCATTGGGCAAATTGGGCGGTGCTGGGAACTCCGCAGCAGGAAGCGACCGCGACCGCGGCAAGTCGATCAGGCCAGGCAGCAGCGGCCAGCGATGGCAGCGTCGCGTCATGGTCGGAGGTGGGGTCCACAGGGGTCGGCGACACACACAAGCGCCAATTGAAGATCTTCCCGAGAGATTGAGCGAGGAGTGATGGTTGAGCAGGGTGGAAGGCTGGCGGCGAGGCGAGCGTTCGACCAAATGCCCTAAGGGCGGAAAGGAATAGGAAGCTGCCATGTGGGCCCTACGAGAGTCAAATTGGTCCTTTATCGAGTCAAACTCTCTATTAGGGTTTAAACTAATCTATGGATTTTTTCACGGGTTTTTAGAGCAATTTAACATATTTAGGCTTATGTGATTATGTGTATACATATATATATATATATATATATATATATATATATGTGTGTGTGTATGGATGTTTTATGAATATGAAAATATATTCCCAATTTAAGGTCCATTAGAATCTTATATTTCAACAATTTCTTAAATAGTGCTATAAATTATAAATTCTTATGCAAGGGTTTATTAATTAGCTATTTAGTGCTTTTATTCAAACAAAAATCATCAATTTCAAATGGCTTCTAAAGTCTAGAAATGTGTGTTTGTCACATAGAAATTTTACGGAAGCGTCATAGCTTATGCAATGAGTGCGAAGTGTTTTCAAAATATTATCATAACTTTGGGTGCATTACAAATCCCTCCACTAAAAACAAATCTAGACCTCGAGATTGATATTTCTATAAGGCGAATAGGTGAGGGAATTCTTGGCCTTATTTTCTCTTCGGGTTCCCACGAAATTTGTCCTCGTGATTGATTGCTCCATTGCACCTTACAAAGTCGATTAGTCTTATTCTTGAGCTTCTTTTCACGAGTCTCTAATATTTGGGTAGGCTTGACTTGATATCCCAAGTTGGGTTGTAGATTGTCGGCGGGCGGTGAACTACTCCACCTTGAGTTTTCTCAAACACTTTCGGGAGTTGGGACCGGTGAAACCACGTTGTACACTTCTCCCAACTCCTTAGGAAGGTCAAGTTAAATGGCGACCATACCCTTCTGAGACAAGGCTGGATAAGGTCCTACAAACCTTGGGGCCAATTTTCCCTTGACTTGAAATCTTCTTGTTCCCTTGAAGGGTGAGATCTTGAGATACACATAGTCTCCAACCCGAATGGAGGTCCCTCCGGCGATGGTCGGCCTAACTCTTTTTGCCGGGATTAGGCGACAAGCAATTGCTTCCTAATCGTTTTGACCTTTGCTTGACTTCTTGCGGTGTTCCTTCCAAATACTGCCCTTCTCGGGACTTCGGACCAATAAAGAGGGTCCTACATTTTCTTCGAGTATAGAGCTTCAAAGGTGACATTTCTTGTTGCTTTGATAAGCTGTTGTTATAAGCAAATTCATATAAGGTAACCATTTTTCCCCATCTAGCTGAGAATTCAAAGCACAAGCTTCGGCTTATGTCTTCTAGAGTTAGAATAGTCCTTTCGTTTGTCCGTCGGTTTGAGGGTGGTAGCCTGTTAACTAAATGACAATTTGGTGCCCGAGCACTATGGAGTTCTTCCCAAAACTTTGAGGAGTGGCGTGATCCACGATCAGATATAATTCTCTTAGGAACTCCATGAAGGCTTACTATCCCAGGCGATGAATAGTTACGCTGGTTTGCTACCCTTGTGAGTGGTTTGGATGGGATAAAATAAGCTACCTTGGTCATGGGTCTACTAATACCCATATAGAGTCATGTCCACTTGAAGACAGGAAGTCCTATAATAAAGTCCATGGTCACTTCATCACTTCCATTACAGGATTTTGATTGGTTCTTGATAACCTATTTGGGCGTTGGTGATACGCCTTCAGCGCTTGGCAGGGTATTACATTTAGCCACATAATACGCGCTACATCTCGTTTCATTCGGGGCCACGAGAGATTGCCTTGAGATCTTGGTACATTTTTGTACATCACAGGTGCATGGAAAAGCTGTTGACTTCGTGTGCTTCTTTTAAGATTTCTTCCTTTAATTCGGGTGGTGAGGCACAAAGATCCTCTTCTCCATCGGGAGAATTCCTTGTTAAATCCTTAACAATTTTGTTCCAGAAACCCCTATTCATCGGTCCTTGAGCTAAAGGGTACTAGGATGATCTTGTTGCTTATCTTTGATCGATCGATCGAGATCTGTTGAGAGCCGTGATGTTGGCTAATTCTCCAGTTTTCTGAGATTCAGGCATAACTTATTCAATATTCTTCCGATAGGCATTACGAGAGGTATCTTCACGAGTATTCATGTCTTCTTACACTGGGATCACTGTCGGGAAGTTGCCTTTGGTTCTTCACCTTAAGAGCATCTGCAACCACGTTGGCCTTGCACAGGTGGTATAATATATTTAAGTTGTAATCTTTAATCAGCTCTATCCACCTTCTTTGCCTCATGTTGAGGTTGGCTTATAATGAAAAACATACTTTAAGCTTTGTGATGCATGTAGATGTCACATTGTTTTCCCATCGAGAAAATGTCTCGCATAGCAGGTGCATGAACTTCTGGCTGACAAGTTCTAGGTCATGGGTTGGGTAATTGTCCTCGTGTAAGCTAGCTTGCCGTGATCGTCGCGCCACAACCTTGCCATCTTGCATCAATACACATCCTAATCCTTATGGGGGAAGCGTCACGGTTATACTTCAAACTTCTTGGCGATATTAGGTGTGGCCCGCGCTTGAGTGGTGGTCGAAAGGTTTTGAGCTTCAAACTAAGTTCACATTCTTGGTCTATTCAAACTTCCTTTCCTTTTCAATAAATGCAGAGTTAATGAGTCGGAAATTTTGAGAATCCCGATGAAGCGCCGATAATATCCCGAGACCTAAGCCCGAATTTCCTTCTGATGGCGGGTGTTTTTCCAATTCATGACCGTGTCTCTTAGATGGGTCCACTTTAATTCCTTCACAGATATAATATGTCCCAAAAAGCTGACATCACTAATCCAAAATTCATTTGCTATATTTTGCATATAGCTTATGCTCTCTAAGTTTATCCAACACCGCTCTCGGGTGCTTTTCATGCTCTTCGTCCGATTTGGAATACACAAGGATGTGTTGTCAATGAAAGGCTTACAACAAACTTGTCAAGGTATTCCATTAGGATTAAATTCATGAGGTTCATGAAATAGTAGGTGCATTGGTTAACCCAAAGGACATGACCAAATATTCAAACAGGCCATACCGAGTGGTGAAGACTTTTTTGGGTATATCATCCTTCCGACCTTTTACTTGATGGTATCCGGATCGGAAGGTCGATCTTGGAAAAAGCGATGTAGCTCCTTGGAGTTGGTCAAAGCAGATCATCGATCTGAGGCGTAGGATACTTATTTTAATAGTGGCGGCGCTTAACGCCTCTATAGTCCACTACTAGTCTTCGTCCACCATCCTTTTTATCCACTTAACATGGCGGGGATCCCCAGCGGATGAGCTTGGCGGATCAAACCCTTGCTTAATAAGTCGATCGATTGTTTCTTGAGTTCTTCTAATTCTTCCGAGTTCATCTTGAAATATGTTTTGTAGATGAATTGGGGCATGCGTGTTAACTCTATAACAAACTCTACCTACCTGATTCGGCGGTAGTCCGGAGTAAGTCATCAGGAATACGTCCAAATATTCTTGGACTACCTTTACCTTACTCGGGTTGTCTTCCTTGAGGTACCGGATGGCTCTACCCCATCTGTAAGGGTTCATCTACCTTCCATACTCTTTCAAACACACCATCCTTTGCAAGTTCGACTTCATTGGCGCCAATCTAATACTCCCTTATAGAGTCTTAGCCAATCCATGCCGATTATGACATCAACTCCTAATCCGCATATGACCATTAGGTCGAATAGAATCCTACTCTTTTCTTCCTTATTTCTACCCATTTGCAGGACCTATAGGCCTTAAGTATCCCAATCGGAGATCTAATGGTGAAGGGCTTATTAAGAGGAAAGGTTTGTAGTCGGTGCTTATCCACGATTCTTGTGAAATAAAGGAATGTGATGCACCGTAATCAAATAAAACTTGTAATCGGGGAGTCGTAGTCCAAACGCACTCCACAAGTACTCCTTCATCTTCTTGTGCCGTCAGAAGGATATTGTTGAGTCTCCCACGCCCCATACCTTGAGCTTGATTCGCAGCTGGCTTACCTTCCCGCCACGACCCGCCGCACAACATTCCCGAGGTTTTGCGCGATTCGACCAGTAAGGAAGCATAAGATAGTGTCCGTGTCTGGCATAGGTAGCGCTTGTCACATCCTATTTTGGGTGCCCGGTGCATTGCGGGAGCAGCTTGGTGTTGAGCACGACAACCAGAATTCAAGACCGCTACCCACCCTCATATCATATCCACTCGCTGATCATGGAATTGTTGTCCAGCTCTCGAGGAGGTTGAGGTTTGAATTGTCCCGACGCTTTGACCCGCACGTAATCGCACGCTCAGCCATCTTGCGCTTACGCCAGAGATCCTCGCCTCTTCAAGTCCTTTCCAACACCAAGGCCTTGTTGACTAACCGTGGAAGTTTTGATACTCCAAAATCCTAAGGCGGATTTGTACCGAAAAATCCATCCCTTCTAGGAACCAATCTATCTTTTCGCTTCATTGTGATGTCTTTGGGGCAATATCTTGTAAGCTCATTGAACTTAGTAAGATATTCAGAAATTGTCATCGCCTCTTGAGAGAGTCTCAAGGAACTCATACTTCTTCATCCCGGTGATTCCTATGGTGTAAAATTTCAAAGCAAAGGATAAATTCTTCCCATGGAATGAATCCTTGACTGGGGAACATAAGGCGCACTTCAGCATTATCACTTTGTTGAGCTTCACGGCATCTCCATCTTCAGCAGTTCATTTTCTTCCATTTCTTTTCATCCACACCGCCCGGTGGCTACATAATTATCCCACCACACACCTGCGTGGTCCTACTAGTGTGGGAGGCCAAGTCGCACTTTTTCCATTTCTCTCGACATCCGATCAACTCCTGTGTTCTGGTCACAAAGGCGAACCAGCCTTCGCCTATGGGATCGTAGCTTATGCCAAGGTAGGGGGATTGGTTCGCATAGGCAAAGATGTTTGGATCCTCATTTTGATTCCTCGTCACCGCTGGTTGAATAAAGATTGACCCAACATCCGCGGCTTGATAAGCTAAGACCGGGCTATGGTTGGGTTCCCGCCGAGTAGGAGGTAGATTACCTCTCGGCTCGCATCATGCCACGCCTCAGCCGCTACTGGCACACGGTTTGGCCAGTCTTCGCCACGAGCGCACCGCTGCCCAGATTCGCCCCCACACAGTGCACGACACCACGCACTATCTCGCATGACGGTGATCCTCCAACATTATAGCTAAATATGCATGCATGAGGCCAATATCAAAGAAATCGAATAAATGCAGCCACTTAAACGCTTGTCATTTAAGATACCCAAAAGCCGCAATAGTCAAATCAGCTTTTACATCATACCACAAAGTACAATTATCCTCGACATG